>CM053770.1:198663119-198726176 GCA_028658325.1 Potorous gilbertii | reverse complement strand
ACATGGCCTATATTGAATTGCCTGCCTTCCCAAAGGGAATGGGTGGGGAGGGAGGGATGGGGAGAAGCTGGAACTTAAAGTTTTAGGACCAACTGTTGAGTATTGTTCTTGCTTCTAGGAAATAAGAAATACACGTAATGGGGAATAGAAAGTTATCTGTCCCTACAAGACCAAAGAGAAGATGGGGTAAGGGAAGGGATAGAAGAGAGGGCAGATTGGTGATATGGGTAATTAAAATGTCCAGTGTATTGGGGAGGGGGGAGGGGACAAATGGGGAGAAAATTTTGGAACCCAAAATCTTGTGAAAATGAATGTAAAAAGTTAAATAAATTTATTTTAAAAAAAAAGAATATTTCTTGATTGAATCAATCAAGGGGCAAGTGCACCCTTTCTGAACACTTCCTTGAATCAATCAAAGTCAGTGACTGATTGACAAAAATCACACCCTCAGGAACTTATATGTGCTTGAAGAATTATCTCAAAATGAAATAGAAATTCTGAGGACCTAAAAGATGTTGTTGCTGGTCTTTTGTTCTCAAAGAAGACAATCACATCAGGAAGATGATACCATGACTTGCAAGTGACTTAGAGTTAAGTGAGAGAAAGCTGTGCAAGGTCACTAGCCTCTCTTTCTCCTCTGGAACCATCTGGATCTGGTGGCAAGATATAGCTCAGGATGACTGGAGATGCCCCCTCCCCACGGTGTCTAGAAGTGAAAAAGGAGTGGAATCATGTGGAAGAACTGAAAAAAGCCTCAGCAAAAAGATCTGCTCTTTCCTCATCTCCCTCCTAGTACCTATTTATCCACAGATGCTGTGATATAACCTAATTACCCCAAATATTTCTAGCAATCTCAATTTTGACTCAGCCACAAAGAATCAAGATTAGAGATAGATAAAAAAGTAAATCAAAGCAGAGAGCCAAATCTCTGGCTTAATGTCAAGGAATACCCTCTTTTGAGGGAGTCATTGTAATTGTAATTGTACTCATAACTTTCCAAATAAAATGAACTCTATAAAGCCATAAAGGAGAGAACCACAGGGCAAAGACAAAGAAGAGGCAACTTTTACTTTAATATCCGAAGGATGTGCTTTTTCATTGGTGTGAATGCTTCATCTTCACCTGCAAATGACAACCTCTTCATGCCTCAGTAGACTGTCTTCATTTGAGGGGAAAAAAAAGCAATACCTGCTGGCCAATGTCATGGGATGAAATGAAAGAATGAATGAGTGAGCATTTATTAAACACTCCATGCTAAGCATTGTGCTAAGTGCTAGGGACAAAAATACAACAGTTAAGACAATCCCTGCCTTCAAGGAGTTCACATTTTTTTACTAATGGGAAAGACAACACACATAGGAGACAGGTGGCCAGGGAGGAGTATTTTGCAGATGGAAATCAGAGGGAATGCTGGTTGGAGTCATAGGGTGATTGCTCAACAGAATCGACTGGGAAATTTCTAAATAAATTGCAACACATTAATAAAATGGAATGGTACTGCACTATAAGTAACAATGAAGACAAAAATTTCAGAGAAGCATGGGAAGATCTATTAATGAATGTAGAGTGAAGAGAGCAGATCAAGGAAAACAACATGAACAAAGAATCTTAATGGGCACTCAGAGAGAGTGACTGAAAAGTTATGATATTTAAGATCTATCGAAATTAATTCAAGTGCAAAAAGTTGCTAAGTTTAGTTGGTTACATCTATAATTTGAATTTTGTATTTTGTAATATTGTTTTTAATAAGACATTTAATTTTTTTAGGAGTTCAAAATATTCGGCAATTTACATTAACATTTTGGAAGTTAAGACCGGCTTGACACTAATGAGCAATGAGGTAGAGCACCCCAACAAAAAACTAGGAGTAGGAGGAAACCTCAAGACATTGCACAATGATAAGCTAGAGAAGGAAGTGGAGAAGATTCACCTTAAGAAAGAACTCTCTGAAATAGTTTGGTGGCTTTTATGTTGCTAATTAAGTTCATGATCAATCTAAATATCTTAGAAACACAATTGAAATTTCCCATTAACCAATCGATTTATACAATCTATCACAGCCTCTATCATTAAGATAGCATGTTTGCCATCAGATTGGAGATGTTCCAGACCTGAATGCCAGATAGGTTGAGTCACCTCTACAAACTATGGAGTTTCCAAGTTGAAACACAAATATAGAATATGAATGCATGGGTTGGGGTGATCATTTAAATAATCTGGCTCTGGGGAACGGCATGAAAAAAGAATGCATCAAACCTTCTATGTTGACCACCTAACTAAGGAGCAAAAAAACAACCCCAAACCTCTCCCAAAACCAGCTCATACCTCCTTGTTGATCTGCTGTGCTTTGATTGTGAAGAACATGAAGAAATAACTGCCTGAAAGAGGCTTTAAGCCATTTGTGCTATTTGCCTCTCAGATTATTTGGGGCAGGTAATCTTGTCCTAACTTGTCAGAATACTGCAATAATGTGCCATCTCAAATGATTTTTTCCCTTGAAGAACTCTCACATACATAAGAAGGCTTCAATTTTCCAATTGTGCACTGGGTGAAAATGGGAAATGGATTATAAATTTGCAAAGATGACAAAGCTGTGAGCTTTCTTTTGCTGTCCTGATAACAATATACCATATATTTCAAAACTGCCCCTTTTATCACTTAGTGTTCCCCCACTTAAAATATCAGACCAATCATATTAACATGTCAGGTAAAACTTCAGTATATCATAGAGTCACAAACTCCTAGGACTGCAAGGGATTTGAAACATTATCTGGTTCATTCTTCTGCCTCTATGTTTTAACTTTCTCTCCTTTTTTGTCAAATTATATTTACATATATGTAAATATGAATGCAGGTATACACACACATACACACATACACATATATGTATATATATCCTGTCCATTAAAAATGTAAGCTATTTGAAGTTCATAATCTGTTTCTGTCTTTCTAACTCCATAATGTAGTATAGTACCTTGCTCACAGTATGCATTTAATACGTTTGTTTGGACTAATGCCATTTTAGAACGATAGGCTTACATTCTATATAATGTACACATATTTGCACCTTGACACGAGGCAGTGTAGTGCAAGAAATAAAGAAGTCCAGTTAAAGTTGCAATTCTGACAAATACTTAGAATGACTGTTCAAGTCAGTTAATCTTTCAGTGCCTCAGGAAAACTTCTAAGACTAGAAATTGCAAAGCAGTTGCTGATATAGAGGGAGTTTCCTCACAAAATCATGGTTTTATATAACACAAAACAAAACAAAAAAGATTACAGAACCACCTTGGTGTCTAAACACATATAAGCTTAAGCATATAGGACATACACTGTAAATTGAGAAGAGTATATATCTTGTATTTCAGCTCTCTAGAGTGATTCATGACTCAGTTCTCTTTCCTTGTTCCCTCCCTCCCCGCTCTTTGTCTCTCTCTCTCTCTCTCTCTCTCTCTCTCTCTCTCTCTCTCTCTCTCTCTCTCTCTCCCTCCCTCCCTCCCTCCCTCCCTCCCTCTCTCTCTCTCTCTCTCTCTCTCTCTCTCTCTCTGTCTCTCTCTCTCCCTCTATCTCTGTGTCTGTTTCTCTCTTTCTCTATCTCTGTCTCTCTGTCTCTGTGTCTATCTCAACTTCTTTAGGACTGTTTTCCTACTTAAAGATCTAGGAGTAAAAATTACGTTCCTTTATCCCATAATGGAATTGTAAGAATGATGAACAGATAATAAAATCCTTCTGGAGACCCCAGAATGTATGGTCCCTCTCTTACTTTTCAATGATTCTGGATTTTTCGTTTCTTTTATTTTGCTCGGCTCCTACAGAAAACAACCACTAGTAGTAAGGGAATAAAACATGATCTTATCAGAATCCTGAAATTGGTTGTGAACTTTTGCACTGAATGAATGAATGTATGGGATAAAAGATCCTTACTCAAAATTTTAAATTAACAAAGAGGCTTCTCGATAAGAACAGAAAATGATTTATTACAATTCTCACCAGAAAGGGGCGTCCCTCCACCAGGACAGGAATCTGATGGAAGGAGGCAACTTACAAAAATCAGATTACAATTCTTCTACCCTAATGCAGAAAATCTCACCTCCCCACTATCCCACCTCTCCATTGGCTGGGAGACAGGTTTACAATCTAAGTGCGGAAAAACTAGACAAACCTTGGGAAATTTTTACCAATCCCAACACAATTATCCCATTTAATACCTAACAACTGTTGATGTGGCTTTAGAAAGAAGGGAGAGGAAGAAGGGGGAGCTGGTAATGTTGATATGGCAACAGTACAATAAACAAAGGGGAGATTTGAGTAACTTCCAAGTTACAGTTACAGTCCACAGCACTTTCACAAAGAAAACCGGTAGTTGGTAAGGCAGGGAGGCCAACTGACCATCCACAGGCCCTGGATACCTGAAATTCAAGTCACTTCCTAGCTTTGTGACCTTGATCAAGTCACTTAACCTCTGTTTGCCTCAGTTTTCTCTACTGTAAAATGAGGATGATGATAGCATCTACTCCTAGAGTTGTTGTGAGGGTTGATTTAATTCAGTAAACATCTATTAAGTACCTACTATGTGCCGGGCATTTTGCTAAGTTTTAATGATACATTGAAGGATGAAGACAGAACAAGAAAGGATGCTGGAAAGGGAGGAGAGTTCTATGGAGGACCAAATGAACATAAAGCACTTACCATTGTATCTGGCACAGAGTGGGAGCTATATAGCTATTATTATTTGGACTGGATCTATGATATGTTTGCTATTAGGAATTCTGCAGAACAAACTCCTTTTACCAATGCAGGTTGGAACTTGCTCTGCAATTTATGATCTTTACAATCATAGTCTTTAAAAGTCACTTAGCTAAAGATAAGTGACTTGTCCAGTCTCACACAATCAGGATCTGTCAAGGGTGGGACTTTAACTGAGGTTTTATTGACTTCAGACCAGCTGGCTAGCTATTCACTACATCATACTGTCTTTCCACTTCTGTTGGTCAGGATTGTGATTGTGGAATCCAGGACATCTGGGATCACTGAGAAGAAAGATTTGTTGGCCTGAATCTTGAAGGCATCATCCTTAAGTACTGACACTTTGATGGGGGCTTCATGATAGACAGCACTCCTCCTCCTCATCTTTCTTTTCCTCCTTCCTCCTCTTCTTCCTCCTTCTTTCTTCTCATTTTCTCAACCTTATTTACCTTTTAAACAGTAACTTGATGTGAAAGATAAAATCTGAGTTACTTTCAAACAGTAGTTTTGAAATAAACAATTAGGTTTTATTATGGTATTAATAAATTAGCACCTCACATAGGACTATAATCCTAGGAATCTGAACCTTGGGCCAAAACAAAATGAGATGGAAAAGGAAGGCAAGTAAGAAAAAAGAATAGGTGAAGATAGAAGGGTTAAAGAAAAAATTTTTATTCTCAGAAAAATAAAAAAGGCAATATAGAGCATTCCCCTTGGGTTTCTAAAAGCTGTTCTAGCACTTCTTACAGTAACAGGGAGTGGTAAGCTGGCTGGAAAAAAAAAGTGATTCCTGTATTGTATGTCAGGGGACTGTCAACAGGGCCCTTGAGTCTGTAGAAAGCAGGAGGAAATTCTCAAACAGGAGTCTTCATGCAGCCAGAAGGCTTCTAAAGTCTGGGTTGGGCGTAACTCATTGTATGGCAGTTGTTTCAGGTCTCTTCTTTTTTTAAGCAAACTTTCAGGATTTTAGTAGAGACAGTGGCCAGGACAGCTGCAAAGATTTAAAGGTCTTGAACTCTGGTTTTCCATTTTCTATAACAAAAGAAGCTTTTATTATTGGGGATTCAAATACAAGGAATATTGAAAGATGGTTTCATTATAGAATATATAATTTTAAAACATGAAAGACAATGACCAGAACTAAGTAACCCTGAATTTATTTTGGTTATAAATGTTAGATTTTACCATGAGATTCAGGTACAACCCTTTAAAATCCCCAAGAGTCACTTAAAAAAAAAAACCAACTCTCCTATCAAATAAGTACAATATAATCCAAGATGCAAATTCCAAATTAAAGTCAAATAAAACGACAAATTCAAGGCATATCTAAACCGCAAATAATGCCACTGACCATTCAAGTAGGAAAAGGATTTGATTATCCAGAAAGTCTCTTTGGTTTTTTGGAATCAAGCCTCAGTTGGACCTTTACTTTAAAATGTGCCTCTCCTCTTGCCCTTTTATGGAAACTTCTAGGCCTCAGAATTCTAAAGCTATGACTTCCCCTGGTCCATGCCTCTCTTGGGACCTCAGAGATGGGGAACCAATCAGATGTCTCAGAGCAAGGACCTGCCCGCTTCTCACAAAACCCAAGACTCTTGCCCTTACCATTGAGCTGACCTAGTATGAAGACACTGAAGAGCTCTCCAATGGGATCTCAGGTGGTACCTACATCAACTGGAAGAATCAAAGGAGGTGTGATGAAACTACATGTATCTTTCTCGCAGCCTCTCCCCTCTCTAGGTATTGGCCTCCTCCTTCTTCTTGCCAGAGCTGCAAGGTCATGAGGCCAAAGACCCCACAACACCTAGATTGTTTCCTCCCCTTGTTGCCCCTGGCCTATCAGGGGCCTCATTCTAGACCTAGGGTGAGGCATTTACAATAAAAAACTATTATCCTGTAGATGACTAGTCTGCCCAGTTCTTTTGTTAAGCCTCCTATAGAATGCTATAGCAGACTCACTCAGCCCCTAATATGATTTCAGAGCAATCCCAGATGTTCTCTGAGAAGCCTGGGAAGACTCATGAATCTAGAAAAGGTAAAGTAAGCAAAAGTAGGAAACAAAAATTGTGCTATGATTAACATTGTGAAAACAGAGAGATGCTAGTGCTTGCTCACTTTGGACATGTAAAGAAAACTGTGAGTTATCCAACTCATGTCACAGCTATTTGAGGTTGACTGATGATTCAGTGCTCCCTCCATCTGCACCAGCCCATGGAATATGTTCATATCACATCGTCTGTCAATGACTTCCTTAGTTTAATAACTCCCAGCCTGGGAGTGGAATCTGCAAATGACTGATTTGTCCACACCACACCCAGTACAAAAAAAACGGTAGCTTGGCAAGAGGGTGAGAGGCAAGAAGGAAGAGAGTAGGGAAGAAAGTGGTTTCTCTATGAAAGAGAAACACAATATCAAGAAAGGTGATTTTGTCTCTGGAGAAGGAAGCTGGACCTCAGGGTGTCAATGTGACTACCTCCTGATGCCCAAATATATCTCAAATTTCAAGAATTCTATGATGCGGCCAGAGAAAACTCATTCTATAGTCACAGGGGTCAGCAAACTATGGCCAGTGGGGCAAACTGAGCCAGCTCCTTGTTTTTGTGAGACTTGTGAGTTAAGTAAGTGTAGTTTTTACATTTATAAAAAGAGATATTATTCGGGTTTTTTAAATGTTAAAAAAAAAACATTCTTAGCTCGCAAGCCATACAAAAACAGGCTGCCAGGTGGGATTTGGCCCACTGGGCTTAGTTTTAAAACCCCTGGTACAAAGTTGGCATCTCAGAGTCAGGAAGATCTGGGTTTGAGTCCTGACTCAAGATGCATCTTGTGTAGGTAAGGTCCTTAACCTTTTAGTTCCCTCAGGCAACTCTCTGACACTGTAAATTAGAGTTCAGTTACTTTTCTTCATTGGTAGAGTTTCTTCACTTGGAGTACCCTGTACCAATGAAATCATTGTACCTATAAAAAAAAATAAAGATGTGGCCAACTGAAGCTCATTAAAATACCATTCCCCACCATATTCCAAGTACCTAGAACGGTGCACTATAGAGCAGGGAACTCCATAGGGACAAGCACTAGACTTGTGATTTCTTTGGTATGGGAAACCCCCAGAGAGGAAGCTCCATCTGCTAATGCTGCCTCCTCAGCAAACTTCACCTTAGAGGGTTACCTAGATCACTGAGAGAGGTCAACTAATTGTGTGTTCATCCTTCATTGTTGAAGAATACCATGCCAATCAGAGAAATAATGACATGACTTGCACTTGACTTTGTTTTGAGTGAGAGAAGACCCATGGATTAGCAGTGGGATTTGAACTCAAGTCTTTCTGTCTAGGAAGGTGTATCCCTGTTGCCTTCTATTGAATTTCCATTATCTTAGTATAAATATTCTTGAACAATGAACTCTGGTCCCCAAAGATTATATCTCTGTTGCTATCTTTGGTTGATGCTAGGTAAAAGAGATTATGATTGCCCATGCTGTTTTCCCAGAAAAATAAAGCAAAAAATGAATAGACAAAATCAATTTCTTGTTCTCATTCTACAACTTGAGGCTCACTTATATTCTTACTGCATTCAGGTGCCTGGTCTGGTTGATTCCTATCCTACCCAAGTGTTATTTTTCCCATGCAGGAACTACTACCAATAAGATATCTCACATCTGCCAGGTTTTTATCATCGCTGTCTTCAAATGTTTCCCTGAAATTAGCATTCAAAGTCAAGGGTCACTCAATTTTGTTGCCTGGACACTGGCTTGGGAAGCTTCCTTCAATTTTACCTTAATTTGTATGCTCCTTCAATGGAGTTTCTCCTGAGGGGGCAATCTAGAACCTACAAGGATGGATGTCGTAAGCCTAAAACACAACTTCCAATTGCCCAGGGATCTATATCCAGACGTATCGCTATTCACTTGCAGTGGGGTAGGTTCTCCCAAACAATTTCTTTCAGCATCAGCTTGATCCCTCAAAATAAACACTCATTCTTCATCTTCCACACACTCAAAGTCCACCGTTGGTCTTTTTTTAAAATTTATTTTATTTTCAATTCACAGAACAAAACAAGCATTTCCGTAACACAATATAATAAAAAGGTGATTACACATGAAACTGCAAATTTATCATGTACAACTTGATATTCCCTCCAAATACACAACAAAGTTATTGTTTAAATTTCTTTTTTTCTTCCCTCCTCCCCACCCTGCCCTAGAGATGGCTACCATTAGACACAAATAGATAAATATATATGTAAAAGTTTTCTATACATACTTTTATTTATCAGTTTTTTCCTTTGGATATGGCTAGCATCTTCTTTATATCTCCTTTATTTTTAATTTGTGTATTTGTAATAGTCAAAATGACTTAGTTGCTCAACATCATACTTAAAACAATATTGCTGTTACTGTATACAATGTTCTCTCTTGGTTCTACTTAATTCGCTCTTCATCATTTCATACAAGTCTTTCGATGCCTTTCTAAGATCATTGAGCTCATCATTTTTATAGCACAGTAGCATTTCAACACAACCATACACCACAACTTCTTTAACCATTCCCCAGTTGATGAGGATCCCTGCAATTCCCAGTTCTTTGCAACCACAAGGAGAACATAATAACATCCCATAATATATATCCCATTCATATTCCAAGTTATAATTTCTATTTGTGAATTTTCCTCCATCTTATTTTTACTATTTTCTTTCTCAGACTCTCTTTTTCCTCATCCCTATTACTTTAACTTCTCCCCCTCCCCCTCTAACCCTCCATTTCACCCACCCCTCCAAGATTCCCCCACATTCTGTCCCTCCAACTCCTGATCTCAAGCCACACACCCATTCAAGAGTCCTTGCACCCTCTCCCCTTACCCTCCCAAATCCTAATCTACAGATCCCTCTAAAAGTCTTTTCCCAACCCTGTTCCCCAGCTTTCTAACATCTCTACACATTCAGAAGACTTTCAGACGTAAATGTTGCTTCCTCTTCAACTTAGACGAGAGTAAGTTTTCAACATTAACAGCTCTCCATCCCTACCTCTTAACTCGGTAGTAATTCTTCCTTTCACATCCCATTTCTATATTATAATTGTTCTCTTTTACCTTATCCTACCCAATTTTCCTTTTTAGAATCACCCCATCATACACAACTGACTGCATAACCTTCTCTTCAAACTGTTTTACCAAGATGACAGTTTGACATTCTGAGAAGATGGCAAAGAAGATCAGAAATTCCCAGGCTCTCCAGACTTCCTCCACAAACAGAAAATCACCACAAAATAAATGTAGAGCAGCAAAAATAAAGGGGTAAAACAGTTGTCCTCCTGGGACAATTGGGTCTTGAGAGGACCTCAGAGAAGACTTTAGGGACAGACGTTTGGTCTGAGTGAAGTGTAGACAGATCCAGGCACACTCCACTGAATCAACAAACTGTCAGCTCTGAGAGAAACAGACCAGGCCTTGAGAAATTTCATCTCAACTTTCACATCATTCACAACCTCAAGAAATTTCACCTAGTAACTTTCAACTCACAAACTTTAATCTAAAGAACAACAGATACTGAGTGAGAGAAGACTGAAGGACCCTCTGCTGTTTTGAGAAGTCGGGCCCACAGTGCTGACCTGTGATCTTGCTGTGGGAGAGGAAGAGCAGACACACACTTGGTAAGCACTGTACTGTGGGGAGCAAGACTATTTTCAGAACATCATTTTTGGGGCTTAATGAAGTAAGAAGTCTCAGAGGTTGGGTTCAGGGACAGAATTGAGAAAATAAGTCAGGAGGATCTGACACCTGGACAACATTACCTACAACTCAGGATTAAAACTTGAGAATAATAAGAAGAAGAAACTACTAAAAATAAAATAAGATAATTTTTTTTAAATGAGTAAGCAAAGGAAAAAGAACTTGACTATTGATAGCTACCTTGATGTAAAAGAAGACCTGAATAACGAAGTTTAAAAAAAAGCCACTCCTACCCTACAGAGCAATGTCAAGTAGTCATAAGTCCAAAAAGAAATCTTGGAAGAACTTAAAAAGAAATACGAAAATCAAATAAGAAAGAATGGGGAAAAATTAGAAAAAAATAAAAACAATTCAAGAAAATTATGGAAAAAAGTTAAGCAATTAGAAAAAGAGGCACAAATCCATAAAGGAAGAAAATAAAAAGAAATTCAAAAATCAAAGGACAGAGAGAACAAGGAAAAATAAGAAAAAATAAAAGCAATCCAAGAAAATTATGAAAAGAAAGTTAAACAGTTAGAAAAGGAGATACAAAATTTTAAGGAAGAAAATAACTCCTTGAAAAGTAGAAGTAGAATCAGATGACATTATAAGACGCCAAGACAAAATAAAACTAGAAAAAATAGGAGAATTTGAAACATCTCCTTAGAAAAACAACTGATTTAGAAATAGATTGAGGAGAGACAATGAGAATGATCAGACTACTTGAAAGTTATGATCAAAAAGATACTCTATTTGCAACATTAGAAGAAATTATTGAGAAAAATTGCTCTGAAGTTCTAGAAAAATAGGCTAAATAGAAAAAGAAAGAAAATTCTAATGTTCACCACCTGAAAAAGATCCCAGGAGCAAAACTTCCAGAATTATCATAGCCAAGTTTCAAAAATCCCAGGTTAAGGAGAAAATATTGCAAACTACAAGGAAAAATGCTGAAGAAATACAACCAGGTTTTCACAAGACCTAGAAGCTTATACTGTAAAAGACCAGAGGTCTTGGAATATTGTGTTTCAAAGAGCAAAAGAGTTGCATCCAAGAATAACTTCTCCCACAAAGTTCAATACAATCCTGAATGGAGGAAAGAAAAGAACATTTGATGAACTGAAAAACTTTATCAGATATTTGTAACAAAAAGACCAGAACTCAGTGGAAAATTTGATATTAAAAGATCCAGAAGAAATATAAGGAAAACATTAATGGTCAACTATAAAGCATTCATTAAGGTTGAACTGTTTACTTATTATATATATGAAAATGTTACCAGTATTATCAAACCCAGCACACCACACAAATATTTCTAACATACCTATTCTACTGATTGGTGTGTATGGGGTTTTCAAGGAGGACTAGCACCTTTGGTGTGAGGCTTTACCTTGGCTTTTTCAGGCCTGCTCATTCACTTTTGATGTCCACCTTCATCCAACTGTAACCTGAATTTCTGGAAAACTGTTGCAGCCAAACCCTGATAAACTGTCTCAACAGACAGACTAAAACCAGATTGAGGGTAACTAATAATCCTCATCAAATCAGTGAGAAGAGAAAAATGATTATTAATAATCAATGATTTGGGGAGATTCTTCTATGCTCATTTCAAGACCTCAGTCTCTGAAGGTTGAGCTAATCTTCTCTTCTACCCAATTCCATCCAACCTTACAAGAATCTCTAGTCTTAACGTGAATTCCATTCAATCCCAAGCTTGGGTAGAGACAGACCCTTTTGTCTACTTTGGCCAATACTGGGGGTAGTCTAGATATAAAAATAGTCTCTATGTCTAAGGGTGACATGATGTCACTCTCATCCCTTCAGTGAACTAAGCCCAATTCTCTTTGTGAAGTCTGTCTCTCATTAATTATTAGCCAGTTATAGTTGATTGCCATCTTTTTGAACACTCCTCTTCCAAAAGAATATATAAGCCTTGAGCCTGCCATCTTGTTTGCATTTGTTGCAAGAGAAAGGGTCAAATGACTATCCTTTTATTAAAATGCTGGCATTATTAATAAAATGATTAAATTACCCAGAAATTATGTTTCTCAAACCTTTTTAAATGCCACAGTTATGGCAGCCACAAAGGGGTAAGAGCCTTATTCCCTAAATTCTCAACAAAAAACTCCCCTTGGGTCCAAATGGAGAGTTCTCCACATTGGAAGTTCTGTGTTAGACCACATACTGACTTTGATTTGACTCTAGCTTTTTCCAGTCATTAAATTTTGTCCAGGTAATTTTATATGTTCAGTCAGTCTATTTTTATTGCTGCAAATATCTAATCTTCCTTGTCACTAGTAGATTGGGGAAGGTCTATTGGCAAGACCCCATTAAGCCAGGCTAACTGTAGTATATTGCGGTGCACACAAATTGTTCGAAGCCTTAGACAAAGATGACTTTGAGATAAACTCCTTTTTTTTTTTTCTTTTTCGGTGTGATCCAGCAGGGATGTGCCCTGCTTGGGAGTCCAGAGTTCATTTGGGGGTTATGGCCTGGACACTCCAGTATTTTTTAAGTATTTCTTTTCTATTTAACTATTTCTTAAGTAGGCATGACTTAGAAGCTGTGTGTAGGTGCTGAGGACAGCTTCGAGGGAGTCTTCCTACTCTTGTAAAAACTACTAGTCCTGGGACCAAGCTAGGAATGTAGCTTTTACATCTGAACTTTGATTTCTGTATGTTTTTGTCTGTGTTTTGTCTTTAAGATATAGCCTGCATCAGGGAAGGGGTTTTCTCTCTGAGCACTTCCTTGGAGCCTACTTATTTTTTTTTTTATCAAGGGGTTCAGAGCTATAGCCTACAAGGGCTGATGAGAAACTTTGATTTTTTTTTTTTTAATGGGGAAGTGAAGTGAAATTAAATAGTCACAAAAGCGATTTTTTTTTCTGTGCGGGAAGAAAGACTTAAGAAAAGTCAGAACCAGTGAGGAGCAGATGAGTGATAGCCTTAAATGCATCTGCCTAACTTAAAAAAAATTTGGCCAAATAAGAGATGAGATTTTCCTTTTTTTAGTCAGATGAGCACTTTAAACTTGATTTGTAGGTGTAAAGCCTGTGCTGGTGAGAGGGCTTTAAAATACGTTGCCCTCATTGTTTTAAGGGAAAAGATCTTTCCTTTAGTTTCACAGCCCTGGATTGTGATCAGGTTAGGGGAGAAGAGGGTTGTATTAGCATTCTTTAGAATTTGTTTTAAGGGAGATTTAGAAAAACCTGTGAAGGAGCTGGACCAGCTCCATACCCCCAGCCATGTATAAGTTTGACTGTTCTGTAAGTAGCACTCAGAATGCTTTTAAAAATTGGGGGTGGGTTGGGGAAAGAGAGTCTCTCTCCTCCTCCCTTTCTGACTGTGGCCAAAGTTGGAGAGACAGACAAGAGGAGGACAGAGATGAGAAGTATAAGAAATCACTGGAATAAGATGTAGTTTGGAGTGTGATTGGAAGATTAAGGAAAAATTCTGTTACTCGATTTGAAAGCCAGTATAGGAAACTGCATAAAGTTAGGGAGGAAAATTGATAAAGAAGGTTCTTGCTATGTGATAATTACAAACTATTATAAAGTATCACTTCTAAATTCTTTTCCAGTGGGTTAGCTGGAAATAGCGACTCCATAACACGAAATGCTTGGAATAAATAGTCTTTGTGGAACTGTTTTTTATTATTTCTTTAATTAGATGTAATTGCTTCATACTTGACAACTTTATATGGATTTTTAGATGTGATCAGTATACAATGACTATGGTGATGAGATGAATGGTTTTCTCTGTAAGGTAATTTGAAAAGGCATTCCTAAATTGAGCCCACCTGATTGGTAATCAGTTTTCTTTCAAAGTTTCAAATACATAATATGCTTATGGTATTGTTATGTTTCTAAATTTTCTTATAATGTGTTGTACTGGTATATTATATTGTGCTGGTAAACTATCAGCAATTTCTCTTATAACCTAAATATTACTAGATTAAGAATTGTCCTGTTAAGAGAAAAAAAAGTTTAGGTCATTTTATCAGCCTTGATGACCACATACTGTAATTAAGAACTTAAACTTCCAGTTTGCCTATATTTAATATGTAGGCAATATATATTTATAATAAATATTTATTTGGCTATCACTTAGGAAAATTGTGAGATTGTTAACCAAGTTATTTGGAGTTATTGTTATAAAGTTAAAAACCATAAAGTATTTACACAGGGACTGTAACTGATATTATACTGTCTGACTCCAGGTATAACTCATCAAGGAATACTACCAAGTCAATAAATGAATGATGCCAGCAACCATGTGGGGTTTACATCTATGTACTACAGGTTGAGTTCTCATGGGAAAGGGTGGGAGAATGACTCTCAGTATGGGCTGAGGTAGAATTCCCCTGACTCAGTTTCCCCAGTATGACATTTCCTCTTGAATAGAAAATATCCTACATGTCTGACTTTAAGTCTGGCTCAATGCAGTTGGATATCAGCATAACTTTTGCCTGGAACTGACATGAAATCAGGAAAGCATTACCGTGTAACTATGTCCCTGTTCTTCTTTTATGGTAAATTTTTATAATCCTATCATTTGATCAGTATGAACACAATATTAGATATATGTTTCTTAAGTCAATGCTGAGCTACATTTGAACTACTGTAATAAGATGCAGGTATAAGAGTCGAGCTATTTGGCCTAGAAATTTAGTCCTTTCTATGTTCTGAACAACTATGTGAGTAACTTTGTCATCCACCGTGACTAATTATATATTTCTGTGTAAGTTAAGTTCCTTTAATTTCTCATAATGATATGGAAATAATTAGGCAAATGATGCAAAGACATGTGAAACCAGGATATAATTCTGTTATTTAGTGAAGTTAATACTATAACTGTCTCAGTTCTTATTAAGGAAAAAATATCAGCACAATCTCAAGAAAAAATGGCTTGTGATCTGTCCTATAAATGACTTAAAGAGAGAGATCCACTTTTACTAGAGGTTATTCACTTGAATATGGCTAGAAGTTGAAAATGTTTTTATTAAAAATAACTTGATATGCATTGTTTTGAAATTGATCACTTGATGTATTTATGGCATCCTGGAATTTGTTGTTACAATTGAAGTTAATCTGGCAACTTTCAAATGAATTCTTTTTTGTATTAGAGGCCATCTTGTTATAAAAAGTGTTCTGTTCAGTATCTCATCCTCCTAATGGGGAGTGAAGAATGTCAAGTATAAAAATTGGGTTCCAATTTTCAGTTTGTATTTCAGTTTCTTAGATAATGTCAACATGAAAACTGGCTAACCTGAAAATGGTAATTTCTCTGGTCTCAAAGGTACCAAATTTTATTTTGTAATAATGAAGACCAAGGTTTGACCTCACTCTCATTATCTGACCTAGTTATTGCTGAAGTAAATTGAATATTGTGGTAAGACCAATTTTGTAGGAAACTTTTTGCAGAAAAAAGAATTTCTACAGGTGACCTGAGCTGGAGAAGAAGTTTACTCTGAGACCACACCCAAATCACAGGACTGCATCAGATGTTTCCAAAGAACTAGAGAGAGAAGAATTTTATTTTGCTGTTTACTTTTTCCCTTTGCGCCTTTTATCTGTAAGGTCTACTTATCAAAGGGGATTGCCCCCTTTGATTTTTGTCAAAATGTTACCAAAGGGGATTGCCCCCTCTGATTTTGTCAGAGCACCTGGTCATCTCTCCCTTTTTCCCTTCATAAACCCCATAGTTAGAAACTCCTGATAAAATATTTGTCATACCAGTTAGCTATTTATCGAGGGGGCTACATACTTCTTAATAGACTCAAATGGAGGAATGAGAGAAATGATTATTAATAACCAATGATTTGAGGAGAATCGGATTTTTCCCCTTTCCTCTATGCTCATTTCAAGACCTCAGTCTCTAAAGGTTGAGCTAACCTTCTCTATCCAACCCCCATCTAAAACAAAGAATCTCTAGCCTTAAGGTGAATCCTATTCAGTCAAGCTTGGGTTGAGACAGAACTTTCTGTCAAATTGTCCAAGGCTGAGGCTGATCTGGGTATAGAGAGGGTCTCTCTGTCCAAGAATGACATGATGTCACTCTCAATCCTTCACTGGAGTAAGCCCACTTCTCTTTGTAAAGCCCACCTCTTTGACAGTTAGCCAATCAGAGTTAATTACCATCCTTTTGAGCCTACCACCATCTTTGGTCTAAGAGAGAAGGCCAAATGACCATCCTTTTATTAAAATGTTGGCATTATTAATAAAATTACTAAATTACCCAGAAATTATGTCTCTTGAACCTTTTTAAATGCCACCATCGGTTACGGGGATGTCTACCCCAAGCATGTGAAGACATTCCAGGGTAGATTGGGAGGATGAGAACAACTTGTTCCAACTGCCATGAAGGTGACTGAAGCAGGCTCTGTGGGGGTGTTTAGATTCTGGTCAGACATCTAAGATGCCAAGGTCATCCAATGAATCCTGGGCCATCTCCAGTCATTTTGACTTTTGCCCTGCCACTGGCCTTCAATAACACTGAGAGAGAAGTGAGGCTGATGACTTTCTATATCTCTGCCTCACTTTAATTCATTTTCAAGTCAAGATATCACTCTGTGGTGTCATCGGTCCTCTTTGAAAGTGCAGGATGAACAACTCCACTAATTACCTGAATCCAAAGAAAATCTTGATATTCTTTTATATACTGGCTAAAGAGGTTGGGAGGGGAGAAGAAGGGAAAATAGACTTTTGTTTATTAAAAAAAATTAAACTTTCAAAAACAATGTGGACAGTTGTTTGACCACTTTGTCTTTCCTATGCAGCTATCAGCTTCCCACCAACTCCACCCCCTCAGAGTTCTCAATCCTAACATTCTATCAAAACCGGTACACCAACAGACAGAAACCATATTTGATAGTTGTTCAATGTTGTTAATTCTACTTTCATTGCTTCTCTTATATCTCTCCCTCTCTCTCTAATCATACAACAATCAATCTAATTCAGGCCCTTACCTTTGCCTTTACTCTTGTAATAACCAAACTGGTCTCCCTACATGAATTTTTCCCCCTTTCTCCAGTCTGCATTCCACACAACTGCCAAACTGCTTTTCTTCAAAGCATAAATCTGACCATGCCATTCCTCTGCTCAAGCAACTTCACTGGCTCCCTAATGCTTCAAGTGTAAAATACAAATCCTCTAGTGTGAAATACAAACCCTTGTTGTTTAGCTGTGTCCAACTCTTCATGACTCTATAGACCATAGCACCCCAATGGGTTTTCTTGGCAAAGGTACTAGAACAGTTTGCCATTTCCTTCTCCAGTGGATCAAGGTAAACTGAAGTGACTTACCCAGGGCATACAGCTAGTAAGCATCTGACCCTTGATTTGAACTCAGGTCTTTCTGACTCTGGGCCAGTGCTCTATCCACTGAGCCACCTAGCTGCCTTGGACTCAATTAGGGTCCAAGCTATTTTTCTAGGCTGATTACATATTGCAATTATCAAGCGCTCTCCAGTCCAATTGAACTATTCACTCTTTTCCATTTGCATCATCCTATCTCCCATTTCTGCACATGTTGTCCCCTATGTCTAAAATGGTCTCTCTCTTCACTTCCCTGTCTTGGAACCCTAGTTGTTTCCAAGACTCACCTTAAGAGCTCTATGCTTCAAGAGATCTCTCCTTATTCCATCAATTATAGTGAACTTCTCTCTTCCGGAACAAAAACATATCGTATTTTTTTGAATATATCCAGGGGTGCACTGGAGTCAGCTAACTGATTTAGAGAATCCATTTATACCTTGGAAAGTGGCGATTGCGACAAGTAAGAACTTAATTTATTACTTTTTATTGCCTACATTAAAGAAAGCGTTAATAATGCATACGAAACTTAAAAGTGTACACACATTTACCAGCACACCCTTGCATTGCTCTGTAGCCTGAAGTCAGGAAGACCTGAGTTCAGATTGTCTCAAACTATCTGTGCGACCTTGGCCAAGTCACTTAAACTTTTATCTTGTCTGTATTCCTTCAGCTGTAAAGTGGGATCATTTGAGGTAAATTCTGTGAAGACCAAATGAAATAATATTTGTAAAAATGTTAGCACAATGCCTGGCACATAGTAGGTGTTTAATAAATGCACATTTCATTCCCTTCTTTGAATATTGCTTGAACTCAGCAGAAGCATAGTAAAAGATTCCAGGCCTAGAAACCTGGTGACTATAGAATAATAAGAATATTTATAATTGGCCCTTATGTAATGCTTTAATGTTTGTAAAGTGATTCACATCCATTATCCCATTTGAACCTCTCAACATCCCTGACTATACCTTATCACAAGGTAGGGGATCTACCTCAACCCACTTTGACATAATCAAAGAAAGTCTAGAGTATAATCATATGTCACTAATGGAGTTAAACTAACAATACAATTACATCAATGTCCTGATCCCTTCATGAGATGCAGGTATCTCTCTTAAGTCAAGAAGGAATCAACCCAATTGACTGAGCAAACAAATTAGCCACACTTCTATGGACCTGGTTAGTTAATATAGTGATCAATAGTTATTAATAGTTAAACCCTGGATGAGTATTGGGAGTCTCAGGGTAAGAGTGATTGAGAACACAGAAGTAGTTATGGAAGATTTCCCAAAATGGAAGAAGAAAGAACTTCCTCCTCCTCTTCTTGTCTACTCTCCATATTGGCCATGTAGCTTTGACTGGGAGCTACCTGACTAAAGGTAGATAGTGTATCCAGTGGGGAGCAGGTACACAAACTTCAGACATCAATGACTAGAGAGAGATAGTCACCTGAGAGAGGAAGCAGCTTCAGGGAGCATTGCACCTGGTATCAGAGAAGAGATTTGGACTGTGGATAGGAGCAGATCCTGAGAACCCACTAAACAACCATCCCAGAAGAGATGCGCTAATCAAGGGGAGCTTAGTGAGAACTCTGTGAAGAGAGGAAGTGATTCCTACACCTGTGCACCCATATAAGGCGAGCATGCCCACAGGTGTATGGAAGTGGGAGGAGCTTTGTAACTACCTTTCTTGCTATGCCCTTTGCTGAGAACTTATTATGCTTACTTGCTGAATGTTAATGGAAAGCACATGGATGGAGGTTCATGAATTTATACTTTTAAAAGGATAGACCAACAGGCAACCCATGGAACCTAAAGATAGTCATCTCCCTCTTTGGGGAGTAGCCTAGAAGGAATCCAATACTATATTTATTTGCCTGTGAACATAGTGTATTCCCCTACTAGAGGGTATCGTAATCTTTTTTATCTCAAGGACCCTTTTGGCAATCTAGCAGTTAGATGCCTTCTCTGAGTTATGTTTTTAAATGCACCAGTAAAACACCTAGGGTTAAAAAGAAAACCAATTATATGAAAATACAACATATATATATATATATATATATATATATATATATATATATATATATATGTCACTTGTATAAATATAGCCAATGAGGATAACATATATAATTATCTTATATGTGAGCATACAATTTATGTGGATACATAACGTCACTCATCTCCATGTTAAGAAACCCTGCCTTAACAGAATGAAATGTCCTCTGAAGGCAGGAACTGCCTTTTTTTTTTTTTTTTGTATTTATATCCCCAGACTAGCATAGTTCCAAGCACACAGTAGGGGCTTTACAAATGTTTGATGACTGATTGAAGAAAAGGGTTGTGGAGACTACAAGCAGTCAACTGGACCAGTTTTTAAATTAATCCTACAAAAGCAGAAAAGTAAACAGCACTAAGTAGATCATACTGGATGGGCCAAAACCACTACTAGAATTAGGATCAGTAATCCTAATCTCAAGCTAGAGTTTAGCTTAGTTGGGAGCCAAGATTAGTGCTCCCAAAGCAGAGTTGTTTTTTTTTCTAATTTGTGGTTTCTTCATATAAGTAAAATCCTAAACAAAACTAACAGCAAAATCAGATTTAATAGGGTATGGACAGTGGTACCCAACAATCTATAAAGTGGAAAAGTTGATGACATTTATTGCCAACCTTGCCTCTACTTGGTCTCCCTCTGCTATTATATGAGTTATCAATTATTTGGTCCGTTGAGAGGATTAGTCAGTTCATTGTCCATCAAATCTAGCCCCCCAAGAGTAGCCTAATTTCTCCTATTTGCCCCAGCTTCAACCTCAATCTACTTGGTATGATCTGGAATATGTTCTAAATTCTCTCCATCATTTAACTCATCTCTATTTTTCCCATGGGCTAGTTTCATCATCACCACCCCCCTCAGTCTCAACCACTGTAACCCATAGGATTCAATAAGTCTATTAACAAAATAGGATAGCATAAGAATTTTTTTTAATTAATGTTTTTTAAAAGTAAGTTGATTTTTTTTATGCTTTGTCACACTCCTTTTCTCCACTGTTCTGAGAGGAACTGGAAGAAGAAAAAGGGAGTAGATAGATTTTAAAAGTGATAAAGAATTTTTTTCAGCTCACTCTTAGGAAGCAAGGGAGGAAAGAATCTCATGGTGAAAAATCAACTTCAGCAGCTAGTTTTGCCATGATCTGCCCCGTGGTCTCAGACTTCAGGCCAAGACCCAGTGTACATGGTACATATTGCTATATTGTGTGATAAATTCTGCAAAGAGACCTCAATCTGTGCTCTTTTGCCCCCTACTAACAACCAGAGAGCCAAAGTAATTCTTTTACTTCCTCTTCTTTCACCATTTCTATCCCCAAAATAGTCTTGGCCAAAAGGTAAAGGAAATGGGCACCTAAGAACTATGAAAACATATACCCATACTGATTTCCTCATTCAACGAAGTCTCTATGATCCCTTTTTACTCTGGGAAGTCTTTCTAGGAGATCTGGGACCTGGACTACACAGAACTGAGATGAAGTTCTTGGGATAATTTAATATACTTAAAAAAAAATTCTCCAAAACTATTTTCTTTTTTTTCAAACTTAAATACAAAATGAGAAAAGAAAAAAAAACCTTTCCAAGTACACAGCAAAAAGTAAGAACGGATTCAATGTAAAATAATAAATTTCCATTTTAAGAAAACCTATGTCATTAATGCAATATATTGTTTTTAAAGCTACCTGGCTTTTCTGTGTTTGCTTCTAGCTTTTCTTTTGTTCTCTGACATGTAATTTTTATGTTATTTTTTCTCTCCCTACCCACCCTCTACCCTAGAGAAGCTACAAATAAATTTGAATATATATATTTGTGTACATATCTATAAACATAAACATGTATATACACACATACACAATATATAATATATGCATGTACATGTGTATATGTACATATATACATGCTTTTATATGTGTACAGATATACATTTATATGTGTGTATATATACATATATATATATATATATAATAAAATTACCTACTATGCATATTTCTATCTGTCATTTCTTTCTCTGGAGGAGGATAGCACTTCTTTTATAGGTCTAAGTCTTTCCATGTTTTTCTGTATCAGCGAATTACTCATTTTTTTATGCTGCAGTAGTATTCCTTCATAATGACATACACACAGTTTGTTTAGTCATTCCCCCATTGAAGGCCATCTATCATTTTAGCCAATCTGAGAGGTGTAAGATGATATCTCAAGATTGTTTTGATTTGAATTTCTCTAATAATAATTTAGAGCATTCTTTTCATACAATTATATATAGTCTTAATTTCTTCATCAAAAAACTGCCTGTTTGTATCCATTGACTATTTATCAGTTAAGGTATGACCAAAATTCTTATAAATCTGACAATAAAATCATTTTCTTAAAAAAATAGCATGACTTATTTTTTTAAATGTTCCTGGGACAAAGTCCTATGCAAACGTTAGATATTATTAATTATTATTTTAAATGCATTACGAAGGAATCACCCATTAAACTTTCTGTTTTGAATGGAGGTCATTTGTATATAAAAATAGAGGGCATATATTCTGAGTCATTTTTTCCAGTGGTTGGAAGATTTTGTACAATAAGGCACCTGATGTGGTCTAGTATTGAAGCAAATAGTTATAACAAAGCACGCTGAGGTGGGAGAATGTGGCATGCATACAGCCAGGCCTGGATTATGACTGAATTTGCTTTTTATCAAGTTACCTTGCCAAGCTCTGGGCCTTTCAACTCCAATGTTGAAAGAATCCAGAAGAAAGCAGCAGCAAACTTGATTAAAGGCCTAGAAAATGTAGCTGATGAAAGAAGGAACCAGATCTGTTTACACTGGATAAGAACAGGAAAAAAGTATTTAATCAGGGTCTCCTCCAATAACAAGGCAGTTTATGTTTTCAATTTCTGAATTGAAACCCCTGTCCTTCCACCAAGACTACAGGGTACTTCCATGCACTGAGCTATGAAAAGGGTTTCCTTACTAAGAGTTGTTTGAATTAGCACGTTTAACTCTAGCAAAAGCTGTTTACTAATTCCTGGAGCCAAGGATAAGGAAAACAAGTAGGTGATGTCTCCTGAAAACAAGGTGACATTATCCATGCTTGAGTGGCAACTATCATGCAGTGCAATGTGAAGAAACCAGGGAGGTTGAATTAAAGACTATAAATTAATGCTGGCATATTGATTCTTCACAAATATGTTTACTATTCCACACACCCAGACATATGGCATAACTGTGTGGGATTTAACTAAGGTAAGATGCCATCCAGAATGCCAGCAGGAAGGAATGTTACCCAAGAGACAGTAAATCTGGGAGTCTCCCATAGCGTCACAGTTGGCATGTTGTTCCAGGTGCTTCTCAAATGCACAAAGTCTTTCTTCAAGGCTAGGAAAGTTGTTCAGTGTAAATTTACAGGGATAGAGGAGGAAACATGGCCAAGTGGAATAAAAGTAAGCTTCAGGACATGTAGTCTGATATTTCTAAGCTTACCTCTGCCTCACTGTACTCTAGGTTCTGTGACTCCCTCAACATTGAGAACTCTCGGTTTGGAAACTCCCGTCACTGAGATCCATAGCAACCTATGACTAAAAAGATATGCCTTAGGCACAGGGGTTCTTAATCTGAAGTCTATGAATTTTAAAATATATATTTTTGATAGCTATATTTCACTGTAATTGGCTTTCTTTGTAATCCTATGTATTATATTTTATGCTTTTAAAAAATGCAAGGGTACATAGGCTTTACCCAACCATCATTGGGAACCAATTAAAAAAATGTTAAGAACTCCTATCCTGAGGAGTTGTCTGAGGGACAACTACCTTCAGTGACTTGCCAAGGGTCAAATGGCTAATAATCAATCAGCCAATCAATCTATAAACATTTATTGAGGGCCATCATGTAAGTTAGAATATGACACGAAGTTAGACAAGGTCTAGAAATAAAAGAAATAAGCATTTACCAAGTGTCGACCATGTGCCAGGCACTGTTAAGCCTTGAACAATTATCTCATTCAAGCCTTGCAACAACCTCTGGGAGGCAGTGGCTAATAGTGCATTTGTGGAAACCGAGGCAGACAGAGGTTAAGTGACTTGCTCAAGGTCACACATCTAGTAAGTGTCTGAGGCCAGATTTGAACTCAGGTCTTCTTGACTCCAGGTCCAGGCTTGTATTTACTTGTGCCATCTGTCTATCTCTGAAATGAATAATTAACTAATACCAAGGTTGGGGGAAAACAAGTGTCAACTCTATGCCAGACCTTACACTACGCACTGGAAATACAAAGATAAAAAAGAAACAGTGCCTGCTCTCAAAGAGCTTTCATTGTATGTGCAAAACATCTAGGGCTTGAACTGGAGCTTTCATTTCATTAATATAGAACTCTCAGAAAAAATGTTCCCTCCACCAGTGCAGGTCTGCACCTTCTCTACAGTTTGTAGTCTTTGCCTAGAGCCTTGAAAGGCTGTGACTTCCCCAGTGTCATACCAACAGACTGTGGGAAAACTGAGCTCAGGTGTTCCTAGCACCAAAGCTAGCTAGCTAGAGAGGAAGATTCAGTCCATGGGAGTTGATGTGGTTAACAATCAGAGCATAGAAAGAGAACAAAAGAGGGCCCAAGAAAGAGGTGTGATATATAAACCAGCAAAGAGACGATCCAGTCTAAAAAAGAGAACAGCAAGAGACAGACAGAAAGAGAAGAGAAAGACAGAAAGAGACAAAAACATAAAGAGAGGAGAGACAGAGAGACAGAAACAGGAGAGACAAAGGCAGAGAGAGATAGAAAGGGAAGAGACAGAAAGAGGAGAGGGAGAGAGATAGAAATAGAGACAAAGACAGAAAGAGAAAGGGAAGAGACAGAGAGAAAGAGAAGAGAGAGACAGAGAGACAGAAATAGAGACAAAGACAGAGAGAGATAGAAAGAGAAGAGAGAGACAGAGAGACAGAAATAGAGACAAAGACAGAGAGAGATAGAAAGGCAAGAGACAGAGAGAAAGAGGAGAGAGACAGAAAGAGACAGAGAGAAGCTTAACAAAAATTCAGAGAAAACGGAGTATCCAAGAGGAGAAGGTGATAAATCGTATAAAATACTGCAGAGAGGTCAAAAAGGATGAGGACTGAGAAAAAGCCACCATACTTGGTAATTAAAGATAACTTATCACAAGACAAAGTGCTGAGCAGTGAGAGGAGAGAAAGTGGAGTCAATGAATGTAGACAGGTTTTCCTAAGCGTTTGACTGTGGAAAGTAAGAAAAATCTAGAACAACAGCTTAAGGGGACTGTAGGGCCTAGTTAGGGTTTTTATCTGTTTTTTTCAGGATGATGAGATTTAGTTATGTTTATAGGTGATACCAGCTATGTGCCTTGGGCAAGTTACTTTGCCTTAGTTTTCTCATCTGTAAAACAGCACCTACTTCCCAGTGTTGTTATGAGGATAGTAACTGTAAAGTGTTTATTAGAAAATAAGCATTCTACAAATGTTAGCTCTTATTTTTATTAATCAAGAGAACTCTCTTTTCACCCATTGCCAAAACATAATCAGATTTTCACGTTCAAACACTTGCTTCAAAGTATGATCACAAGATAAGCCTATCAACCACACTTGTTATGATGGAATGAGACCAAAAGTATCCTATTTGTCCAAGGCACATGAGTTCCTTATTAATACATAATTAGAAGCATCTAGGTCTTTAAGATAAATTAAGAATTGCTTCTGTAGTCTGGTCATGCAATCAGTCTTTCCTTTTTCCTTTTCAGAAGAGGCAATTTTTTAATTGAAAACATATCAAATATTATTTTGTAAATTTATTACCCATAACTTTAACTTTTTCATAAATGGAGACATTTTATCTTTCTGTATCTGAGTTTGAATCAAATATGTTTTGCTTAATTTATTTTTTAATAATTTTTTAGATGTCCACTAAAGAGCAGAACCAGGAGAACATTGTACACAGTAACAGCAACATTGTGCAATGACCAACTTTGATGGATTTGACTTTTCTCAGCCATACAAAGATCTAAGACAATTCCAAAAGACTCATGATGGAAAATACCATCCATATCCAGAGAAAGAACTATGGAATCTTAATGCAGATCAAAGCAGACTATTTTCTCTCTCTCTCTTTTTTTTTGTTTCTTCTTTCTCATGGTTTTTCCCCTTTGTTTCTAATTCTTCTTTAGAATATGACTAATGTAGAAATATGTCTAATATGACTGCACATATGTAGTCTATTATCAGATTGCACACCATCTTAGGGAGGGGAAGAAAATTTAGAATTCAAAATCTTATAGAAGCAAGTATTGAAAACTAAAAACAAATAACTAAAATTTTTAAAATGAAATAAAATATCCATTGAAATAGGAGTATGGTATAGTAAATGGAGAGCATAGATCTGGGTTCAAGTCCTGCCCCTGACACATATGGGCTGTGTTTCCTAGGCAAATCTATCAGAGAAGACACAGACCTGAATTAGGAAAGGAAGTTCCCTCTGAGTGCATCTTACACTCAATAAAATTAATGATCAGATTTTTTTTTTAATCCACCAAATCCACTAGTTGCAGGAGGAAATTTTTATTGTAAAATTAGTATCACTTACAAAAATAGTTCAAAATACTTTGGCACTAGAAAATAAGAGTCCTGTGTTCTGCCCCTTATTTTCACATAATTTTGCTAAGAACTTTCTTCTTAGTAATGCTTTTTATTAAGTTGGTTAGACATGGTTGTATATGCCTCTAGTTTCTGAAGTCGGGGAGACTGAGATAGACTGAGGCTGGTAGGTTGCTTGAGTTCAGGGGTTCTGAGCAGGGCTAAAGCTAATAGGTTTTCTTCACTGTCATCAATATGATAAGTACCCAAGAAGCAGACAGGGGTTGACCAGCAGGCTGCCCCAAGAGACGTGAACTAGCCCAGGCAGGAAAATTCACTTCTTATCTTACTTTTCATATGAATCTCTAAGTCAGATCTCCCTTATCTTCCCTTGTTTCTCCCTGTCAATTTTTCTCACATGCTGGGAACTGTTGGCTCTTTTGGGGAACTGGGCATCATTTGAAATATGTTCCCAAATCCTACTCACTAAATAAAATCAATGTAGTAAAGAAGAAATAAAATATGACAAACTGTGTAACAGTATGGTAAAGCAAAGTAAAGCTTCCATGCTGATCAGGACTGTGAATGGCTGGTACACTTCTAAACTAGAAGGACAGAGAGACACAGTCTCATAAAAAATAAATTAATTATAATTTTTTTTAATTTAAATTGAAATCAAATCAAAGTCAAAATAAAATAGATTCTTCTTGCAACAACTTGAAATATCATTTTTCTAGATACTAGACTATGAACTATGCAAGTTAATATTGTATTTCATAATTTAATGATCCTAGTGCAGAAACTAGTGTTTTACTGCATGAAAGAATTTCTGCCCTCCTATTCAATGATAGGATTTTTATTTAACAATAATTTCATCATTTCTGTTCTGCATTTGCTATCAGTTGGAGCCAATTCCCATTAATCTTGGTTTTTCTTGACTTTTTCACTTTGTTTTCAGTAGAAAACATGAGTTATTTATGCAGGAGTTGCACTCAACAATATCCAGTGATTTTGACCATTGGCACTAATAGATATAATTAAACAATATGGCAGCAAAGCAATGTAAATGCTCCAATATTTCAATAAACACTCAAGTCATGCTTTTGTCTTCCACTGCCTTCAGGAAAATTCTCTGTTCTGTTTGGGACTCTTTCCAGAGACTTGTGTGGCCCCATGCAAGTTATTTAACCTTTAAACTGAGTTAATGGCACTCCCATCCTACATGTAGATGTGGTGCGGATTAGCTAATTAATTACCATGGGATTGCTGAAGTCTGACATCAAAGATGAAGGCCAATGCTGACTCTGAGTAAGATAACCTAAGTGGAGTTAGACATTTAATTGTGGGAAGCTGACTCATCTGACGGTGCAAACCCATTAGCCGCATTCAGGAAAGAGGTTATGGAAAGAGAAGGGGATTTAAATGAGTCTCAGAAGTCTGAAAAGGTCACTGCAATGGAAGGCCAAGAAAATATCCAAAAGAGAAGAAACAGTGGATCTTGGAGAACAGAGGGGAGATGGGTGGCTGGTGAGAAAGAGGTGACATTTCAGATGCATGGGTAAGAACTAAGAATTATAAATTCAGGTTGTTTTTTCCCCCTAACATGTAAGGCTTTAAGACACTTAGTTACATGCCTTCTTTCCTATTTGATGATGATGCCTTAAGAAAACATAGTCCTTGAATAAGAAAACATTCTTCACTGTTATTTATGTGAACTCTCTCTTTCCCATACATCCATGTGGGTAATAGTGACATAAAAGCCACAAAAAATATTCAAAGAAATTCTTCTACAAGAGCATACAAGTTTTTCAGACCCCTATTTTCTTTCCTATAATATGATTTAGTAACATTTCCTTAGAATTCCCTTCCCTCATTTAAATTGAATAAAATACCTCTTCTGACCAGTATTTTCCATTTCAATTTGAAGTGATGGAATGGGTAGAAAGTTGACCTCAGATTGAGCTGGGTTCAAGTCCAGCCACTGACATGTCCTGTCTTTATAACCCTAGAGAAGTCTCTCAATTTTTTCTCTAAAATTTCAAATAACAGACTGGTTGGGAATATGCATTAGTGAAAGGTGTTTCCTCACCAGGAGTGCCTTGTATGATAGGTACTTAATAAATGTTTGTTGACAGACTTTTAAAAAATAATAACCAATGAATTTCCAGTTTTTAAAAATCATTTTACAAGAACAATAACCAACTTTAAAATCAAATGAACAAGGAGAATTTTTAATATGGATTAATTTACAACAAAATTTTCTATTTAAAATATTAGCCCTTTTGTTTAGGACCAAGGAAGCAATAAGTTCTCGTTGAAATAGCATATTTGCATAATTAACATATTTTTCTTCCACTGAAGAAATCAGATTGGAACCAAGAAAAATCATCTTTACTTTAGAGAGAATCTCACCTACCACCAAGATCCACTGGCTAGGGATCACATAACTGCAGTAATGGAACCAAAACAAAAAATAAATAAAAGTAAAAAGATTTATTAGCAGGCTAAAGAAGACTGCTCAATTGTACAAGCTTTAATGTCCTTTGGTAAAGGAATTTTTTTTACAATTTTCCAGTCCCACTTAGAGGACACAGTCAATCAACAGCATTCTGTTGCAGCTTAGGATAGGCAAATAAATCATTTCACAGGGGAATAGGGGAAGGAAAAAGGAAAAAAGGAGAATCAGCCAAGAAAGGAGGAAGGGTACTTTGGGGGGATAATTGCATGTAGCTGGTAGAATGAATGAGAAAACATTCCCTGTTGAAAGGCAGAAAAAAGAGGAGGTGACAAAACACTCCTACAATTGTTAAAGAAGTGATTTTGATCAAAGTCAGCAAGGTTGAGGTAACCATTTGGACAAAGCTTCAGGTGACTTTTATCCAAGGACAACAAATAATTTTTACAACAGTGGATGGGACCATCAACTTTACTGCGTCCTTACACAGTTTGTTATATTTTATTTCTCCTTCACTTTATTGGTTTCATTTAGTGAGTAGGATTTGACAGGTATGGATACTAAGTTCTCCAAAAGAGCTAACATTTCCCACCCATTTCCCAGAAAAATTGGCAGGTAAAAATAAGGGAAGAGAAGGGAGACTTATTTAGCTTAGCAGTTAACATGAAAAAATGGGATAAGAAATAAGAATTTTTTTCCCCTGGGGATAAATGAGAAGATGGTAAAATAGTGCCAAGTTCTGCACAAAGATGTTCATGTCACTAGACTTGAATCAACAGGTAGTTAGGTTGGCACAGCGGATAAGGTGTAATACCTGGAGTCAGGAAGGCCTCAGTTTAAATCCAGTCTCAGACATTTACTAGTTGTGTGATCCTGGACAAGTAACTCGGCGGCTACCTGCCTCAGTTTCCTCATTTATAAAATGGAGATGGTGGTAATAACATCTACCTCTCAAAGTGGCTGTGAGAATAAAATGAAACAATATTAGAAACGTGTTTTGCAAACCTTAGGATACTCTATAAATGGAAGCTATTATTGCTACATTCTAGGGAATTAAAGGAACAGAGGAATATGACTTGGGGGCCTGTATCAATAAACTGAAGGAGTGGGAGAAGTGCTTCAGGGAATTCTATCATCTGCATCCTAGATTAATTACATCATTAGAATATAAGCTCACTGAGGGCATGTGTCATCTTTCCTTTTGCTTATATTTATATGCTCAGTACTAAGTAAAGGACTTGGAATGTAGGAAATACTTAATAAATGTTTGTTGGAATTGACCAAATTCTTTTGTCCACCAGGTTAGCTATCCTTTCTAGCCAGTATACTGTTGCTGGAAAACAACTAGAATCTCCAAATATAAGTATAAAAATCTCTAAATAAATATAATCTCTAAATATAAATAAATATAATAAATTTAAAAGTAGGAAAAGTTTAATCTACTACACGCAACCAAAAACTCTTGAAGTTGGTGAAAAAGAAGTCTGAACAGGAATCATAATGGATCCTTGACAAAACTAGTCATAGAAAGCATCAAATTGGAATTAAATGTAGGGTTAGAAAGCAAAATCTTGAAGTGTTTTCCAATGACTAAATCCTTGGGGAGAGAAGCTCTGTTCTTATTCTAGGTTATTCAGGGACCTCACCTTTCCTGGGTGAAGAATCCCATCTGTAAATGTCTATTCCACAACTGGCTAATTATAAGCACCATCAACCAACTGCAACTATAATTAAATGCTTGCCCCTCATTTTCAGGGTACAATTAGATGATTGCAGGTGCAATCAGATGTGCATCCAGTTTTGCAACAACAAACAATTGTGCTATTAAAAAACCAAGTAGGTACATTAAAAGGGAGGGGTGATTGAGTCTCCCTTTAACAAGTTGGCTTTCAATTTTTAACAAAGCTAATAAATAATTTGATTAATGAGAAAATATTCAAGTTCCTTATTTTTATAAATAATTTCATAAAAGCTTCTTAATAGTTCTTTAATGAGTCTCCCTATGGCATCATTGTTTCAGTGCTAGCATAGCGTTTGTGAAATGCCTCTCCATGGATGAGTATTTTATAGAAACTGCAAAGCAAATATAGAAGTGGCAAAAAAAAAAAAAGTCTCAAGTAAAACTACCCTAGTCTAAAGCAACTCCAAAATAGTTAATGGAATAAGAGACTAAGGAATTTTAAGTTGTCTATGGTCCTCTCTCAGCATGGAAATTAAAAAATGCTATCCTTTAATTAAAGTTTCATCCACCTTAAAATTATGGAAATTCAGAGTTAGAGGTCAGTTACTCAATCTCTCTCCCAATCCTGGAATTCACAAATAAAATCAAACAGAATCTCAGAACTAGAAGGGACAAAATTCACAGGATTTCAGAGTTAAACTTCATCTAATTCATATCTGAACAGTAATCTTGCTACAACATTCTGTACAAGTAATAAATCATTTAACCTTTCTTTGAGGATCTCCCTGGAGAGAGAAACCTTTACTTCCCAAAGGAACCTGTGGCATTTTGGGGCAGTTCTAATTTAGGGAATGTTTATGTTGAACCCAAATCTACTAAGTTATAACTTCTGTCTATTGATACTAGTTTTCTTCCCTGGGGCCAAAGAAAACTGGTCTAATAACCCTTCCACAAACTGTCTTTCCAATACTTGAAGACAGCTATCATGTCCCCACCAAGTCTTATCCCCAGGTTAAACATCTTCATTTACTTCAATTAATCCTCATATGGCCTGGTCTGCAGTAACATTAGCATCCTCCCTATCCTCCTCTGGACATTTTTCAGCTTGTCAGCTAAAAGGAATTGACCTCACACTGAACATGATCCTACAAATGTTGTCTGACCAGGGCAGAGAAGAATTGAAATATCCTCTTTTATGTTCTGTCTGGACATTTTGCCACTAAATGCAGCCCAAGACCATTATAGCTTTATTTTTACTATATCTTTTTTCCCCTTTATTCGTGGGGTTTATTTTTTGAACCTGCATGGGACTTGACATATATCTCAATTACACTTAGGTTTATTAAATTGAATTTTAAATATTAATTAAATATTAAATTAAATCTGTGTTCTAGTTTAATTCTTTTATTGTGTAGCTTATGAATCCTAGTTTCATATCACCAATGAGATGATCAAATGAAATGATATTTGTAAAGCACAATCCTTGACTTAAAGAAGCTCACATTCTAATGGTGGAGACAACATTCCAATAACTATGTATATGCACTACCTATATAAACACATATAGTTATATGTAGATAAAGACAGATAGAAAGAAAGAAAAAAGACTGGAAAGGTAGTAGAGTGAGAGCACATAATAAATGCTTCTTCTCTTCCCCTCCCAACCTCCAAATCTGATAAACATGTCATCTCTGCCTATAAGTCACAAAGAAACATGTTAGATAATATAGGACCAAGGACAGATCCATCGGGCAAGTCACTAGAAACTTCTCTCAGGATTGATATCAACCTATTAATAATTACTCTCTGTGTCTGGTCATTAACTAGTTTCGAATACAGCTAGCATTACTATCACTTTGCCCATATTTTTCTATTCTGTTCAACATGAGACTTCATAAAAAACTTAGTGTTATGATATTTACAGCATTCTTCTAAGCTACTAATCAAATTAATCTTGTCAAAATATGACATGGGGTGAGTCTAGCAAGAGTTCTTTTTGTTGGTGGTTCTTAAATTTTTTGTTTTTGACTCTGATATAATAAACATCAACAAATACACACATATCATTAAACAACAAAAAAGAAGATTGTACATAAAACTATTAATTTATTAAACTGTTTTTAGACATTATGTTTAACTTAATAATAGTAAAACTGTCCTGATGCTTCCCTGTGTCCCTTTCTGAACTTTCATCTGTTATTTTCTGTTTATTTTAAAAATATTTTATTAATTCTCCCTTCTTTCTTTTCTCTAATCACCAAATAGGTGCCCCTTCCTTATAACGAAAAAGTTGCTGAACAAAATAAAACAAGACATTGGACATGTCTATCAAAGTATATCTATTTCTGTTCTTCTACTGCAACATGTACACAAATAGGTATATATAATATATATATTCATATATACATATACATCACATACATATATATTCATACTCATGCATCACTAGCATCTGGGGATTAGAAAAGGCCTCCTGAAGATGGTTAGATTCAAAGATGTTGAGGTAAGGATAGATATTATTCTAGGTACTGGGGATAGATGGTACAAAAGCCTGAAAAAAAGAAGGAAGGAAAAAAGAAAAGAAATTTGTACATATGAGAAATGGCAAATAGTCCAAACCAAGGAAACTACAAAGCTAGAAACAAGTCAAAGTATGATGATATTTAAATGTGAAACAGAGGTGTTTACATTTGACTATAGAGGTACTAGGGAGTCACTGGAGTTTTTTTGAGTAGAGGAAATGTTGACATAAATTCACACTTTAAGAAAATCTCTTTGGTGATCATGTGGAAAACAGGTTAGAGTCCAATGAAATATGGATAATAAATAGGAGGTCACAGCAATTGAACAGGACAGCTAGGGGTGTGCTGATAACTCTTGGGAAAAAAAATATCCATGATAAACTTTTAATTTAATCTCTATTATTAACATTTTCTTCATCACTTTCTTAAACCTAGAAAATCAACAAAAGAATAAATTAATCTCTGATTTACAGCATTTGTTGATTTCTGTGGTATAAATGTTTACACTGAGAATTTAACAATCAGATCTCTTCAGCTGGTATAAGAGGCCCTAGCATGGCTCCCTGACTACAGAGAGGTGAGGAGGACCTGAATTTAGCTAATAGTTATGTGAATGGAAATAAGGGGATCGATCGGAAAGATGTTTGAAAATAGAAATGAAAGACGGGATGGGGGGAAGAAGAAGATAAGCAGGAGTGAGGAACTGATAATGAGACTAAGGTTGTGAGCCTGGGTAACTGAAAGGAGGGTGGTGGTTGTTGTTCATCCATCATTTTCAAAGAGAATCAATGACATCACAGGGTGATATCCTGACTTGCAAGTGAACTGGATTTAAGTGAGGCAGAGTTGCACAGTCATCAGCCTCACTATCTCTTCCAGAGTCAATGCAGTCCAGTGGCAAGACAAAAGTCAAGATGACTGGCAAAGATCTAGCATGCAATGGGTGACTTGTGTCTTCAATGTCTGATCAAACTCTAATCACTCCACAGTATCTGTTTCAGACACCTTCATGGCTATTGGAACAAACTTTTCTCATCTGCCAGTTGCACCAGGGGAAGTCTTCACAGGCTTGGGGTAGGTATCCTGCTAAGTCACCAACAGGTTTGAGATCTAGTGGTTAGCCTCAACCTGGGTTAGTCTATCTGCCAAGATGGTTTTACTGAAGTGTGGCCACTGTGCATACTACAGTTTCTTGGACCCACAGGTGAAAGGTGGGTGACAGCTATACACCAAAGGTGGATGAGTAGCCCTGAAAAGTGCTGGTCAAGTCCTCATACCAGAGATGCTAGTCCACCTTGAACATCCAACACACAGAAGAAGGATGGTACTCTTAAAAGTGAGTGGTACTCTCAAAACAAATGGAGAACTTCCAAAGATAAGTAGACTTGGAGAAGAACAATGAGTTCTTTTTTTTTTAGGAGTTTGAGATATCTGAAGATATTCATTTCAAAATGTCCAATAGCAATTTTGTGGCTCAAGACTGATGCTCAGAAGGGTTATATCATATTTAGATCTGAGTGTCATTTATACAGAGACAATAATTGAATTCATGGGAGCTGATAAGGAAACCAAGTAGAAAGAATATGGAGAGAAAAAAGAAGTGAGTTTGGGGAAGAGCTTCGATATGTGCTCTCAATTACTGGACAAGATACAGGTAATGAGTGAGCAAAGGAGACTGAGAAGGATTAACAGGACCATTAGATGAGGACCCAAAAAAAAAAGAGCAGTGCTAGGAGAGCTCAGAGAGGGGGAGAGCATCCAGTAGGAGAGAATGATCAACAGGGTCAAATGCTACAGGAAGGTCAAGGATGAGGATTAAGAAGAACCTATTTGACAATGAAGACATCATGACAGCTTTGGAGAGGTCAGTTTCAGTTGAATGATGAAGTTAAAAGTCAGATTGCGCTGGGATTCAAAGAAAGCTAGAGAAGAGGAAGTGGAGACAATGAGTAGAGATGACTCTTTCAAGGACTTCATCAGAAAAATGGAAGAGAGACATAGGATGACACTAACAAGGAAGGATATTGGAATCTGCCAAGAGTTTTTTTTAATAAATGGAGAGACATGGGCATGACTTTAGGCAACAGAGAAGGAATTAGCAGAAGGGAAGGGCAGCTAAGTGACATAGTGGATATAGTACCCAGCCTGAAGTCAGGAAGAGTCATCTCCATGCATTCAAATTTGACCTCAGTCATTTACTAGCTGTGTGACCCTGGGCAAGTCATTTAACTCTGTTTGCTTCAGTCTTCTCCTCTGTAAAATGAGTTGGAAAAAGAAATGGCAAACCAAGCCAGTATCATTATCAAGAAAACCCCAAAATGGAGTCATGAAGAGTTAGACAGGACTGAACAACAACAAAGAGAATGAAGATTAGAGAGCTGAGGAAGATAGAAGATTGGATCAAGGGTATGTGTTTAGCCTTAGCTAAGAAAAGGGTCACCTCTTTGTCAGAAACTAGAATAAAGGAAACAGTAGTAGAAGATGATGTCACAGGGGTACAAAATGAGAAGGTAAGAAGAGTACACTTTCACCAGATGGTCTCAGTTTTATAGGTCCTCAGCTGAAAGGATGGGTAGAGGAGGTGTGGGCCAAGCTTGAAGAAAGAAGTTTCCAACCAGCATGTTGACTAATGGGACAGGAAATGGATTAAAGAGAAGCAGAAAGATAGTATCACTGTAGTCATGGCCAAACTGAGATTAGATGACACAAATTTGTAGAGATCCCAGTTAGCATGGTTTTATGACTTCTGCTAGCTCTGTTCAACATTACACATGAGCAGGAACAAAGCAGTCGTATTATGGGAGCTTGTTGAGGAATGAGAGGTAATAAGCAAAAGCAGAAGAAAATCAAGAGTACTGAATGGTGAAGAGTTGAATTGGTTCATGAGGGGGTTGAGGTTGGGAAGAGGAGAGAGATTAATTTATGTTTTCATTTCAAGCTTCCATGAGAGATGGTTGTGGTGGGGAGTGAAGGAAAAGAAAAGGACTTGAGTTGGATAAGAAGGATAAGACATTTGGGGAGGCAGTTCAGAGGGGTTTGGACTGTGAAAGTAAGGCAGGGGTTGAATCTAGAGAAGAGAATATAGGGAAATTTGAAGGAAAACAATTTTGAGGCCCAGGTAGTAGTACAGATTTTCCTTCTAGGGTGAAGGAAGAACAGGATTCAGGACAATTAAGGGAGTAGAAAGGATTAAGGAGTATGAAGGAGGATTGCAGAGTGGAACATCAAGAGATACACTTATAATGGAAAAGGAAAAAGTTGGCAACATAAATAAGAAAGGGTTAGAACAATTAGAATGTAAAGCAGATTGATAGGTGGATTAGTAAATGGGGCAAATTTGTAAAAAAACAAAAAAGCAAATGGGGATTTGGTGATACAAAGCTAAAAAAGAAAAAAAAATATGGTTGTGAAGTTTTTTGAAATGAAGGAAAAGGAAGTAGAGTCATTTAGTTCTTAAGACATTATAATTGGTTGAGAAGGTTTTAACCAGATGTCTAAAGCTGAAGTGGAAATACCCATACATAGTTAAAAAGAACAAGGTTGAAAAGCTCAATGATTATTAAGAGGAGGAAAAATTGTGTTATCGATGTTTCATACGTAGAGTGTTATAACAGGACTTAGAGATCACTTCTCCATGTTCCAGATTGTTAGGGGAGAGTTAAGTGTCTTCAGTGGAAACAGACACAAGGCTTCAACGGAAGAAAGGGGATCTAGAGTGGAGGAGGGAAGACTTGACCACCATCAAGATGTTAGAGGGTGGAAGATTATTACAGAGGAAATAGTAAAGAAAAGAAATGACTTGTAATGGTAATTTAAATGGGAAGATCTTTCCCATTCATGAATGGATCCATGTGACCTGCTTGGGTCACATGGAAGTCTGAGTCACCAGCCTGTGGTGGGAGAAGTTTGCTGAACGGGTGGAGCAGGAAGTGAATCAAAGCAGTCAGAGCTGGAAAAGAGAGAGAGAGAGGGCTACAACTAGCATGGGTGGGAGAGCCTGTTTGTGATTTGTTTAAGAGAGTTGGTTTGTGGGAAGCCTAACAAAGGGAAGGCCTGGGGATAGTAGTGCCACCTGCATTGTTATTGTATCTAGATTTTGTTGTTGTTGTTGCTATGATGGATTTGGTTTTCTGGTATTAAGATTCGGCTTTCCAGGTTTGAATATATGCTTTGGTTTTCTGTCTTCCACGAGGAGAGTCTGATACTTTGCTATTCAGAATTGTGCTGGCATATTCTTAGCCACCATAGGTGCTGTGAATATCACATTGGTGCTACACAGCTGTACATTTAGAGTTTACAAACAGATTCAGATTTGACATTCTTCCTGAAGATCAGGGAGTTAGATGTTCTAAGAAGGAAAAAGTTGCTCATTTACCTAAGAATGATGGAATAAAATCACAGAAACTGTCAGTTGAGAAATCATCCAAGAAGGGGAAAAAGAATAAGAGGAAAATGGTAACAGTTGATGGATCCCTGCTCAGGGGTACTAAGGTAGCAATTTGTTGACCTGATAACAATAGGTAGGTTTATTTTCCTCCCTGGACATGCATCCAAAACATAACAAAGAACCTTCCAAGACTTAGCCAAACAAATAACTACTCACTGCTGGCAATTCATATGGGTATATATGACACTATGAAGAAGACTCTAAAAAAGTATTGCCAGTGATTATGAAATCTTAGGCAAGACATTGAAGATCATAAGAGTATAGGTTGTATCCTTCATTGTTGCCCATTGAAAGCAAGGGGCTTTCATTGGAAATTAATTTGGAAAGTGAACAACTGGTTAAGAAGATGGTGTTTAAGAATGGAATTTGGAATCCTAGATCATGAATTGAAACATAGATATGACAGATTCCTTAGTAGAGATGGAGTGTGTCTAATAATAAGGCTATATTTGTTAAGTGTCTTACAAATCTAATCAAAATGGTTTTAAACTAAAAAGGATAGAGCAGGGAGGACTTCTTATTAATATCCCCCAGGTTATATATTATAAAGAATGTGTTTGTCCTTCCTTGCCAAAGAAGACCATGCCATCAGAGAAATATTGACATGACTTGCATTTGACTTTGGGGGGGCTGTGCAGGTTGCCAACCTCACTTCTCCTCCAGAGCCATCTGAATCTAGTGACCAGATATTCCTCAGGATGACTGGAGATGGCTCAGGATGAGGCAATTGGGATTAAGTGACTTGCCCAAGGTCACACAGCTAGTGAGTGTCAGGTGTCTGAGGTGAGATTTGAACTCAGGTCCTCCTGACTCTTGCACTGGTGCTCTATCCACTGCACCACCTAGCTGCCCAATTATAAAAAGTAAGTATTTACAAAAGGAAGAAGCATAGTAGCTAAGATACCCAGAAGTCTACAAGAGACAAAATCCAAAAAAAGGGTCAGCAGTAAAGGAGTAAAATGTTTATATACAAAAGCCCAAAGTTTAGATAACAAGAGAAAGTAGCAGTCCTTTAATGCAAGGATGAAAATTTGATCTCATAGGTATTACTGAGACTTGGTATGGTGAAACCCATAAGGAGATCATGGTCTCTGAATGTGTCACCATTTTTCAAAGGAAAGGTGCTAGGTAAAATGGAAGAAAAGAAAAAAGAAGAAGAAGAAGGAGAAGAAGGAGGTGGTAGTGCTGACAGAGGAAGTGGAAGAGATGGAGGAGGAGGAGAAGAAGACAAAGAATACATACATATGAGGAAATCCAAGATCTAAATAGGAAAAACACAATGGAAAGCATTTTGTGATGCTTCCCTCCTTTTGGAATACAATACAGATAACATGGACAGAAAGAATTAATTGACAAAGAGTTACAGAAACATACCAAGTCTGGCACTGAGACACCGTGGTGGGGCATTTCAATTACATAGCCATTTGTTAGAATTCTCTCTCTTCCATAAGCAAAGCAACTAATAACTTCTTGATTTGTCTCAGTAATAATTTCATCCTTCAAAAGGTGGAGGAACCAACAAGGGGAAATGCTCTCCAGCCTCAAATTCTCTCTAACAGGGAAGAACTCAATGCAGAGTTGGAAATGATAGAAGATCTGGATGGAGTTGACTACACCCTGCTGGAGTTGCTATGTGGCACAGTGGAGAAAGTGCCAGGCCTGAAGTCAACTTCCTGAGTTCAAATCCAGCCTCAGACACTTACTAGCTGTGTGACCCTGGGCAAGTCACTTAACCCTGTTTGCCTCAGTTTCCTCATCTGTCAAATGACCTGGAGAAGGAAATGTCAACCATTCTAGTATCTTTACCAAGAAAACTAAAAATGAGTACACAGAGTTAGACACAACTAAAAACGATTTAATAACAACTCCTAGAGTGGGGGATAGGGAAGGAGTAGAAATCTGAGCATATAATAAGAGCATTCATTCTCATACTTGGGAAGCAGATTTCAAATAGCTCAGAGGAAATAGAGATAGGATGCCATGCACTAAATAATTCAGGAAGGATGGGAGATGCTCAAGACTGAAATTACGAAGACCCAAAGAGAAACAATTCCCATGAGAAAATCCTCAGCACAATGTCTGACACATTTACTAAGTGCTGAATAAATGTTTATTGACTAAGAAAGAAAAAAGGGATTTGTTTGAAGAGACCAACGTGAATACGTGGAGGGAGCACTCATATCAGTGAGATTGCAGACCCATCATAGCATATAAGCAGAGTCATTCTAATACTGGATGAGTTATTTCTGCTGTTCAGTTGTGTCTGTCTCTTCAAGACCTCATTATGGTTTTCTTGGCAAACATACTGGAGGGATTTTGTCATTTTCTTCTCCAGCTCACTTTACAGATGAGGAAACTGAGGCACACAGGGTTAAGTGACTTGCTCAGGGTTGCACAGTTAATAAGTGTCTGAGATCAGATTTGAACTCAGGAAGATGAGTCTTCCTGACTCCAGACCCAACACTCTATCCACTGTGCTGATGAGAGTCCATTGTTAGATTTTTAATGTGAATATTTACACCTCAGAAAACAGAAAACACTGCAAATTGGGCTTGATTTTTGGTTTTGTTGGTTTTCTAGACTAAAGAAAACATTAATAATTCAGATTAAATTAAAAAGCACGTGAGTATATCTCCACCCACTCCCCCACCCAGCCCTGTCATTAAACATTTACCAGCCCCTATTACTCTATAAACATTGCCAGAGCTCAGCAGGGAGGGCAGCAGAAGGTTCAGGGTGGGAAGTCATCACCAGAATGGAGGCCAGGTGACTGGAGATAAATAAATACAGAAATAATGACTGGCATGTATACAGTGCTTTAAGGTTTACAAAGTGCACTGTATCCATTGTCTTATGACACTGCTTCTCAAAGGATCTGTTCCTCTGGTTTAGCAGGGATCTACTTAGCGGAACCTCACAAGGGTGTTTGTCTTCACTTTTTAAAAACATAAATGTCTATGTTTTTCTTTTCACCCTTTTAAAAGAGCTTTCTCTTATTTGAGACAACCATTTCCTTGGATGCTTTTAATAAGCAGCAATAAAGCCCCTTACTCAAGAATTGGGAAGGCTCCTTGGAGGGTGAATTGGAAGGAAGGAGCTAGGTCAGGGGTGGGGAACCTGTGGCCTTAAGGTCACATGTGACTTTCTAGGTCCTTAAGTGCAGCTGAACCTAGAAGGTCACATGTGGCCTTAAGGCCACAAGTTCCCCGCTCCTGGTAGGTTTTACTAAAATATGAAAGGTGATTTTTTTTTCCTGAAAATGTCTAGAGACACTATGACCCTTGTAAATGGCCATACACTTCCATGATTAATTATCATGATTCCTACTAGCATTTGCTTCCCTTACCTCTTAGGATCACTCGTTTCCTTCAAAGTTTAGCTTGTATCACCTTCTATATGAGGCCTTCATTGCTCCTTTGCCTCCAAAAATTATCTAGTATGTATGTATTCATTTTCTATACACATGTATCTAGATCTAGTAGATGTATACCATGTCTCCTGTAATAGAATGTAAGTTTCCTGGTTACAAGACCTATTTCACTCTTACCGCTGGGTTCCCAGCGTCTAAGGGCAGTTGGGTGGCCGAGGATTGAGCACCAGGCCTGGAACAAGGAAGACCTCACTTCAAATCTGATTTCAGACACTCACTAATTGTGTGACCCTATGTAAGTCACTTAACACTGTTTGTCTCAATTTCTTCATCTGTAAAATAATCTGGAGAAGAAAATGGCAAACCGCTCCAACATCTCTGCCAAGAAAACCCCAAATAGAATTAACAAAAAGTCAGACACAACTGAAAAAAATGACTAAACAATAGCTCCTAGCACCTAGCACAGTACCTGGCACAGAGTAGGGGGTCTAATAGGTATTTTTGATTGATTAAATGACAGCTGAGGTGTTCTGTAATAGCAAAGATATATGTATATGCATGTATATAAATATATGCATATTATCTGGCAGCTGAAAATATATATGGAGACATTTTAATGTATGTATAAATTGTTATCTATAAATATCTATATCTATATGAATATATTTTATGTGTATATATATAGATATGTTTTGATTTCTATATCAATATACATTTTATAAATGCATACACACATAAATGTGTGATGCCCACACATTTAAGTACATACATGTGTGTACATAGACACACACACATATATACATATATATTTATATTTATATATATTTTTAAGTTGCCAGAGAAACAATTAGACAGGAAGGCCCCTGTGGCTGCTCTTGAAAGCTGACACATTTGGCAGATGTTTCCTTGCCTAGAGGCCAGCATTGTTTGCAGAGACTGTTTTGATAAACCAAGTTAAGGAAATACTGGGCTGGTCAGAACTTAGGCTAAGGGGGATTAAGCCATCTCAAAAATTGGTTTCTGAAATGCCTACTTTGGCCTCAGTAACTGGTTGTATGGCCTTGTTCAGGCCTGTTCAAATATTTTCTTTGTTCAGTTTCTAAGTGCTTTCTTTTTTCTTTCTGTCTTTTTTTTTTTTTTAAATCACACTATGTGGCTCCATCAGGATGAAGTTAAGTCACGTTGCCAGGGTCTCCGGGGTTATGTGAGATGCCTAAAATAGTGATTGAGGAAGCACAGACTGTGGTCTTAACACAAGAAGAACCTAAATTATCCAAGGAAATGGGTCCCAGATGGGTTTGTAACATACGGAGATATACTAGGAATGTAGTGTGATTGGAGGGGGATGGTGGAGCAGGGTTAAGGACAGTAGGCTATAGAAACAGAAGCCACCTTTCAGAGAATCACATTTCACAGAAGGCAGTTGAGTTCAATGTAAATTTATTGACTCGAGTTTATATGTCTATCCAAAAAAACTTGAGCTGGTGGTAAAAGAAACAAGTAAAAATGTGCAACACAGAGGTAAGAGTTCTCATGAGTGGCTTCTAGAGTCTTTGCTAGGAGACAAGGGACAAATGTACACATTCTCCATTCCGGCTTGGAACAGCTGGTTTCCTGGCAGCTGGCTTTAATGTCACAATCCCTGTTGATTCTTAATGGGGATCATTTCCCAAGTTAAGTTAAATGACGCGGACTCGTCCCTAAGACCTGGCTACCCTGAAAGTCCCTTCCAGGGACCGATAAATGGTAGAGAGGTAGGCAGGAGGAGAAAGCTCTGACTTTTTAATATGCAATATGGGTATTTTGTGAGTTCCTCCACCTTTATCTTCCCTGATAGAGAATATCCCAAGAGAGTTGAGCTTATGTCCCCAAGAGTGGCCAGGGGTCAAACAGGGAGGAAAGGAAAGGAATTGCTTGTTAAATCATTAATTTTCCCTTCCTAGCCACAGCCAAATCACTGCTCTATTGTATATATAACCCCACTCCCACACAAGTGAGAAAACAACATCATCAGTGGGAGTGTTCTCTTGGCCTATGCTAGGGTTGCAGACTTTGGAAGTTAAAGGAAATAAATGTTGGGTCCAGCTTCCTGCTATTCTATGGCCCCACTCATCAAAAGTTCATGCTTGACTCTCTCCACCTCTTCCAGAAACCTCTCCTTATCAAAAAACAAAAACCAAAAGCCTTTCTCCACTTACACAGCTTCACAGCATTGCAAGTTCAAAAGACTTTTGGCCAACCAGGTATCACATCTGCATCCAGCATGGAGTACAGAGTATCATATCACCATAGGCCTAGACCAGAGTGGGGTTACATATATTTCTAGATAAAAAGTTTTATTTAACATTTGGAAAATAAGAGTTCGTCAGCATAGTGGATAGAGTCCCAGGCTAAGAGATGAGAAGGCTCAAGTTCAAATTCAAATTCTGCCTCAGATACTTTCCAGTTATGTGTCTCTGGACAAGTCACTTCTCTTGACTAGACCTCAGTTTCCTCATCTCTGAAACAAGAGGGTTGGAATCATTGACCTCTTTACCAAGTAGAATCATCAAGGTTATCTACACCATCATTCAGTATGGAAGGAGGACAGTAGCCCTCAAGTTGCAGCTGAGTTCAGTGGTAAATTGGAAGTCACAAAACAAGAGTTCCTAACACTCTTCTCTGTCTTAGAAGAACCACTTTCTAAGTTCTACCATTTAATACCTCTGTGACTGTGGGCAACTAATTTAGTCTTCAGGGTCCCTCATTTGTAAAATGAGGTGGTTGGTTGCAGTTGCTACTGTGGTTGTTCAGTCATTTTCAATTGTGTCCGACTCTTCATGACTGACTCCATTTGGGGGCAGAGATACTGGAGTGGATTACCATTTCCCTCTCCAGCTCATTCTACAGATGAAGAAACTGAAGCAAACAGGGTTAAGTGACTTGCCCAGGGTCACACAGTTAGCAACTGTGTGAGGACATATTTGAATTCAGGAAAATTAGTCTTCCTGACTCCAGGCCCACTCTATCCAATTTGCCACCTAACTGCCCACAGAATCTAGTTTAGATTTGAGCTACAAACAAAAATGTTGTAATTCTGGGTCATACAGCTCTGAAAACAGCAAGTGAAACTGAAGAAAATCCAAGAAGTTTTAACTTACCTTTTAACTTACCTTAACTTACTTTAAGGGATGAATGTCCACAAGTAGGTATTAAACACAGAAAGACTTAACAAGGGGGAATGCATTAAGGCAGAGATTGCTGGTATCCTTATTCAGGTAGATAAGTGACCCAAATCAGATTCCTAGATATAGATAAAAGGAAGAAATGAGCAGAAACCACATGTCCTTAGATACAAATATGTCTTCTGGGGTTTGGTATTATAAATGAATAGTACAGCTCTGTAGATTAGTAGGCAAAGTAATAAATAAGTAACAAATTGTTATGTAATTTATATATTATGTATAATATATAATAAGTGTAGTTAATTTGCAGCTCCTGTTTATCTTCACGACTTTGGACAAATTGTTTATTCATTTGCTAAATAGATGCATGAGTGAGAGTCATGTAACTGTTTGATCAACTACCCTACCCCACTTAAAGTAATGGAAAAATTTCTATACTCTGATACTTTAACCCAGTAAGAACACATCTCAATCTATCAGTCATGCACTTTAAACTAAATGTGAAAATTCCTTCAAAACCACTGCATGAATTGCAATGGTGTCACGCAGAAAATGAATTCAGATTGTCTGAGGAAATCTGGTCACTCCTTGTAGGTCATCTACAAAATATTAAGCCAGTTCTAGAATGGGAAGATTTAGGCACATGGGGAGCCAAGAAAGAGAAATTCTGGGGAGTTACTTGGGGAGAAGAAAAAGAGAGTATTCTTGGCCGTAGCTTTGGTCTCTACTCCTCATCTTAGTCAGAGGAGAAATCTTTGAACTTCAAAGGGTCTGGGGGATTTGGGACTTGCCATTAATATGTCAATATCATCTCTGGGACAGTAGCAACTGTCTCTGGTTGGGTAGCTGAGAACAAACTGGACTCAATAAGGAAACATTCAAGATTCAACAGCTATTAAGGGGTCTACCAAAAGGACTTCCAAAAAGCTTTGGGGCATCCCTTTTCTGGAAGGTATAGGGTATTCAGGAAGGACTAGCATTTATGGTATTATGGCTTACTGAGCCCTTTTCAGGGCTGCTCATCCACCTTGGATGTCCACCTGACCCTCAACTCTCATCTGTGACTCCAAGAAGCTGTAGCACGCACAACAGCCATGTTCTGGTAGAAACAGTCTTGGAAGATGGGCTAAACTAACTTAAGGGTAACCAAACTGTCTATGGGTTAGAGGAATGTCTACTCCAAGACTTCTCCTAGCAGGATGAGTGGATGAGAACAATTTGTTTCAACAGCTATGAAGGCTGAAGTAAACACTATGGAGCTTAGTAAGATGTTGAAGACACCAAAGTCATCTACTGCACCCCAGGTCATTGCCACTTGTCTTGCTACTGGATTTCAATGACTCTGGAAGAGTGAGGCTGATGAACTTGAACAACTCTGCCTCACTTAAATATAATTCACAAGCAAGTCAAGACATTACTGTCATGATGTCATTGTCTTCCTCAAAAACAAAGAACAAAAAACAATAATCGCTTTGCCACATGTGCTTTCTAATCTTAAAACCACTTTCTCCTGGACTTTGTATGTACTCATGGGAGTGTCTAACATGGACCTTTAAGGGATATATTTTGGGTCAGCTAAACCACCGTAAGAAATACCCATTTCATATACGTGGCTGTATAAATGATAACCAACTCATAATCATAGGATAGGAGCACACCGATAGGGGCTCAACTTTTTAGTCAGAATTGAAGTTGAGATAATCATGCTGGAGAGTACGCTGCATTCATAAATAATTAACTAATAGGTTTATTGCTGTACAAATTTTTAAAATTATAACACAAATCTGATTTGGGTCAATGTAAAATATCCTATAAATAATACATAGCAATTAACTTAAGTATTCTAGGAAATAGATTATTAAAGAAAATAAGAGGTTTTTCTTATTCCTTATTTCCTTATTCCTCATTCCATAAGGCCCAGGAAGGAAAGCATTTGTTATATGCAATTTGACTCAGATACTAACAAAAGAACAACAGAGAATTAAAGGTTTGTGCTTCAAACCTAGTAACCAGGGTTTATTTAACTGCAAAACTCTCCATCTCCTGTCTTTAGGCATTTTCTCTGGCTGTTCCCCATGCCTAGAATGCTCTCCCCCTCCCACTCCAACTACTGAGCAACTTGGCTTCCTTTAAGAGCCAACTAAAATTCCATCTTTCCTCATCCCCTCTTAGTTCCAGTGCCCTCCCTCTTTTAATTATTCCCTGCTTATCCTGTAGATGTATAGATGTGTCTGTGTGCTGTCTCCCCCATCAGATTATAACCTTCTTGAGGGCAGGGAGTGTCTTTTGCCTCTTTTTTTGGAATTACCAGTACTTAACTCAATGATGGGCATATAGTAGGTGCTTAATAAATGTTGATTCATTGATTGGAGAGAATGAGTTTTGTGGGCACCTTGGTAACTATTGCACTAGGAGAGGAGAGAGAGAGAGAATTCTGAGGGAGACTTTTCAAGTTACTGAATTAACAAAGAGTGCTGGGGATCTTCTATCTTCAGCTTTGTCATTCTCATAGCATTTCCAGAATATTCCTCTAGGAGTCCTGTTAGAATTCCCTTTTCCTCTTCTCACCTCCATTCCCACCCATCATTACCCATCACTCCAGATGATAATTTAACCAAGGCTGGTGCCTCTCACCAAAGAAACCCTAAGATCTATTTCTCAGTAGCCAATAAACCCAACAAGATGCTGATCATATATTTAAACAAAGAAGTAAGCTGTTTTTAGATATACCTGACAGAAAAGTATTTATCAGTAACAGAGAATTTTCTGTCTTGGTAAGAAACCTAAAAATCAATGTCAGTTTCAGGCTATGACTCAAGTTGCAGCCTGTGATATGCAGAGTTTTCCATAGCTAATCCATAGATATCTAGTGAATGGCAATCCTCTTGTAGGGTGAGAGGGTGGAATCCAAGAATGTATGAGATGGTATATAAGAGAATTTAATAAATATTTACTATATATCAAGAACTAGGCAAAATCTTGAGAATACAATAAAAAATCAAGAGAGTCACACTTTGCTCACAGAAAGCTGACGTTGTAATAGAGAAGATAACATATATAGAAGAGCATGGTCACACACCAGATGGCAAGTCCCAGGATTCCTTTATAGAGGAGAAGAATCATTATGGAAGGCAAATCCTCTCTCCCAGCAATCCCTGTCAAACTGCTATTTGCCCAGGTATGGCTCTTCATTGTTTTTTCATCTCCACCCCCAGTTTATTAGTGAGCCTCAGAACAAGAAAAAATAAAGTGACCCTTTAGGCTATAGAGATTTGTGCTCCATGTATGAGTTGCATGAGGATATTCCAGATCCCTTTGAGCTTTTACATACCAGAACCTGAATTTGGATAGTTTTCCATCAGAATTAATTAAGTCTGCATGAGATTCAAAGCTGTAGTTTTCCTGAATTGTTGGGATTTGTATCCCTCTTAGGTAAAAACTTCATAGTCGAGGAAGCAAACTGTTCCTAAGAATTTAATATGCAGCTGCCAAGGTGATTTTTTTTCTTTTTTTTAGTAAGGTGGTATTATTTTTTTCATTCTGAACTTAAATACCAAAGAAGATCATTTCCATAAAAACATAAGAATTAGAAAAAATGATTCTATATGAAATTGCAAATTCCCATTTCACAGTTTCCTTTAAAAAAGATTATGTGTATAATAAATCTATATGATACTTTCAAAGCTGTCCTACTTGTCTGTGCTTCCTTCTGAACTTTTTTGTCTACTTTTTTTTTAAATGTTACAATGTGGTGGCAAAGAATTGGAAACTGAGGGGATACCCATCAATTGGGGAATGGCTGAACAAGTTATGGTATATAAGATAATGGAATACTATTGTTCTATAAGAAATGACAAAAAGGCAGGTTTCAGAAAAATCTAGAAAGACTTACGTGAACTGATGCTTAATGAAATGAGCAGAACCAGGAGAACATTGTATAAAGCAAGAGCAACAATGTATGATGATAAAGTGTGATAGACTTAGCTCTTCTCAGCAATGCAATGGTCCAAGACAATTCCAAAAGACTCATGATGGAAAATGCTAACCACATCCAGAGAAAGAACTATGGAGTCTGAATGCAAATCAAAGCATACAATTTTCACTTGGTTTTCATTTTTTGTTTTTTTCTTTCTCATGGTTTTTCCCTTTTGTCCTGATTCTTCTTTCACAACATGATTGATGTGGAAATATGTTTAAAATGATTGCACATGTATAGCATGCATACATATATATCTTACTATCTTGGTGAGAGGAGAGGGAAAGAAAGGAGGGAGAGAAATTTGGAACTCAAAATTGTACAAAAATGAATAATGAAAAACCAACTCTACATGTAATTGAGAAAAAAATAAAATACTATTGAGAAAAAAGTTATAATAACCTTCTATTTTTCTTTTTTGCGTCACTATTCCAAGGCAATTTTTCTTAAATACAGGTCTAACCATGTCACTTTCCTATTCAGTAACTTTCCACGGTTTCCTATTACTTTCCTCATCAAATACAAACTCCTTCATTTAGTATTTCAAGTTTTTAAGGTCTGGCCCTTTCTACTTTTCCAATTTTCTTTCACTTGGGTCCCCTCCATACATTCTACAATCCTGCTATGTAGTATTGCTTACAGACTCTCAGTCAAGACACTTCATCTCCTGTTTCCAGGTCTGTGCTAGCTATTCCTCATCCCTGGAATGCTTGTCTCTCTGACCTATGACTCCTGTTTCCCTTCCTTCCTTCAAGTTTCAGCCCAAATACCATCTTCTACAAAGAGGTTTTTCAAAGTTCTGCAGTGACATCCCATCTCAAACTACAATTGGTCTACTCTGTATTTATATTGACTGTATCTTTGGGTGTATATGTTTTCTCTTCCATTAGAATGTAAACTCCTCAAGAGTAGCTTTTGTTTTTAATACATCTCTTTGCATATTTTGTTGTTTAGTCGTTCACTCGTGTCCCACTCTACATGACCCATGGACTTGGTCTATGGGGATCTCTTGGCAAAGATACTTGAATGGTTTGCCATTTCATTCTCCAGTGTGTCCCCTTTTACAGATGAGGAACTGAGGCAAATAGGGATTAAGTCAACTTGCTCAGGGTAACATAGCTGGTAGATGTTTGGGGCCAGATTTGAATCTCCTGATTCTAAGCCCAGTACTCTATCCACAGCACCACCTCATTGATCTTCTACTTTGCATACAGTAAGTGCTAAGTAAATGTTAGTTTGTTCCCTGAATGCTGTAGTTATTATTCCTTACAGAGCCCTGTTTAAAAAGAAAAATAATGAACTATGAAGTTAATTTCAGAAATATCCAAGAATTCTCTTCTGTGCCTGTGTGTGTGTGTGTGTATGTGTGTTTAAATCATTCTTCTGACCTAAAAATAAGAGACCAATAACCACCACTGAGAGAGGGTCAGTTTTCTAATGAATGTTTGCTGTTTAACTGAATTGATTCCTCAAAAAAACCCCATAAAACCTTTTTTGCTGTTTTTTCATCAGAATTTCTGAGTGCTGGCCTTCATTTTAGACTTCTGCTCGTCTATGTTATTTACTGCATATTTTATTGTTCATTTGACTGCTCATCAGTTCATATAAATCTTCTAGAGTTTCTCTGAATTCCTCATATTTATCATTTCAATTTCAATATTATGTTATATTCAAATACCACAATTTGGTTAGCTGTTTTTTAACCCAGTAAAGGCAGATGTTCCCCAGGGCTCTGTCCAGGTCCATTCTATTTCATTTGATGACTTCATCAGCTCCTGTGGATATAATAATCATCTCTTTGTAGATGAATTTAAGATTTATCCAATTCTAATTTCCCTCCTAACCTTCAGACTTACATCTCCAAATGCGTATTAGGCATCTCAAACTGAATATCCTGCAATCACCTTCAACTCAACATAACTAAAAATGAACTCATAATCTTTTTCCTAAAACCCTTCTAAGCTTCCATATAACTATCAAGGGCACTACTACTCTCAGTCAACCAGGCTCACAACCTTTTCAGTCACCCTTGACTCTTCACTCTCTCTCTCCCTCCACCATATCCAATCTGCTGCCAAAGTCTGCCATTTTTACTTTCATAACATTTCTCATATATACCACCTTATGATGAGTCACCACACTGGTACAGGACTTTAATCACCTCAGGTCTGGATTATTACAATAGCCAGCTACCTGGACTTCCTATCTCAAATCTCTCCCTAGTGCATACTCTACAGAGGATGTGAAGTTAATCTTCCTAAAGTGCAGGTTTGATCATATAACTCCATACTCAATCAATATCAATAGCTTCTTACAACTCCCAAAATCAAATATAAAATTCTCTGACATTCAAAGCCTCTTGTAACCTACCCCAACTTTCCAGTCTTCTTACACATTACAACCCCATTTCCATATATTATTCAACATAGTGGTGCAAGTTTCTTTTCTGTGGGGCAGAGCCAAGATGGCAGAGTAGAAGGATGGACCAGTTCTGGATCTCCCCCAATGGCCTTTAAAATACCTATAAAAAATGACTCTAAACAAATTCTAGAGCAACAGAAACCCCAAATGACAGAGTGAAACAGATTTCCAGCCCAATAGCCTGGAAGGTAACAGGAAAGGTCTATAGCCCCAGGCTCAGAGTAGAGTAGGCTGAGTCATGGGTAGCTGCTGCAGTTTCCAGATTTCTTGACCCACAAACATCAAAGACAGCTTCAAAGGTCAGTAAGAAATCTCTTTCACATGAATGAGAGGGGAGTGTGGTCAGGTCTCAGTCCTGGCATCAGGACAGTGGCAGGCACTGCAGCCACAGTGTCCACTTTTGGAGCCCTTAATCTAAAGCCCCTGAGGAAATCAAGCACCTGATCTGGGTCTCAGTCTTGTGTGGCAGTCCTGGGGTAAGGAGGAGAGCTGGCATGATGGAGCTGGTGGCAGCTGGAGAGAGGGAATTCTACTCACAGTTCTGGGCAGAAAAGAGTGGTTTTGGTTGCTCACATACCAGAGCACAGGCCAGGAGAAGAGTAAACTCCTCTCCCTTGATTGTGCCATCTTGGAGGAACTGAGAACTTATAAGTCCCTAAAGATATCTCAGAGAACAGCTGCGCAAAATCTCTGAAGCCTAGTGTAGTATACCCTCCACATGGTAAAGCACTCAAAAATCAAGTAACTGGCTGGAAAAATGCCCAAAAAAGAGAAAAAATAAGTCTATAGAAGATTACTCTCATGGTGAAAATGTGTTTTCTTCCCATCCTTTTGGATGAGGAAAAACAAAGCATGCAATGAGAGGAAGACAGAAAAGTCAGGACTTTTACATTTGAAGTCTCCAAAAAAAATATGCAATGGTCTCAGGCCATGGAAGAGCTCAAAAAGGGTCAAAGTAAAATCAAGTAGAGAGGTGGAGGAAAAATTGGAAAGAGAAATGAGAGCTATGCAAGAAAATCATGCAAAGTGAGTCAACACCTTGCTAAAGGAGACCCAAAAAATGCTGAAGAAAATAACACTTTTAAAAATAGATTAACCCAAATGGCAAAAGAGGAACAAAAAGCTAATGAGGAAAAGAATGCTTTAAAAAACAGAATTGGTCAAGTGGAAAAGAAGGTTCAAAAACTCACTGAAGAAAATGTTCTTTAAATACTAGAATGGAGCAGATGGAAGCTAATGACTTTTTGAGAAAACAAGAAATTAAAAAAACTAAACTAAAAGAATGAAAAAATAGAAGACAATATGAAATATCTCATAAAAAACAACTGAACTGGAAAATAGATCCAGGAGAGATAATTTAAAATGCATTAGTCCACCTGAAAATCATGATCAAAAAAAGGGCCTAGACATCATCTTCCAAGAAATTGTCAAGGAAAACTGCTCTGATATTCTAGGACCAGAAGGAAAATAGAAATGAAAAGAATTCAATGATCACCTCTTGAAAGAGAATCCAAAAGGAACACTCCTAGGAATATTGTAGCCAAATTCCAGAGTTTCTAAGTCAAGGAGAAAATATTACAAGAAGCCAGAAAGAAACAATTCAAGTATTGTGAAAATACAACCAAGATAACACAGGATTTAGCAGCTTCTACATTGAGGGATTGAAGGTCTTGGAATATGATATTCTAGAGGTCAAAGGAGGTAGGATTAAAACCAAGAATCACCTACCCAGCAAAACTTAGTATGATACTTCAGGAAAAACATGAAATTGCAATGAAATAGAGGACTTCCAAGCATTTTTGTTAAAAAGACCAGAGCTCAACAGAAAATTCAACTTTCAAATACAACAACTAAGAGAAACATGAAAAGGTTAACATGAGAGAGAAGGTTTAAGGAACACATTAAAGTTGAACTCTTTACATTTCTACATGGAAAAATGTTATTTGTAACTCATGAGATCTTTTTCAGTATTGGGATAGTTAGAAGGAATATATATAGGTGTGCATGTGTATGTATGTATGTGTATATTATATATATATACATATATATATGAGTATGTATGTGCACATGAGTGTATGTGTGCATGTATATATTATATATGTATAGGTATGTATGTGCAGATGGGTGTATGTGTGTATGTGTATAGATATATACACATAGAAAGCCACAGGGTGAGCTGAATATGAAGAGATAATAACTAAAAAATAAAATTTACTGTTGCATGGAAGATACTAGGATTAATAGAAAGGGAGAGGTAGAATGTAGCAAATCATCTCACATAAAATAGGCAAGAAAGAGCTTTTACGATGGATGGGAAGAGAGAGGAAATGAAAGTGAGCCTTACTCTCATGGGATTTGGCTTAAGGAGGGAATAATATCCACTCAATTGGATATGGAAATCTATTTTACCCTGCAGGAAGGCAGGGGGGAAGGGGATAGGAGAGGAAAGATAATAGAAAGGACAGCAAATTGGTGAAAGGGATAATCAGAAGCAAACATTATTGTGGGAGGACAGGTCAAGGGAGAGAATGGAATAAATTGAGGGCAGGATAGGACAGAGGGAAATGTGGTTAGTCTTTTGCAATCTAACTATTATGGAAGTGTTTTGCATAGCTACATATGTATGATCTATATTGAATCGCTTGTTTTCTTAGTGAAGGTGGGTAAGGAGGGAGGAAGAGAGAGAATATGGAACTCAAAACTTTAATAATAAATCTTAAAAATTGTTTTAGCATGGAACTGGAAAATAAGATGTACAGGCAATGGGATATTGAAATCTGTTTTGTTCTACAGGAAAATAGAGGGGAAGGGGATGAAATGGGGAGGGTTAATAAAGGGAGGACAGACTGGAGGAAGGGGTGGATGGGATGCATCCTGTCCTAGGATGGGGTGGGGAGAGATGGGGAGAAAATTTTGAAATCAAATTCTTGTGGAAATGAATGTCAAGAACTGGAAAATAAATAAATTATGTATTTTTTTACAAAATTAAATTTTTTTCAAATTAGGCCAAAAAAAAATAGGTTTCCTTTCTGTTCCTCAACAGGACATTCCATCTCCTGAATCCAGGAGTTTTCACTGACTGTCCTCATGTTTGCAATGCATTCCATCCTCATCTCCACTTCTTGACTTCTTTGGTTTCATTCAAGTCTCAGCTAAATTTTTGTCTTCTATGAGAAGCCTTTCTTGATTCCTCTTAAGGCTCGTGCCTTCCCTCAGCTGATTATCTACAATTTATCCTGTTTATATATTGCATATAAACAGTTGGGTTTATGTTCTTTCCCATTAAACTGTGAGATCCTTGAGAGCAAGAACTGTATTTTGCCTTTCTTTGTATTTCCAGAATTTAACATAGTGCCTGGCACATAGTAGGCATTTAATAAATGCTTATTGACTGACTGACTAGTGGATATCTACTTTTATTACAATTCTTTTTTAACACAATAAGTGCTGCTTTGTATGTTTTGGCATCAAGAGGGTCATTCTTTCTGTCTTTGATTTCCCTAGAGGATATGCCCAAGAGTAGGATCCTTGTCAAAGAGTATTGAAATGTGAATGTAAAGTTAATGGGGGGGGGGCCCCGAGAGGGGAAGAGTTAAAGATCTTCCCTTCCCATTAATGGACCTGAATACCTTTTGTTAATTTCTATTGAGGCACTGGGTCAGAGGATAATGCCCTTGGGCTCTGAAAAGTGTATAAATACTCTGAAGTGAGGTTTTACTTTGGGGTTTACTCACTGGAAGTGTTCCTTTGGCCAGATGAGACTCTTGGCAGCCTTTAAAGAGTGCCCCACTCCCAGGCTTTGAAAACCCAGATGTTGGTGCTTCTCTCTCTGGTAACTATGTATGTATATAATGGTCAAACAGTTGGATCTGTCTGTTGATCTGTGATGTATGTATTGCTTATGGTCAGAGAGTTGGAAGCCCTGTCTATTGGTCTTTATTTCTCTAATTATATTTTCTCTGTTGGTGAATGTAATTAAAGAGGATTGTTGACCCCCTAAAAGTTGCTTTCCTTTTAGAAAAGCAGATCTAAGAACTTGTGCAGCAAGTGTATGCATGGGTCCTTGCTGGTACAAGTATAAAAATGTTTTTTCTCATATAACTATAAATTACTTTCCAGAATGTCAGAACCACTTAATAGCTCCACCAACAATACATTAGTATGTTGGTCTTCTCAAAGCACCTTACTGACAAAGCTCCATATAGTAAAAATTATGGTTTTTCCAGTAACAACGTATGGCTGTGAGAGTTGAACTACAAGGAAAGCAGAGTAACATAGAATCAATGCTTTCAAACTGTGGTGCTGGAGAAGACTTTTGAGAGTTCCCTTGGACAGCAAGGAGATCAAATCAGTCAATACTTAAAGAAATTAATTCAAGCTATTCACTGGAAGGTCAAATATTGAAGCTGATGCTTAAATACTTTGGTCACATAATGAGAAGACCAGTCTGTTTGGAAAAGACCTTGATGTTTGGAAAGATTGAAGGAAAAAGGAATGGCGGAGGATGAGCTAGTATCATGGAAACAATGAACATGAACTTGAACAGACTCCAAGAGATGGTGGAAAATAGTAAGGTTTGGCATGCTATGATCCATGGAGTTGTGAAGAATCATACACAACTGAACAATTTCAAAGCCCCACAGACACCAAACAGTTCCATCTTTTGTACTTTTTGTCAATTTGTTTGGTCTTAAATGAGAACTCAGAGATGTTTTAATATGCATCTCTTATTATTCATGATTTAGAGCAATCTTTTGTGGATTATTGCTAGTTTGCAATTCTTTTGAAATCTGTTTGTTCAAATTTTTGAGTACTTATCTATTAAAGAATGAAATTCTTTTCTCTCCTGGTGAAAAGAATTCAGTTGGGTAATCTGTCTCTGTAAAATGTCATGTCTAATCTTAGCCTCCCCTACTATGGGTATACCAATTATCTCAGAGAATCTTATGACATTTGTCACCAGCAAATTCATGAAACCTGCAGTCTAGCAGAGGGATAAGACTTAAAGAAAATATTTGTAATATGAAAAATATGAAAAGTGAATTAAAGAGAAAGCTCAATCATATTATAACCCTAGTCAAGTCATTTAACCCCTCTGAGGCTGTTTTCAGTATTTCTGTATTGTTCCCATCTATAAAATGGACATAATATTGCTTACAGAGCTGTGAGGAAAGTGCTTTTTAACATGAAAATGTTAAATAAATTAGCGTGATTGTTATCTCCCTTATGGCAATAAGCACTGAACTATGAGTCCACTGTTGTATAGGATGACAACATGATTAGAATTGTTCTCATGCAGCATTCCCTCTCAGGCAACTGGATGGCACTATAGTGCATAGAGTTCTAGGCCTGGAGTCAGGAAGACTCATCTTTGTGAGTTCAAATTTGACCTCAGACACTAGCTGTGTGACCCTGGGCAAGTCACTTAACTCTGTTTTCCTCAGTCTCTTCATCTGTAAAATGAGTTGAAGAAGGAAATGGCAAAGCACTCTAGTATCCTCGCCAAGAAATACCGCAAATGGGGTCACAAGGAGTTGGACAAAATTGAAACAACTGGGAGAAGCCATCAAATCAACCAATATATAGATGTTTATATATTCTCTTCCTCATTAGATTGTGAACTTCTTGAGGGCAACGAGAGTGTATTTGCCTTTCTTTGTATTCCCATCACTTAGCATAATGCCAGGAATATAGTAAGTGCTTAATAAATGCTATAATGATGAAGATCAAGATAATGATGAAGATGATGGTGATGATGATGGTGGTGGTGATGATGATGATGATAAGGAAAGGAAAGGAAGGAATGGATGTGAGGAACATTTCAGAGTGTTTAATAGTATAACATATTATAATCTACAAAGGACTTTCACATATATTATAATAGAATTTAGTTAAATATGATTTACTAAATTAGAAATTATGCTCATATTTCAAGATAGAACTTCCAACACATCATCCATCCTTCAATCTTTCTCTCTCCATATTGTTTTGAGGGACAAAGTTGGACTGCTGAGGGCACAGACTATCTTTTATTCATTTTTGCATACCATAAAGTTCTAGAACAGTCTTGCTAAATGTAGGTGCTAAATCAGTGTTTGTTGAATGAATGAATGAAATAGGGAAGGAACAGAATCATGAACAGGAGAAAATGGAAGTAAGAGGTAGGACCACAAAGATGCTCGTAAATGTAGATTATGCTCAATCATTAATCTAGACACACAAGAATCTACCTTAATTGAGCTATATTCATTTAATGCACATTTTCTACTTCCTATTGCAATAGCACTGTCTTCTCACATATGAAAACTATTGCTCATTTAGATATTTTACAAAAAAATAAATCAACAGCAAAGATTAATACATGTTCATAAAGAACACAGTATCAAAAGGAAGGAAGGAGAAAAGACAAGAACAATGGAGAGAAGAAGAAGATGAAGGAGAAGGAGAAGAAAAAGGAGGAGAAGGAGAAGGGGAGGAGAAGGAGGAGAAGAAGAAGACAAAGAAGAAGAAGAAGAAGAAGAAGAAGAAGAAGAAAATAGCATCTATATAGGGACTTAAGGTTTCCAAAGTGCCTTATCATATAATCTCATTTAATTCTCCTAACAACTCTGAGACATAAAATGCTATTAGCATCTTCATTTCACAGATGAGGAAACTGAGGCAGATAGAAATTAGTGGCTTGCCAGGGTCACACAGTAAGTATATAAGGCAGAATTTGAATTCAAGTCTTCTTGACTCTAAGCCTAGTACCTACCTGCCATAAGTCCAAGAAGAAGGAAGGAAGGAAAAAGTGTTAGGAATGGACTAAGGGATGAAGAAAGACAACTGAGGCACATTGGAAGATCTGTCTACACTTAAAAAGAGAAGAGAGGTCAGTGCTGCAATCAACAGTGATGTATGAGATGTCAAATCAGCTTATCTTTGATGGTGGTCATTAGGAGTAAATGATCCGGTAAGACTCCCAGGGACTTGGCAAGGGTTCAGCTGCACTGACTTGATGTTCCTTTGCATTCTATTCTGTATCTACTCTGTGTAACTCTGGCTGCTGATTTTGCAGACTGGAAGGCAGGAATATGTACTATTTTCCCTCAGATGAGGGCACCTGGGCACCTGAATCCTATTGCTGCTCCAAAGGTTAGACACAGAGCATATCAAGTAAAAAGGTGTTAGCTGAATTTTGATGTGACATCTCACAGATCTGGTCTACAATGGCAGATCAGATCCTCCATGACTGAGCTCAATCCTCACTCTCTCAAGTAGATGTGTCAAGCAGTGAGTATGGAGACATGAGAAGTAGAGGAAATGGGAGAAAGAGTAGAAGGGAGAAGGTTGGGGAGGACAGGGGTGTTAGAAACAAGTTTCCTCATCTAATATAGCATCTGGTGCTGAACCAACATAGTAAACTCATTTTCATCAGCTGCCAAAAGAATTGTGTAGCCAAGAGAAAATACGTGGTTTCTCAACTACCCACACTTCCCTTCTTTAAATGGTGTGGAATTTCATTAAGTAGTTCATTGTACTCTACTCTGTAGAGTTCTCAGAACACTATGTTCGTAGATTTGTTTGTCTTTCCAAGTCACCTCGATCCCAAATGCCTTGATTTATTTTAAGCATCTTTGTATCCCCTTACGGTACTTTATACTCAATAAATATTTATTGATTGATAAAAGACATTCAACAAGTAATTATTAAATGATTGCTGAGAGCCAGCATGATGAAGTAATTAGAAAACAAACTTTGGAGCGAGGAAATCCTGGGCTTATATGCTGCTCCTCCCCCAACCACTCCAGTCTATCTTACATTGCTAACTGTAGGAATATGAACAAGTCATTTTACTTCTCAAAACCTTAAGATACTCTCTAAAACCATGTGAAAATTGAGTGGCCAGTCGGCATGAGTGAAGGGAATTTCCACTAGAAGTTTCCTGCACTGATGAAACTAAAGATAAAAACTAACCCAAAACAAAATTTTTTCGAAAATCATATTATTCGAAATCATATTATAACTAAGAGATGTGTCATGTGTATAGTTGAATAAAAATATCAATCATATTAATCATAAAGGTATTTTGACCCAAATAAATAAAGTGCCTACTTGTCAGTTAGAATCCATAACACTTTTTAATGAAAAAAAAATGCTTTAACAAAAGAAGAAAGGAAAACAAGAGAAAAAAAAAACAAAAAATGTACAAAATACAGAAAATCAAGAATGGTGATGAGTTAGAATACCAAGATGTTACAGCTGGAAGGAAACTTGAGATTGTCTAGCTAAACCTTAGGTGGACCATAACTAATCTCTTCAAGGTATGGAGAAGGCAGTGATCTCCTTCTAAGTTTGACTCCCATCATTAACCCATCCTCTGGGACCTTAGCTTTCATTCTTGATCTCTTATACACTTTCCTAAAAGAGAAGGGTTAGGGGCTTAAGAAAAAGGCAAAAGGTCTACTCCCATTTACATATAAGAAAATCAGGGTTCCTGTAAGTCCTGAGCTAAATTTAGATAGACGTGGCTATGGCAGGACTTAAAATGTTTCCATCATCATTATTTTTGTAACACTTCAAAGTTTGCAAAGCACTTTACAAATATTATCTCCTTTATCCTCAAAATAACCCTGGGAGGTAGAGCTATTAACATCCTCATTTTACAGATGAGGTATGTAGAGGTTAAACAACTTGCCCAAAGTCACATAGCTAGTGTCTGAGGCAAGATTTGAACTCAGGTATTCCTGACCCCAAGTCCAACAGTATATTTTCTGTTCTACTTATCCGCCCTGTTAGTAATTCAGCAGGATTGGAATCAAATTAAACTTGACAATGAAAAGTCTGACAAGAGCTGTGGTCAATCCTTCCAACAATATACATCAAGACACGCTTTGTAGTCTGCTTCATCCTTCCAGGTTTGATTGTAACAATTTAGATAAGCTTTCTGTCCATAAATTCCATTGTCAATTGAGGTTTAAAAAAAAATTCCATTGTCAGAAAATATATTGTCTGGAAAGCTGTGAGTTGCACATAAGTGATAAAGGGTCCAGTGTTTCACTGGAGGCATAAGATGGGACTCTGGTGGCTTTAACCAGGTATTAGTGGGCTATACCAAGTATGTACTGCATTCCTTCACAATTTTATTCAATATCAGAATCAATTCCAAGCCACCAGATACAGCTTTTGGACAGTGTTTTCAAAGGTAACAATTCTCATCATGTCAGAGAACCACTAAATTGAGATGGAACTCAACTCAAGAACGATGTCCCCCGAAAGAAATGATTTCCTCTTTCTTTGAATTTTCATAGGACTTTGTACTTCCTACAGACTTTCACACTCTACTTTGTGTAATGTTGAATTGTGTATGTTTTATGTAATATTCAGCTGTATATATTTTGCTGCGTCTTTACTAGATTGTAAGATCTAAAATAGTGACTCATACGTAGTTGACATGCAATAAATACTTGTTGAATAAAATGAGTTGAGCATCCTATGGTGTGACAAGACAAAATGATGACCTATTTTTTTGAAAACCAGTGCAATTTTTCTATTAAAAACGTATTTTATGAGCAAATAAATCATGTTTGTGGTTTATAAATGGTTTGAATTCTTCAGATAGTGTCTCTGCTTTACACCCCTTCGACAACTAGTTCGAAATAATTTAGGAACCCACGCAGGTCTAACCTACAATTCAAAGTTCATTTGCATAAATCTCTTTTCATTGACTGAGATTGATTATTCAATGCTCTATTTCAGGATGAGGGGCAGAGTTGAAAAAAGCGATTCTGGTCTTCTGGCTTCCAGTTTTAGGAAAGAAGATATATGATTCCAGACACTCTTCAGGTTCCTGGAGGGAAAGAAAGACAATGGGAAGGAGTCAGACATGGGAAAGAGATAGCTCCTTGATTATGTTTATATCCCTTGGTTACTACGCTAAAACTTTGGGGAATTTCCCCTTGGATGAGATCTGAGACAATCTCTTGGTTGGGCTGAGCTCTTTCTCTCAGTGGGAGAGCTCCTTCACTCTATATTGTCTAGGATGTTCTCATTTGTATAACTTCTCTGATTTCCATTTGCTAAATTCTGTTGGCTTTGACAAAAGGATTTATTTGCTACTCACTACCTGTGTTATTTGTAGAGCTGATATTTTGTGAAAAGAGTTAAACTTTGGATATATCCTTGGAGAATCTTTCCCCATTAAGAGATGAGGATCAGGAGCTCGGTTTAAACCTAAAATTTTTTTCTTCTAGATCAACAATATTGGGGGGAGGGGGAGAGAATTCAGGTAGATGTAATTCTAGCCCAGTCCTCTCCCTCTCTCTGAGTAGAGAAGAGGAATCAGCTTTCCTGCTTCTCCCTCTGGCAGGAATCAGTGTTTCCTTTGGAGAACAGTGGGTGGAAGAGATTCTGGAGTTATCTTTGATTCATGCCTCCCTGTGAGCCACATTTAGATAGACCCAAATGGTCACACATACCCCATATGGACAACTCAAACACACTATCCCCTTATACAGGTAATCATGAATGTAAATAGCCTAAAGAAATGATTCAAGAACTTTTCACAATTAATGTTACGTGAAAGTGATGTAGTGTAAGCTGGAAACTATAGTGGTAGATAACCCAAGGGAATAACATTCAAATTATAGTTCTCTCATGCTTATAAATAAGCACGTATTTGCTTATAAGCAGTTACAAGGACTTGGGTCCACTTCCTAAAGAAAACCTCTGAGTCATCCTGTCAAAATAAGATCTATGGTAACAGCCAAAAGCCCCTTTTCTTATTGGCAGTTGGGGTTTAAATATCAACTGGCTGCTGATTCCCCAGGGGTCATTTGGAGATGAATGAGCACCAGTCTCTGTGTATAGGATCCTCACTCTCTTCTCTCCTCTCCCCTCCCACCATGTGCATGATCCTGCTTGAGGTAGATAAAACTCCTATAAAAACCCACTGGATTCTGCATGTCCAGTTCCACCCCCGGCTCCCAGAAGACCTCTGTTCATCCTCCCTGACCTCCCTTCTTTATTGTGAGTATATCTTCACAATAAATCTGGCTTGCTTTATTTTCTCTGCTAATATCACCTTGTTGGACTTCCCTGTGCAATACCTTGGGATCTCATACCTTACTTAATGTATATTAAAAAAGAAGTGAACAAGAACTCAATATTGCATGGATAGTGCATTCAACACTCCATCTTCTGGATCCGGGCATTTTCACTGGTTTTCTCCCATGCGTGGAACTCTTCTCTCCTCACTTCCCTGGCTCCTACAAGTTTCAGCTAAAGTCCCATCTTTTACACAAATGGGAACAGAACAAAGGTTTATTAAACACCTACTCTGTGCCAGGTGCTGGGCTAAGCTCTTTATGGCTATTATCTCATCTGATCCTTGCAACAACTCTGTGAGACAGATGCTATTACTATTTTACAGTTGAGGAAATTGAGGCAGACAGCAGTTATGTGATTTACCCAGAGTCATACAGCTGGTTAAATGTCTAAGGTGAGTTTTGAACTGAGGTCTTGATTACAGACCCAGCCCTGTATGCACTTATTTCTTCAAGAAGCCTTTTGCCAATCCTCCTTAATCTTAATGCCTTCCCTCTGAGATGGACCCCAATTTCTCCTCTACAAATCTTATTTCATGCATAGCTATTTCTAAGTTGCCTTGTCCCATTTGGACTTTAGCTCCTTGAGGGCAAAGATTGTTATTTTGCCTTTCTTTGTATCACCAGCCCTTAGAACCGTCCCCAGCACGTAGTCAATGCTAATTGACTGACTGGCAGACTGAATGCTGAGCTTTAGAAAAAAGTCCCCCTAGAAGGCAAGCGTGATCATTGCAAATTGTAAAGGCCCAGCCATAGAGGCTTAAAAGTAAGGCTCATTAAGAATCCTGAATCTTATTTTGATCATCTAAGAAATACCTCCGGAGGCGGAGCCAAGATGGTGGAGTAGAAAGACTCACATTTGCTAGCTCTGAACTCACAGCCCATGGATTTCCTCTAAAAAGAACTCCTGACAAATTCTGGAACAGTGGAAGCTGAGCAGAAACACAGCGAAGGAGATTTCCGTTGCAGAGAGCCCTGAAAAACCGACTGCAAAAGTACCCCGGACGGGAGCGGAGCCCTGCCCTGCGGAGCGCTCCCCTCCCTCTGCCCCAGCCACGTGGCACTGAGAGGAGCGAGCAGAGCCCAGCAGGCTTCAGGGACCGTAATCTTCCGCGGCCACGAAGGTCCTTCCACCCATAGACACACAGGTCAGTGAGAGAGACGGGCTGAGAGGGGAGCAGGGTATCTCCGGGACTCGGACCCCCTCGGGAGGCTGCCGCTGAGGCAGAGGCTGAGGCAGCTCGGCCAGAGGCAGGCAGGAGCTCAACAGCAGCTCCACTACAAAAGATCTCTGCATAAACCCCCTGAGGGAACTGAGCCTGAGAGGCGGCCCTGCCCCCAGCTGAGAACCAGCAGATAAGCTTCCATTGAATAGCAGTCAGGCCTGCTGCCAAAAGCCCTGAGGCTGGGGAGCAGCATTTGAATCTCAGACCCCAAGCACTAGCTGGGCGGACCTAGGCTGGGGTGGAGAGGACTCTCAGAAGTCAAGTAACTGGTTGGGAAAATGCCCAGAAAAGGGAAAAAAACTAAGACCATAGAAGGTTATTTTCTTGAGAAGATGATTCCCCCATTCAT
>CM053770.1:198599009-198662619 GCA_028658325.1 Potorous gilbertii | reverse complement strand
GAGGGCAGATTGGTGATATGGGTAATTAGAATGTCCAGTGTATTGGGCAGGGGGGAGGGGACAAATGGGGAGAAAATTTTGGAACCCAAAATCTTGTGAAAATGAATATAAAAAGTTAAATAAATTTATTTTAAAAAAAAATAAAAAATACCTCCAACTGTAATATTGAGACAGATAGCTCTCCTAAACTGTATCCTAAAACTTGAATATGGCTTATAATTATCCTGTTAGCACCACAAGTAAATTAAGCCCCACTATCTCTGCAACATAATAACAAAAGTTTCCCCATCAACCTACAAACAGGCTGGAAAAGCCCTGACCTTTTTGGGACTGCTAAAATCCATCAATTAATCAACCAGCATTTATCACTGTGTGCCTGTGCCAGGTATCAAGGTTATAGTCATAAAGAATGAAACAGTTTCTATTCTCAAGGAACTCACATTCTTTCCAGGGAAATAAAGCATACATGTATAAATATGTACCGAATACAAGTATGTATGAAATAAAAGCTGATCCTGTTGTTCAGTCATGTCAGTCATGTCCCTTCACACCCTATTTAGGGTTTTCTTGGCAAACATACTGACTTGCCCAGGGTCACGCAGCTAGCGAGGACAGACTTGAACTTGACTCCAGGCCTGGCACTCCATCTACCACACAATCTAGCTGCCATGAAATAAACACAAGGTTGTTTAAAAAAATAGAGAAGAATCATTATCCTCCTTTCCCCTAGTAGGAATACATCCGAGTCTAGTCCGTCTCTACCTCTCTCCCTCATTTCCTCCCTCCTTCTCTCCTTTTCTTCTCTCTCTTTCTCCCTCTTTTTCTTCTCTCTCTCTCTTTTTTCCTCTCCCTCTCTTTGTCCCTCCTTCCCCCTTTGCTCTCTCTCTATCTCTGTCTGTCTATCTCTCCTTTCCATCATTCTTTCTGTCTGTCTCTGTCTCTCCCTCTGTGTTTGTGTGTGTGTGTGTGTGTGCCTCTCTTGTGTCTCTAGACATAGTCGAACCCTCTCATTTTTACAGATGTGGAAATTGTAGACCTGCAAGGGTAACTGGACAAAGGTCATATATTTATAGAAGCAGAGCCAAGACCACACGTTCTGAACTGACCTGCATCCTTGACGTAAATCATTTGAAGTTACCTCACCAGGAAGATCATCAGCTCTCTCCTCTCTTCCCCATATCCCTGGTGTTAGAGGGGACTCTTTAGGATGTGTGGCAGGAGAGGATCGATGGGAACCTCCTTTCCCAAAGAATGTTCACTTTATGCTATTGATTTGGATTTTCTGTTTGCTGCTTATGGAGATATGACCTGGGAGCTTTTGTTTAGAGTTGTCGATGTGACTTTGTCTAATTCAACATCACAGAAGAGACAAGGAGTCAGGAGGGATGGCTTCCACTATTGCAGGTTTTCTAAGTATTTAATAATAAGTTTTTCTATTGCATTCCTACTATTGCAGGTTTCTAAGTTTGGCAACTGAATGAGAGGCTGCCCTGCAAAAGTAGAGGCACCAGAGAAGAAGGAAAGGGAGGTAGAGACCAACAGGAACCCATCTGTGAATTGTGTCAGTCTTCTCCTTAACCACAAAAGCCTAACCTACAACATTTGCAGGTCCTTCTAAATCTCTCCACTATTCTGGGCTAGCCTTACTTTAAATTTCTGTTTAGCAACAAGCTTATTTATTTACTTTTCAGAAATCCAAAGGCCTTTTCTCTGTCCTCCCTACCCTTGTCCTCTCTGCAACCTTTGACAAAGTTGATCAGTCTCTTCCTAGACATTTCTTCTCATATAGGTTTTTTGGGATACCACTCTCTCCTGCTTCTCTTTTTATCTAACTGATCCTTCTGTCTCCTTTGCTGGATTTCTTCCACATCATGCCCTCTAACAGAAGGTTTGATCTCTGAGGGTTTGATCCTGGGTTCTCTTCTCCCTCTATATTTATCGCTTTGTGATCTCATCAACTCCCATGGATTTAATGATCATTTCTATGCAAATGACTCTCAAATCTATCCACTGAAACTCTCCACTGACCTCCAGTCTCAAATCCAGATGCTTTCCAACATCTCAAGCTGGATGTCCAGTAGACATTTTAAATTCAGCATTTCCAAAATGGAACTCATTTTCTTTCCCACTAACCACCTCCCATCACCTTCTCTATTACTGTAGAAGGCAACACTATCCTTCCGGTTCCTCAAACTTGAAGGAGTCATCCTGAATTCTTCAGTTTCAACTCCCTCCCCATTTCCATTCTGCTGCCTATCAACTTCACCTCTGCAACATCTGTCGAATGCTCCTGTTTCTCTCTCTGACACTTCCATCACTATAGTGCAGGCCCTCCTCACCTCAAGCCCAAACTATTACAATAGCCTGTTGGTGAGACTCAGTCTTCCCACTGCACTCCATCCTTCATTCAGCCACTAAAGCAATTTTGCTAAAATGCAGGTCTGACCACTTCACTCCCTAACTCAATAAACTCCACTGGTTCCCTATTGCCTCCAGCAACAAATATAAAATGTTCTGTTTGGCATTCAAAACCTTTCATAAGTTAGCCCCCTCTTAATTTTCCAGTCTTCTTATATCTCACAGCCCAACACTGTACTTTAATCCAGTTTGTTCCACAAACAAAATTAGATCTCTCAGTTCCAGGCCTTTTTTCTTGCAGTTCCTCATCCTCCCTCCTTCACTTCACCTACTGACCTTCCTAAATTCCTCTAAACCCCAAGTAAATTTCTTTCCTTCACTGGAAGCCTTCCCCAACCCCTCTTAATTTCAGTCCCTTAATTTAGTGCCTAATAAATTAAGCATGTAGCCTACATTCAAGAATAGCCTATTTGGGACCAATAAAATAAATAATAGCACTCACTCTAGGCTTTTGATAGGGAATATGGAACAAATTTCTGACAAATGACTGAGACAAGCATTTTCAAAAACTCCCCAAATTCATTAACTGCCTTGGGCCTCCAGGGATGAGGAGCTTGTGGCCTTGAGGTCACATGTGGCCCTCTAGGTCCTCAAGTGCAGCTTTTGACTGAATCCAAACTTCACAGAACAAATCCCCTTAATGAAAGGATTCATTTTGTAAAACATGGACTCAGTCAAAAGGACACACCCAAGGACCTAGAAGACCACTTGTGGCCTCAAGACCTCAGGTTCCCCGCCCCTGATGTAGGTGAAGGAACAGAATGAAGGGATCCTACAGGGTCATGTGTTCAAGCCCCACAGACTGTCAAGGGCACAGCATACTTCTTTTTAGGACCTTGACCTTATCTTCATTTTATAGATGAAGAAATTAAGACCCAGAGTGTCTAAGTGGCAGGTCCAAGTTAGTAAATGTCAGAAACTAGATTTGAATCTACATTTTTCCTGACTCCAAGTTCAGGGCTCTTTCCATTAAAGCAGACATTTTAAGTGGTTTTGTCCAGTTTCCAGGGTGAAAGTTGTATTTAATTACTTATCAGGAGTATTTGGGAGAAAAATCACCCTGCCTCTCAATATCCAGCATTATTAACAAGGTTCAGGGTGAAAGCTCTCATGGTCAAAATGGGTCAAAAGCAAAGCAAGAGTCTGGAAACTAGAATATTAAAGAAAAGGTCGTGAAAGGTAGTCGAGTCTCAGTAGTTTAGGGGAATCAAAGAAATCAAGCAATGTAAAACAATACTAGAGGTTACAAGACATACATAAGAAAGCTTGATTCTGGAACAAGGTTTCCTTGCCAGAGGATTTCCTTACAGACATTCTACCTGGGTGGGATGTATTCTGGGGCTGTGAGTAGATATGGGCCTGCAGATGTGTGACTAAAGGGGCTGCAGCTGGCTATGGAAATGATGAGGAGAACAGCAACTGCAGCTGGGTCCTGTTACATACTGTTTAATAATGTTTATTTAGGATTCAGAGAGTCCATCCATTCTGCTCCAGGGAAGAAAAAGTCATTCATCTGGTTTTCCTTGGAGTAGCCTTTGACTTCTCCCTCTTAGGAGCCATTTTTAGCTAATTCAGTAAAGAAAAAATCCCTCAAATCAAAATAAATTTAAGGAAGGAAGAGGATGCAAATTTTCTAGTTGATTGTCACCACTTTCTGCCTCATCAGAGTAAAAAGACTGGCATTTAGAAAAAAAATTTCAATTATTACACATCAAATTTTTCTTCCCTTTTCTTTGCTCTAATACTCTGAAGAAAAAGTAAATAGGTTTGGTTCTTGAGACATACTCATCATCATCATTTAACTCTTTATCATAACTAAAATACGTTCTTTTAGCAAAACATATATAACATCTGTAAATGTATATCTATCTCATCTCTAAATGTCTACAGATATATGTTTATGTATCTATATCTATAAAGTAGAGAGAAATTGATGTTAAATAGATGGATAGACAGATAAACAGAAGGATGGATGGATAGATGGATGGATGGATGGGTTGGTGGGTGGGTAGACGGGAAGATGGATAGATAATTGCTAAATAGATGATAGATAAGTTCAGACCCATGATGAGCACTACGAAGTCAGATGGCCATACATCCCACAATATGATATTTCTTGTTGCTTTTCAGAGCCCAGTGAATCCCATTCCATCAATATTTGTTTTGGCCCTTTGAAAAGATCTTGGGAGCCATCCATCCACTGAGCTACAACTTCACGCCTCCTGGTTTTATTTATATTAAGTATGTCAATCATTAATATCCAATGGAATGTAAACTCCTTAAGAGAAGTCACTTTCATTTTTTATTTTCCTCCTTAACACCTAACACAGTGCCAGGAACAGCACAGAGCCTTCCCTCTGTTGATTATCTCCAATTTATCCTGTACAAATCATGTTTGTAGATGGTGTTTCCATGTTGTCTCCCCATTAGACTGAAAGTTCCTTGAGAAAAGAAACTATCTTTTGCTTTTCTTTGCATCTCTAGCTCTTAGCACTGTGCTTGGCATGAAGTCAGTGCTTACTAAAAGTTTATTGATTCACTGACTGACTAATAAATGCTTGATAAATTGAATTTTGTTGGCAAAGGGGATCCAGATGTGGAAAATCCTTCCACCAATACAAGTCAGTCACTCATCTGTAACTTTGAGTGTTAGAGAGTCAGTTACCTGGCACACAGACACACAATGAGGCTATATCAGGGACTGGACTTGAACTCAGATCTTGACTTCAAGACTAGTCACTATTTATTCCCTTATATTATAACAAATGTACATATGTGTAAATGTATATCTACCTCTATATGTCTACAGATGTGCATCTATATATCTATGCCTGGAGATAGAGATAGAAAGATAGGGTTTGCCATAAATGCTATACAATTACATAAAAATGTAATAGAATTCAATACTTGAATAATCTACTAGGATTTCTTTAGGGAACTCTTTGGCTATCCAAAATTAAGATACCAGGAAAGTACTGAAAAATTTAATTGTATTATATTTTTGTAAAACTGTAAAATCTTTATGGAAAGGTCATGGGGGGAAGGGGACAGTGGTTGGTCTTTAAGTTCAGGATTCTTAACTAAAATAATTAGGTCTCTTCTTTCATCTGCAAGCTAGAGAATTCTTCGTCCAATTGCTGGCACAGATTTTTTTTCCCTCTATGTAAAAAAACAGCTGCATGACTGTCCCTACCCTTTAAAAGAAAAAAACAATTCATCACTAGGTCTGCTGTTTGGTCTGCATATTTGAGTCCAGCTCCTCCAGTTGCCTCTGTCTGCCACGTGACCTCTCCTGCTACTGACCAATCTAGGCTTTGCACTCTGGGTCATCCTAGTTTCTTCTCTCTCAGTGAGAACAGGGGAAGCCAATGTTTTTGTGTACTGCAGGCTTATGAGCAAGACAATCCCAGAAGGAGTTCTGGGCTCAGAGCAACAAAACAAAAAATACTGTAAGGCCAGTTCAGTATGCTTACATGGGTGAAATCAGGTTAACATGTATATCAAGGATAGCCTTCAATGGATAAAGTAATTTGAAATGGGCAACAGGAAGTCTGAGGCTTGTGTAGGGAAGGGGAAATGGTCAGTTTTGCCTACTTCATTCGGGTCATGATGGGGGAAGTTCATAGATTGTCATTCTTCCCTTAAACTTCTTCCCTAATTTACTACCCAGGTTCCTGAATTCCTGCATTATTACCCACTAAGCAATATACTGCCTCCGAAAGCATAAAACACAGAGCAATGATCCTAATTTGCCTTAACTTCAAGGTAGCTCTGATTGTGAATGACATGAGGCTAGCTTCAAAATATTGGAAAGCAGAGCTAATTTTTTTTTTTACTTAAAAAAGCATTATGAACCAGAAAATCATCAACATTAACATTTCCATATATAAAGATCAGGAAAAAAAGAATCACATATGAAACCATTAACCTATTGTTCAGTTGTTTTTCAGTCATGTCCAACTCTTCATGACCCTATTTGGGGTTTTCTAAATATACATATATACATGAATATATATATGTTTACATATGTGTGTATATATATATATATATATACATATATACTCAGTATATATATGTGTATATACGTATGTGTATATGCTTATATATATGTGTGTGTGTGTGTGTGCATATATTATATAATATATATATATATGTGTGTGCATATATTATATAATATATATATATATATATAATATATATATATATATATACTGCAAATATACTAGAGTAGCTTGCCATTTCCTTTTTCCAGCTCATTTTTCAGATGAAGAAATTGAGATCAACAGGGTTAAGTGACATGCCAGTGTCACACAGCTAGTAAGTGTCTGAGGTCAGATTTTAACTCAAGAAGATCAGTCTTCCTGACTCCAGACCTGGCACTCTATCCACTGTGCCACCTAGCTGCCCTTGTTAACCTATTGCATGCAGTTTTATGCTTTTTAAATAATATAGAATAAATTTATGAGTAGCATCTACATCATCCTGCTCAGCTGTGTATTGAACTTCCTTCTGCTCTCTTATGGGTACTTTTGTTTCATCAATATAATTTTCCTTCTCTCCCCACCAATCTAAACAACATTCTCCTCCCCCAAAATAAAAGCCCTCTCTTTTAACATATACATATGGCCAATCAAACAAATTTATGTTACATTGGTTATATCTGAACAAGAGTGTCTCATTCTACACCTATAGTCTGCCACCTCTCTAAAAGGCGAGAAGCATACTTCTTCATCTACAGTCGTCTGGAGTCATGATTAATCATTTGTATAGTGGTCTCAGATCTTTCATGGTTATTTCTTTTAAATTTTATGACTTTTGCATAAATTATTCTGCTTCTGTTTATTTCACTATATCAGTTCATATAAGTTTTCCCAGGTTTCTCTAAAGCCATTGTTGTTTCTTACAATGCAATGATATTCCATTATATTCATACGTATTATCTTTAATTTGTTCATCTGTTCCCCAATTTATTCCCCATTTTGTTTTCAGTTCTTTCCTACAATTAAATGAACCATCATATATATTTTTCTACAAATAGGTCATTTTTGTCTGTGTTTGATCTCTTTGATGTTTTGCCTTTGTTTATGAGATTTTTAGACCATAGCACATGGTTAGTTTTTATAAAGACATCACATTTGAGATGTATGTATATTCCTTTCTATTCCTATTCAGTAATCGCCAGAGATTGAGTGTATATAATACCTTCCTCTGACAGAATTAAAGGGAGAAACCTCATTGGAAAAGCAAAAACCAAATATATCTTTAAAGAGCTGTTTCACAAAAAACACACAGGAGGCACTGGAGGTTTCGGTCTCCAGCCTCTAACACTCTTGATCTGGTCAGACAGAGAGTTTTGGAGGGGTTAATAGTCAGCTTTATTCTAGTCTAGTCTTCTCAAAGGGTTGTGGGAGAACTAGCTCCCGTAGCATTCCCTAATCACCCTTCTCACAGGAGCCAGAGAGAAGGGAGAGCAACTACCCTTACATCTCGATGGCGTCAATTGAGACAGGCACAGCTTGTTCCCTCCTAAAGCCATCCAACCTCAATGGGGGCCAGTTGAGACAGGTACATGCATTCCTCTATGCACTACCCATGATTTCCTCCATGGTTTCCACCCCCTCACTAATCAATGCCCACTTGTTCTTATGGGACAACAAAGAAGGCGTCTTACCAACATTAAGTTCACAGGTTAACTTTAGCAATATCGCCATTCTGCACAAGTACAATAAATATTACATTATGTCACCCCTTATCTCACAGCACAGCCTCAGTAGGACTGTCTGTCACTTTGATTCTAAGAACTACTATCTAGGCTATTCCAGGAGTTATTATCTAGACATTCCCATGGCCATAGATCCTGAGAAACTAACTCTAAGAAAAATAACAAAATCCTCCTTACATACAAGAGCTTCAAACTTTAATTAACTAAGTCCTAGGTGAATTCTGGAGTTCTGATGAGTACAGCCCAAGGGCTGCTTGATGAAAAGATGCCTGTAAAGGAGAGATTTCTCTCTCCTCCTCCCTTCTCCAACACCCATGTTGGATGGAAGGGAAACTATTCAAAAAGTCAAGGACATTTCTACCAGTAGAGAATAAAGACATATGTTCTAGACAGAATTGAATACAGCAGAAAGCAGGACCCCTGGCAGCAGAGGTGGAAGTTGGCAGTGTCCTCAGGAGAGAGCTAGCCCTGGCAGTTGAGAGCTGAGCTATGAAAAGGAACATATCCTGGGAGCCTGGCATCTCATATATGGGGTGGAGCTTTGTGAGAACATAAGGCAGAGAGAAAGGATATATACCATATACCCTATGGTACCAGAGGTGTGGGTCACCTTGGACACATATATTCTCTATATTGTCCCTCAGTAGCAGTCTACAAACAAGGAGTGTATTTGTATGATAATGCACCGCCAGATTTATAGGGGAGAATATTTTATAGCTATTTTTCTTTTTAGGTCATACAAATAAATGCCTTTGCTGAAAGCTGATTGTGTCTACTGATTGATCATTAAGGAGAAATGCAACAATGAGGGCTCATGAGTTATAGTAGTAGGAGCCAGGACTCAGGGTCTGCTAGAATCTAAGGCAATAGTCAGTCTCTTGGGATACAACACATGAGTGCTAAAGTACGTTGGGGTAGTAATCCCATGATATGTGTGTATGTGTGTGTGTGTGTGTGTGAGTGTGTGTGTGTGTAAGAATAGGAAGAAGCAATCTTACACACAATATTTCTCAAATGCTTTTTGTTTGCAATGTAGTTTTATTTGTTACTATGGAGAACTCACATTTTACAAATGAAATCTCAATGTTATTCCATAGGATTCTTGATTTTTAGCACACTTATGAATGTCCTACAACCTAAGATAGTGTTTCAAACTACAGAGGTTTAATAAATGCCTCCTGATTGCCTACTAATAAATGCTCCACACATATCAGCTGCCAAATAATTTGTCAATGAATAAGTAAAAAGAAGAAAGAAGATTATTCCCTACAAAATGATTATATTATTTGCCAGTAAAAAAAAAATCAGTCTGTCTCCTTGATGGCCCATCTTACATTTTTCTCTTTCTTTTGTGCATGTATATGCAATCATGCATGACAAAGTAGTTCATCCTTGTTTTGTAACAAGAATTTTAGATCATCCCTATCTTTTGTTTACAACCGTAAAATTCCTTTGTAAACAAGACTGTTTACAAAACCATCAGTTTCTTGTTATGTGTGAAATTTGCCGGACAAGCCTTAAAAAAAAAAAAGGCTTACAGGCATCCAGATCATTCTTTGATCTGTTTTAATTTATCATCTGGTAAATCTATCAACATACTTTTCTGAATATAAGATTTAACAACAGAATAGAGACAGTCCTTGCTTTTCTTCTAAGAGTAAGGGATTTTTTTAAACAAGTAAAGACATCTTAATTAATTAGGACTCAAGAATTGCTAAATGTGAAAAGAAGCTAAAAATAGACATCTTTTCAAAGCTTTCTGGAGCATCCATTTCAGAAAAAAGTCATTACAAAAGCCCTCACTTGATGCATACAACATCTTACTGACAGTGTTCCCCAACTTTTGCCCATTACCTAATGTAGGGTGGGCAGTGCATGGTAGCAACAGGAGCACTGGACATAGAGAATAGGAAAATCTGATGGGGATTCTAGCCCCTACAAACTATTAACAGTGTGACCCTTGGGCAATTCAGTTAATTTCCCTGAGCTTCAGTTTCCCGATCTGTAAAATGGAAATATTTATACTACCTTCTGCATAGGATGCTTGTAAGAATCAAAAAATATAATATATGTAAAATATTTTATAACTGTAAAAAAAACTTCTGCAAATATGAAATATTGTATTTTGAAGAAAATGATTTCCATTTTTGCTGTTCATGGGGAAGGTATTTTTCCTGATCTCTTTTCTCCTTATTCACCAAAGGAAGGCCCCAGATTTAAAATCCTATCAGATCCTCCTTATTCTGAGAGTCAAATATCCAGAGTGGGAAAATTACTAGATTTGGAGCCAATGGACCTGAGTCTGATTGGTAGTTATATACCTTGACATTTAGGAAAATCATTTCATCTCTTTGAGTTCTTTTTTAGCTGGAAAAATAGGTGAAATAATATTAACTGTTAGCATTTATAGACTGCTTTGAGGTTTGCAAAGTGATTTATAAATATCATCTCACTTGAGTCTCAAAAAAAAAACTCTCTAAAGTAAATGATGTTACTATCCCTATTTTGCAGATGAGGAAACTGAGGCTGAGAGAAGTTAAGTGATTTGCCCAGGGTCACGCAGATTTTGAACTCAGATCACCCTCACTCTCCATTGCGCTACCTGGGTGCCTACTCCACATTACCTACTTCACACAGTTCTTGAGAAAAAAAAATTGTCATAATTTTGACAAGTGCTTATCTGTGATCCTGCAATGTAATAAGCTAACAAGACACTTAACTTCTCTCAGTTTCGTTTGCTCATTTGCAGAATGTGACTAATAATAGCACCTACCTTCCAGGTTTTTTGTGAAGATCAGATGAGAAAACATGTAGTAAAATGGTCTTTGGATGATGGAACAGAAACAAGTCAATAGTGTTAAGCTCCTTTTGGGTGCATAGCTAATTTCTGGAGGAAATACAAAAGTTTAGATGAGACAAGGTGTGTCCCTCAAGGTAATAAGCATCTCTCATTTCCTCGGACTTCTTATCTCTTCCTTTCTACACTAAGGTATTTCCTCTATAGAAAAGGTAGCACTGTGAAACTAGACTAGGGGTGGGGAACCTGCAGCTTCAAAGTCACATGTGGCCTTCTAGGTCCTCAGGTGCAGCCTTTTGACTGAGTCCAACTTTTACACAACAAACCCTTTTGTTAAGGGAATTTGTTCTGTGAAGTTTGGATTCAAAGGGTCACACTTGAGGACCTGGTGGGCGACATGTGGCCTCAAGGCTGCAGGTTCCCTCCCACCCCCAGTCTAGAGGGTTGTATAGATCCACTATGGGGAAAGCAGGATTCACTAGAGAAGAAAGAAAATGATATCAATTGTTACTTTGGATTACTTTGAGTCCTTTGCATTTTCTACGTTCTGTATTTAGGGGGAAAGAAAGTTTGTTCCATAAACTACACACACACACACACACACACACACACACACACACACACACACACACACATATCCCACTATTTCCTAATAGAATAAGATGTTGAGGGAGAGAGTCGTATCAGGGATAAAATGCTAATCCATATGCGTAACTGTGAAAGTCAGCTATGAAGTCTGATCATATCCATGAAGTAACTACAAGAAACAGCTACTGTATAAGAGATTTCATGTAAACACAAAAATTTTGGACATTATTAAGTACAACGAATACTTTGTGAGACTTAATTACTGTATCCTTATCTAAAAGAAATCAATGTAAAAGAATAAATGTTTATTTGTATGTTTATATGTTATATACACCTATATAATGTTATGTGATATGTACACACATATGTGCACATACCCTACATATATACTGTGTGTAATAAAGCACATGCACATGTGTGCATATACACATACATTTGTACATCTTTGTGTGTATGCATATGTACATATACATGTACATGCACATGTACATGTGTGTCTATGTTGTGTCTGCATGTATCAAAAGTTTAATTTAACATGACCAAAAAATAGGTTGTTAAATGATAGATTTTTCTTGCTCTCTGCTTCCTTCTGATAGAGAATGGGCACATGTTGGCTGTTTCCACTTCTTGAATCTAAGATCTTTGCACAATGCTACCCACCCAGGAATGGGTAAACTGAAAGGATCACGTTCTCTTCTTGGAAATGATGATTTAGAACAGTGACTACAATGAATTAAATAAAACCAGAGGATCAGAGAAGAATTTCCCGACTGTAGGGGGTCATCAGATTTAGATCTGGATGAGAGTTTAAAGTCACTTAATTAAACCTGACTATTCTACAAATTAAGAAACTGAGGCCCAGAGAGGTTTGGTGATTCGCCAAAAGTCAGAAGTTGTAAGGGTAGAAATAGTATTTGAACTCAGGTCTTCAAAACCCCTGTTATTTCTACAGCACCAGGCTTCTTGGGTCCCTGGCTTGCAATTTTATTCATTTGTAGACATAAAGAAGAGGTTCTAAGAGAATAAGGAAAGAGAAAACCTCAAATGCTTCTCATCTGCAATAGAATATATATCTAAAATTGAAAACTGTAAATTAGGGTTATAACATAAAATGGAGCACACTGGACAATAAACTAGGAACTAATACAATTGTTATAACTTAATTTAATTCAACTAAACAAACGTTTATTAAGCACTTACTATTTACAAAGCATGAACTAGATGATGGGGATAGGATAAAAAAAGAAAAATGAAATAGACTTTGTCCAGAAAGATTATTAAATTATCCATCTTCTTTGCTGTAGAAGCAACATCTACACCATCCAGTATAGGATGTTTTTTTTTTCCTTAAAAGGCATTGAATCGGTCCAAGGCACCAAGCTTCAAATCACTGACTTGACTACCTGGTTACCCAAGCACAAAAAAGCCAGTGACAAAAGGAGGGAGTATTCCAGTTGAACTCTCTCAACATTCGCTCCCAAACAACTTGAAAATAACACATCAAATCCAATTCTGAAGTGGCATGACCAACAAAAGGTCAGGATGAGACATTTTTCCAGCCCAAGACAACTTAGGAGGTAGGAAAGAGAGAATTGTGACACTGGAGTAGGGACTGGAGGGGAGTACCGCATGGAAGCAACACCAACTATGGACCTTGGAGGCAGGGAAAGCAGTAGCAGGTTTGGGAGCTCTCAGCCAGATAGGGAGGAAATTGGACAACTGGTCAGAAAATTATTACAATGGACCCTGACCTGTCAGTTGGTATATCCATTACCCATTTCTGGGTTGCAGTTTCAGGGTGGAGAGGAAGGCTTGTGGCTGCAAAGGAGAAGGGACACTGGTCACAATTTCAGGTGTAAAGGAGCACTTGTGCTTGCTGTTACAAAGGAGCAGGGATCCTTCCTGGGTAAAGACCAGAACACAGACCAGGAAAGCAGTAAGCATACCTTTCTCCAGTTCATAGCACCTTGGGAGCACCAAAAACTTACAGACTCTCAGAACTATCTGTGAAAACAGCAGCAAGAAAAGTCCTGAAGTTTGAGATAGTGACGCACCCCAAACCCCCAAACCTCCAGGGTGAACAGAACTCAGTTAACATAAAGTTCAGTCAAGAAATAAGCTGGAAAATGAGCAAATAATAATAAAAGAATCTGACCACTAAAATCTATCACAATGACAGAGATAATCAAGACACAAACTCAAAAAAAGCCATGTGAAAAGAGCTACAAGTTAAAGCATCAAAGAAAAATCTCATCTTCGCATCTTCTGAGATCAATGAGACCTGAAGCTCATATTGTAGTCTAAGTGCCTTGTGGGAGGACAGGAATCGTTACCTATATTTAGGGAAACCTAGACATGAATCCTATCTAATCTTTATTTATATTTTGGGGTAACAAACCAAAGAAACTGACCATCTCAAAGGTCTCAAGACCATTGGGCTCAAACTCAGGTCTGGGTAATCACAGACTACTTGGAGGGGGTCATAAGTCACAAAAACAATTAAAAACAATTTTCATGTCACCACGGAATCATGCTAATAAAGGAGAAGTTCTCCACCAAACTAGTAGTTTCCACCTGCCTTGTAAATAGAACCCTACTGATCAAGCTTCAGCTCTATCCACCCAAACCTGACCGAGGGAGGAAGCAGGAGCGTTGGGTTGAATGTGCAGAGACTATACTCAGACAATCCAGTGACATTTAAGAGTATTCCCTGCTTGAACTTGACCTTCATAGCTGTCTAGTGATATGTAACAGAGAACATAAAGAAAATTCAGCTTGGCTTGACATTTAAGAAGCAGAGCCCAAAGGAAAAAACCTAACTACTTCCTTTCCTTCTGACTTTCTCTTGCCAAACATGGATTTGTGGTCATTAAATACTTTTTTTTTTAATTTTTAAATTTTTTTTAATTTAAAAAATGTATTTAACACCAAAAAATTTTCCACTTACAAAAACCAGAATTTTATGATTGTATATGAAACCACAAATCTCTATTGAATAATCTTACTTCATATATATATATATATATATATATAGAGAGAGAGAGAGAGAGAGAGAGAGAGAGTCAAATCATGTTGTTACTTTCAAAACTGTCCTGTTTTTCTGCATTCCTCCTGAACTTCCTTCTGTGCATTTTCTTTTAAATGCCCAGCTAGTTAGTTAGAACTGGAGTCAGAAAAAGCTGAGTCTAAATCCTGTCATTTACACTAGCTGTGTGACCCTAAGCAAAGTCGTTGAACCTCTTTGTCTCTCAGTTTCCCCAGCTGTTACGTGGGGTAATAACAGTACCTACCTTGCAGAGTCACTGTAAACATAAATGTCTTTGCTAACACGTCTCTGAGGACAGAGGTATGCTACGTATCTCTAAGACAATACAGGGCAGCTGGATGGTATGGTGGATACAGCGCTAGGCCTAGAATTGAAAGACTTGAGTTCAAATCAGGTCTCCGACACTTACTAGCTGCATGACCCTGGGCAAGTCACGTAACTCCATTTGCCTCAGTTTCCTCATCTGTAAAATGAGATGAAGAAGGAAATGTCCAACCACTCCAACATCTTTGTCAAGAAAACACCAAATAGGGTCACACAATGTCATACACAATTCAACTTACTCAATTCAATCAATATTTTATAAAGTGTTTTGCAAATTTTAAAATGTTATATAAATGCTAGCTATTATGATTTTCTTTTGAGGGAAAAGAAAGATAAATGAAAACTTTTATAGTAAAGCAAAATAAACGTACATATTACCCATGTCTGAAAATGCATATATTAGTCTACACCTTGAGGCCATCACTGTCCAGAAGCCACTAATTTTCTAACTTGACACTCGTGGAATGGAGACCTAGACTAACTTTGGCGAGCTCTCCTCTTCTTAATGATAGTTTGGAAATATACATGAATCATCTTTTCTAGTAGCTGCTCACCACCGCCCCCCTCCACCCCACCCTCCTTTGGGTTCACCACACCTTATGCTATGGAAACAGGAAGAATGCTGCTTTCATCTGTTTTTCTCCCTGGACACCTAAAGAGGAGAGGAGAGGCTGTTAAAATACTTGTATGAGCTAGCAAACATTTGGGACTTGTTCTCCAAGTCATGCTCAAGTTCTGAACATTAGCACTGGAAATACAAATGATGAGATCGTTCACATGGGGAACACTCCAATCACATTACTGACTTTAAGGAAATTGTCATAAATTGTTCTTTCTTGATACAATGTGATCACATATAAAGTGTTCAATTCCTATGGCAACATCTCTGCAATTCAATCTCTGCTCCTCACTCACAGGACTACTGCACAAGCTCATCACTCACCACCACCCCCAAGACCCCTACCCTTCCACCCCCTAACCCTCACCACCACCACCACCACCACTACCACCCCACTCACTCAAGACCATTGTCATTGTCTCTCAATGGGCCAACTACTCCAACCATTGTTCCCATCTCCAAACCAATCTCCACCCATCTGTCAAAGTAACTTTCCTAAGTCCATCTCACTCACTGGCTTCAGCATCTCCTTCTTACTTCAAGATTAAAATATAGATTACTTAGCCTGGCATTGACTACTAACAGCCAGCATTTACAAGGGTCCTACTACAAGCAGGCATTGCCTTAAGCTCTTTACAGATATTGTTTCATTTCATCCTCACAACAACTCTAAGAGTTAGGGGTTATTATCATGTCCATTTATAGCTGAGGCAAACGGAGAATAAGTAACTTGCCTGAGGTCACACAGCCAGGATGTATCTATAGTCTGATTTGAACTCAGGCCTTCTAATGTCAGGATTTTATAAGTGATGCCTTCTGGTTGCTAACTTGCCTTTAAATAGCCTTATTTCATCACACTTTTCTTCATGCTCTTATAACCCTAGCTGCAAAACTCATTGATGTGGGACTTGCTCCTCAATGGTGGAGATGAATGTCCTGCCCTGTGTGAGGGGCAAGACAGAGTTGGCCAAAGTAGGATAGAGCAGAGCTCTTCAGTCTTCCTAGACACTGTTGGAGTCATCATTCAAAACCCTTCAAGGCATCCATCTCTACCAAGGAAGAGAGTCCCACAGTAATAAACTTTGAGACTGGGGTTACACACTCTATTGGATGGCTAGTTGTTCCCAAGCCTGACATTCCATCCTTTTGTATTCACATAAGTGTCCCATGCTGGGAATACATATCATTTCAGTTCCATCTTTCACAATCAGGTTCTTCCTTTAAGGCTCAGCTCAGATACTAGCTCTTCCTTATTCTTCCTCCTCCCCACCCCCTCCCTACCCCAATCATCAGCACTCTCTCCCTCCTCAAAGTCCCTTGTATTTACTCATTTTCGTGTGCTCTACGCCCCCAGAAGAGTATGGAGAACAAGAATGGATGTACTTTGTTACCAATATCTAGCACAGTGGGAAGAGGGGGGGATTAAAAAGGGGAAAGAGGAGTGTTATGAACTTCACTGGTATGGGGAATGATTTCATTGTTATGGAGAATTCCCAGAGTAGACACTCCCTCCATATAATACAGATCAGTAACTAGTCTGTAACTTAAATGGGGGCATGAAGATTTTAAATGGCTTACCCATAGTCATAAAGTTAGTAATGTGTTGGTGAAAGATTCCTCTCCAACTCTGTAGTGGGAATAAGCACATTAAATGAGTATGAGAAACTCCATTTTGTTTTAAGCTTCCATTTTGTGATTTAAAAGCTGTTAAATAAATTATTTTTTCTGGAATAAGTATTTGCATATAGTTTGGAAATGATACTTTATGTCACCCAAATCCAATAAGCAATTGATTAACACTTCCTAACAATATGTGGGCATCCCCCAAATCTAGTAAATAACTCATAAACATTTGTCAAATGTATTGGGGAACCAAAGTTTTGATGGGTACTTCCTTTTATTATAAGCTTAAATAATTTATTAAGTAACTTAAGTTAAATTAAGTAAATCAATTAAGTAATCAAATGTTACTTATAAATATCCTTAGCCAGAACCATAAAAACCCACCAGAAGTCCCTGCTTCTGGGTAGTCATAAGAACTGACTCCTATGTTTCTGCCCTCAAAGATGTGTTAGCCGGAGAGCCGAGCTAATCTATGGTGATCTGTCACCTTAAAGGGGGAGACCCACTGCTTTGATGGCTCAGAGAGGGAACCACATGATTTTCCAAAACCTTAAGGAATCTAATTAGTGATTTGTTTTTAGAGAGGCTGATACTTGTATTCTTGAAGAGATAATTACATACTTCATAATAAAGAAAGGGTTTACATATTGATGAGTCTAAGTCTGATTTAGTGTTTCCATTGCCCTAGTCAGCATATCAGAAAATTAGTTTGTCCAGTACACATAAACCCTATCTTGTTTAACTTTACGTCTCCCCCAGAGTCTAACACAGTTTTCTGCACATAGTAGGCATTTAATAAGTATCTGTGGAATAAATGAACTAGGTTATTATAATAACATGACTGATAAAACAGAATAGTTATATAACCTCCCAAAAATTTACATTTAATTTTGAAATGCATTAGATTCACTCACCCTCCTCCCGGACACTTGTTTTCATCATTGTGTCTTATTTGGGCTAGTAATAAGAGTAATTCATATTCTATTCACCTTTGGTTAACCTGTGCAGTGTAGGTTTAAGATATAGACTAGGACTAAATGTTTATTGACTTACTGACTGACTACTGTAAGTAAATTAAAATCAAAAGCCATCATGAACTCCTCCACAATGTCTTGTTCTAGTCCCCTTCCATTTTCAGGAACACATAAACAAAGAATCTGAGAACTAGAAAGGCCTTCAGAAGTCATCTAATCCAACCTGTACCTGAATAAAAATCCCCCCTGGTAAGGGATTATCCAGATCTCCATATGAACCTACTCACTTCCAAAGTAGCCTATTTCACTTTTGGATAACTCTAATTATGAGGGAAATCTTCCTTATATCAAGCCTAAATTTCTCTTTTCAGTTTCTACCCACTGCTCCAAATTCTGCCCTCTGGGGACAAGAGGAATTCCTCCTCCACAGGACAACTTGTTCTTGCTACCTATGTAGCTAAGGTCTTAAGTTCAGCTCAGTTGTTTTTACACTCTTGAAAAATTCAAATGGGTCACTACACTCTAAATTGTGGTAACCCTGAAGGAAAGCATCTGTCACCCAGACCAGCTACAGCTCTAAACACCAGGCTTTCACCATTATGGTTGACAAGACATTCACCAGTCAACATTGCCTTCCTTCCTGTTCTCCAAACAAGACACTGTCTCTCAACTCCAGGAATATTCACTGGTCATCTTCCATGCCTATGCATTCTCTTGGCTTCCTCCAGATCCTAGCTAAAATCCCATCCTTTACAGGAAGACTTTCCCAATTCCTCTTAATTCTAGTGCCTCTTTGGATTATCTCCATTTTATACTTCATATAGTTTATTTGTTCATAGTTGTTTGCATGTTATCTCCCAGTAACTGTGAGCTTCTCGGAAGCAAGATCTATCTTTTAGTTTTCTGTATATCCCTAGTACTTAGCAGAATGCTTGGCCCATGGTAGGTACTTGATAAATGTTTACTGACTGACTGACTCTAAATATTCTTTCTAAAATGTGACCCCCAGACTGAGCAAAACACTCTAGAGGTGGTCTAAAGCAGAGCATGATGGATGTTTCGGTCATCTCCCTAGTTCTAGAAACTCTTGCTTTTCTCAGGCAATGTAAGAAGGTGTTCAAGCCTAAGTGAGTAAATGAAAACTATAACCTATCATTCAAAACTTGACATTGCTGTACTACAGAATACTTCCTACTATCAGTGACCATATAATTATAGTCATAATCATAGTCTAAGTTTCAGAGGCATTCCCCCAAAAAATGGATAGTTTTCTCATAAATATTTACAAGTTTTAAATTGTTGAGATGAGTTGGTCTATTAATCATGGTTTTTTCCTATGAATCAAACATCTACTCTCCACATCCCATTGAGAAAAATCTGTGATGCTAATGTGAAATAAAGAGCCAAGACAGCCAGAAATAAAAGTTTCCATCCCAGCCAGAAGAATGAATCACTTGTACATTTATACATTAAAAAAATATGGCTCTTTTCTTCCAGTTTTTCAAGACCTGTAGCTATTATTGGAACCACTAATTCCTGTTTCTACTAACTCAGACTGAGTCTTCTGTACTTTAAAGCTATTTAAAAAAAAAAAAAGAGTAATGGTGAACAAGATGTTCATTTCAGTGAACAAGAAATGTATCTGTATTCTTTGTTAAAATTATCTCTAGATGCCATTCCAAATCTACAGAATAATATTGGTTTCTACTTCTGTGATGTGAGAGACCTATTTTTAAAATGGATTTTATGAACGGTAGAAATCAAATTTTGTCTGGGAAAACAGTGATGATGAATGGTCAGGGAAAGAAGTGAGACCACAATGCAAAGGTGAAATAGGACAGCTCTGGAAATGCTCTAGTCAACTCCAAAAGACTCATGATGGGAAACATCCAGAGAAAGAACTTGGGAGTCTGAATGCTGATGGAAGAAGACTATTTGCTCTCTGTTTTTTGTTATTGATGTTTTGTTTTTTCTTTGTTGTGATTTTCATTCTAATTCTTCTTTACAGCTTGACAAATATGGAAAATGTGTTTTTAAAGAAATAGTCAAGCTCAATTTATCATTTTTTACTCCTGAAATTGGCTTATAGATTCATCCTTAGAAAGTGGTGAGGGCAGGACTCCATTTTAGGATTCTTCTGTTATGCTGAAAAAACTTAACAGTGTAAGTATATGGTAGTTGTTGCATAAATAACTTACTTTAATTGAATTCAGGCTAATTCTCAATCAGACTTTACTGGTATCCTACAGGGAGGCAGAACTGATCCTAGGAAAAACTGTGAAGTAAGAGGTTTGTCTTTAAACAAACACACCCTTGGTACCCACTAACACACCGCAGGTCAGGGCCTTACCCAGAGAAGCCCTCTTTGGATTATTCCCCATGTTTCAAGCTTTCTCTGCTCTTCCTTCTAGCATCTCCACCAAAACGTGCCAGCCCTTTCTATTTTCCAACAACTAACAAATATTTCCAGTTGATGTTATTCAAAGGAAAGAAAACACAATTTAATGTCAAAAGCTCTAGATGAGAGGTTTCCAAAGTCACATTCATAGCCTAAGGGGCTTTCAACAGAACCACATCTTTCCCTAATACTCTTTCACTATGCCCCCTCCTTTCCTGTATACTCTCCTAACTTCCTCATTTCAGGTCTCGATGCCAGCCCCCCAGGACAACTGTAATGTGACTGCTCCCATGCGCCAATAGCACAGCCCTACAGGTACCACTGGCAAATTGTCACCTGCCTTTCGCCAACAGTCTCATCTCCCTGCTCTTCAGATCACTTTGGCATGGGCCTTGAGTAGAAGATCTCCATAGTGGGGAAAATAGTGAGTCCATAAATAAGAGGTCTTCCATTTTTCTCGGTAAGACAAAATGAGTCTCACAAGATGATCGGGCACAAAGGGATTGTAACTATACCACCAATCTCATTCTTTTACCTTTCTCTTCAAATCCACACTTCTTAACTTCCATATATGTGTTCAGGGGACTACTATTCTTCTAGTCACAAAGGTTCACAGTATTAAAGTTATCTTTGACTCCACACTCTTCTTCTCCTCACATAACCAGTTTCCAAATCTTGTCATTGCTATTTCTACAACATCTCTCCCTTTTGACCTATTCTCTCTACTCACATAGCCCTATCCTAAAGTGAACTCATCATCTTTCCCCACAAAGCCTCCCCCTTCTGAACTTTCCTATTACTATTGAGGACACCATCATCTTCTCTCTTTAGAGGAGACTTATCTACTCTTTATGATCCAATCTGTTGCCAAGGCTTACCTATTTTACCTTCATAATATTTCTCATATATCACCTCATACATCTCTCCTCTGACACGGCTACCACCCTGATGTACCATCACCTTATCATCTCATGCCTGGATTATTTCAATAGCCTGCTTGAGGAGGGGAGGGGCTGGGGAGAGGGAGGTCTACCTGGCTTAAATCTCTTTCCAGCCTCAACTAAGCTGTCAAAGTCATCTTCCTAAAGTGCAGGTCTAACCTCTGTATTCAACAGACTTCAGTGGCCATCTGTCACCTTCAGGATCAAATCTCAAAATGCTCTGTTTGTCATTCAAAGTTGTTTGTGATCTGCTTCCTCTTGTCACCACACCTTTCCAGTCTTCTTACACCACTCCCACATACAACATTGACCTCCTAGCTTTTCCTCAAATAAAAAACTCCATTTCCCAACTTTGGGTATTTTCATAGGCTGTCCTCCAAGCCTAGAATTTTCTCTCTACTCATCTCCATTTCCTAACTTTCCTGGTTTCTTTCAAGTTCCACCTAAAATCCCATCTTCAGCAGGAAGTCTTTCCCAATAACCCTTAATTCTAGTATATTCTATCAGTTGATTATTTCATTTATTCAGTATATACCTTGCTGGTATGTAGCTATTTATGTGTTGTCTCCCCCATCATACTATGAACTCCCTGAAAGAAGGGTTGTCTTTTGCTTTTTTTAAATCTATAGCACTTGGTATTTTTGCCTGGCATATGGTGCTTAATAAATGTTATATTGAGTAATTGAATGAAAGACTCTCTCTAGACTATTTCATTAGTCTCTTAATTGTTCTTTCCCTGCCTTGAGTTTCTCCTCTCTACAAATCAGCCTCCAAAGAACTGCCAATGTAATTTTCCCAAAGCACCTAATATACATCAATGATCCCCTGTTGACTCTAGAATCAAATATTATTTCTTCTTAAAAAATTTCTATTTTAGTATAACTTTTATAATGTACATGATTATCACTGTAGTATATGATACTATATATGACTATCAGGATGGTATATGATATTATTTACAAATAAGTAAATATTCTCATACTGGAATATATACTCAAAATTTTTTATTAATAGGGTACATGGTCAAAATATTATGGAGACCACTGGATTAAGAATACCAGTCTCATGATGGTCTGTCTATATATTTGTTACTGAGAAATAGCCTTATTTCAGAGGGCCTTATCATCAGGTTGACTGCAGGATAACAAATTATTTAGCTGTAGAAATTCATAAAGACCATATCCTAAGGTATACAGTGACTACACAACCTGTGCCAGTGGAGAGAATATCCACAGAGATGAAGTCACTGGTCCTTGAATGGTTAACATGTGTTAGAGTGTTTAATCCTCCTTTCCTCCTACGTAAATATAAGCTCATGAACAGTGTCCTAACAAATACAATGCCCAGAAGAGAGACTCTAAAAGTGACTCTAAGACTTGGTAGATGAGAGTGACATGAAGATTCATGGAGGAAATATTGTCATAATGAGTACCTCAAAGGAGTGAGTCAGTTACTAAGTCACTCAATAAACATTTATTAAACCCATATTATGTACCAGGCACTGTGCTAAGCACTGGGGATTCAAAAAGAGGCAAAAGATATTCCCTGCCCTCAAGGAGTTTATAATCTAATGGAGGCGACAACATACGAACGTGATGTACAAATAAGCTATAGAAAGGACAAAAGGGACGTAATCAAAAGAAGGAATTAGAATCAAGAGGGATTGGAAAAGGTTTCCTGTAGAAGGTGGAATTTTAGCTGGGATTTTAAGGAAGCTAGGAGGTAGAGATGAGAAGGGGGAACATTCTAGACAGCGGAGGATAACCAGTGAAAATGTCTAGAGTCGAGAGATGGGTGGTGTCATGTACCAGGAGCTGCAAAAAGGCTGGTGTTACTAGATCAAAGAGTACATGGGTTGGGGTGCGATGGGTTGTGAGAAACTTGGAAAGGTAGGGGAGAGATATAGATTATGAATTATTGAATGCCAAACAGCTCTCAAATCCAATTATATATACCACTGCCAGTCGTATACACAACTGCCATTCATATATAAAACTGCCAATGTATAGAGCTATAATTAAGGATTCTGGTCCCTATGACAAATTTGCCCCACAGGAAAAGAGGATAATTTTTGAAACAGGAGAATAAATAGTCCATTTCTCAGAGTGTCTGACCCCTATAATTATGTCAAGATTAATAACCAATGGTGGAGAAGGATGAACTCACGTAAAGGGAAAACAAGACATCTAGGATAGCAAACTAGACCCAATAGCCAGTCACAAAGTGTAAAGACAGCTGACTGGAGGACTGTCTGAAGAAGATGTGTTCCTCAAATGTGGAACTTGGCACCCTGGGACCAAGTCCCAGGCATCCTATCCTAGTTATAACTGCGCGGGGGGGGCCTATTAAATTATTTCATATTGGCATATTACCCCCCAAAAAAGAGAACCAGACACATATCACAATATTATGACACAATTTTTCCTAAGTTACATAGTATGCAGAAAACTCATGGAGAAAAATGCCATTTACAATGCTCACAAATGTAAAAATGATAGAGAGGATTCCCTAAACCAACAATCTTAATATTTTACAGGGCAACACACAATAGCAGTACAAAAGGAAAACTAATAAAAAAAAGTCTGGCAATAGTTTTACAGCTGAAGAAAACTGGGTTTAGGAGAGCTGTCAACTCCTATGAAATCACAATAAAGCTTCTATAAATGTCTATGAATAATGAGCCTGTAACATATCATATTCTACTTCTACCAGGGCATTGTTTAGAAATGAGAAGGACCTTTGACTTCACTTGCCACAAGATGGGTAGAAATGCTGCCAACATTCATTTGTCTCACTATAAGACTTGTAAGTATGGAAGAAGACCCTCAATTCGAATATTCTCTTCTGCTGTCACCACAGACCAGTGACCTCTTAATTGCCATATCTAATGGACTTCTCTCTGCCTTCATCCTTCTTGGCTTCTTTTAATATTTTAACAATACTGATGATCCTTGCTTCCTGAATAATCTTTTCTCTCTGGTTTTTCACAGCTCTCCTCTGTCTGTGTTCTCCTACCTGTATGTTGATTCTTTCTTAGTCTTTTGTTATATCTCCATCCATGTAATGTCTACTAAATGAAGGTGTCCCTAGAACTTTGTCCTGACCCCTCTTCTCTTTTTTCCTTATACTCCCTTACTTGGTGATCTAACTAGCTCCAATGAGTTCAATCATCATTTCTTTGAAGATATTGCTAGAACTGTGCATCCCTATATGTCCTATATGACCAATTGTTTGTTAAATATTTCAGATTGGATGTCCAGCAGGCGTCTCTAACTCAACATGTCCCCAAAAGTTTCCATCATCTTTCCCTTGAAATCCACCCCTCTTTCTAAGCTTCCCTATTACTTCCAATGGTACCACCATCCTCCCAGTCATCCAGGTTCACCACTTTGGTATCATTCTCTACTTCACATTCTTGTTTATCCCATATAATCAGTTGCTAAATCTTGTCATTGCTTTCCTTATAAAGTCTTTTAAATAAATGTCCCCTTTTCTCTAATTCCATAGTCATCTCACTAGTTCAGATCACCCTTATAACCTCTCATTTCAACTAGTAGAAGAATTGCCTAATTAGCTTCCCTGCCTCAAGTCTCTCCCCACTCCAATCCACCCTTCACTCAGTCCCCAAATCTATGTTTCTTAAAGTAGGTCTGACTAACTCTCTCTCTCTCTCTCTCCCTCTCTCTCTCCCTCAAATTATCTTCTGGCTCCTCTATATGTAACTTACTTACATCTTTTTACATGCTTAGCTGTCTATTCCATTAGAATACAAGCTTCTTGAGAATAGGGACTGTAATTGCCTTTGTTTTGTTTTAGTTTTGCAATAAGCATAGTACTGGTACCTAGTAATCATCTAATAAATTGATATTGATGGATTGATGGCATGTGACTTTCAATTCATTTCAGCAAACAGATGTCAGTATGTTAGAAGCCAAGGATACAAATACCAAAAAAAGAAAAGAAAAAAAATACCTTCTCTCAAGTAGCTTATTTTCTGTTGTTCAGCCATTGCTGTCATGTCCAACTCTTCATGATCCCATTTGGGATTTTCTTAGCAAAGATATCAGAGTGGCTTGCCATTTCCTTCTTCAACTCATTTTGTAGATGAGGAAACTTAGACAAACAGGATTAAATGACTTACCCTAGGTCATACAACTACTAAATGTTTGAGGTGAAATTTGAACTCAAGTCTCCCTGATGCACTATCCACTCTCAACTCTATCTACTGTACCACCTAGCTGCCCCTCAAGTAGCTTATAAGGTAACTAAAGGCTGGAGAGTATATCAACAACTAAGGCAGCTACCACCTTGAGGCTGAGAGACTTGAGTTCAGATCCAGCCTTAGACATTTACCAGCTGTGTGACCCTGAGGAAATAATTTAATTTTATTTCCTCATCTGTAAAATAATAGCATCTACCTCCCTGAGATGTTGTGAGGATAAAATGAGATAATATATGTAGAGTGCTTTGTAAACCTTAAAGTGATATACAATTGATAATGATAGTGATGGTCTTCCTACAGTAAGCCACACCTGAACTAAAGCCTTAAAAGAAGCTAAAGATTCTTATAAGCAAAAATGAAGAAGAAGAAGAAAAACGAAGAAGAGAGAATGATGCAGGCATGGGAGACAGTGTGTTACAAAAGCAAGATGATGGGAGATGGAATGCTGAGTTCAGGAAACATCCAGGTCAGTTTGACTGGACACAGAGCATGCAGCAGGGGAAGGGGGTTAATATTAAATTTTTTCAAAGGTAAACTAGAGTCCATGAAGGGCTTTAAATGGAAAGCTGATGAGTCTATCATAAATTCCAGAAATAATAAAGAGCCACTGAAGACTTTTTATCATATTGTTTTTCCTTGCCTACGACTCTTAGTTGGTTCATTCTTTTTTTCACTCATTCATTCAAGGAACATTTAGTGATTGACGATTTCTGCAAGGCACTGAGAGGGAATCAACCATAAATATAAGAATTATGTCATTATGCCCAAAAGACTATAAAACTATGCATACCTTTTTGATCCAGCAATATCATTTCCAGGCCTGTATCCCAAAGAGATCATTAAAAAAGGGCAAAGGACCCACATGCATAAAGATATTTATAGCAGCTCTTTTGTTGTGGCAAAGAACTGGAAATTGAAGGGATGTCCATCATTTGGGGATTTTGAATCATTTGTGGTATATGGATGTAATAGAAGATTATTGTGTTATAAGAAATGATGAGCAGTCAGATTTCAGAAAAACCTATGAAGAATTACCTGAACTAATGCTAAGCTAAGTGAACAGAACCAGAAGAACATTGCATAGAGCAACAACAACCTTGTGCAATGATCAACTTCAATAGATTTAGCTTTTCTCAGTCATTCCAAAAGTCTAATGATGAAAAATGTTATCTATATCCAGAGAAAGGAACTATGATCTGAATGCAGATCAAAGCATACTGTTTTCTCTTTTTTGTTGTTTTTTTCTTTCTTGTAGCTTTTCCCTTTTGTTCTGATTCTTCTTCCATAACATGACTAATGTGAAAATATGTTTAATAAGATTGTACATTTGTAGCCAGTATCAAATTGCTTGCCATATTGGGGAGGGGGAAAAGGAAGAAGGGAGGGAAGGAGAAAAAATTTGAAATTCAAATCTTATAAAAGTGAATGTTGAAAACTGTCTTAACATGTAATCAGAAAAGATCAAATATTAAGTGAAAAAAAGCAAAAAATATATAAAAGGAAAAACTTAAAACTATGTAATAACTTGTCACTAGGTTAAGTGTTTCATATATTTGTGGGCAAAATGATAAAATGTAGGATCAGTGAATGCTCACTTGGGTAGATTCAAAATGACTTGAACTATATGAATTAATTATCAGTTTCACAGGGTCCTGAACATAAGTATTTGTTGAATTAAATTGCAGAGACTGTGGGAAGAAAGTAGAGAAAGGAAGAGCTATGAAGTAGCTAGGAGTTAGATTTCATCAGATCCTTCCCCAAATTCATAGATTTTCAAGAGTTGGAAGAGATCTCACAGATGATTTAGTCAACAGTCAATAAGTATTCATTAAGGACCTACTATGTGTCAGGCATTGTCCTAAGCACTGAGTATACAAATAAGACAAAGAAAGAGTCCTTGCCCTGTGGGAGCTTACAATGTAATGGAAGAAAAAAATACACTTAAAATGAAGCTGAAAAGGAGAGGAGAAGGTGGTTTCCAGGGGGCACCCTGCCCAGCATGTTCCTGGAGTTGAAAACAAGTAGAGCTATGGATGGAAAATGAAGACTGTGATCAAACACAAAAGGAATCTCTAATAGGAGTATCTCATAAGTGGTCATCCAGCATCTATACATAGACCCCCAAGGAAGGGGAATCCATCACCTTTTGAGACAATCCATTCCACTTCATACAACTTTCATTGTTAGGAAGATTTTCCTAACATCCGATCTAAATTGGTCATGTAACATGAACTCAAGGTCTTTCATTATCCTCCAGTTGTTGATATACTGTTGTCCTCCAGGTTATCAGTATCCTTAAATCTTGATGCCCAGAACTGAACACAATCTTCTCCTAAGGCAGCCCAAAATTGTATTGTTTTTCCTTCCATCTCAATATCTTCATATAAGTCTTCCTATATTTCAAGCTTAGCAGTCCATGGTATGATATTACACTGTGTATTCCTCATATGTGAAATATAATAATATTCCATTCCATTCATATACAACAGTATAAAAGGATTGCCTTGCAGCAGTGAAGGCCCAGTTGAGGTTATGAATTTGTAATGGATCCAGTCAATACAATTTCATGGTTTTCTCTAGCTTCATTCAGCAGCACATGTGTAGAAAGAGCAAAAGCTGTTAGTAGATGGTTGGAATAATACAAGGCTGAAGCTTGACAGGGCAAGATGTTTCATAGATAAATGAGGCAAGGCAGAAGGAGAGGTAAAATGACAACAGATTATGATCAGAGAAGGGAATTTCAGAGTTCATGGAATGTTGACCTTGGAAGTGGTGCCTTTGCTTGCAATGATAAGATGAAAGGTATTACCATCTTTGTGTGTGCCTGAGGTGGAGTAGAGGACTAGGTCATGGGAAATGAGTAAATATTTGGGGGCCTAATGCAATCACCACAATATTGTATACAAACAGTAGTACCCAGAGGATTTTGTTATCTATACTGAACCCCTATTGTGTTTGGATCCTTACCTTTAGTAAGCATATATCTATCTCCCTATTTCATTCTTCTGTTGATATAAATAACCTAAGGGTCATTGAGATTATGTTGAAGGAAGGTTCTACCAAATCAGTCTTTTTTATAATTAAAGGGAGACTGAGGTTTATCTCTGGCTAAAATTAGGCATCAAAGCAGTCAGAATTTGCTGTCAAGGGATATGCATTATAGAGACAGAAATAAGTCTAGGTGGGTAGAGAATATTGACTTTAAATCCTTAACTTACCTTTCATTCTGACTCAAATTTTTTTCCAGCTAAATCAGAGATGATCTTGGTAGTATTTTATCCTAAATTAGATAGTTATCTCTAATAAAGGACTTTGTTCTCCACCCTGACACAGTACTTGAAAAAGGAAAGACCTAATCCTAGCCTGGGGTCACTCAACTTGGCTTTGATTAATTGGGTGTGGTGGCTATGACGAAAAAATAAATTAATGAAAAAATATTTATTAAGCACTTACTACCTGTAAGCACTGTGGTAAGTGCTTGGGATACAATACTTCACAATCCCTGCTTTCAAGGAACTCACATTCTAAAGGGGGAGACAACTCAAAAAGAAGACTCAACTGCAAGTCAAATGGTCCTTAAGGTGCAGTGGCAAAACACATGTTAATGCATCTTCTTTAGTGCCACTTTCACTGATAAAACTATATCCATTTCTGAAACTGAACTGTTTGACAAAGTCAAGGATGACAGAGAGATGAACTTTCTTTCTGGGTCTTCAGTAGCTTTGCTACTAAGGAGGCAAGCACTATAGTACCTGCAGTTGCAAACATAGTTGCCAGGTTATCCCACAGGGGTTATTTCCCTTGATATGGCTATGGTTGCTGAACTGGAAGCAGGATTGGTGTCTTGAAGAAGAATTGCTATTCCTAACATTCTTGGGTCTGTCATCCTGCCTTCACACATTTTACTCTATTGCCCTATTCTATCCATCTACCCTTGCAGACTGAAGCTGAGATGGTTAGTGTGACTAAAGAAATGAACCCAGAAGATAGTAGAAGGGAGAAATGCCTTGCTGATAAGCAATAGCACCCAATACAACACTCAATTAAGACTAACAAAGGGATATACTCAATGGAAACACCACAAGGCCAGGAGAGCAACATACCCAAGGAACATGAATAGTTGAGCAGGGAACCAGCAAAGGCTCTCTGCACAGCAATGACCATGTGACCAGAAAAGGCTATCCACCAGCTCTCAAGAATAGACCAGCAGGGACTCTTATTATCACAGGAAAAAATATCTGCTCTGAATTTCTTCATGTTTTGGTATCTTCCCCTCCCCAAGAAGTTTCATAAAACATCTTCACAATTCTTTCAAGATGGCGTCATCTAGAACAAACATTTCTAGTCATACTTTATAGCTTCACATTCATAAGTGTCATTTTAATGTCTTCAAGTAGAATATTAGAGGCTAATAGACACTATGAACTAAGGGTTCAAGTGGAGTGGTTCCCCTGTCTCTGATAAGGAAAGTATACTATTATAAAACTATTGACAAACTAGTTTCATTTTAGGTCTTTTTATTGTTTCCTTGACAGTTGCATCCAGAAATGCTTTTGTGATGAAATAGTTCATTTGGATCTCAATGCTCTACTTTCTGTAGCATTGCATTTATTTCTAAGACTCTTTATTGTTTTAAAAAATGATGCTGCTAAATAGTAACTCAGTGTTTGATCAACCAAAGACCATAAGTCACTGGGGGAATGACTATATATTTGACAAAAAGTTATCTGGGAAGTTCTTTGGCAAAAGTTAGGGTAAGACAAGTTTTATACACCATCTACCACAAAAAGCATCAAGATATATCATCTAAATATATAATACCATAACATTTATTTTTAAATTAGAGGAGAATGGAAGCAGGTACCTTTCACAGCTATGACCAGTGGAAGAATTCTCTATCAAAGAAAGTATAAAGTAAGTTACAAAAGGCAAAATAGATAATTTTGATTATATTCAAAAGGTTTTCACAAAAACAAAATCAGATAACATTATGTAGTAAAATAATTTTTTTTATTATACAACACTAAAAAAAGTCCAAAAATATCCAATATATACAGGAAATTGACATAATTATGAAAAACTATGATACATTCTCCAAGTAGGTCAAAGGATATCAATAAATAGCTTTCAACAGAAGAACTGAGAACTATCAGTGACTATATTTTTAAAATTCTCCTAATCACAAGTAATTAAGAGAAATACAAATGAAAATGATTCTGAGACATCACCTCAGATCTAGAAAATTGGCAAAGATGAAAAAAAAGCAGAAAAAATAAATACTGGAAGACCTCTAGAAAATCTGGCAAAATGATGTAATATTGGTTGAGTTGCAAAATAGTCTGACTGTTTTGGGAAATAATTTAGCATTTTTTGAGGAAAATGACTAAATTGTTTGCACTTTTTGATCCAGAGATTTCTACTCTGATCATATACTTTAAGAAGTCAATGACAGAGATATCCTACATCAACCAAAATATTTTTATCAGCACGACTTAACGGACACACAAACACACACACACACACACACACACACACACACACACACACACACAAAAACAAACTAGAAATAAAGTGGTTGTCCTTTACGTACAAAAATATTTATAGCACTACTTTTTTGTGGTGGCAAAAAAAAAAAACTGGAAATGAGGAAAATCAATTGATGAATGACTTAATTAATTGTAGTATATAATTGTAATTAATTGTAATATATAAATGAGATGGAATACTATTGTGCTATTAGAAATGAGGAAATAGGTTATCTCAAAAAGACATGGAAAAACTTACATGAAGTGATGCAGAGTAACAGAAGAACAATTTATAAAATGAATGATTTTGAGATCTTTCGATAAAATAATGAAGAATGAAATGGACACAACTAGAAGAACAATTCATCTATTAACAATGTTGATCAAATGAGATATTTGCAAAAAGCGCTTAGCACACAGATTCCGATGATTAATACATGGCCCTCATGATGTCAGAGGATCAAAAATGAGACATTCTATCATTACAGAAAAGTGATGGATTAAAGATACATAAGACCCATGTTTTTCTATACAGCTGTTTAGTGAATCTGATTTAACTATGCATATTTGTTACAAGAAATTCATTTTTCTTCTCTTTTCTTTTTTCCAATGGGGGTGAAGTGGGAGGAAAACAAGATAGGTTTCTGCTTATTTTTTTAAATAAATAGGTGGGAAGAGTGCTACAGATGTGACAAACTGCTGCGTGCTTTTTCAGATAAACTCATTGTACTATTAGTTCTACTTAACAGTTTCCTTACAAGAAACCTCTTACAAAGTAGGAGTAATCTGTAAATGTTTGTGATTTCAAAACAAAATACATCAATAAAACTTTTTTTAAAGTGGGTACCAGCCCTGTCTAAACAAACAATGGCATGTGAATATAATGGAACATTATTGTACAATGAGAAATTATGAATATGAGAAATTCAGAGAAACATGGGAAAATATATGAACTGATGCAGAGTGATATAAGCAGAACCTGGAGGACAATATACATGATGACTATAATAATATAAATTAAAAGAACACCAAAAGGAAAATTAAGAATAACTATCACGGCCAACTCTGGTTGTGGACAACAGATACCTTCCTCATTGCTCTATCAAAGAAGAATGTTACATCTCCTTGAGATGAGTCCTTCTCCTGGCTGTTTTCTTTGCTTTTCTTTTGTTTGACTGCTTTGTGTTTTTTTGTTTTGGTAATAAAGAATAATTCAATTTTGTTGGAAGAGTGACATCTAGAAGTGACTAAAATGTAAAAACAAGGAAAATATGGTATAGTGGGGATTTAGGTTCGAATCTTCATGCTTATTATCTGCCTGAACATGGACAAGTCACTTTAATTTGTCTGATCTTCCATTTCTTTGTTACTGATAAAAGAGAATTGGACGAGCCCCTCAAGTCATCAGAAATCAACAATCCTTTGAATTTATTTATTCACAGCATACATATATAATAACTAGTATTTATATAGCACTTAAAGTTTGCGAAAGGTTTGTTCATTTATTTGATCTTCACAACAACCCAGCAAGGTAGGTTCTATTACTATCCCCATCTTATGGATGAGGAAACTGAGACAGAGAGAAGTTAATTGACTTACCCAGAGAATTGCCACAGAGTTAATAGGATTCATTCAAATACTTTTTAAATACAATTTCTATTAGTGTAATGTGAATGTTTTCAATGATTACTGGTTGTTTGACTACTCTCTCTTCAAATAAATATAGATAATATACATATATATAGCTAGACATATAGATGATATATACACATACATATATCATATATATGTGTGTGGGTATATGGGTGTGTATACACATATATGATGTAATTCTTATTAACCTAGGCCAGTTCAGTGATTTGGGCTTGGGAATTAAAACCCAAAAAGAGAGACTGTCAGTCAATAAACATTTATTAAGCATCTACTATGTGTCAGGATAGATTAGAGACAACAGAGGGAAGATGTTAGCATTGAGAAGAATCAGGAAAGGTTTCTCATAGAAAAGATGAGATTTTAGCTGAGACTTGAAAGAATCCAGGAAGTAGAGTTAAGGAGGGAAAACGTTCCACATGGCAGACAGCCAGTGAAGAGACACAGAGTCCAGTGATGGGAACACTGTGTGCCAGGAATAGCAAGGAGAACAGTGTTACTGGATCACAGAGAATGGAGTGATGGGTGAAGTAGGAGGGATAGTAATCTGTAAGAAGACAGGAAAGATAGGAGAGAGCCTGATTGAGAAGGAAGGCTTTTGAATGCAAAAGATTTTATATTTGATCCTAGAAAGGATAGGGAGCTACTGGGGTATTGAATAAAGGGGGTGACATGGCCAAACTTGTACTTTTAGCAAGATTAATTTGAAATCTGAGCAGAGGATGGACCAGAATGGGGAGAGACTTGAGGCAGGGAGATCTACTAGCAGGCAACTATAATGGTCCAGGCTTGAGGTGATTAGGACCTGCATCCAGGTGGTAGCGGTGTCTTTGGAGAGAAGAGGGCAAGTACAAAGAAATGTTGTGAAGATAAACTCGTAATAAGACTTGGCAATAGATGGGATATCGGGAAAGAATGAAAAGTCAAGAATGACACCTGGGTTGCAAGGATCACTGGATCATGGTGTCCTTGATAGTAATAGGGAAGTTTGGAAGGGAAGAATGTTTGGGGAAAAGATAAGTTCAATTCTTTTGGACATGCTGAGTTAAAGATGCGTAGGGGATATCTAGTCTGAGATATCTCAAAGGCAGTTGGAGGTACTTAGGAAAGTGATTCAGGCTGGATAAGCAGATCTGAGAATCATCAGTATACAGATAACTGAAAATATACAAGCTAAAGAAATCACCTTGTGAAATAGTACAGAGGCAGAAGAGAAGGGGACCCAAGACAGAGCCCTGGGGAAAAGTCACCTTTAGTGTGTGTGACCTGGAAGAAGATCCAGCAAAGAAGACTGAGGAGTGATCAGCTAGATAGGAGGAAAACCAAGAGAGAGTGGTGTCCCTAAAACCTAGAGAGAAGAGGTGTGTGATCAACAGTGTCAGAGGTCAAGGAGAGTGAGGATCTTTTAAAGACTGTTAGATTTGGCAATTAAAAGATCATTGGTAACTGGAGAAAGAAAAGAAACATTGACGATATAGTTGGAAGCCAGAGTATACAGATAAAAAGAGAATGAGAAGAAAAGAAGCGGAGGCATTGATTACAGACAGCCTTCTAGTCACAAAAGGGAGGAGAGATGTGGTGCTGAAAGGAAAATTCTTCATTTCATCACAAGTACATTAAGGTACATTGACTGGCCACATATTGCTACTTTGACATACTTAGAATAAATTTTTAATTCTGTAATGCTTGAGTTTTGCCTGGTTAATCAGGGTGAAAAGCCCAAATGAAGAACTTTCCTAACAATGACATGCTAGCTAATGGGAATGGACAGATCCACAGAAGGTTTTTTGAGGATAGAGACATGGGCATGTTTATAGAAAGTAGGGAAGCAGCCAGAAGACTAGGAGAAATTAAAATTTGTAGGGAACCCAATTAGCACAATTTTGTCATTTTCTCCAGCTTCAGTCAGCATGTAAGAGCCACAGTGAGCTATCAAACTGATGTTCCTAAAGCCCAGACTTGAACCCCACTCCATTCAATAAACTCCAATGGCTCCTTATTATCTCTAGGATCAAATACAAACACTTCATTAGATTGGACCCAATACCATTTAAGTACCATATCTCACCACATAATCGTCACAGATTTTAAGCAATTTTTTTTTGCAAAAAAGTGGGGTGCGACCATTATGTGAAACTCAAGAAATTTTTGTGCCAATATTCCTTAAAAATCATTTATTAGTAAACTGTATCACTGGCAGATGAACTATACAGTTTAGTTTGTTCAGGAAGATGCAAGTCTTATCATATCACGTGATTTACTCATGGCATCTCCGCCTTCCCGCCCTTCTTCCTTTACACCTATGGCTCTTCTTTGGGTTGAGTGACAATTCGGGTTAGTATTACAGCACTCTAAACAAACCACGCAAATCAGCTTTTGGAAATATGCTAACAATGCACATGCCTTGAGAACTTTAGGCTCACAATGTCAGAGAGATAAATGAGTATCCATATGCCACTAGTGAATACATTGCTGCTCTGTTTACTTTTTAAGCCACTTGATGAACAGAATTATACCATGTGATGATTATGCAATAAAAGGATAGAAACCAATTTTTAAACTGAAAAAAGGGCAGCAGAGGATTATGCTGTGAAGGCACTTAATATCAGTTAGCTTTTACAAAGATATATTTACTTTCAAGATACAGCAAGTATAAAGTACAAACATTTTCCTCAGTACCTCAAGGATATAATTTCCTCAACACCCCCTGGAAAGTCGCCACCTCCTCACCCCCACCCGAAGGGAGTGGGCTTACACTTAGCTCACTTGTACACAGTACTGATCTCATCAAATTCAAGTTCAAAATCAGCAATGCAGGGGGGCAAGGGGTGGTATGTCTTTTCTTGGCTCCTGCTGAATTCGGTTCCCAAGATTATGGGCATTGATGTAGCCCTGTTGACTGTAAACCTGCAGTCTAGAACATCAGAGTTCCACTTTCCTTCACAAGATAATTGAAACTCACAAGATAAAAGGTTCCTCCCTTCACCTAGAACAGAAATGAACAAATACAGAAGCCAAGGATTCTGGTCTATCTCTTGGAGCTTCAAAACTAGATGGCTCCATAGCATTGTGTATAGAGAGCCAGTGCTGATGTAGTCCAACAATGACCCTGTCACACACAAGCAAAACTCATCACCATCACATCCCTTACACCCAAGCATCAGCTGATGTGAAATTAATTCATTTTACTCTTAGACCAGTCTGACAAAAATACTTGAAATTCAGCTTATGATGTATTAATTCTACGGAATGATTTTCCTTCTTCCTATTTCCAGTTGTTTCACTGCAGTTTGGAGAGAATAATCTGAAGTATTAAATCTGGGGGAAACGCTTTAATTTCAGGTCCACATTATCTTCTCAATTCACTCAATTTGTCTCAGCTCTCCTACTCCTCACCCTTGCCAGTCAGATCTGTGTTACCAATAAAACTGCATTTGTAAACCTTGATATAATCAGTAGGGAAAGCCACTCCAGCTGATGAGGTTTAGGGGTGCTGGGACTCTGAAATAGCAACACAGCAGATCCTGCCGAAATGAATTCGACCCAAGCCAAAGAAAAAGTTTATTTAAAATATGCCATGTTGGGTAGACCCTTAAGCAATCTGAGCATTTGTATGGCTAATGCCAGAGGACCAGACTGAAGCCTTTGTAATGCTAACATAAGCAGGCTAGATGGAATCTGAGCCAAGTGAGCCAGAATGACTCTGAGCACTTTCATGGAAATAAGATGTATCTTATATACAGAAACAAGATATATCTTATATACAGAAAGACTGCGGGGGGGGGGGGGGGCGGAATATAGGGGTGGCCATGTTGCCTGGGCGGTCTGGAGGAGGGAGAGTCTAGGGAGCGTCTCGATGGGAGTGCCCAATAGCCTGGGGTGCCTAGAGGTTGAATCTAGGGAGAATCTTGATAGGAATGGTCAATATTATGGGGTAAATAAAGGTCAAATCTTGGAGGATCTTGATGGGGTGACTAGAGGTCAGATGCCACGAACTAAAAGAATGTGATTTTGATAGGATCAAAGGTGGAAAGTAGCCATATGAAAATCCAGAAGTAACAGAGATTTGGGTATAGCTATAATGAAGATCTTATGGCCTCAAGCAAACACCAGATCATGTGGGAAAAATTCAAGGAGAGTTCAAGGGACTCCCAGAGACTATACCCCATCACAACCATTTGGTCAAAAAGAAAAATTGTCTGTATGTGACCACGGTGGAAATAGATAGCTTGAAATTTTAAGGACCAAAAGTTTCCCTTGTTATCTTATGAGTTGCCTAGATCCCTTTGTCGTTCCTGTTCAGGTCTTGTGTACCAGTCACACATGCTTTACAGACAGATCTGGTAGTTGTCAGAGAGGCTATGATTCTATCAAGTTCCTCACAAAGTTTCTGTCAATGAAAACTCCATAAACTTAATGTTGCCAGTTATTTCCCAGACCCCTACGTTCCAGCTGTTACTGCAAAGCAATGAAATCCAGACTTCTTGGGAAGCTGCTGAAGGGGAGAGCTGGAGGAGCTGTTTTTCCCTTGTTCCTCTTGGTTCTGGAAGAGTGAAAGTGTCATGGTTCAGCTGTAGACTGATTAGGTCTATAGCTCTGAAGACCCCAAGGTTATCATTTTTTGCTTTTGTTTTGGGGTTTGTTTGTGGTTTGTTTTGTTTTTTGTTTTTTGAGATTTGTTTGGAAGGGTTTTTTGGTTTGGTTTTTGAAGCGGAAAGTTGTCTATGAGGTGGGAAAGTACAGAAAAATATACTCTCAAGGTTTGGGGGAGTCACTATGCTTTATTTGAGCTTACTTTGTTTTTATTAACAATCAATGGCAGGTCTCAGGTTTGAATCTGTAGGAGAGTCAATGATTGAAGAATTAACTAAGAAATAGCACCAAGGGACAATTGCTTGGCAGCTTTCAATCCATTCAAGACAACTAACTTTGAATGTTGCCTGAAGGGTCAATTTTTAACTCAGTGGGAGGGAAGACCAGGAGGTCACATATAAGTGAAAAGGATTTGACTTGATTTTTAATGGACCATTAAGTAAACTCAGGGACATAACTGTAAGTTCCATTTGTATGGGCTTGGTTTTCAAATCAACAAAAGAGAGGAAACCTTTTCTAAAGGTTTTGATGTGCATGTAGTCCTTTTGGTTAATGATAGGTTACCTCCAGTTGGCCCCAACGGATGAAATTCAACGATCGAACAGATTGCTAAAGAGTTTCGCTATGTTTTTGCATGGATGAAATGACTTGCATGCAGTAGGTCCTTAATAAAAGCTAAATTGAATTAAAAATCTAAATAATCTAGGAATATAGTTAGGATCAGTCAAATTTTTCTGTTTGATTTAGCAGATCTTGAAGCAATTTATTCAAACTGACTTCACTAATAAAATAGACAAAAAGAAATGAGTACAGTATGCATACATATATTTAAGAGTAAACTTACAAAGAAAGATAGAAAATTACAACACTATTACTAAGTTGAAATGTTACGGTACTATTACTAAGTCGAACCTATACAATTTTCATTAGATCTTTTTTACTACTGGCTGCATGTCACTTAGAAGGAAAGTTATACTGAAAGAGACAAAGAGGTCCTGATAGAGGTTAATGTCTCTCTTCTCTATTCTCACTGCAGGTTAAAGTAACAAAAAGTGTTGTGTACCTGCTAAATATCCTACACTATGATCAGTGCTAAAAGAAATACAAATTAAGTACAGCATACTTTAGCATAGTTGAAAGAGCCTTGGCCCTGTACAGGCAGCTTGGAACGTTGGAAAAGATCACTGGCTTTGGAACCAAGTCCCAGTTCTACTATTTAATACATGTCATCTTCGGCAAGTCACTTAATGTATTTCACCACTTAATTGCTGCCACCCTATAATCATTGCTCCCTATTTTTAGTCCAAAAATTGGTTTCTAACCTTTCATCACTTAATTGTCTGCATAGTATAATTCTGCTAGTCGTACTGCTGAAAAGGTAAACAGAGCAGCAATGTATTCAAGGGTGGCATATGAATCTGCTTTTATCTCTTGGGCATTACCAGCCACAAGGAGCCAGGAACGTAGAATTCTCAGGTCATGTGCATTATCAGTATTCAATTTTAACATAAATTTACAAGTATTCTGTGCATCTTAATCTTGCACCAAAAACAGTTTAGTAATAAATGATTTTTAAGTAAAATTTAAGTAAAAAATGATTTGTAAGCACAGTTTTTTAAAGTTTCACATGATGATCATGCCTCACTTTTCTTTTTTTGCAAAAATGGTCACAAAATCTGCAACAATTATCAAGTGAATTGCACTATCTAACCTCAGTTTCCCCATATGTAAAATAAGGGTATTGGATTAGATCCCCCTTGAAGTCCTTTTTTGTTCTAAATCTAAGAAACAATAAAAAGTAGACTTTGCTTCAATTTCTCCTCTTCCCCACCCCATTCTGTTACTATCTTGGTGAGTTTCCAGTTTCTTCATCTATGCAGTAGCCTACCTTAGAAAGTGGTAGTATCACATTCAATTCTGAGAATTGGGAAGGGAGATTAAATCTGTGATTTCACTGGTGTGAGGAAGCTCCCTTAACCAATACGAATTGGTAACTGTTCAACAATTTTTATTCTTGGGGAGTTACTTAATGAACCGAGAGTTTGTGGTTTACCCAAACTCCATTCTTTCTGGTCTTTGAGATCTACTCCCTATTCACTACTCCACATTGCCTCTAACTAATGTGATAGTATAATATAAAATGCTTATGTAATATAAAAGTGAAGTATTGTTTTACTATACCCTATGAGTACCACAGAGATAATTCAAGATTATAGTTAATGGTTCTCCTCTAAGCCTGTAAAAGAAACGAAGGAGAAAGAGATAAAAGCCAAAAGTTTGGCACTTTAGTATTCCCCCAACAGTTTATAATAAAGGGGAAAGATTCCAAAAGAATGCTTATGTGAGTAACCAAGAAGACCTATAGGGCTCTCATCTATAGCTCAAAATTTTATTTTTAAAATTTTCTCCTTCACTATTTAGACATCTCAGTGTTTCAGTTCACGGGTAGGTTTGAGTCTCAGATCTTTGTCAACTATGGGCAAGTCATCTAACCTAACTCTTGTTTCCTCAACTGTGAAGTGGGGGGTGTATCTGCACTACCTACTTTCCTAGAACATAGACAAGTATGGCATTGAATGGAGAAGCATGGATGTGCTGCAATCTACATCCTTTGAAAGAGTGCCCACCTACAATGAGTTCACAGAATCAACAGAGTATCTTATACCCAATTTTGTAAGCTTTCAAGCGCTCCATGAATGTGAATGATTATTATTTATTTTTGACAATATTTTCCTTTACCTACTTAGAACAGCAAGTTTCTAGCTTGCAAATCAGTTGTTCCAAAAGCATGCTTGTAAGCTGGGCTTTTATAATCAAAAGTATTTTCCCCCAAAGAAACAATGTAATAAATTGTAGCTGTTTCCAAGCCAGCTCTTAAAAATCAATTTTACCCAAAATACAGTCCAAATACTGCAAATATGCAGTAAAAATAGTCCCATCATAACATATATAACATCTATGGCCTCTGCCTTTTTCTTTTAAATATTCTAAAACATATTTAAACATTCTAAAATATCAAAAACAATTACAAAATCAATATGTAGCCTCAGGGTCCCCAACATGACTGACTTGGCTTACAGCCCCGATCCACTTGGGAAAGCCAGGAGTTTATCTTGGGTCACACCCATTGCTTAATACCCTGTACAAGCCACTGGAAGTTTAGAGAAGGGAAAGGAGGAGTGGGGGAGAGTTGAGGAAATTCTTGCCGGAAAGCTGGTGGGAGATTGTGAGGATTCAGATCCTAACTATCCTTCAAGACCTTCCTTAAATCCCACCTTTGTTCCATGAAGACTTCTGTGGTTATTGAAGCCTTCATTAGTCTCCCCGTCATCTGAATTTATATCACCTTTATAATTTGTATGTACTATACAATTCATTACTTAGAGCTGTTTCATAATGTAAAAAGTTACCACCTCAGCTAGTGAGATTCCTGTCATAGAAGTGTTCAAGTAGAGCTGTTAGGAGGGTAGATGAAAATCCTAAATGGGTTGAAGATTGAATTAGAATCGAGATAATCTCTAAGGTCCTGTCTCATTGCCTGAAAGTCCACGATTCTGGGTTTCCCAGAGTAGGGGCTCTCCTAGCACCTATAAGTTTGGAGAGTAAACCAGAGTGCTGGGCAGGGAAGCCAGAGGAAAGAGTGTCAAATTGGAGTCTGTTGGACCTGTTCTAATACCATCTCTTCTTCTTTTCTCCCTTTTCCTATCTTTTCCTCTTGCCTCTACCCCTCCTCTTTAAAAAGTTGATGATCTGATTAAAGAAATTGATACCAGATTGTGAGCGACCCAATCAGGTGTCTTCCCAGACCTGTTGACTTATCCAGAAGAATTTCTAATTAGTGGACTCAGGTCGATAAATAAACATATATGTGTGTGTGCATATATACACACATGTATATTACATATATATTATTAGCTTTCTGATTCTTTGGTCACTCTATGCACTCCCCTTCCTCACTCCCAAACTACTCAGTCCAGGTGCAAAATGGGAGTGGGGCGTGGAACCAGTATATTTTCGTAGCATGCACCTAACCCAACCCTCCCTCCTCCGCGTGTCACCTTGCACCCCCACAGGGCTCAATAAAAAAGGAAGAGTCATTGCGGGGGGGGGGGGGGCGCGTGTGAGTTGGGGTTATTCAAATTCAAATGGAGAATCCTGGAATGCTGAGAATGCATACCGTACCCGTAATTTAAAATAATGACCAGAGTGTCTCCTGGTAATTCCCCAAGCTGAAAATTTATGAATTGAGTACTCCCCCCATTCACCATCTAAAGCCTCTCCGAATGGTTTTTATTTCTTCTGCATGCTCTATCAAAACAATTTCGAAGTGTGCAAAACATTTTGAAAAATAGAAAATTAAAAAAAAGACCTCACAATTGGCATTTTGTTTTGCTATACCCTGACACAGAATTTGGTGATGCCAGGCTGTGCAACAATACAGTAGAGTGGGGGGACGGGGGGTGGGGGCGGAGGGGAGACTTTTCTTTAGGTTAGATTTAGAAAAGGTTCCAGGAAACCTGAGAATCGTGAAGGGTGGAACCAGTACAGAGGTGGTCAGCACGCTTCCTCTAGGAGACAAAGGGACAGCTACCAAGGAATTCTAGACCCCATACAGCAGTGGCGTGCATCACCCTTCAGTGAGTCAGGAACATGCTCTCATGTTTCTTGGAAAATGGAGTGGAGTTTTACGAGTCACTAGGAAGCCTGACTGAGTCATGGAGCCCCTACCCCCAGGTCACCGTCCCTCCGCCTCCCGGTCCCCGTCAGTCCCGCAGCAACTAGGAGCAGAGCGGATGCTGATAATGGATGCTTCTTGCGAGGACCACACATCGATCCAACCACAAGTTGCTGGCTTCTTTCCTCCCGCCGCCAAACACGCACGTCAGGGAGGCATCTGTGTCCGCAGAGTGGCCCGGGACAGCGCAAGCCAGGGAGCAGGGCTGGGGCCGAGCCGCCTGTGCATGACAGCGCGGAGCCTTCGGCTGCCTTTCCCTCCTCCTCGCCCGGCTCCTGCAGAAACTTGCACAGGTGAGACAGCCGGCGCCCACGAGCCCCGGGAACCCAGGAGGAAGGCTGGAGAGGGGCGTGTGGAGGGAGAGCGGGGCGGGGCGAGGCCGGCGGCGGAGCTCCCGACTGGACCATGGAGACGTCGCTCAGGCCCGCCGGGGCGGGGCCAGCCGGCAGACTCTCCGGGCTCGGGCTACAAGAGGTGTCCCGAGCCGCAGCTGCTCCCGGGGCTGCAAGCGCCTGGGCCAGGGTAAGGGCACCGCTGCTGCAGCTGTTGGGAGCGCTGCCGGGGACTGGGGAGGGTGGGGGGTCCGGGAGGGCAAGACTGCTGGGACAGTGCCGGCTAGATCCCCACGCTCACTCGCGAAGGGAAGCGGGTGGAGGATGTTCTTGAGCCAAACCTGTGAGGTCGCGGAGAGTGGAGCCGGGAACACATGTTTATTGAACTGAATTGCATTTGGACTGATGCGATTGAACTGCCCAGAACTGAGTTGAAGTGTACTCACCTTGTCTGAACTGAACTGAACCGAATGCAACAGAATCGAATTGAAGTGCAACTGACCTGAATGGTTGAATGATGCACTTAGTGTGATCTGAGCTCTTGGCAATGAGCTGCTAACTTTCCCCCTCTTCTCCCGTATCTTCTAGACTGATTTTTTTATTATTTATTATTAATTCATTGTAGCGATTTCATCCTAGAACATGGATCTTCCTTTGTACCTGTTCGTGGGATTCTTGGTGTCTTTGGTGACGGCGCTGGACTTCACGTATCATCACCAAGAAGAGATGGAAACTTTTTTGAAGGATGTTGCCCAAACCTACGATTCTATAACTCATTTACACAGTGTCGGGAAGTCGGTGGCAGGTAGGAGTCCACCATTACTCATCCTCTCATCCTTTTAGACAGTCTCCATTCCAAAACCTCCCCATCCCTTGTCCCAAAAAGGGAATCGATCTGGTCCAACTTGACCTGAATGAATATGTAAACGAAATTGTAGTTTGTATTAAATTGTGAAATGCTTTTTGTTAGCTGTCTTGGGGGCAGATGTCAGTGGCTCAGTTCCCTGTCGCTGGTCCCCTTTACCGTTCCGGTCCTAATCAGAGTATCTTGAGTTCTTTTGCTGAAGTTCTCCTAGTGTAGTAAATGAACCAGTAATTTGTTTTCTGTTTCCGTTGGCTTATTTTAATAGAACCCTTGATAGGAAAGGGAACTCAAACTTTCAGTTCCTGTTTAAATTTAGAGTATTAGATTAATTTATGTCAGCAGTACTCCTGTTTCATGTATTACTTAATTAGCCTGATGTCCTAAAAATTATTCAAGGAAGCCAGATGGGAAGTCGATAATGTGCATGTGCTCCACAAAACCTGTTTTTAGAATAGCCTATTTATAAAGGCAAGGGCCACATAATAATGTGCACCTTACATTTGTAGAATTGGGGGAGATGGGTAATTGTGCTTTTTACTTTCTATTAGGATTACTAACTTAAAGTTGGAAGGGAACTCAAAGGCCATATATTTCAACTCCCTCATTTTTTAAAAAAGGAACGTGAAGCCCAGTGAAGGATAAATGACTTGCTTCAAATCACATAGTGGCAAAGTCAGGTTCTCCAACTCCAAAGGGCTCTTCCCACTAAACTACTTTGAAACAGACTTTTGGCATTTTCACATCATTAATTCTATGGGATCAATGTAAGGTTAATTTGAGGAACAGATTATAAGTGATTTATTTAAGACTGCCCAGGTCTTGGTAGTATCAAAGCCCATCATTGAGCTAGAAATGGAAAGGGTCTCAGAGGCCATCTAGTTATTTTGTGTGTTTGGGGGTGGGGGGGAAGTCAATCAGGGTTAAGTGACTTACTCAAGGTCACACACCTAGTAAGTGTAGGAAATCAGATTTGAACAGGGCTGGTGCTCTATCCACTGTAACACCTAGCAGCACCACAACTTCTTTTTTAAGGATGAAGAAACTGAGGCCCAGAGAAATTAAGGGATTTACTTGCCCTAAGTCAAGTGAACAATACATATCTGATGCAGGATTTGAACCCAGATCTCTCAACTCCAACTGGATTGTCACTATAATTCACTGGATTAGAGTCCAGGATTGTTTTACTCCCAGTTTAAGGGATTCCTCTTGACTACAAATCAGATCGTTGTTTTAAATAATATAGTCTTTAACCCAGTTGATGATCTTAATACCCTAAAAATTAAAGGTTTCCAAAGTTTAATGTTAAAACCAATTTTCTTATTAGAGTATTTGTTTTTTCACCAGCTCTTCACCTTATCTGGAAAGATACAGTACAGCAGAAGGAACCTTAGATTTAGTCAGAAGACCTGAGTTCAAATTCTGCTTTTACATGTTGTTGTGTCTGACTTTTGGTGCCCTTATTTGACGTTTTTTTGGCAAAGATAACTGGAATGGTTTGGCATTTCCTTCTCCAGCTTATTTTATAGATAAGGAAACATGGTTAAATGCTTATAGATAAGCAGACATGGTTAAATGATTTGCCTAAGGTCACTAATAAGTGTCTGAAGTTACATTTGAACTCAAGATTCTTTTGACTCCAAAGCCTGCATTCTGCCCACCCAGCCACCTAGCTGCAGGGTCTGCCTCTGCTTTGTTACCTGAGTATTTCTGGTCAAGTCCCTTGGGCTTTAATTCTTCATCAATAAAATGAGAGAGCTGGACTTAAGGTCCCTTCTAGTTTTAAAATCTGGATGCATAAAACTTGTATTTGGGTTTTTTGCATTTCAGATTCTTACAATTCCAACATCTCTCCTCCCCCCCCAAAAAAAATTTCTAAGATAACCTTGTTTTTAAAAAATAAAATTAAATATAAACACATGGCTATGTAATATAAATTAAAACTACTAGGTTATATATACAATGTTACCTGTTTCAGAAGTATTATTGCTTAATTGCTTATTACTATTCTTCCTTGCTAAATAATCCATGTTGGGATTATTCTCTAGCACAGTATAACATTGTGAAAGTTGGATTCCCAAAAGACCATTTTTTTTTAATCTGGTTAAACCTTTTTTTCCCTTTCTAGTATTTAAATAACCATAACAATATTTCAAACTTTTACTTGACAACAAATAAGGAAGTTAGCTAGAATTACCCAGTGTTCTTCTAGCCTCATCTACAAATTGTTTTGGTTTTGAAGTAATGAAAAACTTGGGGTTTTTGTTTTGCTTTCAATAGAAAAGTGCTTGTGTGAGACAAAAGCTGAGGATTTCTATCCTTTAGTGAACTGGCGCTTCTGATAGCTGGCTTGATATCAAACCACATTCACAGTGAAAAAAGGACCAGACAGTTTTTTTTGGCTTGTGTACACCCTTGTGGTTATCATGTAAAGGGAAATAACAGCTGACCCTTTCAGAAGTGACTGGTTAAAAAAAGAGAAATCCAGATCCTCAATTCTTGGCTAGCAAGACACTTTGTTGTGGAAAGATAAATATTGGTAACAACAATGATGATAGAATTGACAAGTTGTTGCTGTGTATTCACGTAAGAGCGTGTCTCTTGATGTTAATACTTTGTATTAGGTAAGCATTTTTTACTGGCCTTCTGGCCTCCTATTTATGGTAAGAATGCATAGCAGTGTACATTCAAGTATTTTATAGGATGAGTGGTAGATAGTATGGCACAGGTAATACTGAACCAAATTGGGGCACTGTTACTATTTGTAACAGTGATGTGATTTGTAGTCAAGAGGAATCCCTTAAACTAGGAGTAAAACAATCCTGGGTTCTAATTCAGTAGGTCACAGTGACATGAACTAGCTCTGGAATTGGGATGGGGGTTTGAGTCCTGCATCATATGGGTATTTCCCCTGTGACCTGCAGCAAGTAAGTCTATTAACCTTCCTCAGTCTCAATGTCTTTATCCTTAAAAAAAAAAACGTGGGGCAGCTAGGTGGCGCAGTACATAGAGCACCAGCCCTGGAGTCAGGAGTATGGAAGTTCAAATCGGGCCTCCAGCACTTACTCTCTGTGTGACTCTGAGCAAGTCCCTTAAACCTGATTGCCTTCCCTCCCCCCCACCAAAAAAAAATAGTGAACTGAATGTAAAGTCGAGAAGACTTGAGTTCAAGTCTGCCTCTAAGAACATACTGACAGCGTGATCCTAGCAAATAACTTATAACTTATCGGTCCCAGCAACACTCTACTATGAATGGCAGAGTAGATATTGTGCTGAATTGATAGAGGGAGTTTCTCAATTAAACCTCAGATCTAGTTAAAATTTACTTTTAAAAAATGATTCTTGATAGGAAGGGCAGTGAGCTGCTGAAATGTGCTTAGAATCAGAAGACACAGAGTTTATCGTATTTGTTGCAGATTTATGCCAATTTTTTTTTTTTTTTGCAAAACAAGTGAGTTGCGACTTTATGTGAAGCTTTTTTTTAACTGTGCTGGTATTACTTAAAAATCATTTACTACTAAACTATCTGTGATACAAGATTAGTATGCACAAAATACTCATGAATATACATTAACATTGGGAAGATGCAAGTCTTACCATATTATGCAACTTACTTATGAAAGCTTTGTGCGTAGAGTGACAATACCGTGAGTACTTGTACTTGTCGCTCTTGCGCTGCCCTGAACAAGCGCACAAGTCGGCTTTTGGAAAAGTACTGACAGTACGAGCGGGCTGAGAATGCTAGGCTCCCGGGCTCATAAAGAGCTTATCCATATGCCACTGGTGAATACATTGCTACTCTGTTTACTTTTTAAGCAGCCTGACAAACAGAATTATGCCAATTTTTAGACTGGAAAAAAAAAGTGTTTTTCAGTGAAACATGGTAAATCTTTCCATAGATAAACTTGCTAGTTATGTAGATTGTAAGGAAATCAACTGACCTCTCAGAGCTTCAACTTTCCCAGTCTGGAAAATGGGTATAATGTCATGCCACCTATCTTACAGAGTAGTTGTTTTTTGTAAACCTTGAAGCTCTGTGGAAATGCGAGTTTTCACCCAAGAAAGCTATAGGCCAAACTTAGAGGCATATCTAAATAAAAATAGAATCTCATTAAAGTGGTGAGCAGAGAGTTGAGGAAATTCACAATATTTCATATGTGTATGTGTGTGTATATATGTATATGTATGTGTATATATACATATATACATGCATATATTATTTATATATACATACACATATGTATATATACATATACACATGTGTATTATATATATATATATACACACACATACATAAACCCATGTGTATAGTTATCCCTTCCACATGAGGGGAGGAGTTAGTGGTATGGCACCTTCACCTAGTCAGAAAAATCCATTTTTTGATCCTCTCTTGTTACCAGAGGATTCTGAATTTTTTCTTTTTCTTTTATGGGATGTTTATAGTACCTTATTGTAAAATTTGGGTTATGTGTTTGGTCATAGGCTCTGTGTGTTGCCTGCTGGTCTTCATGTATTATCTACTGCTTCTGTAAAACTCCCTCAAAAAAATCCCATTTAATTTCTTGTGCCTATCCACGATATATCACAATCGCAATGGGGAAAGTCATGATATGAAAGGGCTTCCTATACATACATATGTGCACATGTATATATAATTTCTATGTCTATATGGAGATATGCCTGCAATTTCTATCCCCTCTAGTGTTGTCCTAAAGAGCACTAAGTAATAAATATTTGTTGAGTGAAAGAAATAGGATCCCTGATCTCAAGGAGTATGCTTGCCACCCTGTTGCATCACTTCAATCTGTTTTCCCTGTTTCCATTCAAAAACACTCAAAGCATTAGGTCTCCACCCTCAGATCACATCACAACCCCATCACAGCTTTAAGTTTTAAGCCAGAATCCCAGATCCTAGAAACACCATATGTCAAAGCTGGAAAAGGACTTTTGGAGTTCCAGAGAGGGGAGCTGGCTGTCAAGGTTACACAATCAAAGAAGCCTCTCATTCCTTGTACTCAGTTTAATAAATAAAAATGTTTAATGCGGCCAGCCTAAGCCTGTCCAAGTAGGGAAGGTGAGACAGCCACATCCCAGAAGCTAAGGAGACTTTATTAGTTATAGTGAATCAGAAAGAGATGTTACGGGGCAACCATTAATTCCCCAAAAGGAAGAAGGGCCCCTTGGACAGAGCAAGTTAAAATTTTTGGTTCGGGAATATTAAGATTCTCCTTTAGGTGCTCGTATTATTTTTTGCTCTAATTCTGTTCAGTTCAGTTTTCATGTCACTGTTTCCCTCTTTGGATACTTTTAATCATATGTTAACTTGTATTATATTTCTTTGTATGGTTGTCTTATTAGCCTGTAGAATATAAACTTCTTGAGGGTGACAGGCACTGTTTTCTTTGTTTTCCCAGGACTTTATATTGTCCCTGGCACTTAATAAATACTTGATTGCTTGAGACTCCCTATTAGAGTGCTTACATACTGTCTTTTTTTTTCATTTTCTAATTCTAGAACCTTGGACTATTTCTTGTATGTGAAAAGCACGTGATTTGTTGTATCAAATCAATACAGCAATTCATCAAATGAAAGAATTCTTAAAATGAATAAACCATCATAAAATCAATATGAGAATTAGCATTCAAGTTATTGAAATGTGTATAAGATTTTTTAAAATTTCTGCTTTCTAGTCCTTATCTGACCTTAAATTCTTGCCCTCATTGAGTAAACTCACGGTAAGAAAGTTCCGCAAAACTATTTGAGATGCTTAGAAATCTCTCAGGATGCAGATAAGAAAAATATAAATTCCTAGCCCTTAAAATCTCAAGACTGTTTTATGTATGCACACAGATCTTTCATCTTATGACCATTATCTAAAATGTCCTTGGAAAGCTGCAACAATGACCTTACTCTCTGTTTTCAAATTGATCATACTCCTCACTGTATCTTCACTTTTCATTACCTTATATATCACAGCATGGTGGTTCCCTACACCATAACCCCTTCCATAACATGGGGGATAGGGAAAAGGCATCCCCGGAATCTGGAAAATCTTTGCAAAATTTTTTGGCTCTCTCTTTGTACCAGAGAAGTTTGAATTTTATCTTTTTCTTTCATGGGATGTTTATAGAACCTTATTGTAAAATGTGAGTTAAGTATTTGGACAAAGGCTCTGTGTCTTCTGCAATTTCCATAAAACTCCCCCCCAAATTCTCATTTCTTTTGTTTCTTTTGATATATTGCAAGATATATCAAAACTACGATGGAGAAAGTTGAGATGTGGAAGAGATCACTGTATTATTTCATTGTGGGTAGTACAAGCATTCTATTGTCATGTAATGTGTGCATGAAGAATAATGCTGATAACCTGACTGATAGTGACATTTCCAGTGCTTTACAGACCCTGATAGAACACTTACAGTGCAGCCTGGCACATAGTAATAGCTTAGACACAAACTCATTGCTTAGATACAAACTCATTGAGCCTCACACTGTTGTTGAGCTTTACAGGTGCTGGGACCCTGAAATAGCAACACACCAGGGCCTGCCCAAGTGAATTCAACCCAAGCCTTCTTTCAGGCAAAAACGAAGTTTATCAAAGATCCACGATATTAAATAGACTCTTAAGGAATCTAAGCATGAATCTGAGCCTTTGTAATGCTAATGTAAGCAGGTTAGATAGAATTTAAACCCTTGTGGAAACAAGATAGATCTTACATATAGAAAGACTGAAGGAGTAATCCAGGGGTGGTCAAGTAGTCTGGATATCTGGAGGAAGTAGGGGAGGGGCGATGAGTAGAGGTTAGATTTAGGGAAGATCTTGATGGGAATGACCAGTATCCTCGGGTGACTAAATGTCAAATCTAAGGAGGATTTTTATGGGAGTGACCAGTAGCCTGGAGAATAAGATTTTGATAGGATCAAGAATGAGAAGTAGCTGGAAGGAAATCCGGAGATAACAGAGTTTTGGGAATAGCCATTATAAAAAGCATATGATCTCAAGGGAAGCCAGATCCAGTAGGGAAATCCAAGGAGGTTTCAAGGTAGAGTTTTCCAGGGCCCTTTAGACAAATGGGATCCAAACCCTTGGGGTAAGGGACAAAGGTCTCTAAATGTGCTTGGGCCCATGCCCTGTCACTGTGAGGCAAAGATTATAATTCTTTTATCCCATTTAACAAATAAGGAAACTAAGGCTCCAGAGGTTAAGTGAACACAGGTCTTCTTGTCTCTAATTAAGTATACCATCTACCACACCAATTATAATCATTTGCCACTGGAATTTATGAGGAAATCTCTGATAATGTGGTGACAGGAAATTTTACAATGTTTAAACATTCCTCTCTAACCATATATTTCACATTCATGATAATCTCCTGTTATTAGGTGTTTTATAACAATTCAAACTGTCTAATAATCTTTGGGGTTTCATCTTTTTTTATATATAGCAAAGTTTCCTCTCCTCTTAATTAAAACCAAGACCTCAAGGATTAAAGTTCCTGAATTATTTCCTTTCCTAGAGCAGCCCAAGACTTGTTTCTTCTATTATATTGTAAGAAAGGTTCCAAGATAGCCCTTACCTATGGGTGCTCTGCCAAAAAGGAATGTAAATTTTAATCTCTGAAACTTTTTTTTCCCTTATTAACCTCAAATCACTCTGGTTCTCATTGATTGGCCAACACTAAGACCCAAACCAAGCACTAATTAGTCATTGTTTGGATCCTGATCAGCTCAGAATAATTGTAAGTGGCAATTGTTTGTTTCAGTCAAAAACTTTTGAGGGTCTTCCCCTCCCAGATCAAATTTCTTTCTTTTCCTTCCTTCCTTTCCTTCCTTCCTTCCTTCCTTCCTTCCTTCCTTCTTTCCTTCCTTCCTTCCTTCCTTCTTTCCTTCCTTCCTTTCTTCCTTCCCTTCCTTCCTTCCTTCCTTCCATTTTTGACTAGGGAAAGAGGCCATTCTCTGCCTCAATTCTTATTAAGCCTCAGTCACTGAATGGGTGTTGCCTCAGTTAAACTGAGACCTTAGCTTGAAAAGGCCAAGATCCCCCACTGAATCCAAGGCCATCTCCAGTTGTCCTGATCTATATCTGGCCACTGGACCCATCTGGCATCTTTGTACAGCCCTTCCTCACTTAAATCCAATTCACTTGTGTGTCGTGTCACCTCCCTGCAGTCATGGTCTTCTTTGAAAACCAAGGACAAACAGCAGCTTCCAGGGCTGAGGCTTTTGCAGCAAATTTTCTACCACAAAATCCCTTCCTGAAGGAAGAAACTTTTAAGGAGGTTCCACAGTTCCAAGAGTGTCAATATCTCACCTGACCACAGTCTTCATCCTCAGCCAAAGTAGGATCCTGAGCCTTACTCTGAAAGGGGAAGGGAATAAGTATTTATTAAACCCCTTCTCTGTGCCAACCATTGTGCTGAACACTTTTTACACATATCTCATCCGACCCTCACAACGTACCTGGGAACTAGGTACTAGTGTTATCATCCCCATTTTACAGGTGAGGAAACTGAGGCAAACAAGGATTAAGTAATTTTTATGAAACATTTACTATGTGCCAGACACTATTAAGTGTTTTACAATCATTACCTCATTTGATGCTCACACCAATTTTTCTTGAGTAGACACATCCAACTCTTGATGAACCCATTTGGGGTTTGCTTGGAAAAGATACTGAAATAATCTGCCATTTCCTTCACCTCATTTTACAGATGAGGAACTAAAGCAAACGGGAGTAAGTAATTAACCCCATTTTACAGATGAAGCAATTAGGGTTAAATGACTTGATCAGGGTCACATAGCTAGGAAATATCTGAAACCTGATTTGAACTCAGGTCTCTGACTCCAGGCCCTATCCATTGAACCAGTAGCTGCCTCCAGTAGAATGATCAAAATCTTATCAAATCAAAGTACTTTCTCTTCATTATTCCTAAAGTGAACAATTAGCACATGGGGTTAGTTTCAGAATTCTCAAATAGTCAAGACTACTGAGGCAGAAGGGCTATGCAAGGTCTCAGAGTTTGTAGCTCTTACAGAATGCTTATTCATCTGCTCTTTCCTGAAGTTCCTAGAATCATAAAATGTTCGAGTTGGGAAGGGAACTTTGATTATCTGGCTTAAATTCCTAATTTTACAGGAAATGGGCTACATTGACCAAATTTCAGCCAGCATTTACCAAGTACTTATTATGAATTTAGCTCTCAGAGGAAGAACAAACTAAGGGAGACATGCTCTGTGCTTGAAACATAGGGAGATTAAAATGCATACAAAGAACGTTTATATCCTCTTTTTTAGTTAAGTACTTGTTATTTAGTCATTTTTAAGTCTTAATCTGACCGCAGTTGGAGTTTTCTTGGTAGAGATACTGGAATGGTTGGCCATTTTCTTTTCCAAGGAATTTTACAGATGAGGAAACTGAGGCAAGCAGAGTAAAGTGACTTGCCCAAAGTCACACAGTTAGTAAGTGCCTGAGGTCAGTTTTGAACTCAGGTCTTTCTGACCTCCAGGCTGATGCAAAGCACTAAGAGTCTTGAGGAGGAACAGATCACTTTCTAACTAGGGAAACTGAGAAAAGCTTCTTGGAGAGGGAATTGGAGCAAAGCTCATTGGGTAGATAGACTGCATTCTAATAACAGGCACCAATGTGAGCTAAGGTACAAAGCTGGGAAAGCACTGGGGGAGGCAAAGAAAGGAATATGTCTTTCTTTATTAAGCACCTACCATATGTCTGTCACTGCTAAGCAATTTACAAATATTATCTCATTCAGCACTGGGTACATTAACATAATAGCAACCGGTCTGATTTGGCTGCAGTCCAGCATACCTAGAAGGCAACTGTGTGAGAGAGGTCTAAAAAGGACATTGGAGCTAAGACGTGGAAAGCCCAAGCTGGGCTAAGGCATTCGAACTTGGGTAGCTGGTAGCCATGAAAGAGTTCTGAAGTATCTAGATTTGGGGAAAGTCCAGCAGGCGCAGTGTGGTGGATGGATTGAAGTGAGGAAATGCTAGTGGCTAGGATCAATGATCCATGTGTTTTACATCTGTGAGGGTACATGAAGTAATTGATAGAAAGATAACCTTAGGATGAGGGAGACCCAGATTCAAGACTCTGCATACAGATTTCCCCATTCATTCCAGTGCCAAAGTATTCGCTCAAAAACAAATTAACTGATGTAGTGGGTGCTAATTCCATATACAATGCCTTTGCAACTTGGATAGGACCTTCCAGGGTTCTAAACAATATACCTCCCCTTGCTTTATATCTAAACTCCTTGAAAAAATCTATCTATAGAGCCTTACTTCCTCTTCTATTTCCTCTACTTCCTTTTTTCTTAAACTCTCTGCAGTGGTTTCTGATTTTATTGTTTAACTGAAACTTTTCTCTCCAAAGTTACCAGTGTCCTCCATCACATGGAACGACTTCTTAATCTTCACCCTTCCTGACTTCTCTGCAGCCTTCAATACTATGGATACCCTTCCTCATATTCCATTTTCACTGTTTTTGTGACACTGCTTTCTCCTAATTTTCCTCCTACCTGTTCTGCCATTCCTTCTTAGTTTCTTTTCTTTTTCTTTTCTGTTTTTGGGTGGTTTTCAATTTGTTATTTATTTTAAATATTATTTTTTTTTAAATGTGTCTACCCCATTGAGAAAGCAAGCAATATATCAAATACACATGTGAAATAGTGCAAAACATTTCTATATTAGCTGTGTCACAGAAAAGAAAAAGTGAAAAAATATGCTTGTCATTAATAAATAGGCTTCTCATTAGTTCCTCTGCCTTAAGTTTCTCCTTAAAACATTTTATCCTCCATTTAGCTGACAAAGTGAACTGCATAAGTTTGACCATTTCTCTCTCTTTCTCTCTCTCTCTCTCTGTGCCCATGTGGATGAGCACTCGTGCCGCACGCACACACACACACACACACACTTTCCACTCAGTAAACTTCAATATCACTTCCAGGATCAAATAGAAAATTCACTTTGGCTTTCAAAGGCCTTCACTACCTGACCCCTTCTTACCCTTCACTATCTCTTTCCATATACTTTATTTCTTTTAATTAATTTATTTTAAAGTTTTCAACATTCACTTCCATAAGATTTTGAGTTCCTATTTTCTCCTTACTCCCCCAAAAGAAAGAAGAAACAAAACAAAACAACAAAAGAAAAGGAGAGGAAATAGTATACTTGATTTGCATTCAGACTCCAAAGTTCTTTCTCTGGATGTGAATTGCATTTTCCATATACTTCATGATCTAATGACACTTCCTACCATTATTCACACACAGCTCTCCGTTTCCTGACCCAGTTCCTTTCTTACCCACTATCCGCTATGACTGGAGTGCTTCCCTGTCTCTGCTTCCTTCAAGTTCCTGCTAAAATCCTACTTTCTTCACCTTCCCAATCCCACCCTTTTTCCCATTCTCCCACTGCCAGGGCCTTCCCTCCGAAATATTTTTGAATCAGTTTTTTTGTATGTTGTCCCTCCCTGCCTTCCCCCGAGAACCTGAGATCAAATCCAGCCTCAGATACTTACTAGCTATGTGACTCTAAGCAAGTCACTTAACCTCTGCCTCAGTTTCCTTAAATCTGTAAAATTGGAATCATAATAGCACCTACCTCCCAGGGTTGGTTGTGAGGGAAAAAATAAAATAATATGATTAAAGCCTTTGGCAAACCTTAAAACAATACAGAAAAAAATTAACTGTTATTATTAGTCTCTAAACTTCAGTTTCCTCATCTTGAAAACCAGCATAATTATATCTATCCTAAAGAACTGATGTGAGATTCAAATGTGTTAATTGATGTGAAGTACCAGAGCAATAACAAAATCATTTTTATTAATAAGGGAAATGTGTGACCAGCTCTAATATAGAAATAAACAAAACCTACTCGTACCCTGGAGTTCTTAGATTTTTAGTGAAAGAACTTGAGTTAAAATCTCAGATCTGCCACTTACAGTCTGTGACTTTGGGTGAGTCACTTAAACTCTCTTGATTTCAGTTCCTTCATCAGTAATGGGAGCGTATTAGACCAGATAATTTCAAAGGTCACTTTCGGCTTCTAAATTTGTGATCTTTTATTTTGGTCACTGGGTATTTGTTTTCATGTACTTAACTTCATCCACAACTACAAAAATTAGCAATAATTATATACTTTCATGTCATACATGGTAGATTATTGTTGCAAAGCATGAAATCGTTGGATTTTTGTTTGTTAGATGGATTTTAAAAATCCATTTTTTTTAACAGGGTGCAATTATGACAATTTGTATGTGGGTTGTGGTGAGGACAATAGATGAAGACTGGCTGGAATGTGCTAATGAAGCATTTTTGTTTCTGTAAATCTTCTCCGTGAACAATATATTATTTCTATTTCCTTTGTCAGTTCCAGTGAATAAGTGGGCCCAAAGTATTTCATTTGATTCTTTTCCAAAATTTTGCAAGTATATGTAGAGGAAACCAAGGCATAGGAGTGAAATGATTCACCCAAGTTAGGAAGTAAAGGCTCTGGCTCAAATCCAAGTCTTCTCTACTTTACACTTGACCTTTGAAAGGTCCTCTTAGAAGGACTGTTATTGGACTTTCTGTTTGACCACTTAAAAGTTTCTCAAGTTGAAGTGTAGTCACTTGGGAAAATGTGGATGAACACATTTGTTTCATATCTTTTGTTTGACATAGCTTCAAACGTTTCTGTTATTTGAACAATTTGTCACTCCAGTATGTTAGTAAGTATATTATTTGTATAGCATTTTCCCCTACCAAGAGGACTCAGACCTCTAAAGCAGGGGCTCTTAACCTGGTTTCTTTGAACCCAAAATGCGTCTGTGATTGATTACTGAGAAACCTTGAATTTGGAGGAGAAAAAAATAACAGAAAATTTGTAATTACATTACACAACATAGTTTTGGAAACATTACTCTGTTTCAAAATTTGTTTCCTTTGTAATACTATCTATAATAATAGTATATGATATGAAATAATATAAAATAATTCTATTTATGCATTTAGAGATATTACTCTAAAAAGGGCCTTTAGGTTTTACCATACTGCTAACAGGGTCTGTGACACACAAAAAGGGTAAGAACCGAGTCTAAATACTCCTTCCAGAGTGATAGTGTTACAAATCGCTTTACTTCATTGTATCTGATCTAAACCAGAGTATGATAATATATATATCTATGTCCATTCATTTTCTCTGTAACCTAAAACAACAGCAGTAGCAGCAGCAGCAGTGGTAGTAGTAGCAGTAGCAGTAGCAGCAGTAGTAGTACTACTACTACTACAAGTGACTACCATTCATATCGACTTTAAAGTAGTTGTTGTGGTAGTAGTATTACTAGTAGCACTAGTACTAACTCTAGTACTGCAAATTAGTGCTGCTACTAGTATTATTAATACTAGTAGTGACGCCACTCATGCTAATACTATAAAGTAGTACGACTAGTAGTTTTCTTTCAAACTACTACTAACAGTACTAATACTAGTAAAACTAATACTAGCACTAGTAATAGTGTACCATTATTGCAACTACTAGTTATACTAGTAGTACTAGTTATTCCTTCCACATGGCAGGGATTAGGGGCAGAGTGCCCCCATAATCTGGTAAATCCACATAAAATGTTTTGGCTCTCCCTTTATACCAAAGAAGTTTGATTTTTTTTCTTTTTCTTTTATGGGGCATTTATAGTACCTTATTATAAAATTTGGGTTAAGTATGTATGTGGTCATAGGTTATATGTAGATCAGTGTTAAGTAAAAATACCTTTTCTCTGTAGGCTGCTGGCCTTGTATCATCTGCAGCTTCCACAAAACTCCCCAGAAATTCCCATTTAATTTCTTATGCTGACCCATGATATATCTAAGTCATGATGGGGAAAGTTGCAGTGTAGAAGGGATAACTGTATTACTACTTCTACTATTAGTAGTGGTTTGAAATAAAACTAGCAATGTAGTACTAGTGTGTGGTTATCAGTACGAGAGCTACTTGTAATATTACTGCTACTAACAGCAACGCTTTGTAGTACCAGTAGTAGTGGTAGTACTATTAGTAGTAGTCGTGGTGGTAGCTACCACTTAAGGTTGGCCAAGCACCTCGAATGTGATCTTATTTGATACTCAGAACAATTCCACTAGGTTGGTGCTATTATGAACTATCCCCATTTTACAGATGATAAAACAAAGACTGACAGAGATTAAGTGATTTGTCCAGGGTCACACCATTAGGAAGTGTTTGAGGCAGGGTCTGAACTTAGATCTTCCTGGACTCCAAGTCTAATGCTCCATCTATTGTGCCATCTGTAACATAAGCTTGAACCTACAAGTATAAGCGATTTTTTTTGAACTATGAGTCTCTAAACTTAATTCTTTGGTGCACAATTAATAGAGCATAAAGTCTTTCTCTCTGTCTCTCTGTCTCTCTCTCCCTCCCTCTCTCTCTCTCTCTTTCTGTGTCTCTTTCTCTGTCTCTGTCTCTTTGTCTCTCTGTCTCTCTCTCTTTCTGTGTCTCTTTCTCTGTCTCTCTCTCTCTCTCTGTGTCTCTTTCTCTGTCTCTCTGTCTCTCTCTGTGTGTCACTGTCTCTTTCCCTGTCTCTCTTAATTTTCTCTTTCCTGTGATCTTCTTCTCTTTTCTTCTTGTACCATCTTGCCTAATGTACATAATGAACCAAAATGCCTGTTAATAAAGAATCCACAGAGTGCTATGTACATTTTAATTCTAAAGTACCTGCTTCCAGACACTTTTTACATTTCTGTTGGCTTTAGGATTCTGGATGCTTAGATTTTAGTGACTCATGTATGAGCTTGACCTTCACAATAACCTTCTGAAAAAATCCACTTCATTGTGTCATGTTGTGAGGACAGTATGAACTTTGTGGTGATTACAAAATAAGGGGAAAAGGTTTTTCTAGAATGTGCTGTTTTGGAAGCAGGAATTACTTTATGCTTCTGTCATTAACTGGCCCCAGAAACACTATGAATGAGTATTGAATAGCTATCTAACGGCATTACTCATTTTATATACCACTTTTGAAATTCTGGTACTGATAGATTCTCATCTCAAAGTTTGGATTTTCTCATCGTTTCTGCCAAATTTTCTTTGGGAGAAAATAACTGTATTATAATGAAAAACAAGTGATAAGAAAGATTAACCATCATTTTTTTTGCCAAAAAGTATAATTCTTCTAGTGCATAGAAGACACAGAGACAGGATTCCCATTCCCTATTTCTCACTAGGTATATGACCTTGGACAAGGAACAACTGGTTTCAGTTTCCTTATCCATAAAGTGAAGGCTGAGAGGCAAATGGCTTGTCCTTTCCAGTTCTACCATGAACAGTATTTCAGCTTGAACTATGAACTCTACTATTTGTACTGGACTTAGAGACAGAATTCTATCATTTCTTTCAACAATGTGTTCATTACTCCCTTTTATTTTGTTATGTAGATCCCCCACTTTTAACAAAGAAAAGGACTGAAGCAAAACTAAGCAGCCACTTTTGCAACACTCTGTTCCCACAGTCCTCTACCTTTCTACCTAGGAAGAGAAAAAATGCTTAGTTGTCAGATTTCTGGGATCATGATTAGTTATTGCAATTAATCTGAATTTTGATTAATCTGCCTTTGAGTGTCACTTTCATCTGCATTGTTTGAGTTATTGTCTCTTTTCTCCTCGTTCTGCTTGCTTCACTTTCTATCAGTTCAGATTTTCCTATGTGAATTTCATCTATTCTTCCTATCTTACAATCTAATTCCCTTATGTCCAAATACCTTCAGTGGTAAGGTCCATCATCCAGATTGATGGATACCAACTTTGCTTCCAATTCTTTTTACGGCAATAGGTTATTTGGAATATATGGGACTTTTATGCTCTGCCATCTGGGGGTTTTCATCCAGTGCCAAACACATATATTGAACACTTTGTATGTGTGACAAATCATAGCCAGATAAGTGACCAGATAAGTTCCCATGGGTTAATTTATCATCCCTAAGCAAATGACTTTCCGATCTATATATCTAGCCCAAGTTTCTTTCCTAAGTTTCAGTCCCAAGTTGTCACCAATCTGATTGACATTTTAACCTGGATGTCCCTTTGGCAATTTCAATTCTACTTGTCCACAAGTGAACTTGCCTTTTCCCCCAAAACGACTTCCTCTTCCAAATTTCCCTATTATGCAGAGAGTACCTCCATCCTTGTCCAAGTTTTCAGTGTCGCTTGGCTTAGTGTCAGCCTCAACATCTGCACTCTCATTTATCTATTCTGCTGCCAAATCCTACTTTCACACCATCTCTCCCCACTGCTTTATTCTCACACATCTACCACCGTAGTTCAGATCCTTATCACCCCACCTTGGATTACTGCAATTGCCTCCTGATTGGTCTCCCTGCCTTGCACACACTCTCTCCACTCCAATCCCTTTTCTACACAGATGCCCAAGTAAATTTTCCTAAAATACATATCTGACCATGTCATGTCTCCCTCCCCCCATCCCCAATTCAGTAAACACCAATGGTTTCCTATAATTTCTAGGATCAAAAAATTTCATACTTGGTATTTTAAAACATCTTTGTAAATTCCTGGTCCCTTCCTCCCTTTCTTGCTTTCTTACACATGACTCAGTCTTCATTCCTTCATTCCTCCATTAATTTCTTTCAAAGAAGGGAAGAAGGAAGGCAGGGAGAGCAGAAAGAAAGAAGTCATGAAGGAAAAGGAGAGGAAAGGTGGAACTATGTAATGCACTTTAACAGATATCTCATTTGAACCTCACAGATACTGGGGTAAATAGGTGCTATCTCCACTTTATAAATGAAGAAATTAAAGTGAATTAAGCAGTCAGTAAATGTCTGAAGCTGGATTTGAACTCAAGTCTTCCTAACTCCAGACCTAAATTCCCCACCTCCAGTAGGTATTGAACTCCTTTTTCAAATTATATATGTGTGTATGTATGTATATGTATATATGTATTATGTGTGTCTCTTGTTGGTCATTTCAGTCATATTCAACTGTTCATGACCCCATTTGGGGTTTTCTTGGCAGAGGTACTAGAGTAGTTTGCTATTTCTTTCTCCAGAGGCAAATAGGGATAAGTGATTTGCCCAGGGTCACACAGCTAGGAAGAATCTGAGGCTAGATTTGAACTCATGAAGATGAGTCTTCCTGATTCCAAGCCCAGTGCTCTATCCACAGTGTCACCTAGCTGATACAGACAAATAGATCAATAGATCAGTCAATCATACAGTTACATGGATATATGTTATCTCTCCCATAAGAAAGTAAACTCTTTGAGGAAAGAGAGTTTTGTTTGTTTTTTGGTTTGGGAGCTTTTTTTATCCCCACTGATGAGCACTACTCCTGGCAAAAGGGATTCCTTAAAAGCTTATTGATTGGACTAAATGGTTTTGAAAATCTCTTCCAGATCCTATCATCTTGATCCAGGGATGGCAAGAGAATGAGAAGGGAATGAAAAATAACATTTTTTATTTGAAATACATACTTTAAAAAAAAAAAGACTTCATTATACAATTTTTGAAGGAAGACAAGAAGGCTTATTCATTGCTCATTTTTATAATATGATTGGGACACATCTCTGAAGATTCAAGTACTCTACTTGAAAATAACCCTTTTTGTATATAATTTTTAAAATCTAATGGAGTAACTGAATACTGACTCCTTTGGGGCAGAGTAGTCTTTGTTTAACTAGGTCAAGTAAACTGTGTAGCAGTTCATGGGAAGACCTCATCTAACCAGGAATACTTATAAACTTTTCTTGAAAGGTTATATTTGTAAGTATCCCCTCTGAGGTCCTCCCCCAACTTGCTTGAGTCATCAGAGTATGGTAGCTATCTGGTTTTAGGATGTGGTCTTTGAGTCCAAATTCCTGTTATTGGTATTGGTACACTCTCCATTAATAGTCTGCTAGTAGATATAGTTAGCTCAAAGAAGTGCAAGAATAGCAGTTATAAAGCATACACTTGGGGTACACTGGGGTATACACTGTCTCATTAGTACAGCATCCATGGGGAGAGTGGGCACAAACTTAAGTTCAATAGTAGTGATACAGAGGTGTAGGGAATACCTGTAGTCAACCATGGTTACTCTTCTGGTGCTGCAGGGCCTCAAAACTCTTTATCCCTTTGTAGAATCCTCTAGCTCAGCTCTCTTGCCAGGATAGCTCTCAAATTCTCATCTGGTTTTCTGCCTTGCTATTAGAGGTCATATTCCTTAAAATTGATTCTTTTCTATATCTATCTGCCTGGAGTGTTTCCTTCTCCTCAACTGTACCTCCAACTGGCTCTCCATTTGTTGGATCAGGTATGAATTACCAATGGGGAAAGAGAGGAAAGGGATCTCTTCCTTTTCAAACCACCCTGTTCCCTTTACATCAGTTCCCTTTCAGGGACTAGGTTCTTCCACCATTGATCCCTGCCAGAACTGCCTCAAAGTAAGTGAAGTATGTTTTTTTAAGAGACACTCCAGAGGTGGTGGCTTTTCATGGTTTGTCCAATTCTTTGCTCCCTTTTGACTCACAGAAGTATTCATCCTTCTTAAAGTGGGGTTCATCTGAGTATCTACAATTACTTCTTATGACAATCAACTGATCTGGGAAAGGAGAATCCAATTTGTTTAGATTACAGTCTAATTAAGAACTATAATCACTATTTCAGGGATATCTTTAAGATTTAACAACCAAAATGAACATTTTAGAGATGAAGCTCTATACACGTAGAATAGGGGCTTTTAAACTCTGTGTGTGTGTGTGCGTGTGTGTGTGTGATAGCTTCTTAGCTATTTAATGAACCATAATAATGCTACTGTGGTTTGTTGCCTATATTCATAATAGAAGGAAATGCTAAATTTCAGTGAGGGGTTGATAAAAATACGTAAATTTTGTTCCCATTCAAGATCATAGACTCCCTGAAATCTATTTATGAATCCCTTAGGAGTCTGTGTACTCCATGTTAAGAACCACTAATTTTTGGTTTAGAGAGAAAACTTAAAAATTGAAGAATAAATGGATATTATTTTAAGGAAAATAGAATAACTTCTTTTATCCACCTTGTTACAACTATCTTTATTTTATTTACTTAATAGTATTATATGTTTTTCCCAATTACATATAAATATAATTTTCAACATTCATTTTTATAGGATTTGGAGTTAGTTTTTTCTCTCTCTCTCCCTCCCCCCTCTCTAAGACAGCAAACAATCTGATATAGGTTATACATGCACAATCATGTTAAACATTTCCACATTAGCCATTACAACTAACTTTATTTGTACAAATTTGAGATTTCAAATATGATTTAACATTTTGCCATCAGCTAAATGTAGGGGAAAGAAACAACTCATTCCTGTCCTTTCGCACTGAAACTTCACTCTAGTGTTCTTAAGAACTAACGACATTGGGGGGCGGAGCCAAGATGGCGGAGTAGAAAGACTCACATTTGCTAGCTCCGAACCCACAGCCCATGGATTCCCTCTAAAAAGAACTCCTGACAAATTCTGGAACAGTGGAAGCCGCACAGCAACACAGTGAAGGAGATTTCCGCTGCAGAGAGCCCTGAAAAACCGACCGCAAAGGTACCTCGGACGGGTACCGGACGGAGCGCTCCCCTCCCCCACCCCAGCCGCACCGCACTGAGAGGAGGGAGCAGAGCCCAGCAGGCATCAGGGACCTGAATCTCCGGCGGCCGCAAAGGTCCCTCCACCCACAGACGCACAGGTCAGTGAGAGAGACGGGCTGAGAAGGGAGTGGGGTATCTCTGGGACTCGGACCCCCTGGGAAGCGGCCACTGCGGCAGAGGCAGAGGCCGCTTGGCCAGAGGCCCGCAGAGCAGGCAGGAGCTCCACCCCAGCTCCAGTACAAAAGATCTCGACATAAACCCCCTGAGGGAACTGAGCCTGAGAGGCAGCCCTGCCCCCACCTGAGAACCAGCAGCTAAGCTCCCATTGAAGAGCAGTTAGGCCTGCCGCCAAAAGCCCTGAGGCTGGGGACCAGCATTTGAATCCCAGACCCCAAGCACTAGCAGGGCAGACCTAGGCCAGGGGGTGGAGAGGACTCTCAGAAATCAAGTAACTGGCTGGGGAAATGCCCAGAAAAGGGAAAAAAACTAAGACCATAGATGGTTATTTTCTTGAGAAGATGATTCCTCCATTCCTCTCTGACGACGAAGAGGTCTGCTTACCATCAGGTAAAGACATAGGAGTCAAAGCCTCTGTATCCCAAATATCTGAAATAGATACC
>CM053770.1:198532346-198598509 GCA_028658325.1 Potorous gilbertii | reverse complement strand
ATCTGGCCCTACAGGACAAAAGAGAAGATGGGGTAAGGGAAGGGAGGGATGGTAGAAGAAAGGGCAGATTGGTGATATGAGTAATTAGAATGTCCAGTGTATCGGGGAGGGGGGAGAGGACAAATGGGGAGAAAATTTTGGAACCCAAAATCTTGTGAAAATGAATGTAAAAAGTTAAATAAATTTATTTAAATAAAAAAAAAAGAACTAACAACATTAACTCATGTCCTTATGGAAAATCTTTTCTTTCAGTTTTGTTTTTTCACATGATGATGTTCTCTAAGAACAACCAGAAGATTTTATAGTTATGTGTAAATAGCTCTTGTCATGGTTCAGTCATTCAGTTGTGAGTACATGGACCATGGCGCACCAGGAAATTCTATCCTCTCCCATCTCTTAAAGTCTGTCCAAACTCATGTTCATTGCTTTCATGACACTATCTCTCTTATCCTCTGCCATTTCCTTTTCATTTTCTCTGCCATTTCCTTTTCATTTTGTCTTCAGTCTTTCCCAACATCAGGGTCTTTTCCAATAAATCCTTTCTTCTCATTATGTGGCCAAAGTGTAAATGCTCAGCTTTATTATTTGCCCTTCCAAAGCAATGACTGATTTGATCTCCTTGCAGTCCTGGGAATTCTCAAAAGTCTTCTCCAGTATCTTCTGTGGCACTCAGCTTTCTTTATATTCCAACTCTTGGAGCCATACATTACTACTGGAAAAACCATAGCTTTTACTATATGGACTTTTGTTGGCAAGGTAATGGCTCTACTTTTAGTATGATGTCCAAATTTGCCATAGCTTGCCTTCCAAGGAGCAAGTGTCTTTTAATTTCATGACTGCAGTCATTGTCTGCAGTGATCTTTGAGCCCAAGAATATAAAATCTGAACAAATTCCATTTCTTCTCCCGATGTTTATCAGGAAGTGATGAAACCAGTTGCTGTTATCTTAACTTGGTTTTTTTAATGTTAAAATAAGCTTTAAGCCAGATTTTACACTCTTCTTTCACCCTCATCAAAAGACTCTTAATTCTTCTTCACTTTATGCCATCAGAATGGTATTGTCTGCATATATGAGATTGATGATATTTCTCTTGGAAGCCCTAATTCTGGCTTTTGATTTATCCAGCTTGGCATTTTGCATAATATACTCTGCATACAAGTTAAATAAGGGGACAATATACACCTTTGTGTCCTACTCCTTTCCCAAATTTAAACCAATTAATATTTCCATGTTTACATCTAACGGTTGCTTCCTGACCCACATACAGGTTCCTCAAGAGACAAATAAGATGATCTGGTAATTCCATGTCTTTAAGGATTTGCCACATTTTGTTGTGATCCACACAGTCAGAGGCATTAGTGTAGCCAATGAAGCAAAGTAGATTTTTTTCTGGAACTCTTGCTTTCTTCATATCCAGGGAATAATGGCAATTTGGTCTCTAGTTCCTCTGCCTCTTTGAAAACCAACCTGCTCTTCTGGTAATTCTTGGTTCATATATTGTTAAAAGTCTAGCTTGCATAATCGTAAGCACAACCTTGCTGGCATGTGAAATGTCCTCAATTATTGAGTAATTTGAACATTCCTTGGCATTGCAATTCTTTAAAATATTGAGTGCAGCACTTTAACAGCATCATCCTTTGGAATTTTAAATAGGTCAGCTGAAATTCTGTCATATTCACTAGCCTTATTGTTAACAATGCTTCCTAAGGCTGATATCTGACTCTAGCTCAATAACCACACCATTGTAGTAGTTAAGGGTGATGTTAAGATCTTCCTTGTACAGTTCTGTATATTCTTGCTACCTCTTCTTTATCTCTTTAATCTCTATTAAGTCTCTACCATTTTTGTCTTTTATCATGCCTGTTTTTTCATGAAACATTCCCTTGATGTCTTGAAGAAATGTCTTGTCTTTTCTATTGTTTTCTTCTATTTATTTTTGCATTGCTCATTTAAGAATACCTTCTTATATCTTTTTACTATTCTCTGAAGTTCTACATTCAGTTGGGTCTTTCCCTTTCTCCTTTCCTTCTCTCTTCAGCTATTTGTAAAGTCTTATCAAACAGCTGTTTTGCTTTCTTGCTTTTCTTTTCCTTTGAGATGTTTTTTTGTTGCTCCCTTCTATACAATATTGTGAACCTCTGTCCATAGCTTTTCAAGCATTCTATCTACCAGAATTAATCTCTTAAATCTATTCACCATTTCTCCTTCATATTTATAAGGGATGGCATTTAGATCATACCTGTACAGTCTGATGATTTTCCCTACTTTCTTCAATTTAAGTCTGAATTTTGTCATGAGAAGCTCATGATCTGAGCCACAGTCATCTCCAGGTCTTGTTTTAACTGACTGTATATAGAGTTTCTCCACCTTTGGCTGCAAAATATATAATCAGTCTGATTTTGATATTGACCATCTGTTGGTGTCCATGTGTAGAGTCACTTTTTGGGTTGTTGAAAAGGAATGTTTATTATGACTAGCAAATTATCTTGACAGAATTCAATTGGTCTCTGCCCTCCTTCATTTTGCATTCAAACTTGCCTGTTATTCCAATTACCTTTTGATTTCCCACTTGAGCATTCTAATCCCATATGATGAATGGGACATCTTTTTTTTTTTTTTTTGGTCTTATTTCTAGAAAATAATTGTAGGTCTTCACAGAATTGATCAGCTTTCAGCTGTGGCCTCTTCCACAGCAGGGGTTAGAACCTAGACTTGTATTACTGTGGTGTTGAATGGTTTACCTTTCAGCAAAACACTTATTATTCAGTCATTTTTGTGATTGTACTCTGTACTGCTTTTCTCAGCCTTTTATTGGCTGTGAGGGCTACTCCATTTCTTCTAAGGGTTTCTTGCCCACAATATTACATGTAGTGATCATCTGAATCAAATTCACCCATTCCCATCCATTTAAGTTCCCTGACACCCAAGATGTCAATGTTTAATGTTTCCATCTCCTGGTTGACCATATCCATTTTACATTGGTTCATAGCTCTTACGTTCTAGGTTCTGGACTTTCCTTTTGTCACCAGACACATCCCCAGCTTAGCTTCCACTCCACTTTGTGTAGCCACTTCATTCTTTTTTGGAGTTACTTTTACTTGTCCTTCATACTTCCTCAGTAGCATGCTGAACAACTTCCAACCTGAGGGCTCACCTTCCCTTATCATCTCTTTTTATCATTTTAATATCGTCAATGGGGTTTTCTTGGCAAAGATACTGGAGTGCTTTGGCATTATCAGAACTCTTCACTATGACTCGATCATCTTGGATAACCCTACATGTCATAATATATAGTTTCACTGACCTATGCAAACCGCTCCACCATGACAAGGCAGTGGTCCTGGGGGGTGTTAAATAATAAACAGGCACAATTTTTTAAAATGTTGATTTCATTCTCTAAAATTATGTGGTCCCCCTGCTTCTCCACCTCTCTTCATTTTGAACCTCAGCTAAGATATTAATTCATTAAGTTAATTAATTAATTCATTAAATCAGTAGAATATGAGGGAGTTCAAACAGATCATCACATTCCTCACATTAAAATGTTCATGTATTCTACCCTCTTTCCTCAAAGGGGGCTTGTAAGTACTGTCGGTTCCCCCTCATCACTCTTGGTTCTTCCATTACTGACTCCTTCCAGAACTGTGTCAACTATGTGAACTAGCTTTTAAAAGATTCTAGGAGGGGCTGACCTTTCATGATCTGTCCAATTGTTTATTCCCTTTTGACACAGAAAAATATGGGCTTTCCCTGTGAGTACCCACATATTCCTTCTTATTTCCCCTCTCCTCCAGAAATGGCCTCTACTAGGGGCACCACAGACAAGGGGTGCTGAATTCCACCTCTGATTTGCCACTAGGGTCATGTTCCCTTTCCATCCCTTGCCTCTGCCAGTTAGGGAAAGTATCATGACCACTCATAACATTTGAATGAACTACTAGTAACCAATTCTAATGCTTCTGATGACATGAGGCCCCACCAGGCCATACTATGTTCCCTGACACTCCTGATGTCTTCTTGGCCTTAACCACGTACCTGTCTCTGGACCCTACATATCTGTCATCTGGCTTGCTGATAAACCAGGAGACCCTGAGTTTTCCATTTGCCCTGCGGTTGAATTTTCTTTTTATGTGTTATCTCCTCCAGTTAGACTGGGAGTTCCTGGGAGCACAGATTCCCCTCTCACCTAACATTTTTTTTCCTTTGGTATCTTAATACATTGCATTTAGCACATTGCTTGGCATACAGAAAGTATGTAAGAAATACTTCTTTATCCATTCCTTTATTAAATATCAACTATGTGCAAGGGTTTCAAAGATGACACAAGCTAAGAACTACCTTCAGAGTTCACAATCTGGCAAGGGAAATAAGATCATCACACTAATAACTATGCTAATGTGAAATCCTGGGGTAATGTCACCTAAACTTGGCTGAAATGTCTTCATCTCTACCAGCTGTGAAAAAGGAGAGTTATTTTAAACAAGATTATAGGACTCAGGCTTACTTCAAATGCAAATTTGAACTTCAATGCACTTTTGCTATCTAATGAAAAAAGTACTGATTCTAAATCTCCCTTGATCTGGCAGAACTGTTGGGTAACAGTCCTTTCTACTCTGTAAAACAGAAAAAAATTAGCTTGGGTTTTTCTAACTATTTCAACTGGTCAAGTCCTTTTTGACTTTCCTCCTCTCCCTTTCCCATTAGTCTGAATAGGTCTGAAAGGGTCCAGCTTTACTCTAAACCAATTATTTTCCTTCACAGTTATATAAACTTTTGCATGTTAAAAGTAATGGTGGTGAGAAGATTGCAATGTGACCTATTTCTTTTCCTCTTAATATCAGCGAAGCATTTTTTTGTTCAGTCATGTCAAACTCTTTTTGATCCCATTTGGAGTTTTCTTGGCAAAGATACAGAAGTGTTTTGCCATTTTCTTCTCCAGTTGATTTTACAGATGAGGAAACTGAGGAAAACAGGATGAAGTGACTTGCCCAGAGTCATTTAGCTAGTAAGTATCTGAGGCCAGATTTGAACTTTGGAAGATGAGTCTTCTTGGCTGTTGGCCCAGCACTCCATCCACTGTATCATCTAACTACCTCACTAGTGTGATGCAATGGATAGAATATCAAACTTGGAATCCAAAAAAAAAACAACAAAAAAAAACTTGGAATCCGAAGGACCTGGATTCCAATTCTACCTCAGATCTTTGCGATGTCTTTGACTCTGGACAACCTGAGGTTAATTAATTAACCTGATTATTTAATAATGGATTAGTCAACTGGAGTTTAATTAAATGTAAAATGAGGGGCTTGGATTTCTGAGTTCCCTAACAGCTCTAAATTTATGATCCTAGCAACTATGCAAAACAGTGTAAAGCTGAAGGCTCTTTTTAAAAACTTCTTTTAACATTTTTATTTAACGTTTTGAGTTCCAAGTTCTCTCCCTCTTTTTCCCACTCCCCGCAACAGTGAACAATCAGATATAGGTTATACATGTGAAATTATGTAAATCATTTCCATATGAGCTATTTTGTCCAAGAAGATTCAGATAAAAGGGAAAAAATGAAAGAAAGTGAAAAATAGCATGCTTCAGTCTGTATTCAAACAATATCATTTCTTTCTCTGGAGGCAGATGATATGTTTCATCATTAGTCCTTTGGGATTGTCTTGAGTCATTGAACTGTTGAGAATAGCAGAATCATTCACAGTTCTTCATCGTACATTATTGCCATTAAGTATATGGGGCAGCTAGGTGGTGCAGTGGATAGAGCACCAGTGCAGGAGTCAGGAGAACCTGAGTTCAAATCTCACCTCAGACACTAGACATTCACTAACTGTGTGACCTTGGGCAAGTCACTTAACCCCAATTGCCTCATCCTGGGTCATCTCCAGTCATCCTGATGAATATCTGACCATTGGATTCAGATGACTCTGGAGAAGTGAGGCTGGTGACCTGCACAGCCCTCCCTCACTCAAAACAAAGTCAAGTGCAAGTCGTGTCAATATTTCTCTGATGGTATGGTCAAGTCATGTCATCATTTCTCTGATGGCATGGTCTTCGGCAATGAAGGACCAACATGCTAATTGCTATTATTGTGTCCAACGTTCTCCTAGTTCTATTAACTTCACTATGTATCAGTTCATTTCCAGGTTTTTCTGAAATCATCCTGCTCATCATTTCTTAGAGAACAATATTCCATTGCAATCATATAACACACCCTGATCAGTCATTTTCCAATTGATGGGCATTCCCTCAATTTCCAATTCTTTGCCACTCTAAAAATAACTGTTACAAACATTTTTCTCCTTTACTTGGAGGGCCCTTCTGCCTCTCACTCCACTGTGGGGGAGGAGAAATGAGAGACAGAGGAAGGAACTGGCATTTTTACTGAGCCTAATAGAAAGGCAAAGATATCAAAAGGTAGAGATGGAAGCAAAGGAAGTCTGTTACAGACTGGGACAATGTGTAAAGAGAGACACATCCTGGGTTTTAGTCTGAGGATGGTTGGATCCTCTTCTCTAAAGAACTCTTAAGTTCAGGGATACTGAGATCCCCGGGTACACCCAGCCAGCAGGGGCATTCTTCTATGCCGCTGCTGCACAGACCTGGGACACCAAAGCCGTATCTGTGGCACCAAGAATGTGACCGTGGGCCAAGCTCAGGTTTTACATGAGCCAGTTGGAGGAGGAGGAAGGCAAAGCGAGCAGAGCCCATATGTGGACCAGAGAGGTAGTTGTTTTGAATTTCTGGGCTATTTCTGAATAAACAAACACTGAATTAATCACTGTGCATATTCCCATAAGCCCTAGCTGCCAGGGGCTATTAAAAGCAGGCTGCTAACCTGCTTTTTTAGATTCAAGAAAGAGCATCAAAGAGAGGTTTCATGGTGTGACATTGGATTTATAGCACCATAAATTTAGAACTGAAATGGAACTCTGATCATCTGGGGGCCCTTTCTCCTGATTTTAGAGGTCAGGAAACTGAGGCCCAGGGGGTAAAGTGACTTACCTAGGCAGTAAACATCCAAATTCAGATTTGACTCTGACTGTAGAGTCCATGTTCTTTCCATCATAGTAATAGCTAACATTTATAGTCTTTTAAGGTTTTCAAGGTGCTTTTATGTGCTGTCTCATTGAATCCTCAACAAGGACCCTATGAGGGACAAATGTTGTTTATCACCATTTTTGGATTATTGCTCCCATTGTCCAGTCATGTACCACTCTTCATGACCCCATTTGGGGTTTTAGATGTAAGAGTGATCTGCCACGTCCTTCTCCAGTTCATTTTACAGATGAGGAAACTGAGGCAAGCAGAATTAAGAGACTTATCCAGGGTCACACAGCTAGTAAGTCTATGAGGTCACATTTGAACTCAGGTCTTCCAGTCCACAGGCCCTGCACTCCATCCACTCTACCACCTAGCTACTCTAGCAGGGAAGAGAAGAATTATGTTAAAAATATCACTCACACACTCTCTTTTACCTTGGGTTTATTATCACCATTGGCATGACTTTGTGAGAGGGTTGGCAGGGATGCAAGCAAACTGGCTTTACAGGAATTACACTTTCGATGTCCTTGTTGATAATGTGCTTTAACCAGCTATGGTAATAATGCCACTTGAATTTATTAGTAGTACAGCACTTTGCTCATGTCAGAGTTGATCAGTCTTAGGACAAATGGTTGAAATAGGCTGAGTTTGTCTTCTGTTTCCTATTCCTTTCTGGATCATGTTTCACTCTCTCCTCCCTAGCCCCCAAAATCACTGCTTTCCTAGTTCACACTAAGAGATAGGATCAGTGTGTTATTCCTACTAATTGTATGTATAATTTTGTGTGTGTGTATATGTATGGGTGTGTATAAATAATTGTATTGTTCAGTTGTTTCAGTCACGTCTGACTTTTTGTGACCCCATTTGGGGTTTTCTTGTCAAAGATATTAGAGTGGTTTGCCATTTCCTTCTCTAGCTCATTTTACAGATGAGGAAACTGAGGCAAATAGTTAAGTGACTTGCCCAGGGTCAGACAACTAGTAAATGTCTAAAGCCAAATTTGAACTTAAAAAAGATGAGTCTTCCTGAGTCCAGCCCTATCGCCTAGCTGCCATCATGTGTTGTGTGTATATACCTTTACACATACATATACACATCTATATAAATATAAATCTATAGTTTAGATCCCTCAGATATCAGCTATGTGACCCCAAACAAGTCACTTGACCTCTCCTAGATTCCTCATTATATGGGGATCACAAAAGGACCCACCTGAAAGGGTTGTTGGAATGATGGAACAGTAAGCACCCCAATATACACAGGGGGCCCTGCTATCACACATTTCTTTGATCTGCTTCTCTAAAAGGAAAGGCAACCTTTGAGGGGTTAACAATCTCCTTTAATCAAACACATGTATCAGAGAAAATCAAAATCAAAATACAGAGAAATCAACGAACATGGCTTCCTCTGTCTGACCATAATTAATACATCACAATTCAACAGACAGGTCTAACTGCCTGACCATAATTGCCAGAGCATCTGGGTTTTCAAAGCCGGGGTTGGGGGGAGGGGAAGAGGGGGTCCTTAGTGGCTTCCCACAGTCTCTCATCTGGCACACAAACGTTCTCCCAAAAATTAAGCCCCAACAAACCTCTGACTCAGTGCCTCAATAGAAAAAAAACGATACTTGGGACCCTCCTACTAAACAGCTCCCTAATCAAGCTTTCCTCTATGGGCAGGCCCAGCAATGGGTAGGGAAGATCCTCCTTAATCACGTTATCCAGAGGCATTATACTTCTTGGTATAACTAAAAACAGCAAAAGATCCTACTTTGCTTGCCCTCACAAATGATCAAATGAGAACATATATAAAGGACTTTTCTGACCTTAAAATGCTATACAAATGCTAGCTAACAGATGAATGTAATGTATGTATGTTATATACGTATTTTATGTATATATGTGTTATAATATTTTATTATTAAATAATATTTTATAACGTGTGTGTTTTATACAAATATATGTATAGTACCCCTAGTGTAGCCCCATTTCAGGGGCTTCTTCCCCTCCCCTTCCTCCTGACAGGTTGGTTACTGGGAGGGAGAGAGGTTGCCTCTTATCACTAGATGAGAGCTCTAGTGCTATCCCTAAAGGGATCTGTCCATCAGCCTTCCTTTGTTCTTTTTGTGAATTTCTGTCCCCATTTTGTGGTTCTTCTGAGATCGCAGTATGAATGGGAGGTGGGAAGTATTGAAGAGGTGGGCTTTTGTAGCAGGTATCCAAACAGAATCCACTTTTATCCTTCCTATTTGGCTACTTTTTCTGTCTGAGATATGTAGTAATGGAAACTAACACAGGTGGGCAAACTACCTGGGCTGGCCCACAACTTGTTTTTGTAAAGCCCACAAGCTAAGAATGTTTTTTTCACATTTTTAAGTGAAATTTTATTGTATTTAAAAATCTTTAAAACCATTCTCAACTCTCAGGGTAAGCAGCAGCTGGATTTGGCCCTCCACCCATAGTTTGTTGACCCCTGGACCAACCTGTCTATTCCATGCATGTCTTGAGTCTGACTAGATATATTCTTTATCCTCTGGGTTTTCCTATTTGAGTTGTTAGATGTATTTTTCATAGATCATGGAATCTCGGATTTTGAACTGCGAAAGACGTTAGAGGTGATTAAGTCCAATACTTCTTTCTCATTTTTCAGATGAGGAAACTAAGGCACAAAGTGGCAAAGTGACTTGCTTAAGGTCACACATATCTAAGACATGATTTGAACTCAAGTCCAATGGCCTATCCACACCACTCTATAACTGAATCCCATTAAGTAGACTGTAATATTCTGCAACTTGATGCCATCAGTATAATGAAAGAAGCTCCATCATAACAGACTGGAACATCTGAACCATGTTTTGGGAATCCCTCTTCAGTTTTGACATGGGCAACATATTCTGTGCATGGTTGTTGTATAGTCATTGTCAGTCATGTCTTCCTGACCCCATTTGGGGTTTTCTTGGCAAAGATACTGGAGTGGTTTGCCATTTCCTTCTCCAGCTCATTTTACAGATGAGAAAACTGAGGTAAATAGGTAGGGTAAAGTGACTTGCCCAAGGTCACACACAGCTAGTAAGTATATGAGGCCACATTTGAATTCAGGTCCTCCTGACTTCAGGGCCAGCATTCTATCCACCGGGCCACCTAGGTGCCCTGGGTGCATAGTTCCTAGTATATGATGACATCAATAAGATGAATAAGCAGAAAGTCCCAACCTTCTTTGAAGTTCATTGTAGTGGAAGATGCCTTGGCCTAGGAGTAGGCTTACCAAAATAAAAATGCAAAGGGAAAAAAGGACCATTAACATGGCTCATCAACCACTGAGTGCCCCCCATGCAATTACTGACTTGCCCTCCCCTACTAATCCCTAGTTCAGGGGTGGGGAACCTGAGGCCTCAAGGCCCTCTAGGTCCCCAAGTGCAGCCCTATGATTGAATTTGTTCTGTGAATTTTAGATTCAGTCAGAAGGCCACACTTGAGGACCTAGAAGGCTACATGTGGTCTTGAGGCCACAGGCTCCCCACCCTTCTAGCCTGTCTGGTAGACTGCTTAGAGGTTGGTATAACCCTGCTACATTTCATTTCAACTCATAAAATACTGGAAGAACTGTCTTGACATTATTTGGACTGTTGATAGTATTAAATTATTATGAAAAGATATAGGCTTTACTGTTATCTGAAAATCTATTATGTAAACTACTGGTTATTCCATTCAGCTACTGCCAACACTTGCCAAAAATGTGCTCACATGTTGATCTATAATAATTAACTAAACACAAGACTCACTTTGTTAAATTACACATCGAGACTCCAACCTGGGCCTCTGACATCTGTCTGTGTATTCTCTGTGATCCTCCATATTTTCACAGAAAGACATTCATCACTGACCCCTCACGCTGGCAGGCCTAAGGGAGCTGCAGACAATTTGTAGGAGTGATTCTGCTTGTCTCTGTGCTCTTTGAGAAAAAACGACTTGATGAGAATTTAGTTTCTAATCTCTTACCTTGAACTGTGTCCAGTCAAGGCACAGGTGAACTTTGAATTGCTACTGCTCAACTGTTTAGCCACGTCCTACTCTGTGTGTCCCCATATGGGGTTTTCTTGGCAAAGGTACTGGGATGCCTTACCATTTCCTTCGCCAGTGGGTTTTAGACAAAGAGAGGTAAAGTGAGTTGGCCAGTATCATGTAGCTAGTGTCTAAGTCTGGATTTGAACTCAAGTCTTCCGGACTCTAAGGCCAGCCATCTACCTGCCCCAGAGTCAGGAAGACCTAAGTTCAAATCCAGCCTCAATCATTTACTAGTTATGCGACCCCTAGGCAAGTCACTTAACCTCTGTTGACCTCAGTTTCCCCAACTGTAAAATGAGGTTCATAATACCACCTCCTTATAAGTAGGGTTAAAGCAAGGCTCAAATGAGATAATTTTTGTCAAGCACTTAGCACAATGCCTGGCACATAGTAGGCATTTTATTGTTGTTGTTGAGACATTTCAGTCATGTAGGACTCTTGGTGACCCCATTTGGGGTTTTCTTGGCAAAGATAATGGATAGTTGGTCATTTCCTTCTCCAAGCAGTAGGCACTTAATAGATGTTCCTTCCCTGCCTTTCCCTCAAACCATCCACTATTTTCAGCCTGTCCTCTCCTATTCCCATGCTTTCCCCCTTCCTCTCCCTCCTTCTTATAATAGACTTCTTCTCCTATCCCTGTCTCCCTGGGGTCCTTTTCTTCATTTCAAGGCTCTACAAAGATGATACCCCAAAGTGAACCTTCCTCCCCTTCAATTCCTCAAAGCCCTTGGCCCTGACCTCTCCTTTCTACTTACCTCGCAGACACTTGTCTCTTATTTGTGCACAATTCTCCCCTCTCTCCTCTACCTCCCATTCCATTATGTTTCATATGCTATATGTCTTCCCAGTGTTTACACAGCGGCAACATTAACTCTTGTTTGACTATTGGGGGTAGGGGGTGTTGTTGAGCCCCAAATCTAGAGCCATATTTAAGTAGTGTTATGTATACTCAGTGTGTTGTCAACGTTACTGTAACTGTGCCTTGGATGGCAGGGTATGAGACTGTCACAGGTACCATTTGGGTGGCATTTTCTTTATGATAACTCAATTGCCCATTGAATGACAACTTTTATGCTTGACACTCTCTCTCTCTTCTATCTCTCTTTTCTCTCCTCTATTCTCTCTCCTCTCTCTCTTTTCTCTCTTTCTTTTGTACTTTCTCATTCAACTGCTTATTCCCAAACTTTTGATTAGTTTAAAATCAATTGTGTCATTAATAAAGATACATAAGAACTATCTTTTATATCCCCTTCCCTAGTCTCACTCAACATGGATAATCCTAATGCACATTTCTGTGTCTATACTTTCATTCCATTAAAGGCCGTAGCTGGTACAGCTAATCTTATTTCTCAAACACCAGTGGTTGACCTAGGGAATAAAAAATAGTTTTGCCAGTGTTTTCAGTACAGACTTGACCCTTCCCTCTCCCTTGATTCCCATCAGAGCCAGAATGAAGACTGGACCACCAGGGCTTTGCCTCAGGGCATCAAATTTAGTTAATATTCATGCAATGAACACTCAGGTACCTTAACTCTTTCAATAACATTTTAAATATTTAAACAATATACATTATATCGTAAAATAATATAAATAATAATAAAATAATATTTTTTTAAAAAAACAGAGCTAACCAAGTTAAGAATAATTAGTTAATATAAGCCACTAAAAGTTCCCTCCCCTGACCCAAGCATAGGTCTCCCTGTCCTCCCTCTCCCCAACTGAATTTAGCTTTAAAAGTTGACTTGAAAGGTACACTTCATTCTACTTGGCCCTGTTGCATTTTGTGGCAGTTACCCTACATAGGAAAAATACTGACTTCCTACTCTACTTCTTTCCACCCCAGCCACCTCCTCAATGCTTAATCAATCACCAAATTCCACTGAATATTTCTCACATCCTCCGAATATCAGCCCCCAGTGATTTTTTTCCCTTTCTACTATGCTCATTCAGGCCCTTATCACCTTAACCTTCCCTACTCTGTTGTCATAGTCTTCTGGGCTGTGTTACACTTACCCCTCCATTCAGATCCCTTCTTCTGGGTGGGTAAGCCTCCTAAAACACCACTACCAATATCATCATTGTCATACTCCCATCCTGAACATCCTTCAGGGGTTTTCCACTGCCTTCAAGATACAGGCCAAACCCCTTGAATGGCATTCAAGGCTCTGTGTACCATCTGTTTTCAATTAAGATTAAATCTTGTATACTAATATTTCCTTTTACATAACTACTCTGCTCCAAATAGTTTTACACCTTCTCTCCCAAGCCATGTGCTTTTCTCCTTTTGTGATTCCACATGTGCCTTTTCTCTTACCTAAAATGTTGTCTTCTCTGTGGTTGCTGAGTTGTTTTTCGTTTTTTTCGTTTCTGTCCAACTCTTGGTGTTCCCATTTGGGATTTTCTTGGCAAAATGCTGGAGTGTGGTTTGCCATTTCCTTCTCCAGCTCATTTTACAGATGAGGAAACTGAGGCAAACAAGGTTAAGTGACTTGCCCAGGGTCACACAGCTAGTAAGAGTCTGAGGCCAGATTTGAACTTTCAAAAAATGAGTCTTCCTGATCCTGGTTTTGGCTCTCTAGCTTCTCTTTCTTGGCCAAACACTAGGATCCAAACCTTCCCTGATTACCCTACTTCAACTCAATGTGTTCTTCCTTTGAGTTACTAACACCTACTCTGGTATAACCCTTATCCTGTCCTGTATAGTAACTCTTAGAGGCAACCCCAGAGCACTGGACCTGGAGTCAGGAAGACCTAAGACCTAAGTTCATATCTGGCCTCAGACACTTACTAGCTGTGTGATCCTGGGCAAGTCACTTAACCTCTGTTTGCCTTAATCCACTGGAGAAGGAAATGACAAGCCACTCTAGGATCTTGGCTAAGAAAACCCCATATGGGTCATAAAGAGTCAGACACAACTGAACAGTAATTCTTAGTATTATAATATATGTTATATCAACACACATTATTGCATAAGCCCTGACAAGCATTTGTTCAATCATTAAACATTTCTTATAAGAGCCAACAACCTTGGAATGTACTGGGTTAGATACCAAGCATGATATTAAGACAAACTCCTTTATGGAATTGATAAGCTAGTGGTAACAGCAAACATTAGATAGTATGTTATACACATCTCATTTAAAACTCAAGCAACCATGGGAGGTAGATACTGAATTATTATTAATAGTAATAGCATGTATATATATATATATATATATATATATATATATATATATATATATATATATAACTTTAAAGGTTATAAAACTCTTTCCATATATCATTTAATTTTGTCTTCACAATATTATAATTGTTCTTATGTTTGTCTTTCCTTATTAAAGAAGACTATGCCATCACAATAACCTGTCAGATAAGTTCCATTATTAGAGAAGTTATATAACTTGCCCACAGTCACACAACCTAAAAATGTCTGCATCAGGATTTGAACTAAGGTATTCCAAGCTTCCAGTGTAGCTCACTATCCACTAGGGCACCTCTATCATCCCTATTTTGCAGATGAGGAAGTTGAGGCTTGGAAAGAATTCATATTTATTTAGATTGAGGACGAGGGCAAGGTGAGCCCACATACTTCCCTTCATCTCCCTATGGACCTCACATAGTCACTGGGGTCCTTGAAACTGACAAAGCCATAACTCTTGGTTTTGTTGGCTCATTTATCCCAGATAACTCCAGCTTAGAGGAAGGAGGGGCATTGGCTCAAGGCTGTGGCCAAAATGTGGTCACTGAGTTCATAAGCATCAGAGGCAGAGTTGGAATCCAAGTCTTTCCTGACTCCCAAGTCTCACAGTCTTTCCACTAGAGGAATTGTAGGAGCAGTAGAACGTCAGTCCATTATATTTTTCTAGCACATTGTTACATTGCCTCACACATATAAATATCTGTAGACCAAATGAATGAACATCTTCAGTTTTCCAGGATGATTTTTGTCATCCTCAACTGTACCAATCAATCACTGTTTTGAGTTTAGTCACTCTACATGGAAAAAACCACTGAGAGAGTAATTGGATCTAAGCAGAAACTTGGGTCATGAGACTCATCAAAGTTTAACTCATTTTGTAGGGACGAGAGAGCAAAAGTCCTTGAATTTTTCAACACACCTGTTATCAGCAGCACCTTCTTTCATATTTGAAGTCCCCACCCTGCTAACCTGCTTTTGACCTTTGAAAACAAGTTGAAGGGCCAAGAATGTCCTGGCTCTCCAAAGAAGAGGGAAACAGTTGGGAGGGGCGAGGCAGGGAGGCAAGGATCCCTTCAAGTGGTTTCTCTTACCAAGAAGGATTGCTTGTCAGGTTTATATACTTATCTCTTTTATTGGATTTTTTCCCCAGCCTTGGGCTTGCTGCCACTGGGGTTATGCAAAATAAAATTCTCATCTTGCAATTCATTTAGGGCCAATGATGACAAAATTGGCGCCTGTTATCCTGTCCCTGAAGTTCTATCGATTTCAGTTCAGTTCAACAAGCGTTTATTAATCCCTAAGCACTTTGGGGGTGGAGAAGAGAGAAAGAGGATGAAAAAGAAAGAAAGGCTCACTTGCCCTCCTACATCATGGAGTCATAGGAAATTATAACTAGAAGATACCTTAACTATCGTTTGGTCCAACTCTCCTCATTTTTCATAGGAGGAAACTGAGGTCTAAAAAAATGAAATGTTTTCATTTAGTAACTACTGCATTTTTACTGACCTTCCAGAATGGAGATTTTATGGAAACACATGTTAATGTTTAACATTTACCATGGGAATGGTGAATATACTGTCCTTTAAACTATGGTATATTCTGTGATTTGGTATGGGTAAGAGAAGAAGGTGTTTGTGATTAAGTAAAGAGTCACATAACCCAACTCCACCCCCATATCACCAATTAGAGCTACAAGGTGTACAGTTCGTTTATATATATATATTCTCACTTGAGCCTTATAACAAACATTTGAGTCAGTTTTACAAATGTTTATATTTCTTGTCATTTGCTCATGGTCCCAAAGCTAGTGTCAGAGGTAGGGTTCATGGCCAGCTCTCTCCTTGTGTTAAGTTCAATAATCTTTCCATTATACAACAAGGTCCCTTATCAATCTGGGGAGAGTTTTAGTAGCTGGTCCCAGAGAGTCAATACTGAGTAAGTAGACCTTTGGGTTACTACTCTTTCCCTCCAGTGACCAATAGCTGGTTAATAAATAGATAAATTATCTCTTATGGTATTTCCCATGAAGAGTTGTTGCAATCTTTTTAAATAATTCTCTATGGCAAAGAACAAACTCGGGATTAAATGCTAAATAAAATTATTCTTTAGTGACAACTTAAAGGTACATTCCATCCTGAAGTCCAACAATTAGAAGCATTAGACCCCCAGGTTTATACAAACTGTCTAGGTGTAAGCTCTTGAATTAACGATTGAACTTTCCTCCCTTGAATTTTAACATTCTATACAATTTAATAAGCATTTACTAAAGTTCCGACTTCCCTGGGCACGAGGCTGGGTGCTACAGATACAAAAACATTCCTTGCTCTCAAGGAGTTTATATCCTATGGTGAAGAAGACAAGCCCTTATATATAAGATAGGGGGAGGAAGAAACATTAGCCGTTAGGGGAAGAGAGAATGTTTCTCAATGAGCCAAGCCTTGAAGGCAGATAAGGACTTTGTAAGGTGGTGATGAGGATAGAGGACTAAGTAATATGCTTGGGATGGAGCACAGCCTGACAATGGACAGAGAGGTGAGAGATGGGGAAGAACAACTTCAGGGAACAGTTTGTGAAGGGGAGGAATGTGAAACAAGTCTGGGGGAAAAATAGGTGGGAGCCAGATAATGGAAGACCTAAAATTGCCAGTGGATAGAGTGCTGAGCCTGGAGTTCACATCTGGCCTCAGACCCTTCCTAGCTGTGTGACCCTGGGCCAGTCACTTAACCTCTGCTTGCCTCAGTTTCTTCATATGTAAAATGAGCTAGAGAAGGAAATGGCAAACCATTCTCGTATCTTTGTCAAGAAAACCCAAAAAAGGAGTCATGAATAGTCAGACATGACCGAAAAATGACTAACAACAAAATGCCAGAGCTGTGGAGTTGGTCTTTAGAATCAATGGGAAGCCACTGAAGGTTTTAGAGTGGACCTATCATTTTTAATACTATGACATACAGTTGTCTAACCATGACCAGTTGATAACTATCTTTTATATCCTCAATTTAAGAGAGGCAGTGAGAAAGAAAATGGCTAGAAGGCTAGCCCTGAAGCCAGAAGACTGAAGTCTCCACATCTGAAACCCATTGGCTACTTAACTCTGGACAAAGTATATAATTTCTCAGTTCCCTAGGCCTAAGGGCTCCAACATGTGGACCACATTATAGTCATCAACACTTCCCAGGGAGGCAAAATCAGATGGAAATGGCATTGGGAGATATTTCGCAATAAAAATACAGTGAAATAGATAATATTAAGATGTGGTTGCTCAGAGGGATCCTTCTGTATGAGACTTAAATTGCACAGAAGATGCTGGCCTGCATTGTAGTAGGAATGTCTTGGCCCTGAAGTTCTCTGTTGCTGACATCACAGATTTAATCCTTAGTCCCCTGATTTTAAAAGGACACGTTAAAGTTAGGGCGTTAGAGCATATTGGTTAACTATTTCCCAGTACTGACCCCAAATTCCTCATTGATGTTTATTTTGAGAGAGAAGTGGTGTTTTATAATAGAAAGAACTCTAACTGGGTTTTATTGCTGTTGAGTTATTTCAGTCGTGTCTGACTCTCCATGACCCCGTTTGGGGTTTTCTTGACCAAGATAATTGGAATGGTTTGCCATTTCGTTCTCCAGCTCATTTTAAAGATGAGGAAACTGAGGTAAACAGAAATACGTGACTTGTCCAGGGTCATGCAGTGAGTTGCATCTGAACTCAGATCTTCTGACTCTAGGCCTGGCAATCTATCCATTGTGTTACCTGGTTGCCAAATGAGAAGGACAAAGAATAAGTTTTGTTCAGTTGTTTGTTCCTCATGTCCAACTTTTCATGACCCCATTTGGGGATTTCTTGGCAAAAATACTGGAGTGGTTTGCCATTTCCTTCTCATTTTACAGATGAACTGAGGCAAACAGGCTTAAGTAACTTAGCCAAGTTCAAGGAGTCTTGACTCAGACCCAGCACTCCATCCACTGTGCCACCTAGCTACTGAATTCAAGTCCTAGTACCTATCTGCATAACTTGGGACAGATCACCTTAACCTCCCCCAGCCTGTTTCCTCATCTTCAAGTTGAGTTTCCTACTACTTGCACTACCCACCTTATAGGGCCATGGTGGGGACCAAATGTGATGCATATCAGCTGCTTTCTTTTTATTACTCCATAATAACAAAGTGCTCACGATCAGGCAAAGATGGAATATGATAAACATTTGAGTAGGATTCTAGACTTGTTTACTTGTGGGGGGAAGTTCCCTCCTGGAATAGATGATATTGATGTTGTCTTTTCACATTCCTTCTGTTGAGAGTTTCTGACTAAAGTTGTTTTTAGCCTCTCCAACAGCCATCTGTCTTCTACAACAAACCATAATTTTTTGAAAAAAGCATTTGACCTTTGTAGAAACTGTATAAAGGAATATTATTTGTAAAATGTATGAGATCTGTCTTAAGACTATTAAGTGTCTAAGTATTTCTGAAAATTAACCATGAGTCCTCATAATTCTTACGCATTTTGAAACATTCACCCTGAAAAATTAAAAAAAAATGTGTTTGAAATGGAAATATTTTGCCTTGTGGTCATATACAGCATGAACATTGAGGTGTTAGCTGTCTGAAATTAATTAGTGGAAAAGGATAGAATATATTCTGGTGGAACAGGGAGGGTTCGGAGTTTTTTCTCTTCTGTTTCCTGTTCCTGGTGTTACATTTTCATTATATATCAACTGCTACTTTAAAAGACCACTTAGTCTTAATTTCATCTTTTCTCTATAAAGGTAGAAACCTGTGGGTTCTTGTTGTGGGAAGATTTCCAAGGGAACACAGAATTGGGGTCCCAGAGTTCAAGTACATCGCTAACATGCATGGAGACGAGGTATGTATGAGATCTGTTTCCAAGAGAATCTTACTCTGTGTGCATCGCTGCAGTTGGCTTATACTTGGGATTGCTATATTCCTAATGTCACAAAGAAGCTGAATCTCAAAAAGGACATAGGAACAGTTAACAGTTCTGAAATGCTATCACTGACCAAGCCAGTCTTTCCATCACTGTTTGCATTTTTCCTCATTTCCCCAACTCATGAAGATGCTAGAGTAGACCTTGCTCACCATGGCCCCTTCCATGGTCTCCCTTCTCAGTGACACCCTTTGAGATCCATCCAATATATATTTAGCACCCAATCCAAGATTCTGGTAGCTGTTATCTACCAACCTCCAGGATATATCTTCTTCCTTCCTTCCTTAATGCGTTCAGCGTCTCTCTCCTTTCATTTCTACAAGGAGATGTCAACATACATATTAATATGTTCTCAAACTCCCTAACTTCCTAGTTACTCAACTTACTGACTACCCCACCTCATCTGCTCACAGATTGTTAGACTTCTCTCATCTAGCCAACACCCACAAGAGTTATACTTCCATATTCAACTTTGAAATGGCCTTTATTTGATTATACTCTTTTACTACTCAATCCTTCCCTCTGTTTACAGCTTCTAACTATTCTTCATCCTCACTGTGATTTCCAATCCTTTGACCCCTTAGTTATTTTTCTTTTTTCAGGCCATCACCCCAGCACTTAGGTGCTTTTAAATGTTTATTGGCTGACCTCTGCACCAATTACACGTTAGCCCCTTCCTCATTTATAATACTTGGTAAACCAATTCAACTTTATAGTGTCATCTTTTCTTGACTCCCTTGCATTCTTCTTACCCTGTCATTGATCTAACTGTAGAAGTCTTTCCCACTGTCATTGAGCTAACTGTAAAAGTCTTTCCCACTCCCCTTTAATGCTAATGTCTTGTCTCTAAGATTACTTCCAATTTATCCGAAACATATCTTGCGTGTAGGTGATTCTGTGTTGTAAGTTTTAAGTTCTCTGAGGAGGAACTAATTTTACCTTTCTTTGTTTTCTCAGCTCTTGGTACAGTACCTGTAGGTGCATAAATAAGCATTTATTAACGCTTGACTAGTAGAAAGAGACACAGCCGTTGTTTGTACATGATTTCTTATTAATCTGAGAAGCTAGGTCAGAGTCAGTCCTCAAGTGCTCTTGAACCTTTACTGAGGCAACATTCCCTTTTTACCTCTTTTGAGAGTAAAGGATCCATGGGTTCCATATACCAAGCCCTAGGAATCTGCCCAATGGAGTTTGGCTAAGGAGTCATACTGTACGTTTGAAAGCAAGAGATTTAGGAGCAAAGTAGTCAAGGGATGCTTTGAAAAAGAAAAATCCTCTAACTCAATGGAATATTTTCTACATCCTTGAAATAAAGGATGCTTAATGCTCTCTTGGGCTTATGGTCCAAAGCCCCTGCCTTCTCTTCCAGTTTGCCAATGATGGCATCTATTACAGAACAGTCATCATTTCATCATTCTTTATCTTTCCCAACCCAATATTTTGCAATGGAATTGAAGGTGTCTCCTAATGATTGTCCCCCATTCCCTTTGCAATATTTTAAGTATGTGGCAACCTGAAGTGTTTTTCTGTTCTTCAGAGTCACGTGGGTGGGTTTATATTGGCAACATCAGTCATTCATAGGGAGGAGAAAGGTAGTTCCCAGTAATAAATATAAATATAAACAGAAAAAAACTGTTCTCCAGTATATAGTACCCTACAAAATACACTGACCATCAAGAAATGTTAAGTTGCAGGCATACCTCTGACTTTACAATAGGGTTGAATTGTTCTGACGTTATTTCCTGTCTTGGTTCAATTCTTTACTCCCCTACTCCCACTAAAAAAAAAGCCAAGGCTCTATATAAACAGCACCCACCCTCATGACATAACCTACCTCTCCTTGATGAGTCTTTAGGCATACAGCCTGTCAGGGTTGTCTTTATTGATGGAGGTCAGAGACCAATTCCTCCAACTACAGCAGGATAGATCCCTATTCAGGAAAGCTGGAAGTTGCAGTCCATGGTGGAAATGTTGCCAAGTTTTGCCATACTGTTCCTTATGCGCTGGCATCATTAGTCTGGGTCAAGAGAGAAGTATTTTTTAATCAAAATGACCATTTTCCCTCCCCCCACCCCAAAAAAAGGACTTCAGCAAAGCTGTTGGAATGATTACAAACAACACAGATTGCCACCAACCTTCCTTTTCACTATCTAAACTTGGGTGAACATAGACCTCCTGAATCTCTATTTAATAGAAGACATATGTTTTTTCACTTAGCCCAGAATTCCCACTGGTTCAGAGGTAGTGGCCTGTTACTCAGAAGTTAACCCTCTGAACTCAAAATTCAAAAGCAAAACAAGCTAGGGGAACTCCTCTTCCCCTCCCCCTCCCTCTGTCTCCATGCAAACATCTTCCATCTTTCAGCAGCTTTCTACTACTCTCTGCTGTATTGCATGCCCCTTTAGATCAGCACTTCATAGGAAGTCCTGTCTGAGTCTGAGAAACTCTTCAGTCTGTCTTTAGGTGGAGTTTTGAAGCCAGACAACAAATACTCGCTTGTCTTTCCCCATTAGTACCAGTGTATTTGAATGAACAAGACTCATGTTAAAAATTCTGTTTACCCACGTACCTTGTCCTGGAGGTTTCCAGGAGCTATGTACCAGTAATGGGAGCCCAGAGAGAAGATGACATTCTCTCAAGCAAGGCCAGCAGTGTTGGAAGACAAAGCAACATCCACATTATTGGAGATGCCTTCTTTTGGACATGGAGGGATCATCAGTAATCTCCAGTAAAATCCTGCCCTTTCTCCTTCCCTCACTGCCCAGGCTGTCCCTAATGTGATTGCACATTTGAGGGAAAAATACATCTTAATTTTTACTGAGCTCGAACTGAAATTTAGCATTTTTTTCAATTGCAATGTCAACCATGAACCACAGTTGTATTAGGTTTCACTGCACTGCCAAAGAAATCCAAGATCCCAAGTAGAGATGAAGCACCCTTCACTTAGAGCCTCCAAGTTCATATAAAGAAGTCCTTTAATAAATCCCCTCCCTCAAAGCAGATGAAAGCTACTGTTCCCCTAAGACAAACAATAAGGAAGTTCCCTAATGTCTTAGGAACATATCCCCAACAAAGGCTCAAAACTGCCATTAGATACTTCATTTTAAAATTTTAATATATTTTATTTTTTTTCCCCAAATACATGTTGAAACAATTTTTTAACGTTTGGGATTTTTTAAGTTTTGAGTTCCAAATTCTAACGCTCCCTCTCTCCCTTCCCTGCTCCTTGAGACAGTAAGCAATCAGATATAGGTTATACATATGCAATCATGTAAAACACTTCCATATTAGTCGTACTGTACAAGAAGACTTGAATAAAAGAAAAAGAATGAAAGTGAAAAATAGCATGCTTTAGACTGTTTTCAGACAATATCAGTTTTCTCTTTGGAAGCAGATAGTATGCTTCGTCATTAGTCCTTTGGAATTATCTTTGGACCATTGTATTACTGAGAATGGCTAAGTCATTCACAGTTCTTCATTGCACAGTGTTGCTGTTTTGGTGTACAACGTTCTCCTGGTTCTGTTCACTTCACTTTGCATCAGTTTGTGTAAGTCCCTCCAGGTTTTTCTGAAAACATCCTACTCTTTATCATTATATATTTTGTGCCAAAGGGTGCACAGCTGTGTGCAAGTCAAATCTAGCTAGGGGCAAAGTTAACTCAAAATGCCCCAGGTTGACTCCACAAAAGACTTTGCTAACTGTAGTGGTCATTAGTGGCATGGAAGTGTGAGGATTAGCACCTGTGAAACAGGTGCTATTATCATTCCTATCTCATAGCTGAGGAAATTCTGCCACTGAGAGGTTAGGTGATTTGCCTAGGACAAGTGTCTAAGGAAGACATCATTTGAACTCAGGGCTTCTGAACTCCAAGCCCCTTTTTTGGTGTGGTGGACTTATTTTAAGAATAATGTTTTTAAATGCATAAAATAAAACACATAGGATTACAAAGAAGACCAATTTTATTGCAATAGTTATCAAAATAGTTTTTAAAGGACCCTATGTTAGAAGAGGGTGGCTAGGTGATGTGCATGGAGTGCTGGGCTTGGGGTCAGGAAGACTCATCTTCCTGAGTTCAAATCCGATCTCAGACACTAGCTATGCGGCCCTGGGCAATCATTTAGTTTATCTCAGTTTCCTCATCTATAAGATGAACTAGAGAAAGAAATGATAAATCACTCCAATATCTTTGCCACAAAAATCACAAATGGGGTCATGATGAGTCAGACACAAGTGAAACAACTGAACAACAAATATTATAAGAACCTTTTTCAAACTCTGGTCTTTTGACTCGATATCAGACAACATTTCACAAACGGAAATAAACCCATATGTGTATACATTTTTCTACTCTTCCTCAAAACAGTGATGGAACAGATACATAGAAGCTCTAGCTTCTTCACTGTGTTTTTATGATACTACAACTCCCTCTTTGAACCAGCCAGTCATGATTCATGTCCTGTGACCCAGAGGTGTCAAACCTCCACAGTTTGGCCAGAAGCATATTAAAATGTAATGGAGAAATACTGAACCAAAATAAATTTTAAAATGCAATAGAACATGAATGACGCTAATATGTGGTTTTCTAAGTCAATATGTGTAAGGTTTAGTGGCAACAGTTTCTATTTGAGTTTGCTTGGCTGTAACCTGTGCATAGGTGTGCCCTAAGGCCAGATGGCACATTCCATCATGCCAGTCTCTGAGTCTTTATTTGGCTTTTAAATCTATGTAACCAATCCTCAGTTCCCTCTTGAATTTCAGTCCCATATGTCAAATTGCCTGGTAGATGTTCTATAGATTGTCTTAAACTCAACCAATTGAATTGATCTTTTCTCCAGAGCTAACTTGTTCTTCCTACTTTCTCTTTGTGTTCCACCATTTTCCCTGGTCACCCAAGTTCAGAACCTAGGAGCCATGCTCTGTAGACACTCATTGACAATGGTTATGCATTCTGTTTCCTCACCATCTCCTGAATTCCATCTTCTTGGCTTTGTTTCTATTCCACCACACTCGGTGTCAGGTTCTTTTGCCTACATTATTTCCATATCTCTCCCTCTCTGATCATCTTCTGCTTGGCTGTCCACATTACTTCTAGGATAAAATCCAGACTCTTGTTAAGGAACCCTTCACAGTCTGGCTCCAGCCTAACTAGTCTGAGCACACATTATTCCCTTTCACAAGGCAGCCAGATGGATAGAGCACTGGACCCAGAGTTAGGAAGACCTGAATTCAAATCCATCCAGACACTTACTAGCTGTGTGACCCTGGGCAAATCATAACCCTGTTTGCCTCAATTTCTTCATCTATAAAATGAGATGGAGAAAGAATTGACAAACCCCTCCAATACCTTTGCCAAGAAAACCCCAGCTAGATCACAAAGAATCAAACAAACTGAAATGACTGAACCCCTCCTTCCCAAGCATCATACGCCAACCAAACTGGCACACTTAGCTATCTTCAGTACACAACCATTCATCTCTTAACTATATCCCTTTGTAAGAGGAGAAGTGAGGCTGATGACATTGCACAGCCCTCCCTCGCTCAAAACAAGTCAAGTGTAAGTCATGTCATCATTTCTCTGATGGCATGGTCTTCTTTTGCAGTGAAGGACAAATACGATATCCCTTTACACAGGCTATCCTCCATACTTGTAAAAATCTCCCTCCTCCTGGAACCCCTATGTCCTTTGCCACTCAATTTTGTATGCCATTTCCTTTGAGTTTTCTTATTATTTCCCTCCTCCCCCAAAAAATAGCCTGTATTATTTTACATGTTTATATCATGTATATGTATAGCATATGGATATGTGTGTATGTATTTGTATATATACATATGTGTGTACATACATATACATGTATTTTGTATACATAGATATGTATCACATACACACATATATGGATGTGTACATATATAAATATGTATGTGGGTGTGTTTGTGTATCACTTATTGGTGGATGTGTTATGACTTCCCAATAGAATATAAGCTTCTTAAGGACAGGCAGGAACTGCCTTATGTTTGTATTATATTCCCAGCATTCACAGAGGGTACCACATACAACAGGTGCTTAATAAATACTTGTTGGTTGATTACTTACTTACCTTTGTATACAAATTTCTTTCCCTTTCCCTACCTGGACTTGTGTTTGCTTTATGTATAAAATGAGGTTTTTTGAGTAGATGACAGTTCCATCTCCAAAATCCCATGACTCGCCTATAATTCCTAAGATTGTCTTACTCTACAAAGGAATAGTAAAAAAAAAAAAAAAAAGAAGGGAGGGAGGGAGGGAGGTTGAAAAAAAGGTGGGAAAAGATGGAATTGTATTTAAGTTGCTTTTCTTGATTCCAAGGGAAGATAGGACCATAGTTAGAGTTTCTAAGTTAACATTAGTGCTGTTTTCCTATTAGGGGAGCAAGTGTTATTTTCTTTAGCCTCTGTCAGAGTGATTAAGTGCCAAAACTGGCCATCATTCTACAAGGTTGTTGCCTTTCTTTAGGGTTTTTTTCTCCTCCCTTCTCGTTCTGACTTAATGTTTAATTCTGACAAGGGTCATCATAGTTGAACACTCTGATCTCCAGATAATAGCCACTGGTGCTATTCCTAAAGTAGTTTGCTAGTAGAAATTTTTAGAGAACTAAGTCTATCTAGTCAGAATGCCCATTAACAATGGGCCCTCTCTTCCCTCATCCCCTACTTTCTACTGTTTCTTCTTATGTTCATTTGTCATGGGATCTGTTGATATTGGTAGCTAAGTGATGGGGGGGTCCACTTGTAAAAGCACTGTCACCTAAAAAGTTACCCTCTTTTGAAAGTAGTAGGGAGGGCAAATCATTTCTAAGATGAGACTTGAAAGGTAAAACTTACACTTCCTTTCTCAAACATTAAGGCAATTATAGATAGGGTTTTTCTCCAGTTAATGGCTTGCCTATGAGTGTCCTCTACCAAATGCATCTCACCTTGGAGTCAAACAAGGGACCATTACTATGTTTTGCTGCCAGGGATGCCTTTCTCTTCAGTGAATTTCTCCAGACTATCTTCCCTAATAGGAGGAATCTACCCCTCTGCCCCGAAATCAAAGGTATCCCTACCTTACGAGCTCTCGAGAAGTCTGAGAGACCTCTACCTAGCTCTGTCTTACACATCTCCCTACCCTAACCCTATCTCTTCTGAAAATATGCCTTTCTCTTGATTCCTTTATCACTGCTTGCCCATTTTGTTGAGGGAAAGGAAAGGAAATTTTGAAAATGGAATTGTGGGGAAGAGGAGTAGGCTATGAATCAGAAATTTAAAATGGCAGGGTCAAAAAGACCAACTGCCCCCACCACCACCACCACACCCATCTGACCACATTCCTAAGAAGAAGACCTAAAGCAGGCTATTCCATTTTAGGCTCTTACCCTTAGTAATGTTTCCCTTTTATTGACCCCAAATCAGCCTTTGTAATTTCCATTGAACCAACCTAGTTCTACCTTCTGATATCAAGTAAAACAAAATCTAAGTCCCTCTTCTGTGTGACAGCCTATCCCATATTTGAAGATTGTTTATCATGAGTCTACCATTCCCGAAGGAGTCTTATCATCTCCAGGCTAAACATCCTCTTATGGTATGAGTTCTAGTTCCATTACCATATTGGTCAACCTACTAGATATCCATTAGCAAGCATTTTTTAAGCACCTATTAGACGGCAGAGGGCAACTAAGGTGGCACAGTGGATAGAGTGCTGGGCCTGGAGTCAGGAAGATTTGAGTTTCAAATCTAACCTCACATACTTTGTGACCTTTACCAAGTCATCTATCCCTGTTTTCCTCAGTTTCCTCATCTGTAAAATGAGCTGGAAAAGGAAATGGCAAACCGCTGTAGTATCTTTGCCAAGAATCCTCAAACGGGGTCACCAAGAGTCAGAAACGATTGAACTGCTGTTGCACCAAAGATGTCAGACTCTGTGCTGTATCCTGCTTTATGCGGTATACATTAACAAAACTGTTCCTTGCCTTCAGTTATATGGGAGAAAATAACATGTGCATATTTAAGTAAATTAAAAACATATACACAATAAATACAAATAAAATGGCAGAAGTGGGGCGCACTAGGTATAGCACATTCAGAAAGGCCTCAGGTTGGCAAGAATGCTGGAGCTGACCTTTGAATAGACCTAGGAATTCTACAGAGCAGAGAGGATGGAAGGCATACCCTCCAGCACAAGCATCAGTCTATGCAAAGCCATGGAGATGGGAGATAAGATGTCATTCCAAAGCATCTTTTGGTTATAGTCACTCGTCTATTTCCCAGAAATCATTTCAGGCCAATCCTCTTTTCTCATTATTTAATGAGCACTCAGATTAACCAGAAGAATCAAGGTAGAATGGCATTCAGGGACAGGACAAGGACTGAGTGATGAGTGCCCTCCTTCCTGCCTTCCTTCTCACCCTCAAATCTTTTTAAAGTTCAGCAGCAAAACAGCAAGCTTGTCATCATTTTTATACAGTATTGCCAGTTTCTAGACAATCCACTGGGGTTGATCTTCTGAAAGATTTGGAGAGACAAGAACTACACAGGATGAGAAAGATGTAGCTGGGTCTCAATACTCACTGGCAGAGAAAATGCTCCCTGGGCAGAGATCATGGAGCAATTGAGAAGCTGGAATATTGCCAGTTGAAGTACATGGAGAAAGTACCCATGTACTACCTTCTCTACATACTCCATACTCCCTGCAAACATTTCTTCCTGTTTAGCACCAAAAATATTAAGTTGAATATTTTTTTAAATAGTCAAATTGTACTGACTTTTAGATAAATAATTCCTTGGAAAAATATCCCTGTTTATGTTCATTCTTCTAATTTTATAAGATCCTCCAGGGCATTAGCTCTTCCTTCTGGGCAAAGTGCCCAATTTACTTAAACTGTCAATTCTTAAAACTACTTTGTGTGTGTGTGTGTGTGTGTGTGTGTGTGTGTGTGTGTGTTCTTTTCGTGTTAGTCACCTCCAGGCTACACTTACTAAACATCTTGAATCTGTGGATTTAACAGGACATCTTTTTTTATTATTTTTTTAAAGCGTCTTTCATAGAATTTGAGTCAGAGACTATTTTGTCCAGCTCATACTCACAGACAATAATCTCTTTTGGAATATGCTTATTGAGTAGTCTTCCAGCTTTTACTTTGAGACCTCCAATGGGGGAGATCCCACCGCCTTCTGAGATTATTTGTCCACATTCAGTCAACAAATATTGATTGAGTGCTAGACTCTGACTTGTCACCAACTACGGACAAATAAGATATAGAGAGAGTGAATTGGAGACCATCAATCGAGTAAAGATTCTAGACTTCAGGGGAAAATCAATAAAAACATCCTTTAGAAGGTGGGATTTTAGCTAGAATTTTATAGAAGCCAAATGGAAGAGGAGGGTGAGCATTCCAAGCATGGCAGACTGCCCATATAAATGTCAGGAGTCAGGAGATGAAGTATATGAGGAAAAGAAAGGAGATCAGTATCTTCATTTCATTGTACCTGAAAGGGAGTTCCATTTTTGGATAGCTTTCATTGTTAACAGTATCTTTCCTAGCATTTTCCCATTGTTCATAGCTCTGCCTCCTGAAGCTGGCAGAACTAGACTAGTAGGTACATTTAACAGCCTAAATTTAGGCAGACCCTTCCTTGAAGACAACTGTCCATCATGCTCCCCTCCCCACCCTGTCTTCCACTTTTTGGACTAAGGATCAACTGAGTCTTCTAAGGTATGACCTCAAGGGGCTTCACCATCCTTGTATTGCCACTGGACACTCTCCCACTTATCCACATCCTTCTTGATAGGTGCTGCCCAGTTCTGTTCAATATCTTCAAAAATCTTTTGAATAAAGTAATAGGTTTGATTTTTCTACTTTGACAACTTAATTGCCCTAAGTTAAAAGGAACAGTATTAGTACTTGTTTACTTTAATTACTGCATTTCCAGGATTTTCTTTGGAATAAATAGTACCCATCAGCTGTTCACTTATATTTCATGGCCTACCTGTAATTCAAAACTCATTTGGGTGGTACTCTAGGGTGACAGATTGGTTCTTCCAAAGGCCAAAATAGCATTTCCAAAATCTGAGGACTTCTTTCATGTACACTACCAAGTAGGTTGTATTTTTTTTTTAATTTTAGGAAATTTGTGGGAGCATAGAGCATTGGAGCTGGAAAGGATTGTAGAGGCCCTCTAATTTAACCTCATTTTACTGATGAGACAGAGGCCTCAAAGAGTGGCAGAGCTAGGACTCGAACTCAGAGCCTCTGTCTCCAGCTCCTATAGTCTTTCCAGTCCAGCCCAATGTCTCTTTTCTTTATAGAGCATGCCTTTCTCTCTCTGGTAGATGTCAGTCTTTTTACCTGAATCGTGCTAAAACTAATTGCATGTTTACTTTATTTTTTGAGGTTCCTTAATGCACAATACATATACTTTGCAGTTACATAATACCTAGTGTATTTACATTTGTGAAAGGCAAAGTCCCCAAGGGCAGGAATATTTCTTCTCTGCATTTGTATCCCCAGCATCTCACAGGGTACCCGACACATAGTAGGTGCTTGTTGATTGATTCATTCTGGGAATTTCAAAAATGAATTGCCAACTGCTCTATCCAGAGACTTGTCAGTCATTCAGTGAGAGGTTCTTAATCTGCAGCTGTGTTATTGTTACTATACTCATTTTTCACTTCAGTATAATTATGTGTATTTTGAGCACTCAAAATATAATAATGTGGTTAGACATTTAATGACATTTTTATGAATTTCAACTACCATCTTGATTTTGGACCCTAAAACTTACCATATTGAGCTTAATTTTTTTGTACCACAATCATTTTGCAGTATTTCCCAAACACACAGAACCCTCCCTTATCAAAGAAAACCAGTTAGGTAAAGTCAACCAAAAACCCAAGAACTGCATCTGTTAATATATGCAATGTTTCACAGAGTCCACACTTCTCTCTCCCAAGAGAAGACTTCCCCAGGTACCACTCCTCAGAGGTGTTACCTTCCTCTAATAGAATGTAAGTTCCTTGAGGGCAAATATTGTAGCATAGTGCTTAGCTTCCCCATGGACTCCCCAAAGCTGATCCCTTTGAACGTCATTTTCCTCATCTGTAAAATGGGAGTTGGATTGGGAGGCCTCCAAGGTCGCTTCTAGCACTAAATCTATCATATTATGAATTTTCTTAAATAGGTATTTTTTAAAAATATAGCCCATATAGTAGTGTGTATGAAAGAAGTCCTCAGATTTTTGAAATGATGTTCTGATCTCCAATCTGTCAGTCCTCAAAAATAGATGATGCTATGGGCAGCGAGGTGGTACAGTGGGTACCAGGCCCTGGAGAGCTTCAGTTCAAATTTGGCCTCAGAAATATACTAGTTGTGTGACCCTGGGCAAGTCACTTAACCTCTATTACCTTAAAAAAAAAAAAGAAATAGATGATATCCCCCTGATAGTGATATATACATATATATATATATATATATGTATATATATATGTATATATATACATACATGCAATGTGCATATGCCTTTTCATTCAAAATGAGTCATATTTTGTCAGAATTCTGATTCCAAACTCATAAAATTAAGCTAAATATTTGTAAATAAGATATGAAAGTTTGTGGCATCTATTTATATCTCTAGCCCCTCAAAAATGAGAAAGGACAAATTTGTTATACTAGCCTGAAATCTACTATTTCATAGGCTAACAATATGTGGTTCATCCATTTCAACTGAGCAAACATTTATAAACCACCTGTTTAGTGCTACGTGTAAAAAGACAAAAATAAAATAATCTCTGACCTTGAGGTTAACAACCTCTCTATCTGAGGTTTAATTATTTCAGTAGTTTAAAATAATGTATAACCAGACACCACATATTTGTTTTTAATCACATTCAGTAAGATTCTGTTCATTTTTTAAAAACAATTTTGAGCTTCTAACCCTCTGTGAGCATTTTGTGTTGGATGGAAAATGTTTTGCTGTCATTACAGACATTAGGAAAATTCAAATTTGGATTTTGAAATCTCTTCCCTTCTTTGTAACCCAACACAGTGTTGGTACTCACCTCTTTAAAAAGGCAAGCTTCTAGAAATTTAGCGTGACATTGGCTTCTTGTCTTCTACACACACACACACATACACACACACACACACACATACACACACACACACACACACACACACACACACACACACACACATACACGTACCATTTTTTCTTTCTATTCCCCAACCAAAAAATGCCCCCAAACACTTTTTTTCCCTCAGAAATTACCTGAACGTAAGCCTGAAGCCTAGAATGCCCGAAGCAGGTGTTGCTTCAGAATACAGTAAAAAATTGCACCATTTAGCTTTTTACCGATGTTTCTGTATTTTCTTTATTTGATCCTTTTGTATTACTTTTTTAATTCAGCATTTTATTCTCCCTCACATCTGCCTCCCCCACACTGAAAACCAAAAGGCAAAAAAACCCCAACCTTTTGTAACAAATAAACAATAAAACAAATTTCCCTACTGGCCATGTCCAAAAATTCACGTCTTCTGCATATCAGTCCATCATTGTTTGTCAGGAGGTGGATAGCATTCTCCATCACTGATCCTCTCCAATTACATCAACTGATGCTTTTGCTTGTGAAAACAAAAATCAAATTATTGGCAAGAGGCTTTCTTAAGAGCTTTGAGGGTTGAGGCGTGGGCAAAATCAGATACAAAATAACTGAAGTGGCATTTTATTACATTATTCCATCAGACCTAAATTAACACCTTGTTCTGATCCTTCCTCATGGTGCAGAGAGTTCCTTGGGTTCCCAAAGGTTATTTCAGAGGGCCGTTGGCTCTGGTGTGCTTGCTAAGCTTAGATAGACTTCAGAAAGTCTCTCTTCTAAGGACCAGTCCCCCTCAGTTTAGAGTGATTCATCACTCCATTGGCAGTAGGATGTGGCATTTTCTCAGGTCCTGCAACTGTCACAGAAGAACCTACATGGGTAGAGGGAATGCGCAAGCCCAGGAAAATCACTGATGTAACTGAGGTGAAATTTCATCTCAAAACTAGATGGCTGGGAGTCTAAAAAGAGAAAATTAAAAGAAGGGTTCTATGGCTTTTGTCCCATCTTATTTTCATAACAACCTGTTTATGGGATCTCCTTTGTCATTCTAAACTAGGGGTTCATAAACTGCAGCCCATGAACTTAGGATTTTTAATAATTTTATAATTCAATAAAATTGATTTCCTTTGTTAGTCTATGTATTTCATTTTGTGCGTTTAAAATCATCATTCTCAGAAGGGGCCCATATATTTCACCGAATAACCATGGGTCCATGAAAATTCAAACAAAAAAGTGGTTAAGAGACCCGGATCTCACCAGTCTCTTCTTTGTCTGGGTGTCTCTTTTTGCTGAGACAGTCTTTTGAGAAATGATTATTAAATAACAAATTATTGGGGAGATCCAGGGCTTTTTCACTTCCTATAACCTTATTCTCTAGTAGATCAAACCAGCATCTGAAGGACATTGCTGATAATGAGTTTGAACTAACTTTCTCTCCATTCCCCTCCCAAGTGGGGAAGCCCATTGCCTTCTATTCAAGCTGGGCTACCCCCTCACCCAAAAGTAGGTTCTTTGTCTAGATTGCCCAGGGCTGGGAACAAGAGTGATCAGTCATGTCCTTAGCTCCTCATTGGAATAGCTCCGCCTGTCATTGTAATATTTATTCTCATTCATTGTTAACTACTCAGAGTTGATTGTCACCCCTCAGGAACACTCACTCTTCCAAGGGCATATAAGCATTTAGTAGGTTCCATGAGGGGTCTTTGGCATTCAAGAGTGTCACTAATCGCTTTTTATTAATTATCCATTAGCATAATTAGTAAAATGACTAATTACCCAGAAACTACGCCTCTGAGACTTTTATATGCCACAGTCCTTTGGCAGTACCTGTGATTTTTTAACTCTATTTTTCAATATGTTCCTGACACCGACTCCTTACTCAGACAAAACACTTCATCTTTCATCTCTAGGCATTTCTTTCTGGCTGGAATTCCATGCCTGGAATGCTCTCCCTCCTCTCCAACTCTTGACTCAGGCTTCCTTCCAAGTCTCAGTTTAAATCTCACCTACTATAGGAAACTTTTCCCATTCCCTCTTCATTCTACGGTCTTTCTTCTGTTGATTATATCCAATTTATCTCATTTCACTTGTTTGTCCTTACTAGTGCGCATGTTTTCTTCTCTGTCTCTGTGTCTCTGTCTCTGCGTGTGTGTGTCTGTATATGTATATATACATGTATATAGATATAGATATTTATATAATATATAATGAGCTTCTCAAAGACAAGGACTGTCTTTTGCCTTTTTTTTTTGTTGTTTGTTTGCCCAGCACAGTGCCTGGAACATAGTAAGCATTTAATAAGTGCTTATGAGTGACTGAATGAGTTAAATTTATAAATCTCAACACTGCCCTTAATTCAGTCTGATGACACCCTTGCCAATTCTTGGAAGTATTTTGCCCATCTGGTCTTGTGTTTTATGAAGGAGAAAATCCATGTGCCAGGGTGATATTCTGTGTCTTGAAATTTGGGGGGTGGTTTCACTCAACTCAGCTTTTCTTCTTTGTAGACTGTAGGACGGGAATTACTCCTCCAGCTGATAGACTACTTGGTTAAGAATGATGGAAAGGACCCTGAAATCACCCGCCTGATTAATAACACGCGGATACACATCATGCCTACAATGAATCCAGATGGATTCGAATCTATCCAAATACCTGACTGTTTTTTCTCAGAGGGCAGGTAATGGTTTCTCTGTGTATATCAAAAATTCTTCCCCTGGGGGTCTATACACCTGTTGGAGAGGGGAGGAAGTCTATTAACTTGGAAGGGGGAAAAAAATTACCTGTTTGCACTCACCTCTACTAAAATTTAATATATCCTCCTTTTTCAGACTTTTTCTAAAACCATTATTCTAAAGAATCCATAGACTTTCCGAAATTGCCAAAGGAATAACACAGTGGGTATGGGTGTGGGTGGGTGTGGGTGCATACTTATGTGCTCCAGATATATGTGTTCCATTCATTACATATTCCAAACAGAATCAGATCCTGTGACACCCCAATGCAACCAAATCCCTGGCAGGCCTGGGGCATTATCAATAAACCTAATGACTCCAGTGGACTGAGCAGATGACTCTGGTTTTTGAATATCAGAATGACTGAGAAAGAGGGTCATATGGAGGTGGAGGGTGAAACGTTAGATTGGGCATAAGGTGACCTGATTTCCAAGTCTTAGAGCAGCCAGAAGAAAATCAATAAACGTTTCTGGCCCTGCTCTGTTAGAAAGCATATTGATATCTAAGGTTTCCTTCTGATCTAAATCCATGATCCTAAGTTGTTGGGTGTTTGTTCTTCCTGCATTGGCTTTGCCACAGGGGAGTGGTGTTTCCTGCCCAGCACCCCTTCATTTAACCAGTGACTCAAAAAAATAAAAATAAAAACTTGGAAAGGAGAATTCATAGGGTGTTGGGTCATAGTTCTAAAGCAGGAAGGCATGGCAGAAGCCATCGAGTCTCATTCCCTCATTTTATAGGTAAGGAAGCAGAGTCCTAAAATTATTGTTCTCAAAGTGGACCATGACATCAGGGAGGTGATGCCATGACATGCAAGTGAATTGGATTTAAGTGAGGCAGGGCTGTGCAAAGCCAGCAGCCTCACTTTCTCCTCTGGAGTCATCTGGGTACAGTGGTCAGATACAGATCAGGACAACTGGAGATGAGCCTGGATGCAGTAGGGGACCTTGGCCTTTTTAAGCTAAAGTCTTTAATAACAGGTCTCAGTTTGTCTGAGGCGACATCTATTCCGTGATTAAGAAATGAGGCAGGAAAGGAAGGAAGGAAGGAAGGAAGGAAGGAAGGAGGGAGGGAGGGAAGGAAGGAAGGAAGGGAAGGAGGGAGGAAGGAAGGAAGAAGGGAAGGGAGGGAGGGAGGGAGGAAGGAAGAAGAAAGGAAGAGAGGGAGGAAGGATGGGAGGGAGGAAGGAAGAAAGGAAGGGAGGGAGGGGAGGGAGGAAGGGAGAGAGGGAGAGAATGCCCTCTATTCCAAAAAAAAATCAGTCTAGAAGGGAAAGACCTTCAGAATTTCTGCATAAAACAGAAACAATTGCAAATGACCCACCCAAGGTCACACAGATAGTGAATGGTACAACCGGGATTTGACAGGTCCCACGACTCCCAAGTTCAGTGTTGTTTCTCCCACACAATGCTTATCATGAACAGCCACAGTGAGATTCAGGCAGGGAGAGAAGAAAAGGGATAGGACAAGGAGAGGCTATGAAAACCAGAGACCTAAGGGTTTGCTGGGGAGGGAGGAATAAGGATCATTAAAGGGAGAAGTGGATGTTGAAATAGTCATTTGAAACTTTTTTGTTTGCTGATGAATTAATATTTTTTTAATTCCTAGTGGGAGTAATAAACAAGAACACTTACATTCAGAGTTACCTTGCTGACCATTTTAGTACAGGATTTTAGGGCAGAGATTCTGACAACCCAGTATCCAAGACGCTTAAACTACAAAACCTTTTCACTGGCTGTCCCGCTTGTGTGGAATATTCTCCCTCCTTATTCTCTGCCTCCTGGCTTCCCTAGCTTGCTTCAAGTCCCAGTTAAAAACCTATCTTCTACTAAAAAGCCTTTCCTGATCCCCCTTAATGCTACTGCTGCCTTCCCTCTGATGATAATGTCTTTATCCTGTATATATCTTGTTTGTTCAACAGGAAAACAAGCAAGGAAAAGAAAAAAACAGTAAAACCAGGTGCACTTAAAAAAAATAGATAATCCATTAGCTAATCTGATTGAATAAAGACACAAGGAAAATAAAATTAACACTATCAGAAACGAAAAATAACTCACAATAAATAAAGGTGAAATAAAGAAAATTATAAGGAAATACTGTGCCCAATTAATTACAGTGAGCAAAAATAACAAATAAAATGGATGAGTATTTAAAAATATAAAATGTCCACATTACCAGAATTAGAAATTAGGAATTTAAATAATTAAATCATTAAAAAAAACCTGAAATTGAATAAGCTATAAATCAGCTCCCAAAGGAAAACAAACCTGGGTCCGATGGTTTAACAAGTGAATTGTTTCAAACATTCAAAGAATAAGAAATTCCAACTTTGTATATTTTGTTGGCAAGAGTCGGGAAAGAGGCTGATTTTGTCCAATACCTAAAATATGGTGAAAAAAGTCCGAAAGAAAAACTGAAAACTAATCTCTCTAATAAATATTGATGGAAATATTGAATTAAATGTTAGACTATTATAATATTAAAAATCATACACTATGACTGCATTGAATTAATAGTAGGAATTCAGAATTGGTTCAGTACTAGGAAAATTATAAACATAAGATCAGATTATGTATGTATCTTTTCTTAATGTGGTTAACAACGTCTAGGGCAGCTAGATGGTGCTCAAAAGAGTACCAGGCCTGGAGTCAGGGAGATTCATCTTCTTGAGTTCAGATCTAACCTCAGACACTTAGTAGCTATGTGACCCTGAGCAATTCACTTAACCCTGTTTGCCTCAGTTTCCTCATGTGTAAAGCAAGCTGAAGAAGGAAATGGCAAACCATATCAGAATTCCAGAATTTATTATTTGCTAAGAAAACTTCAGATGAAGAGCTGGACTTGACTGAAATGACTAAATAATAACAACAAAAAAATCCCATCAATGTCTAAACCAAGAGCTAGCATGATCTGACACCTTTGTTCTAAAAGCACTGAGAAATTCAGCAGCTTGGGCAGTGTCACAAAGCCTGTTGCTTCCTCTCTGCCTCACCCTCCATGAATATAATAAAATCACTTTTTAAATAATGAGCTCCCAATTCTTTCTCCAGCCTTTCCTCTGCCCATTGAGAAAGCAAGCAATGTGATAACAATTATACATGTTAAGTTATGCAGAACAGAATATATTAAAATTATACAAGATACAATGCTATTGACAGCTGAGATAACCTTTCTCGATAGCCAAATATCTTATCATAACATCAAATAAGGCATAAAACGAGTTGATTCATGCTCACCTAAGAGTGTTTATCCTAGTCACGTAGAAGATCCAGAACAGAGCCTAAGATTGCATATTGTAATTGTCATAATTGTCAAGAATTTCCACAGAAATCATTTGAGTCAATCAACAAGCCTTTACTAAGCACCTACAATGTTCCTGGCATTGTACTAAGTGCTGAGGACACAAAGACAAAAACATGGTTCTTAAAAAGCTCATGTTTCTAATAGGAGGGGAGGAAGGGAAGCTACCTGTACATATGTACTATGAGATAGATATGTATTTGTGTATATGTGCATATATATAATATGTAATATAGATAGGTCTATTGTATGTAACATGTGCATATCAGATATATACAGAGTAAATAAATGGAATATAACCTTGGAGATAAGGCATTAGGAATGGGAGGAGTGGGGAAAGGAACGGGGTGGGGGGGACCTAGGAGAGTCTCTTGCAGAAAGAAGAATTTGAGTTGAGTCTTGAAGGAAGTCAGGAAAGCCAAGAGAGAGAGGTGAGGAGGGGGAGAATCTAAAGTGTGGGAGTCAGCCAATGAAAAGGCAGAGGTTAAGGAGATGGGAGTCTCAGGAGATGGAACGTATGGAGAACAGCAAGAAAGTGAGGGTTACTGGATCCCACAATATGTGAGGGATGGAGACCTGAAAGTTAGGAAAGGACCTGGCAAAGTGACTTAAAAAGCCAATCTGAAGGTTTTATATAGACTACATACTATATACTAGCATGTAGTAGTATATAATATATACTAGTATATACTATATATAGTACTATGTATAGCATATACTGTCATATAGTAATATAGAGATATATAGTATATACTGGTATGTAGCAGTATATAGTAGTACTATATATAGTAGTAGGTAATGGTTCTAGTATGTAGTAGTATATAGTGTATATACTAGTATACAGTAGTACTATATATAGTATATACTAGTATGTAGTAGTACTAGTATCCAGTAACGTATAGTATATACTGGTATATAGTAATACTGTATCACTAAAACTAAACTGCTAACCATTCAAACTATGCTTCAGAGAGCACATCTCCAATGGGCTGGTCACGTTGTTCGAATGCAAAACATGCTTGCCAAAAAGACTATTTTATGGAGAACTTACACAGGGCAAGTGATAGCATTGTGGCCAGAAAAAGAAATACAAGGGCCCTCTCAAGATCTCTCTCAAGAACTTTGGAACTGATTGTATGACATGGGAGACATTGGCCCAGGACTGCTCAGCATGGCATGCACACATCAGAGAAGGTGCTGTGCTCCAAGAGCAAAGCAGAATTGAAACAGCTTAAAGGAAACACAGGAGTATCCATCCCAAATGTTCACATGGACTATTTGTGCCTGATCTGTGGTAGAGTATTCTAAGCTTATATTGGTCTCATCACATTGAAACTTGATGTTATCATAGTGATGTCATTTTGATCCTCTTTGAGAATGAAGGACAACATCCAGTACTGTATATAGATATATAGTTATTTATGTATGTATACAAAATATGTATGTATATGTATATATACATATATACACATGATATACTATTATATATTATATATACTAGTATATAGCATATACTTCCTATATACTAAGGAGCCCTTAGAGTTTATTGAATAAAGGAAGTGCAAGATGAGGTGACTTGATAAGACCTGTGCTTTAGGAAAATCACTCTGAAAGCTAAGTGAAGGATGAACTAGAATGGGGGAGGACTAGATGTGAACTGGGCTACCAGCTGGTAGGTTATTATTTGTGAGTATCTAAGTCACTGATCTCACACTGACTATTTTATCTCATTCTGTGCTATGGATGATCTACTTATGGTCAGGACCTACAATTCACAGACTAGATCCTTGTACGTCGTCACTCCACATGTCTTAATAATTTTTAATACATAGAAATATATTCCATAACTCAAGGAAGTCCTTGTTAAATTTTCTTTTCAAGGTTCAATAAAAATAAGTATGACCTGAACAGGAATTTCCCTGATGCTTTTGAAAACAATTCCGACATAATACAGCCTGAAACTCAAGCAATAAAGAACTGGCTGAAGTCTGAGACATTTGTCCTGTCTGCTAACATACATGGTGGAGCATTGGTGGCCAATTACCCATTTGATAATGGTGTCCCAGGTAAGAAATAATACATTGACTCACTCCTTCCCCGATCTCTCTCCACAGAGTGTAACTAGTTCACTGGAGCTATGGAAGGGGAGATTATCTCCATTCATTCCTCCAAAGTAGAGAGGAGGCAAAATCTGCTATTTTGGTGTAAGAAGGGGCATCAATTTACAGCCCATGAAAAGGCAAAGTGACCAAAGTAACATCCTATGTTAGTATGTTGCCTGTGACACAGAATAACGAAAGCACTTGGAGAGAGATTCAACCAATACCTAGAAGATGGAAGGATGGATGGATGGATGGATAGATGAATTGCTAAATTGGTGTGGTATCCAACAGGTTCATCTTGGCCCTTTGAATTTTCAATGAATTCTCTTAAAGATAATATTAACCTTGTTTTTATATGGCTCAGTTTTGCTTACATTATATGTTTTGTAATTGACAAAAGACAGACTCAGTGAGTTGGGGCAACTATAAGAAAGCAAAGGGGGAGGGGCAGCCACCATAATACCCCCTCCCACTTAGATTCTGCTGCCAAAGAACAGGAGATAAAAGAGGAAAGGGATTCCCACCCACCTAGTATACCTTACTCCATACATATATCTCCAGCTGTCTTTGGATTGTTGCAGAGAAACCTTTAAGACCCTTCTATAGTTTTCCCTGCAACCCTAATGCCCTAAACAGTGGATCTCAAAGACCCAGCAGGGCTGCTAGTAGCCTCTTGAAGAAAAGTTATACAGTCTTCCAGTTGACTAGTTTTTGTTAAGGAGAAACAAAGATTCAGGTCATTGTAATACCATAAAACTTGAAACAAACAGGAAATTTAAGTTCAAAACTACTAGTCCTAGACAACATGCTGTTTTAAAAAAAATAAAATAAAACAAAATATAAAAATAACTTTCTTTCTTGTTGAAAGCAGAAAAACTCTTCTGGCTTTGGATCCGGCCCTGAATCCAAAACTTGTCAAACTTTGGCCTTGATTGGGTGGCAAAGTAGTGAAAACCCAACATAATAAAAGGCCAAATATTAACCTCATTTTCCCACTTGCTCAAAATTTTCTGACTCAGCATAGAGCCAATGAGTTCCCTGGAGTTAGGTGGAGGCAGACAGTATTCTCCATGCCTTGGGAATTTCATTTAGCTTTTCCTTCCCCTGTCTGGGAAATGCTTAGCTGCTTCCAGAGTTTATTCACGGTGAATAAACAGGATAGCAAGATGCTTAGTGAACACAGCCCTGTTCCTGGTCCGGTCATAGGTTTATCTTGTTTTTTGTTGCCTTGTCTGAAGATAGCACACCCATTAACATCACTCTGTGCATGGTATGATTACATTGCCACCTCAGGATTTATCAGAGCTATGCTGTATCTTTCCTCAGCTTAAGTTGGAATTTACTGCTATGTATGTGTCTGTCTTCATTTACAGAGACTGGGACAAAACGGGGCTTTAGCCTAACCCCAGACAATGATGTGTTCGAGTATCTTGCATATACCTACTCTTCAAAGAATCCTGAAATGAAAACGGGAAACTTTTGTGAAAATAGTATAAATTTCCCCAATGGTATAACAAATGGATACTTGTGGTACCCACTCAAAGGTTAGTTTTTCTCTGGTTCTACTGGGTTCTTTTCTTGTCTCTTTAATCCAAAGGTTATACATAAGCAGTTATTCAAAGATACCCCCCCCCCACTCCTTCCAGACTGCTGACAATTCCTTGATAACAGAGTGTACATGAGTTTGTGTTTGACATAGATAATAACGTTTCCTGAAATCAAGGACCCAGGCAGAAAGGAGAAAATGCAACATTCCATGGCCACAGTGTGTCAGGACCCTATGGGAAGAGTGCCCTCCCTTAGAGGCGTGATTGTACAGATAGCAGCCTACATACTGCTTCTTTTGAATTCAAGGTGCTGATGGGCCAGAATACTCACTAGCCCTTTTTCCTAACTCCCTCCCCATTCAGTTGTTCAGCTGTGGGAAGGATGCAGAGCAGACACACAAGTTGGTACTTTTTATAGCAGGATGGCTCTGGGCCAGCCACATGAAAGAATGTAAAACAAGCAGACAGTATGATTGATAATCCAACCAGATAAATATGTGTCTTAAGCACATCTTTCTATGGGTTTCACCTCCTTTGCTATCTCTATTTCCAGGCTTCTGTCACCTTCCTCCCTACAGTTGATACAAAGTTTTCTCCTTACACTTAGAAGAGAAATATCCTCTGGCTCAAAGGCAAGCTTTACTGTCTGTCTCTTGTGTATGAGAACAAACCCATATTGCGTGGGATTAGTTGGAAACATAGTGACATACAACAGCAATTCTGGGACTCGTTCCCATGTGTGTCTCGATAGACTTGTGTGTCTTTAGAGCTGATGAATGGGGAGTTTGGCAGGAAGTGTGCTACATTCAAATGTTTGAAGGGCCAGAACGTGAGAAGGAGGGATTACATTTGTCTTGCCTAGCCGCAAAAGTACTCAGTGGAAATTACAGGAAGGCAGATCTCAGTCAACATAAAGGTTTCCTACTCAGCAGAACTATCTAAATCAGAGCTAGAACCATTCTAGCACAAACCTTGTCAGGGAGATTGGTAGAAGTCATTCATTCTTCAGATGGAATATAGACTACTCCAGGGGAGGTTCTTAAACCTTTTTGCATCGTGAACCCCTTTGGCAAGCCGATGAAGCATGTTTTTTAATACATTGGATTACAAAGGAAACTAGTTATATTGAAATGAGGTTAGAATTTTTTCCCCATCCAAATTCATGGACCTTCTGGCATCTACCCACAGAGCCCTTAGAGGATAATAACCTCTGAACCATAGAAGATACCTGACGTACATACTTTTCAACTCTTCTAGGATTCTAAGTTAAAATCAGATAAAATATTGTACTTTAAATTTATAATCCTCTTAAAAATACTTGCTAGAATGAGAGGCAAAGCTGTGTCAGGGTGAACACCCTCAACATCTGGAGTAATGGGGACCCCCAACTCAGTCTGCATCAGTAACAGCAAAATTTCTGCCTTGCTTTTCTCTCAGAAGGTTACTCTGGTGATGATTGACCCAGAAATGGCCCTGGAAGTTGAGTCTTCATTACAAAAGTGCAGGTGTGCCCTCTCTTTTTTTTTTTTTTTTTTTTTTTTTTTTTGCCTTAAAGAGATGTGCACTTGAGGAAGCTCTTTGTTAAGAGGTTCCAGCAATGAGTCATTTTGTTAAGGGAGGAATCCTTTTCTAATGGAAATTTTGTAACATTGGGACAATCTTGGACATGTTTCAGCAGCCTGGTCTAGGAGCCATAGTGGAGTATTTCCAGTTGCCCCTAGATAATTGCTTTGTCAGGTCTTGCGTCTGTACACTAATTGATGGAGTGAATGGGGTGTTCAGTGAAGACTAGTACTTCTGGTGTGAGGGCTTGCCTTTGGTATCCACCTGTCACCCTGCTCTCACCTGTGGCTCCAAGAAGTTGTATCATATGCTGGTGGTCAGTTCCCAAGTTAAACCACAGACCTCATCAGTGAATTAGGGGGTTATCTAAACCAAGCGTGTGAAAACTTCCTCCATCAGAATGGGCAGATGAGAACAATTTGTTCCAGTAGTCATGAAGGAGGTGAAGCAGGCTCTGTGGAGTGCTTAGAGCTTGGTCAGACGTCAAAGATGCCATGGTCATCCACTGCATCCCAGATCGTCTTGACTGTCGTCTTGTGAATGGACTTTGATGACTCAGGAAGAGAGAATGAGGCTTTATACAACTCTGCCTCTCTTAAATACAATTGAAGGGCAAGTCAAGACATCATTTGTGATGTCACTGGTCGTCTTTGAAAACAAAAGAAAACAATACTAATTGGTAAGAAGTTCTGAGACAGTCTAATTCAGCCCTCTCATTTTAGAGATAGGAACCTGACCCCTAGAGAAGTCAAGGGACTTGCCAGGGATCCCCTAGAATTTAACTTACATTTTCTGCCATCAAATGCAGGTTCTTATCACTGTGAGCAATATGCCTCTTCTTTTCCTTTAAAACAGGCATGTACAGCTGCCTAATTCACCCATTTCTGTTTGTCTGGTGCTTTTGTTTAGGTGGGATGCAAGATTACAACTACATCTGGGCCCAGTGTTTTGAAATTACATTGGAGGTGTCATGCTGCAAATATCCACCAGAAGAAAATCTCCCAGACTTTTGGGATAAGAACCGAGACTCACTCATCAGCTTCATGAAACAGGTTCATCTAGGTCCGTAAGATTTTCAAATGAATTCTTTGCTAACACCAAGTATGACTTCTAGCAAAACCTGTGGAATAAGAATGTAAACTTACCAATTTCCTGGGTACATTATGGTTTTTCCTAGGAGGCATAACTTGAAGAATTTTCTCTGTTAGAGAGGAGTCCTTCCATATTTGGGAAGGTGCTATGTCAGCCAGTTGGGGCAAAAGAGAGGACAAAAAGTGTTGATTTCCAGTGGGCCCCAAGTTCAAATATCAAGTCACTTGGAAACTGGCCTCAAGACAAGAACACCCTGTGTTAGTGAAAGGGATGACGCTCATTCAACAAATATTTAGTACAAGAATCTGGCATATAAGACACTCTAGGAGGCATTGGGGCTACAAAGATAAAAGGTGACATTATCCTTGTCCTCCATGAATTCACATCTCACATCCCACCGTATAAGTTAATGGTGACCTATCCTAGGTACTTACTACCCATTATAGAAAAAAAATTAGTAAGCCCACCTGCATATGTAGTACTTCATAATTTGAACTTCATAAATTTCCATATTTCACTTTAGTTTTCCAGTACAACTCTTCCTGGCCCCATTTCACATCTGGGAAAGCTGATGCTAAGAGTTCAGATGACTTCCTTGAGATTATAAGTAGTAAGTGGCAAAATAAGGTCTTTGAGGACTAAAACATTCCGAGGGGTAACTGGACACCTGCTTGATGATCTTTTGTCCATTTCTTTTCCAAGGTAGGAAGGGACCAACAGGGACTCCAGCATCCCCCCCTTCCCCCTGGAAATTCTGCCAAATGCATCCAAGCTAGTATCATGGGGCTCTACCCGGCCTGCTTCCGGAAAGTCCTTTGCCAGTATTTCCCACAGCTGCTGGTCAAATACAATGAACAAAAGAGCAATATATTAACTGGGATCATCTACAGTTCAGCGCCCCAGCTGTCACTCAGTCTTCACTCATGTGGGCTTTGTAAAGCTCTTTGACTTTGTTAAACGTTGATATCATCTGCTTCTATTTAGAATGTCCAGAAGAAAGATCAAAAATTGGCAAATGTTTTTATGCTATAGTGTCAAGAAAAGGGCAGGGAGGAAAGAAAGCGTTGGGGCTTTTGGTTTTGGTTTTTGCCAAGTTCTTGCCCTAATCCCCAACAAAAACCATTTTACATCATCCTTTTTTTTTGCTTTAGAGAAGGTATCATTTCCATCTTCACTTAGGTTCTAGGTTTTTACCCATCATCCCAGGTCTTTCTCCTTTGCTAAATTCTAAACCTTGATTGATCTTTGGTTACTAGTGCTGAGCCCCCAAACCTTAATCCCCTGGGTCTGTTAGGCGTCCTGGCTTTGTACACATGTATATGCTCAAATTCCTAATTACCCGCTTCCTTCTTCTGTCATTGCAGTCATAACTGTATGTCCACTTCAGGCATCCATTTCCCTTCCTCCTTTACTTTCTGTCTGCCATATGAATTGTACCGCAAGAGTATATTTTCTAGGATATGTTCAGAAGGGGGTGTAGGGGGAAAGGACATACAAGTTTAGAAAAAATTCACTAAAAGTAAATAAGAAATGTATATGAAAGAAAAAAATTGCCCAAGTCCTAGGCAGATTGACCCCTAAGCTTGTTTTCTAAGTTGAGTCGTAAAATACAAGTATATTCAACAGGATATAAATATCACTAAAAAGGTTTCATTATAAAATATATGATCTATCTTCCCTCAATTTATTATGACCCTAAAATTCATTCACCCTTCACATTCATCCTGAATCACTTCAGCCTATGGCTTTCCTCATCTAATACCTTTCTCTCGAATTTATTTTTCATTCCTGCCCTGTAACCCCTGTTAGAAACAGAATTAGGCCAGCAAAACAAATTTACCATGTTGGACATGTCCAAAACAGTACATCTTCATTCTGCATCCTGAGTCCACCTCTGTAAGGGGGCGGGTTATAGAAAAGGCAAATGATCTCTCTAGGCCTATGCCCCAAATCATTTGTCTTTTCTCTGATCCATAGCTTTAGCCAAGCAGCAGAGGATTGAGAAATCAAAAGATATGTTTTCAATCTCGGCTCTTCCACTTACTTCCTTTTGAGTCTTTGGACAAGTCATTTTATTTCTCATCTGTAAAATTGGGCTAATAATCCCTCCCAGGATTATAATAAGGTTAAAATGATACAAAGTGTTCTTGCCAATTCTAAATGCTAGCTGTTATTATTCAGTGACAGGTCTTGGGCCTCCTGACTCGCAGGTCTGTGCTTTTCCCGTGGTGTTTGAGTTCTCTTCCATAGCTAATTCTCGTTTGCTCTGATTCAGGAGGTGTGTCCATATTGGCTCCCTTGAGGGACTATGGGGTAAAGGAAATTAGGTATCAGTCGCAGAGTCTCTCTCTCTCTCTCTCTCTCTCTCTCTCTCTCTCTGGAATATCATAAACAACCAAAGAAAGGCATTTTTGGAGGGGAGAAGGGAAGCCAAAGAGAAAGGGTTATGCATTGCATATCAAATAACTGATCATACTCATAGAATGTAGAAGGGAGGTATAGTTTGTCCACACAGAATGTGATTGGTACAAAATGGTACAACTTCAGCCTATGGAGTCATTTCTTGCTTGGTTAGAAGCATGTATACCCCATGCTCACCATTCCAGGGCTTTAATGAATGAGAAAACACTAGCTTAGGAAATGATGGACAAAAGAACTTCAGAGAGGCCTGGAAGGACTTATATGAACTGATGCTGAATGAAATGAAAAGAACTGGGATTACGTTGTACACAGTATCAGCCACAGTGTGTGAGGACTACTTCTGGTAGACCTAGCCCTTCACAGCAATACAAACATTACAAAAGGACTACTGAGACAAAATGCCATCCACATCCAGAGAAAGAACTATGGAATCGGAACAGAATGAAGCAGACTATTTTCACTTGTGTTGTTTTGGTTTGGTTTGTTTTTTCTCATGATTTCTCCCATTCTTTTTAACTCTTCTATGCAACATGACTAATGTGAAAATATGCTTAATAAGAATGTATATGTAGAACCCATATACGATTGATTGCATGCCATCTCAGGGAGGGAGGAGAGAGGGAAGGAGAGAAAATATAAGACTTATGGAAGTGATTGCAGAGAACTGAAAAAAAGAAAAGATAACACTGAGTTAGGAAAGAAAAGATCTAAAGTCCCCTTGAGTCAAGTCAACAAAGATTGAAGGTAATGTCAGAAAGATACAGTCACTACAACATTTTCTTCTCTTTTGTCTTTCAGTGAGAGCAAGGGAGCACTTTTCACTCAGGTCTCATAATTTTCTTCCAGGTTAGAAAAAATCTGCTTTGAAAAAAATATGTGGTTTGAGTTTTTATTCTTTAAGAATCCTGAACTGGGGTCTTTGCAGGCTAACTGTAATACTTTTATGGTGCCCCACGGTCAAGGTTGGAGACGAAGGAACAAGATTTCTTCTGGATTCTTGCTGGGGAAGGTTTCCAGCTGCAATTTTATTGCAGAAAACAATTAAATTAAATGACTGCATAGATTGGTGCAGCAATTCTGCCCTCTTGTGGTTTCAGACTGACATTTCCCATTGCAACTGCAACCACTTTCAAGGTTTATTTGTGATGCTTTGATTCAGGGTCTTCCTTGGAATGTCTTTTCTACCCTTGTAACTGAAGTCCATGGGAAATCTTGATTCCTGAACTTCCTGACAACTGGTATCTGTTCTAGCGCTCTTCAGCTCTGACCTCGACATTGAAATGTCTAGTGGCTTTGCCATCAATAACCCAATGTCATCATTTGACATGATGTATCTCTAAAGATGTTGAGACTGTTATTATTTCAGACTAGACCCTACATATAAGAAACTTGTTGTAGTGGTTTGAGCACTGGATGTTGGCAGCAGCAAACATGGGTTCCATCACTGACTACAGTTAAAGGTAGTTAGCTAGATGGTAGAGTGGGTAGAGTGCTGGAATCATGAAGACCTAAGTTCAAATCCCATCTTAGACATTTATTAGGAAAGTCCCTTAACCTCATTCATCTGCAGTTTCTTTATCTGGATAATAGTAGCATGTTACAGAGTTATTGTGAGGATGAGATAAATCGTGAAAAGGATTATACAAACCTTAAAGCACTATATAAACGTGAGGGATCTTTATGACTAATTAGCCATGTGACCTTAGGTAAGTTATGTGTCTGCTCCTCTTGTGCAAAATGGGGGGAATAAGTCCTATTCTATCTAATCCATAGAGTCCATGTCAGGGGGAAATGAGATAACATGTGAAACTGCTTCAGAATGACCAGAGGTCTCCAATAAGAGAAAATACCACTCTATTATTGTACCACTCTCAGGCAACATCAGATCTCCTTTGCATTTTCAAGGACTGAGCTTAGAGGGGACCTTACACATAATTTCTTCTAATAGCTGCGTTTTTTCATATAAAGAAACTAAAGACCTAGAAAGAAGAGAGCAGTCTGGCCAATGTCACAGAGAGTTAGCCTTAATTAGACTAAGTATTAGAGCCAAATTCTAGAAGGCAAGCCTTCTTTGTAGATTCCAGTATCATAGGTTCTAGAACCTGGGGGAACCTTAGAATTTACCCAATCCAATCCCCTCACTTTATAGATTCTTTGCTCCCTGGGGGCTCTGAGGCTTAGATTAGAATGGGAAATCCCTTCACCTATTGGGAAATCTCTTCTCTGGGCCCAGAAGAGGATTGTAACATAAAAGATCATGAATTTAGAGCCTGAAGGACTTCTGATAACTTCTGGAGCTATTTGGCAGTCTTCAGTCATTTCTTAGAAATCTTAAATGGAAACCATACTGTGCCCTGATTTCCCATGAAAAGAAAAAAAACCCTGACATTCAAGTTGTGGTCCAGAGCTACCTAGCAATCTGAAAGGCTGGACAATAAAAACCTGGGGGAAGTTTTGTTCACCAGTAGATACAGTCTAGCAAAAGAACTTTGTCCACCCCTAACTGCTTTGTTATAAGAGAACAAAAGAGAAAAAGGCCACATATTATCTATGTCAGCATTAAAGACCTGAGCCACACTGACCTAAGGCAAGACTACTTGTGTCTTTCACTTCTGATGTCTGCCCACCTTGTCATTTGTTGCTTGGCTAGAAGAAGATTTGCAGATGATATACCCATAGTATCCAAGGTGTAAATGAATGAAGCCAAGTCAGAAATGGCAAGCTGTGGAGTCAATGGCTAAAGCTTAGTATTTGGAGTCGGGGAGACTAGAGTTCAAAACTGGCCTTAGATCCCTTCCAGCTCTGTAATCCTGGTAAAGTTCCTTAACGTATCTGCCTCAGTTTCCTTATCTGTAAAATAATAGCACCTACTTTTGAGGATTGTTGTGAGGATGAAAGGAGATATTTATTAGACATTTTTGCAAACCTTAAAGTGTTGTACAAATGCTGTTTATGATCGTGATGACAACTACTATCTCATATCTCAACTTACTTTACTTTCCATATTTTCCTGTGCACATAGCAAGAAGGAAAGGACTGATATGTACAAAAAACATGTACAGAAACTTTTTGTGGTAGCAAAGAATTGGAAACCGAGGGGATGTTCATCACATGGGGAATGACTGAACTAGTTATGGCATATTAATGTGATGAAATATTGTGTTGTAAGAAAAGAAGGGAAGTGGTTTCAGAAAAGCCTGGAAAGACTTAGATGAACTGATGCTAAGTGAGGTGAGCAGATCTAGAATATATGTATGTATGTGTGTGTGTATATAGATATATGTATATATGTGTATATCATTGTTATATAACAACAACACTATTGTAAAAATAATCAACCCTGAAAGACTTGAGTACTGTGATCAACAAAATGATAAACCACAACTCCAAAGGACTTATTAAGAAACACGCAATCTACTTTCAGATAGAAATGATGGGCTGAGAGTGAAATGAAACATCTTTTCTTTCTCTTTCCTGCCCTAATGACTATACCTGTTAGTAATGGGCTTTGTTTTTCTTCCTTTCTCAATGGATATGAGTAGGCTATTTGGAACTGAAAATAAAATTGACTTTTTAAAAAATTTAAATTAGAGAGGTTGGACTCAATGGATTATAATGAATCTTCAAATCCAGATCTAAGATTCCAACATGGTATTAATCAAAAAGTATTTGAGTTGAAGAAATTTTTTAAAATACATTTATGAAGTAATCTTTTGGTCCAAATTGTGAATTCATTGATTACTCCTGGTGAGGAAACTCCTTCTACAACCACAGATAGGCAACTGTTCTCCAGTTAAACTCTTAAGAAAACTGCCTGGGCAGTTTTCAAAAGAAGAAATCAAAGCTATCAGTGGTCACATGGGGGAAAATGCTCTCAAATGCTATTGATCAGAGAAATGCAAATTAAAACAACACTAAGATACTCCTCACACTTACCAGATTGGCTATCATCACAGAAAAAGAAAACATCAAATGCTGAAGGTGATGCAGAAAAATCAGGACACTAATGTGTCTGAAACCAGATTTAAGCAGGCAAAGATGAGTCTTCCTGACTCCAGGCTGGGCACACTATGCACTATGCCACCAAACTTTCCTAAAATGCCAACATAACTACTATAAACTAAAATAAGGAATGGAAAGAACATCAACAACTGATTAAATAGCCAATCAAAATCCTGTTCAATGCCGATGCCAATAGTATTCAGTCATGAAGGAAGCTGAAGACAGATATAAAAGAAAAGTCATGAATCAGATCAAGGAAGGAGCTATGTGCTTCAAAATGGTATCCTCCTGGTATGCAGTCTGACAGTGGAATTCAAGAGCAAAGTATGGGTGTGGCTCTCATGCCACCACCATCATCATCTTGAATAAGGAAGTGATGTGAGGCAAAACTGTCATCTCATCAGTAACTACTGCTCCAACTTTATAGCATACATGCTCAGTCTATACAGCTTTTGAACTGCCTGATACGACCTCCATTCCCACCTCCTGCCTTCTCCTTTGAGCAACCTCCATCTTCAATTCTCATGGTTTACTCTCTCTGAACATAATTTGAACCATTAGACTGCTTCATCCTTCCCTTAAAGTTCTCCCCTCTGGCCTTTAGCCATCCTACAGGTGTTGGCACCAGTTGGGTCTCTAGAAGGTCCTGAGTCAATGACTTTTCTGTGGTTTCCTACTCAAAGTTAATGGAGGAGGTGAGGGGAGGGATTCTTCTACAAAATGTTATCTGATAATCTAAATGGCTTCTAATAAGAGTTGGCCAGATATTTTAAATGAAAAAATGTTTTATTCTTCTCACAGGCTATAAAACCTATAAAACTTTTTTTGCTTTGCAGGTATTAAAGGTCAAGTTTTTGATGTGAACAAAAATCCAATACCAAATGTAATAGTGGAGGCTAAGGGCAGGAACCATATATGCCCCTTCAGAACTAACAAATTTGGAGAATATTATCTTCTTCTTCTGCCTGGATCCTATACAATAAATGTAAGCATATAATTGATGTGGTTCAAATTCACTTTGGAAAGACAAGTCTTTCCCCCAAACAAATTCATATCAGAGAGGTTATGGTTGGAGGGATTGCTTGGCTCTAAAACAATATCCCTGGAATCCAGTAACTGACTTGCTTCCTTCTTAGGGGTGAGACTTGTTTTGCCTATCAGGATGCAGTTTGGACAAATTCAATGCTGGCAACTAAAAGTAAACCCTTAGGAAAGCCCAAGAATTAGATATTAGGGTAGAGGAAGGGGATAGTGATAAATTTGACATACTACAACAAAGAACAATTTGCCTGAAAAATCTGAGGTGGAAAAAGTCACATCACATGTTGAGCAGCTGTTACTTTTATTGGTCGATTAGCATTTTTTTTTTGAAAGACAGACCATATTCCAAATATTTAGAGTTTAAGAAGTTTAGCACTGAAGGAATCTGAGAGGTAATCTATTTTAACCAATACTTGAGACCTTCCTTAATATCTCTACAAAGTTCTTATCCAGTCTCTGATGGATGATCTCCAGTAATTGGGAACTCAGAGAATTTTAGTGTTGGAAAGGGATGTCCACAGCCTTCTGGTCCAATCCATACATGAAAGGCATGCCCGATCACATATTCAACAAGTGATCGTCTAACCTTGGCCTGAAGACCTCTAGGTCTTTTTTCTCCAAAACCTCACCAGGTAGCTTCTTCTACTTTCAGACTAGAAGCAATTTTTTTTGTCTTAGAACTAGCCAAAATCTGCTTCTCTATAACTTCTACTCATTGGTTCTCATGGAAGATTAGTCTGGCTGTAGGATGAAGGATGGATTAGAAAAGGAAAAGAGGAAAGATCTACTGAGAAGACTTGCAATAGTCTAAGTTGGTGGCAGTGAGAGCCTGAACTAGGGGGATGTCATTGGGAATGCAAAGTAGGGAAAAGATTCAAGAGACATTACAGAGATGGGTTTGTTAACTAATAAAGTTGAAGCAGTAAGGAAAATCACAATAACACCTCTATGTTTCTATAGACAGTAGGGAGTCGAAAGGAGGAGTAAGTATATTGGGAAAGAGGACAAGGGCCATTTTGGACATACTTAGTTTAAGTTACCAGTGGGACATTCCATGGAAAATAGAGGACATTGAAGATGTTAGAGCTGGAGATATAGACTGGGAAGTCACATAAATAGATGTAGAGTTTTATTTTGGCAGTGACAGGGAAGAAACATGGGGTAATGGTGGGAATAGAATAGTAAAGCAAAGTTTATTTGGAATTCAGAAGACTTGAGCATGCTTGTCAGTGCATGAGAAGGGTGCGATAGAAAGATGGCATGAGAGGAATGTGTTGGTTCTCGAGCAAATGCTTCAAGGGCACAAGGGGAAGGTGGCTAGCTTTATTACAGACTGGAATCTTTCTTTCTGAGGCCACAGGAAAGATTATGTTGAGAGGTTTTTAGGAGAAGAAATAATAGAGTTCCCTTCAGATAATTTCCTCAGTGCGGAGTGTAGCTGGGTACAAGAAGAGGAAAAAGAAAAGGTTTAAAACAATCTCTATGGGGAAAAAGCTGGGGAGTAATTAAGGCCAAGATAGAAGAGTTATCAAATAGTTAGGAGAAAGGTATAGCAGGGGAAAGTTCATTTTCATTTTGTGGCATTTACCAGCAATACCCCTTGAAGTAGAGAAATCAGAAGTTTGAACCACTTAGGATTGATAATTTTCTGTTTGAGAATGGTTGAAAACCATGGAAAGTTCAGGTGATTCTAAGGTAGAAGCTAATAAAATGGCTTTTGGCTTTGTAAAGCCCAAGTGTGGGATATGAATTAGGAGACTAAGTGATGAATCCATAAGTGAAAGTGCAGGTTAGGTTTCAGGAGAGTAGAAGAGATGGAAGAATTAAAAGGCCATGTCAGAGAGAGAAATTTCAAAGTTCAGGATCTTGGAGGTATTGCAATTTCAAGAGATGGTGAAGACTATATATAGTGTAATAGTGTCAATGAAATGTGTTGGATAAAAAAAGGGTCTTTAGGCTGAGAAATTGTGTGGTCAGATTGTTAGAAGGGTTGCCATTATGAACACTGACATCTAGGATGATGGAAGAGAATGAAATGGAGAGAAAAATGGAAATCATGAACCCAGATCATTGAGAAGGTCGGGCAGCAGCCTGAAGGCCAAGAGATGACATCAGTAAGAATGGGGAGTTATTTTTGAGTCATTTCAATCGTGCCCAGCTCTTCATGACTCCATTTGGGTTTTTCTTGGCAAAGATGGTAGAGTGGTTTGCTATTTCCTTCTCTAGCTCATTTCGCAGAGGAGGAACTAAGGCAAATGGGATTAAGTGACTTGCCCAAGAACATGGGGATACTAAGTGTCTGAGGTCAGATTTGAACTCAGATCTTCCTCACTCCAGGCCCAGCACTCTATGTACTGTGCCATTTAATTGCCCTGTAACCAATGTAATGCAGTGCACATTCAGCCCAATTTAAACCACAGACTTAGAGAGTTCATCCACCCCAGAGATCAAAATAGAATAGAATTCTGGTGTATTGTAAATGTGTCTTTATGGGCTCTTACTTCCAGGCAGGTGTAATGTGAGGCTCAAATGAGGCAATGGGTGTAAAGCATTTTGCTATAGAAATACCATTTGCTGGTGTAGGAGTAGTAGTAGTAGTAGTGGTGGTAGTAGTAGTAGTAGTAGTAGTGTGGGCAACTAGGTGGTGCAGTGGACAGAGCAGGAGTCAGGAGGACCTGAGTTCAAATCTCACCTCAGACACTTGACATTCACTAGCTGTGTGACCTTGGGTAAGTCATTTAACCCCAACTACCTCATCCTGAGTCATCTCCAGTCATCGTGATAAATATCTGGTCACTGGATTCAGATGGCTCTGGAGGAGAAGTGAGGCTGGTGACCTGCACAGCCCTCCCTCACTCAAAACAAAGTCAAGTGCAAGTCATGTCATCATTTCTCTGATGGCATGTTCTTCAGCAACGAAGGATGAACGCACACAGAAGTAGTAGTACTAGCACTAGTAGCAGTAGCACTTTTGTCATTAGCCCAAACTCAGCAGGCCTCCACTCTGATCATGACTTCATTCCCTCAGCCTTCTAGCGCATTCCTATAGAGCTAAAGTAATATTTGTGAAGCAATTCAAAGGTGTGCTGGTAAATGTTTAACAAATGGGTTCTGGGAGGGAGGAGTAGCCACACAATTCTAAGTTTAATCTGCATTATTTACTTTTAGGGCATCTAGGTGGTACAATACATAGAATGCCAGGCTGGAGTCAGGAACATTCATCTTTGTTGTTCAGTTGTTCCAGTAATGTCCAACTCTCAGTGACCCCATTTTGGGGTTTTTGTGACAAAGTTCATTTTATTGATGAGGAAACTGAGGCAAACGGAGTTAAGTAACTTGCTCACAGTCATAGCTAGTAATTGTCTGAGGTCAGATTTGAACTCAGGAAGATTCCTGATTCCAAGCCCAGTGCTTTATAAATTGCACCCCCTAGCTACCCATTACTTCTTCTGTAAGCTGTCAAAACCGTGCATTTGCAGTGATTTGAAGGGGTTAGGAGGTGTGGGAAAGGGGTCTTTATCCCTTCAAGGGAGATCCTGTTCCTCTTTTTTTTTGGTCAGGATATAGTGGACCTTTATGATGTACTGATTAGGGAAACAGGTGGGTATACTGGAAAAGAAGATCTGAGTTCAAATTCCAGCTCTGACATTTACCAGCTGTGGGAGTGACCTTGATCAAGTCATTTATACTTGTTAACTCTCAATTTCTTCCTATACAAAATGAGGGAATTGGACTACATGGTCTCAGATCCCTTCTGGTTCTAAATCTATGATGCTCCTTAGGGCTGTGGCTTCCCTTGATTAGAAGGGTTTTTTTACTCCACTACCACCACCTCCTTTTTTTTTCTCCCAAAGTAGTAAAATGGTCCCTTCTGTGTACACTGGATTTCACTGTGGTATTTCCTTTTGGCTAGAAACTCGTACACCTGTGTGGAGTAAATCTAATGAATAAAATGAATTGCTCTCTGTCCTACCAGAGACAACTTTAAATGTGTAAACTTCTTTTGAGTGCAAGGACATGCCAACACCCCAAGGGATTCTGCATGACTTGTACCAAATTATTTGCCCACTTAATAAACATGAAGCTTGTTGCCTTGAATTTTTCATTTCTTTGGATGTTGAATATATGCAAACATTTTAATTATTAGACAGATTATGAGTCCTCATTGTAAATCAAAACATTATTTGTACAGCCTTGCATGTAAGGAGGCACCCCCAGGTGTTGAATTATTTATGCCCCATTAATCAGCCTGGCTTAAAACAAATAGCCTGTAGTTACTATGAAACTTGGTAGGTGAAACCTTAAAGGTCAGAACTAAGGATTTTATTATGATGTGACTTTTTAGCCAGATACATGGAGTGTTGTCTTCCATTCTGGGAACCACATTTTAGAAAGGACATTGATAAACTGAATAATCCTTTAAATCAAGGTAAAATGGGGAAGGGCAGATCTCAAATCTGTGTTTTTAAGGATCAGTTGAAAGGACTCAAGATGTCTACCTTATAGAAGAGAAAACTTGGCAGGGAAAGGGACCTTGAAAACTGTCTTCAGATACCTAAAGGATACCTGGAAAAAGGACTGCTTTTACTTTGCACTGAGTGCAAAATTAGAAACAGGGATACTAGATGGTTTTAGAGTTGTTATTAGGAAAAACAGAACGCTACAAGAATTGGAACATGGAATTCAGGAGGTAATGTGTTCCCACTCATTGGAGGTGGCCTGGATCACTTGTTGGGAGTGTTACACGGCATTCTTGGTCAGATGTAAGTTATACCAAAGGATCTCCAAGATCCCTTCCAGCTGACACTCTGGGATTCCCTCCCTTGGGCTCTCCATACTCCATTTACCATGGATTACATACATACAGCATTTTTCTATTTGAGAATCTTGTTGCCAGCTTTTCTCCTATTTTTTCCTCTTAAAAAAAAATATGCTGCCTCTCTCTTTTCTTTGCAAGGTTGAGGATTGATATAAGTATGAAATCGTGTATATTATCAGAGGCAATACTTCTGTGGGTTAACCTTGGTTTTGCCAAATTGCTTTTTTTCCTGTCTTTCTTTTTTCAGTCTGTTACAAGCCATTGTTTGTTAGACAAGGAAGGGATAAATCTAGAAATGATCAACACAAAGAAATCTAATGAATCTAGATAAATAAATGAAGAAGGAAAGAAAGAAAGAAAGGCAGTCGCTCTGGCAGAGACAACTGATAGGGACTTTATCTATTACAGAGCCCAAAGGAGCAGTATGAGACCCTTACGCACCCTCCTCCCTTTGTCTTTTCATCATTGTCACTGGCTGAATGAACTTGTCAATCAATCAAGAGTTCTGATTCCCTCCCCCACTTTTGACCAATCACTGACTGAATGAGCTATCACTCAGCAATAGTACAGCTAAGGGCCATTTCAACTGGTTGTCATTTCACTCTGGCTGATCTGAGGTGATCGCTGGTTCAGCCAGTTAGTGACAGGGCTCCAGGCTAAAAGTCCTCCTTTTTCCCCTCTGCTAATTCAACAAGGACTACCTTCTAATTACAGAGTTGTGTATTTTGTTGATTCTAGAGATTGTTGCCTAGTATCTCCCTGAAGCTGGAGGAAGGAGCAATTCTGGGATGCCAGAGTCAGTGCCCCCACATGCCAGGATGGGTGACACCCCTGACTCTGACAACCTATAGAGACAAAAATCAAACTTTGATTCCAATATCCCAAGATAGACAGAGGGCCCTATTTCAAGTTCTTTTGGAAGGCATTCAAGCTTAAATTAACTCTGGAGAGAAAATAAATTGCTAGGAAGCTGACTATCTGCTTATTTTGTTTACAAATATTGTGACATTTCCTGGGAGGGAGCCAGGAACACATTTCCTTTGGTGCAGATTTTGCCTTCACTGAGGACTTTTGGTCACCCAGAAGAAGACCAGAGTAGAATGATAATTTTGCTTTCTACTTCTCAGCAGAATGCCTGACCTTTATCAGCCTTGATTCCTATCCAGGATCCCTGGAAAGATCATTGAGTTCTCAGGAAGGATTCTGACCTTGACTAGGGAGGAGCCCAAGAAAAGCTTTGTGGAAACTACACAAAAATAATATTTTTATTTCTTGATGTAGAATATGTTGACAAGGTGGGACATCTGAACTGAGTCAAATAATGTTTCTTGTTTCTCCTCAGGCTACAGTCCCTGGACATGCAACAATCCTAAAGCAAGTGACCATACCAGAGAACACGCAAAACTTCAGTGCACTCAGGGTGGACTTTCATTTCCCAATCCAAGTGAAATCAAATTATAATGTGATTACCCAGGTTTCATGTTCTGAGGTTCCTCTTTACATGTATTTTAGAAGCCATTCTGATAGACTGACGTCACATTTTAACCCCTTATTTTTATTGACTTTTGTGTCTATCCTTCATGTAAAATAAACTATCAGAACTGCACTCCCCACCCTCCACCCCCATTCCAGGATGCGTAATGAACAAGCCAGGCCGGTTCAACTTTGCCCACTCTGTCTTGTCAGTTGCCTGGTCTCCATGGACTTTTCCCTAAAATGGGGGCATCTATTTCCCACAGAACTGGATATTCCTGAATCACTCAAAGTATCTGGAAAAGCCTCAGTATATTTAAGATACCCATAAAATCATGCCAGAAACATGCCAATAAGGATGCTGCTCAGAAATTCCAAAATGGAATTTCAATTACCTGTTAAGGTAGATCAGAAAACTCTAGGTCTTCCCTCAGCTTTTACCAACAGAACCTGATGGCTTCATCATAGCTAAGCAGGGTTTGGGGGAGACAAGAACCATCTCCTGGTCTATCAAACTTGCCAAGTTAGGTCTTGACCATCTGTCATCTGGTCCAGCAAAGTGTATTTCCATCTTGACCTTTGGGAGCTCTGACCTGTGAATGAGTTCTCATTCTTCAGCCTTTAGAACAGAACTTCTTAACTTAGGGTTGACAGACACTTGCATATTTAGATTTCAGGAGGCCATAAACTTGACATGGGGGTGGGATGGGGAAGGGATTAAATACTTTCACTGAACTCTAACTGAAATTTAGCATTTACTTCAATTAGTTTTTTAAAATATATTATTCTGAGATAGGGTCTATACGTATCATTATGTAACATAAAAATTAATGAGTACAAAGTAGTTCCTCTAAGGAGAAAAATGGAACCCACTTTGCACAATAAAATGGAAATTCCTAAGTGAATTCATAAGAATGAGATCAAAATCAATTAACATTTAAGGTTACCTACAAGGCCTTTGCCAAGTGGTAGAGGCTGGTGGTACAGAGACTACAAAGATTTTTTTTTTTTAGGGTTTAGAGAAATCAATGCTAGAATTATTGGACAAAATCTAAAGTTACATTCGCTGATGGGGCCAGGGTAAAATACAGAAACATGTTTTAGCAAGATTACTAGTCACTACATCAGGGTAAGGTCAGATGCTGTCTCACCGAGTTCAGAACAGTGGATCAGTTTTTGTTTTTATTTTACTTTAAATGACTAGCCAGTCTTTTCTCTTTTAGCCTTCCTTAGTGCTTACAGTAGAGCCTTCTTCTGTCCTCCCAGTTTGGACCTTCTTCTCCTGTTTGACATGCTAAAATTACAGAGGTCAGGAATTCTGGCAGAAGAGGGAGAGGTCATATGAAGGGTGTAGATTGTAGAAAATTACCAAGGGCAAGCTATCTAGGAACTAATGCTATTACTGGTGCTATGAGGAATGTGGTAGATTCACCAATGAATTGACAAAGGGCCTACAGTACCAAATGGAGTCAAAGGGGTAGGATTTCAGGAGCACAGTACTACTATAGGCCCCTACTCTGAAGCTATGTAGGATCCTGGAGCCATGCCATCTCCATTCACAAGCAACTCAGTTTTAGAGTGTTCATATTTAAGTCAGTAAACAAATCTAATAACAATGGCTTTACTGAGTCAAACATTATTAATGCTGTGTTGTTATTATGGTGCTTTGAAAATAATATGTTACCATAAGTACCATTACAGTTAACTTGATTGTAAAGGATTGCTTTATAATAAGTGAAATCTCTGTTCTAATACTTCAAGCAATACTCAAAATACAACACAATATTAAGTACCAAAAAAAGTATTGTTCTGAATGCAGGTTTGTATGAAACTTGGATGTGGCCCCTAACTGATTGCTGTTTTTCATTGCACACCAGTGTATTTTCAAAGATATCTTATTTCAGAGGTGTTTGGATCAAGTTCCCTAGGGTTACCACCATAATGGAATTTGTTCTCTATAACAAATGAGAAAAATACCACCTACTTCTGGTGAGCCAAACATCTCTGAGAAACTCAACACAGAAGTGAATTAATTACTTTAACTGTTCTTGTCACATTGAAAAATGCTCACAAGGCATAGAGACCATGTTGAGTCTATACCATTGTGCCTTGAAACTGGTGAGTGCTTAAAAGCACAGAAAAACAAAAACAAAAAAGGGGGCCATGTAGAAAGGAACCAAATGATCTAATCTCCTAAGAGAAGCAATTTACTTTCTCTGTATAACTGTATACTGTATCACTACATTGTAAAGACAAATGAGTTACCATGGTTCACTAGGAGATAAGTCATGAAGATTCAAGTTTTGTCCAACAAGGCTGATTTTCCCCAGCTTTTCCTACTGCTATTTGCACTTTATTTAAGGGTACTATATGGTAGCTAATTGGCATGGAGGGGCACCTGTTAATGTCTCCATTTTCCTCCCTTTTATTTAAAGCAATAGGATGGAAATACATATAGCAAAAATTCTTAAAGCTTCATATCTGTATTTACAATATAATGTTAAGTGTCAATGTACATAGTTTATAAAGTATTCTTATATGCTCTGGTTAAATTAACTAAATGTTTTGCTATTTTGTGTTTTTACATGTATCTTGAAAGCACATTGCAGAAGAAAGTCTTCATGGTGATTAAATTAAATTGACCTTGTAATTATATAAAATACATATTTTCATTTGAATGTTTTTAATTTCTGGTCACCTTAACTATCTACAATATAGCCATGAACAGAGTTAGGAGTCGGGGGAGAAGACCCACAGCTATAAGGAACATGACTTTCACAAAGCCAATGCATTTTATGTAAGCTGAGTCAAGGCCTCACTTCCAAGCTCATGGATTTAGACTTACATATAAAAGACAGGAAGGCAGGTGGGATGGTGGATGGAGTGCTGGACCTGGAGTCAAAAAGACTCATCTTCCCATGTTCAAATACAGTCTCAGACACTATAGCTATATGACCCTGGGCAAGTTATTTAACCCTCTTGTCTCAGTTTCCTCATCTGGAGAAGGAAATGTCAAACTACTCTAGTATCTTTGCCAAGAAAGCTTCAAATGCAGTCATGAAAAGACCAATATGACTGCATAACAGTAAAGGAAGACAGTAGATTAGAAAAGTAGTAACAGTCATCCTAGCATCTAGAAGGTAAAACAGATTATCAAAAGAAAAAGAATTAGAAAAAGACAACAGAAGTGTGTTTTGGAAAGACGCTGGATTTGGAGTGAGAGGACTTTGGACCAAATCTCATCCCTGCTATTTGCTCTCTCTCTAACTTTAGGCAATGAGAAGCTTGAGTAGATGGCCTCAGAGGCATTTTCCAGATTTAAATCTATATTCGATGAAGTATAAAAGCCAATGAGTTGGAAATATTTACCTTAGACCTTGAGGGTACCATTGTATTATATACAGCCCAAGATAATAAGCTACTGTATGCCCAGAATTAAATTGAAAAAGAGCAGGCTAGCCCAAATTTGGGAGATGAATGCTGTGCTTTTAGTGATCCCAAGCAGATAACCTGACACAAGGAACAATCTTTTTTAAGTGGTATTTTCCTGGGGGTGTTTTGTGGATACACATCTTGGACCACCATGATATAAAAGGAAAAATTGCAAGTAATCCAAAAATGCATTGGAGAGAAATATAATGGGTGAAAATAGGCTGTAGTATATATCCATTGATGGACCTATGTGAAATAGGTGGCAACAACTACACCCACGAAATCTATGTCCAGGAAAGAGGTGGGCAAAGAAAGGGGAGGGAGATCCTGGAATGCAAAGAGAGCAGATCAACAGTCCAGGTGCTACAGTGGTCCTTACACAATGTGAAAAAACCTAGGAGGGGAACCTTTGGCATGTTGGGGTGGATCTTTTGTAGGGTATCCATGGGGGAGGAAAAGACAATCACCTACAATGAGCAGGTCGCACATTATATTGATAAAAGAGTACTTTCATCTGTGAGATGCCTGGTTTATTAAAGTATTAGTGACAGAAGCAGTGATCACTGAGCCACTGTGGCTTCACCAATAAAGCAGTTATTCTAAGCCAATATCATTGCTTTTTTGAAAAACAGGGTTACTCAAAGGGCATACAATCTGTATCCCTAAACCCCAAATTGAGCCAATTCTGAACTGGTCCCCTCAGGGGGGCCAAGTTGTGCACTGTAACTGCCACACAATGCATGTCAAGCCAGCTTTAGAGAAATTAAGGCATGGACACACACAAATTAGAAAAAAAAAAGGGTTACTAGTCTAATAAATCAGAATACAGTGGAGAGCCAGAAAAATATTTAACAATATCCTTATATATACTAGAGGTATATATAAACTACCTATATAGGTATACATATATATGTGCTATATATAGCATATGCCTATATATATATGCTACTTATTGTAAAATGAAGAGATATGTGGTCTAGAAGAGAAAAGGTAGATTTTTCAGAACCAACTGAATGGCTGGACCCAAAAAGTAGTATATGGGTTGGTGTCAAAATAGGAGAGGAGGCAGAGCCAAGATGGTGGAGTAGAAGAATGAACCTGTAGAAGCTCTCCCTCACTGCCCATAAAATACCTGTAAAAAATGATTTTAAACAAATTCTAGAGCAGCAGAAGCCACAAAATGACACAATGAAAGAGATTTCCAGTCCAAGATAACCTGGAAGGCCAACAGGAAAGGTCTATTGCACCAGGAATGAACCGCAGAGCACAGCCCAACCTTGCCACAGGGCACCAGCAGGTACAGGACTGGAGCAGGCCTCAAGGGGTAGAATCCCCAGTAGAAGCTGCGGTTCCCATGCCACAGACAGCTTCAGAGGTCAGTAAGAAAACTCTTTCACCTTGGTGAAAAGGGAATGTGATCTGGCCCCCACCAGCATCAGCCACTACAGCAGCAGCAGCCATTTTTGGAGCCCTTGGCTTAAAGACCCTGGGGGAACTGAGCAGCTGGTCTAGGTTTCAGCCCAGAGTAGAGGCTCTGGGGTGAGGAGGAGCACTGGTGGTGGAGGTTCTGGACAGGAATCCTACTCACAGATCCTGGACAGAAGAGTGCTTGTGGTTGCTCCCAGACCAGAGCACAGACCAAGAGAGGAGTTAACTCCTCTCCCTTAATTGTGCCACCTTGGAGGAACTGAGAACTTACAGGTCCCTAAAGTATACCCTCCTCTTGACAAAGGACTCGGAAGTCAAGTAACTGGCTGGAAAAATGCCCAATAAAGGGGAGAAAAAATAAGACTGTAGAAAACTACTTTCTTGGTGGAAAAGTATTTTCTTCCATCCTTTCAGATGAGAAAGAACAATGCATATCATCGGAGGAAGACATAAAAGTCAAGGCTTCTGCATCCAAAACCTCCAAAATAAATATGCAATGATCTCAGGCCATGAAAGAGCTCAAAAAATATTTTGAAAGTCAAGTAAGAGAGGTGGAGGAAAAACTGGGAAAAGAAATGAGAGTGATCCAAGAAAATCATGAAAAGCAAGTCAACACCTTGCTTAAGTAGACCCAAAAAATGCTGAAGAAAATAACACCTTTAAAAATAGACTAACCCAAATGGCAAAAGAGGTCCAAAAAGCCAATGAGGAGAAAAATGGTTTAAAAAGCAGAATTAGCCAAATGAAAAAGGAGGTTCAAAAGCTCATTGAGGAAAACAGTTGTTTTTGTTTTGTTTAAATTAGAATGGAACAGATGGAAGCTAATGACTTTATGAGAAGCCAAGAAATTACAAAACAAAACCAAAAGAATGAAAAATGGAAGATAATGTGAAACATCTCATTGGAAAAATAACTGACTTGGAAAATAAATCCTAGAGAGACAATTTTAAAATTTTGCGACTACCTGAAAGCCCTGATCAAAAAAGGAGCCTAGACATTATCTTTCATGAAATTGTCAAGGAAAATTGCCCTAATATTCTAGAATCATAGGGTAAAATAAATATTGAAAGAATTCACCGATCACCTCCTGAAAGAGATTCAAAAAGAGAAACTCCTAGGAATATTGTAATCAAATTCCAGAGTTCCCAGGTCAAGAAGAAAATATTGCAAGCAGTTAGAAAGAAACAATTCGAGTACTGTGGAAATACCAGAATGACACAAGATCTAGCAGCTTCTACATTTGGATGTACCTCGTTTTAAGGCCTGTAAGGTTTAAAACATAAAACAGTAAATCAAATAAATGTTTACAGACTTCAAGGTGATAGAATAAGAGCTATAGAAAAGAGTGTTTGTGAGATTTTGTTTGTTTTTTTGTTTTTTAATAGAGGGAAAGGTGAGTTTGCAGGAGACTCTGAGTTGATCCATCAACAGGAGTGAAGAACAGAGCTGAAGAAAGAAGCCAACTGCAGAGAAATTCATCTAACTAGAGGACTTAGCAGCTGATTGCTGATTAAAGTATGAATGAAGAGAACTTTAAAACCAGGTCCCCATTTTCATCACACTAAACTGTATTCTAATGCAAACCACTTAATCAAAGTCCAGCTATCTCCATTTAAATGATTCCTATGGAATCAACTACTCAGCAAAATTGAGCATAATCTTTCAGGGGAAAATAGATATTCAATAAAATAGAGAACTTTCAAACAATTCTGATGAAAAGACCAAAGCTAAATAGAAAACTTATATTTCAAACACAAGACTCAAGAAAACCTAAAAAAGGTAAATAGGAAAGAGAAATCCTAAGGGATTCAATCAGGTTAAACTGTTTTCATTCCTACATGAGGTGATAACTCCTAAGAATTTTCTTATTATTAGAAGTTAGAAAGATACATAGAGGGCATGGGTGTGAGTTGAATATGATGAAAGGATTATGTTTAAAAAATAAAGGAGTGGAAAAGAGGAATGCACTGGAAGAAGGGAAAAGTGGAATGGGTTAAATTATCTCACATAAAAGAGGTGCAAAAGAGCCTTTACAGCAGATGGGAAGATAGGAGAGGTATAAGGGGAGCACGCAAACCTTACTGGAATTGGCTCAAAGAGAGAGTAACATACACACTTAATCGGGTATAGACATCTATATTACCCTACAGGAAAGTAGGAGGGGAGAAGGATAAGAAAAGGGAGTTGGGAGGATGATGCAGTAGTCAGAAACAAAACACTTTTGAGGGTGAACAGGGTGAAAGGGGAGAGTAGGATGAGTGATGGGAGGTAAAAACAGTAATCATAACTGAAACAACTATATGGCAAGAGTCTCTGATAAAGGCCTCATTTCTCACATATAGGGAGAACTGAGCCAAAGTTATAAAAATAAGAACCATTCCCCAATTGATAAATGGTCAAAGGATATTAAGAGGCAGTTTTCAACCAAAGTAACCAAAGCCATCTATAGTCATAAGAAAAAATGCTCTAAATTATTGTTGATTAGAGAAATGCTCATTAAAACAACTCTAAGGTATCACTTCAAAGTATCAGATTGTCTAATATGACAGAAAAGGAAAATGACAAATATTGGTGGGGTGTGGAAAAATTCAAACACCAGATCTGTGAACTGATTCAGTCATTCTGGAAAAACAATTTGGAACTATGCCCAAAGGGCTATAAAACCATGCATACTCTTTGACCCAAAAATACCATTACTAGATCTGTATCCTAAAGAGATAAAGAATAAAAAGGAAAAGGACCTGTATGCACAAATATATTTATAGCAGCAAAGAAACTGGAAACTGACGGGGTACCCATCAATTGCAGAATGACTAAACAAGCTGTGGTATGTGATTGTGATGGAATACTACTGGGCCATAAGAAATGATGAGGGGCAGCTAGGTGGTGCAATGGACTCAGCCTTGGAGTCAAGAATACCTGAGTTCAAATCCAGCCTCAGACACCTGACATTTACTAGCTGTGTGACTTTGTGCAAGTCACTTGACCCTAATTGCCTTGGGATAAAAAAAGAAAAAAGAAATGATGAGCACGAAGTTCTCAGAAAAACCTAGGAAGACATGAACTGATACAAAGTGAAATAAGCCAGAACAAGAGAACATTGTACGCAATAACAGCAATATTGTACAATGATCAACTGTGAATGACTGACTCTCAGCAATACAGTGATTTAAGACAATTGCAAAGGATTTTTGGTTAAAAAAAATGCTATCCATCTGCTACATCACATCTATCAGACTGGCTAACATGAGAGAAAAAGAAGATGATAAATGCTGGAGAAGATTTGGGACAGTTGGGACACTAATTCCTTGTTGGCGGAGCTGTGAGCTGATCCAACCATTCTGGAGAGCAGTTTTGGAACTATGCCCAAAGGGCTACAAAAACGTGCACACCCTCTGACCCAGGAATATCATTTCTAGGACGGTATCCCCAAGACATCATAAAAATGGGCAAAGGTCCCACATGCACAAAAATATTTATAGGAGCACTCCTTGTGGTGGCCAAGAACTGGAAATTGAGGGAATGCCCATCAATTGGGGAATGGCTGAACAAGATGTGGTATATGTAATGGAATACTATTGTGCTATAAGAAATGACCAACAGGTGGACTTCAGAAAAACCTGGAAAGACTTATATGAACTGATGCTGACTGAAATGAGAACCAGGAGAATAGTATACACAGTATCAGCCACAGTGTGTGACAACTGTTTCTGATAGACTTAGCCCTTCACAGCAATGCAAGGACTAAAATGTTCCCTAAGGACTCTTCTTTTTAAAAAATATAAATTTATTTATTTAACTTTTTACATTTATTTTCACAAAATTTTGGGTTCCAAATTTTCTCCCCATTTGT
>CM053770.1:198464661-198531846 GCA_028658325.1 Potorous gilbertii | reverse complement strand
CTTTTGAACCTCTTTTTCCACTTGGCTAATTCTGCTTTTGAAAGCATTCTTCTCCTCATTGGCTTTTTGAACCTCTTTTTGCCAATTGAGTTAGCCTATTTTTCAAAGTGTTATTTTCTTCAGCACTTTTTTGGGTCTCCTTTATCAAGGTATTGACCCGTTTTTCATGCTTTTCTTGCATCTCTATCATTTCTCTTCCCAGTTTTTCCTCCACCTGTCTAACTTGATTTTCAAAATCCTTTTTGAGCTCCTCCATGGCCTGAGCCCATGGGATACCTATTTCACATATTTGAGATACAGAGGCTTTGACTTAGCATGTGTCTTTACCTGATGGTAAGCATTGTTCTTTCTCATCAGAGAGGAAGGGGGGAATCATCTGTTCACCAAGAAAGTAACCTTCTATGGTCTTATTTTTTTTCCCTTTTCTGGGCATTTTCCCAGCCAGTTACTTGACTTCTGAGATTCCTCTCCACCCCCACCTAGATCTGCCCAGCTAGTGCTTGGGGTCTGAGATTCAAATGCTGCTCCCCAGCCCCAGGGCTTTTGGCGGCAGACCTGGCTGCTATTCAATGGGAGCTTAAGTTCTGGTGCTCAGGTGGGGGCAGGGCCACCTCCCAGGCTCAGTTCCCTCAGGGGGTTTATGCAGAGACTTTCCGTCATGGACCCCAGTTCCTGCCTTCTCCGGGAGCTTCTGGCTGCCCACTGCCTCTGCTGCTGCCTCCCAAGGGAGCCCGAGTCATGGAGACACCTCGCTCTCCTCTCAGCCCATCCAGACGTCTCTCTCACTGACCTGTGTGTCTGTGGGTGGAGGAACCTTCGTGGCTTCTGGAGATTCCGTCCCTGAAGCCTGCTCGGATCTGCTGGATCTGTTCCTCTCAGTGCCAGGTGGCCAGGGCAGGGCTGGGCTCCGCTCCCATCCAGTGCGTGATGGACCTTTGGGATCGGTTTTTCAGGGCTCTCTGGAATGGAAATCTCCTTCACTGTGTAGCTGAGTGGCTTCCACTGTTCCAGAACCTGTTGGGAGTTCTTTTTATAGGTAATTATGGGCTATGGGTTTGGAGCTAGCATATGTGAGTCTTTCTACTCTGCCACCTTGGATCCTCCCCCTGAATAAAATACCCTAAGGACTCTTGAGGCAAAATGCCATCCACATCCAGAGAAAGGACTATTGAATCAGAATGCAGAATGAAGCAGACTATTTTCTTGTGTTATGTTTTGGTTTGTTTTTTCTCACAGTTTGTCCCATTTGTTTTATTTTTTCTATGCAATATGACTAATATGAAAATGTGTTTAATAAGAATGTATGTGTAGAACCATATAAGATTGCATGCCATCTTGGGGAGGGAGAGGGGAGGGAGGAAGAGAAAATTTAAAACTTATGGAAGTGATTGTTGAAATCTGAAAACAAATAAACTAAATAAAAAAGAATGAAAAAAATATGTATCCATCTGTAGAAAAAGAATTGGATTCTGAACTCCACAAAGAATATTTTTTTTTTTGCTTTTTTGGGGGGATCTATTTTCTTTCACAATATGACTAATATGAAAATGTGTTGCATGACTGCACTAGTACAATCTATATCAAATTGCTTGCCTTCTCAATGAGAAGGGAGAGGAAGGGAGAGAATATGGAACTTAAAAAATTTTTTTGAAAAGAACATTAAAAATTCTTTTTATATGTACTTCAGAAAAATTTAAAAATCTTTTTATATGTAATTCAGAAAAAAATAAATATTAAATAAATTTTAAAAATTTAGCCAAGAAAACTGTTCCTCTGATCAGTCAATTCTATTGACATCAGTAGAGGACATCAATAGCTCTGCAGCATCTACATTCTGATGTTTGAGTTGTTATATGTGTTTCCTATGTATGCATCATCCTCTTCTTTGTAGGGTAGTAATTTGTAGGTGAATTTGCCCTTATGTCCATGGGGGAAACTTGGTAATTTTTCCTGCTTTGTTATTTCATTAAATGCTTTTTTGCTTTCAAAAAAGTAATAAAAGTGTTTTGTCTAAATGTATATATATAGAAACGTATTATGAGGCTTGGCGGCAGGGTGGTGGGGAGGGTTGTGTGTGGGTTTGAAGAGAAGCAAACTTTTCTGATTCTACATCCTCTGGCAATCCTAATATTAAAATAATTTGTTTAAGTACACCCAAAGATCAGTTTCTAAAGATCAGTTTATTAGGTTTTATGTGGGTGCCTTTGACCCCCGTTTAAACCCTTTTTTTTTTGCTGTGATATTCTGGAAAAAACTTTAACATTGTGAAGGTTGTTTGGAGTGGGGGGGGGTAGGGTTGTTTTTTAAATTTTTGAGCTTGGATTTGTCTCTTTCCTAGGCTAAAAGTGCAAAAAATCCTACTCCACTGCCAACAGGCATGGAAGTTTTAATCTATGCTGCCTCCAGCCTGCGTCAGTTTGCCCCTCTTTAGGCAGCTCACCCTAACCCCTCCTGGGGATCATCATATTGATGCTAGTAGACTCATGGGACACCAGGTGGGATTTAGCTCAAAATATCTGAACTCAAGTTGAATCCACCTCATTTTCCTCTGGTAGCAATGAACTCAGACATATACTAGCAAACTTGACTGAAAAGCAATCTAAAAAATAATTTATTAAAAACATGGTAAACATCCATACAACCAATCCAAGCCATCAACAAGTATTTATCGAGTACCTCCCAGGCTCTGTGCTAGGTTCAGAGGATACAGACATCGAGGAACTTCTACTCTCAAGAAATTTACATTCCATCAATCAAACTTGTTTTGCAGCTATTTACAATTTAAATAAATGAATTTCATGAATTTCAGCAGACAACATAGCATAACTTTCCAGCCATTTCCTGTCTTGGACAGCTTTCTTTTTATACAGTCAAAGGTCAAAACTCTATCGGTTTTGATTTTTTTTAATTATTTGTTTTCAGTTTTCTACAATCACTTCCATAAATCTTAGATTTTTCTCTTCTTCCTTCTCTGCTCCCTTCCCTCTTCCACACCCCCTCCCCGAAGCAAAGTGTAATTTTATATGGGTTCTACATTGCTAAATACATATTCACCTTAGTCATATTGCATAGAAGAATTAAAATGAATGGGAGAAACCATGAAAAAAAAGAAAAACAAACAAAATATAACACAAGAGTCTGCTTCATTCTGCAATCCAATTCCATAGTTCTTTCTCTGGATGCGGAAGGCTTTTTGCCTCAAGAGTCTACTGGGAATTTTTTTAGGACCTTGCATTGCTGTGAAGGGCTAAGTCTACCAGAAAAATTCCTTGCACTGTGGTTGTTACTTGTACAGTGATCTCCTGGTTCTGCTCCTTTCATTCAGCATCAGTTCATATAAGTCCTTCCAGGCCTCTCTGAAGTCTTCCTGTTCATCATTTCTTATAGCACAATAGTATTCCATTAGATTCATATTTCACAACTTGATCAGTCATTCCCCAATTGATGGGCATCCCCTTGATTTCCACTTCTTGGCCAACACAAAGAGAGCTACTATAAATATTTTTATATATGTGGGGCTCTTTCCCATTTTTATGATCTCTTTGGGATACAGTCCTAGAAGCGATATTGCTGGGTCAAAGGGTATGTACATTTTTGTAGCCCTTTGGGCATAGCTTCAAATTGCTCTCCAGAATGGTTGGATCAGCTCACAGCTCTACCAACAATGAATTAGTGTTCCAACTCTCCCACATTTTCTCCAACATTTGTCATTTTCCTGTTTTGCCATGTTAGCCAATCTGACAGGTGTGATGTGGTACCTCAGAGTTGTTTTGATTGCATCTCTCTAATCAATAGTGATTTAGAACCTTTTTTCATATGACTATAGATAGCTTTAATTTCTTCCTCTGAAAACTGATTGCTCATATCTTTTGACCATTTATCAACTGGGGAATGACTTGTATTCTTGTACATTTGACTCAGTGCTCTATATATTTTAGAAATGAGGCCTTTATCACAGACACCAGTTGCAAAAATTCTTTCCCAGTTTTCTGCTTCCCTCTGATTTATTTTGCATGACTTCGTAAGAGTCCTTCCAGATTCCTATATATTTCGCATACTCGTGTAGTCCTAATTGCAATGTGGTGTTCCATTAACTATCTGTTAAATATTTGAATGGTTACCAGTTTCATTTTTTTTTTTTTGCACAATTGCAGATCTTTTGATAGTTATAAAAAAACACTTTCAAGTTGGATATTCTCAATAAATTTCAGTTTTCCACCAGCAATGAATAAGTAAGTACGACTAGCAATTTCATTGCTTTTATTTATTTTGGGGGGTCTATTGGAAAATGTGAGATGACTCAAATTTGTTTCAATTTGAATCTCTTCATTAAAATTCTTAATTTTTCAAAGATTACAATTTTTTTTCTTTTAAAAATTATTTGTGCAAAATCTCTGACCATTTATTTATCCATTAGAGGCTAGGAATTGCTTTTGAAAATTTTTACCAGTTCCTTATATATTTAAGATGAAAGTTTCATAACAAATTTTACATACTTTCCCCAGTGTTAATTTCATGTTTTTCTTGTGGAAAAAAATGCTCAAAATAATCCAACATCTATTATGTTGCTAGTATTTCCTGTTTATTTCTTTTTTCCATGTTTTATATTATCCAGTTGGAGATCATCAAGGTAGATGTCTAAGAACTATAGGTCTAAATTCATTTCCCATCCATCATTAAAACAGTCTTCCCACATAATGTGTTAAATAATGGATTTTTCCCCCTTATCCTAAAGTATATTGGGTGGGGCACCTGGAATCTCTATTCTATTCTATTTATTTATTTTTGGACTTTGTTTATAGTACTGTTGCAAGACTACTTTTACAAGTTTTTTTTTTATTATTATAAGATAATTTTAATTATCATTCCGAGAAAAGTGTATAGTGCTATTGAGTTAGCATGTTTCAAATATCTGAGGTCAGAAATTATATTTTTACTCTGTCCTTTATTTAGTCTTTACTGTATATAGAGTATTAGAATGAAGATAAAAGAGAAGACACAATCTAGGCCCCAAGAATCTAGTTGGAGAAATACAAACATATACAGAAGATTCCTGAAGTAATTTTCAACCTAGTTTGGAAGTAGGTATATAGATGAGTTTAATGATAGAGCTGGGTGGCTCAGTGCATGCTCAGCTGTGTGTAGACATAACTGTGTGACCCTGGGCAAGTCACACAACCTGTTGGCCTTAATTCACTGGAGAAGGAAATGGCAAACCACTCCAGTATCTTTGCCCAGAAAACACCATGAACAATTGTGGTGTGCTACGGTCCACAGGTCACAAAGAGTTAGACAAGACTGAAATGAGTGAACAGCGTGGATGATTTGATAGAGAGAAAGGAAATTCCACAAAGACAAGTGCAAAGGTAGGAATAATTTAGGCATACGCACGGTGTGGAATCACAGACTCTCAAACAAGATTTAGTTCAATTCTTACTCAAATTTTGACAGGTTTATCAGCTTTGCTAGGGCAGTGAATCTAAGTCAAGATGGACCTTATAAGTTTCAGGGACTGGTAGAACACTCCAATGGATAAGACTAAGACACCACTGGAAATACGTTCTTCCTGTAAGCAAAGATCTTAAATTTCTTTTGCAATCAATCACAGAAAACCAGAGTTGGAAGGCATCCCTGAAATCATATAGTCCAATCCACAGTTAAAGATGAAGCATTAAAAATAACTTTTTAAGGAAAGCAGTGCTAATTTTTCCAAATTTAGAAAGAATATAAATATATTAGAAAATGACAAATGTTGGAGAGGTTAACAAGTTCATTAATGTACTATTGATAAAACTTTTTCCAGATTAGTCATAATGGAAAGTATTTTGGAACTAAGTCCCAAAAGTTACTAAACTGTGCATCCTCTTTGATATGATCACTAAATCCATATACCAAAGAGATAAAAGAAAGAAGGACCCAAATGTTCAAAAATACAACAAACTTTTTTGTGTTAAGAACTAAGGAAATACTGACCAACTGAGGAGTGATTGAACAAATTATGGTATATGAGTATATAATGGAATTGCAATTGTGCTATAAGAAATATAAAAAGGATAACAAAAGAAATGATTTCAGAGAAACCTAGGAAGACTTCTATGAAATAATGCAAAGTTAAGTGACTAGAACCAGGTTAAAAAACCATATATTCACAACATTGTAAAGACAAGTCTGAAAGACTTAAAGAGCTCCTATCAACATAATGACTAAACACACTTCCAGAAGACTTTATGATGAAACTGCTACCTAAATCCTGGCAGAAAGGTGATGGACTTAGGGTGCAGACTGAGACCTATTCATTGGACTTGACCAACGCAAGATCAGTTTCACTCGACTATGCATAAAAGTTTTGTTGTTTTTTTTCTCAAGGGGGAAAGCGAGAGGAAAAATAACTTTAAATGAAAAATTTTTTTTAATTTTCTTAAATCATACTGTATTTAGCTTCAAGTCAATTACAATTCCATTTTAGCCCAATTCATGTCATGCTACTACGTCTAGAGAGAAGAGCTGGTAAACGTTTAACAAATGACTCAAAAACAAAAAAGCTTTGCCTATACTGTGTCTGTGCATATGCTTGTATTCATATATACATACCATACCATGCACATGCGTACACACATATGTATACACACACGTCTGGTTTTTTTTGACCATTTTATATTGCAGCCACGGAATTACAAACCCAATCAACATCTCCGGCCATGAAGAACTCACTACCACTCAAGGCAGTCAAGTGTGACTTTTAGACTACTCTAGTTGTCAAGGCATTTTCCTTTATGTTAAGTAGAAACCTGCCATCCTTTAAGGCATCCCTAGTCCTGCCTTAGTTCTGCCCTCTGTGTTTAACCACTATCTACTGGCATGCAGAGATAACTGAATCTTAATCAAGTAATACCTGTAGTAACAAGTTGGTTTTTTTTTTTAATGTGAATTTCACTTACATCTATTCCAACAGTCACCTGTACCAAAATTTCAAATTAAAAAATTTATGCAGGCATTTTAAAAAACCATAGTAGTACCATTTGATGCCTACAGCTTAGCTTTTGTATCAAGAAGAACTTCGCATGTTTAAAAATTACCCTTAAAAGAATTTGGAGATATTATCACTGAATACTCCTTTGTATGAGCAATCTAAAGCGGTCAGGGAAAGCTGAGAGGCATGATGCGTCAAACAAAATATAGCAAACTCCAATGTCTTCAGCATCCAACCCCACCCCCACTAATCCTAGTAAATCCTACAAGTTAGAATTATTTCACAGTGCCAACAATGGTGATAGACATTTATAATAAGGCCCCTGGGCCATTCCATAAAGTTTGGAAATACATCTTCTAAATCCAAGATTAAATGAAGTGTAAGCTCCAACTTTCCAACTTTATTTCACAGTTCTCTCCTTAATACATTCAATGCTCGGTTCTACATCAGACTACATCCCCACCCCAATACCCACCCCCCCCATGCTCTCACAATTTTATACCTCTTAGAATTCTCAACGCACTTCAGGTCCCCTTATCACCTCCAATCTCTCATGCTAATTTGCATTAAAACTTATAATGTACCTGTCTCATCCACTAGACTAGTCCGTAGTAGTCCATCGAAGAGCAAAACTTTTATTTTATAACACTTCTTCTCACTGTCTAAAGAAGTGCTGTGCAAACCAAAATATTTAGCAAATGTATACTGAATTGAATGCTCCCCTGGCCAAGATCCTTTAAATAAAGTTCCTACTCCTAACCAGTCCTTGCCTGCTTCACCACCCTGACCCCACCAGGGCGACTGCTGCCCAATATCACTTAGAGTAGCTGCCTGTCTGGCACAGGACTCAATTCAGACGTTACCTTCTGTAAGTGGTTCTAGTTCTCCCAGAGGAGGGCACAACACCATGATTTTCTTCTTCCTGCTTTCAATGTACATTTCTTATTTGCGTGTTTTCTCCCTTTAAACTGCTGGCTCCTTGAGGGCAAAGACTGTTTTTGCCTTTCTGTGTATCCCTGGCACTTAGAATTGTTCTAGGCATTTCTAATAAATGCTTGTGGACGTGTAATTGACTTTCTTCTGGTTTCAAAACATGAGGTGATACTTCTTGCGTGGAACAACTCCTTTATTTACTCTCTTGATCCCATCCTGGGACAGCTGGGTGGTGCAGTGGATAGAGTACCAGTGCAGGAGTCACGAGGACCAGAGTTCAAATCTCACCTCAGACACTTGACACTCACTAGCTGTGTGACCTTGGGCAAGTCACTTAACCCCAACTGCCTCATCCTGGGTCATCTCCAGTCATCCTGATAAATATCAGGTCACTGGATTCAGATGGCTCTGGAGAAGAAGTGAGGCTGGTGACTCCTTACTCAAAACAAAGTCAAGAGCAAGTCATGCCATTATTTCTCTGATGATATGGTCTTCAGTAACAAAGGACAAACACACATGAACACACACACACACACACACACACACACACACACAGAGTGGTACAAGCTGCAATACTTTGATTCCAGTCCAAGTTGTACTCAACAGCATTGTCACACACATACCAGGCTGGGCACATGCCAAAGAAGCCATGAGAGTTGAGTGGGCCCAGGCTGAGCAACAGAGTTGAAGCAGACATTCTAGAGAAATGATCCAGATGTTCAGCTATCTGGTTCACTACCAGTCTTCAATAAAACAGAAATGAATTCTATTTTATTTCCTTATCCTAACTTGCACAAACACATTAGTCACATAAATTGGTGCAACGAATTCTCAAACTTAAATTAGCTTTCCAGTCAGCAAATTAATCTGCAATTCGGAGAATTCACAAACTAAGCAACAATAGTTATGAAGGTAAATCTGCTTCCAAAAAAACCAAATCATAATCTATTTACTCTGGAGGTGCCCCTATGCAAAATCTTAAAAATGAATCACCTTCATTAGCATGGAAGAGCAGAAATTCATGTTAATACCAGTTTTAAGTAATTGTGACTGGTATCCCCAACTTTCAAAACATTAAATTCAAGCATGTAGCAATGGTTTAACTACATCTAGTAAATATTTTGACAGCCTAAAAAAAACCAAAGGATTCTTTAAGAATATGTTTTCATTTGTGTAATTCCTGAATTTGTTTTTAAAACTGGCCCTGGTTATATTAAAACCAAGACACCTACCTGGAGCCATATATCCAGACTAAGATAACATGAGTTACATCTGAATTATGTTTATGTTCAAGTTGGTAGAAAGTGATTTTCCCAATTCTAACCCTAATTTTAAGTGTAAAAAATGGTCTGGGGTAAGCTATCATTCATTCAAAGGGTCATTGCTAAATTGTACTTGATTGAGGCCTTTAAAAAGACCTGCCTGGTGTGGTCCTGGTGGCAAAGGAGTATTACAAAGAATTATGATGGACCCAGCAACACCATTTTTAGGGTTGTATCCCAAAGGAATCATACAAATGGAAAAAGGACCCACACGTACAAAACATTTATAGCAATTTTTTTTGTGGTGGCAAATTGGAGATTGAGGGGATTATCATCCAAATTGGGGAATGGCTGAACAAGTTGTGACATATGAAAGTGATGGAATACTATTGTGCTATAAAATAATGAGTAGGGGAACTTCAGGAAAACCTGGATTTATATGAACTGATGCTAAGGGAAGGGAGCCGAACCAGGAGAATACAGTATGTACAGTTACAGTCATATTGAGTGATAACTAACTTTGATAGACTTGGCTAGTCTCAGCAATGCAAGGTTCTAAGACAACTCCAAAAGGCTCATGATGGTAAATGCTATCCACATTCAGAGAAAGAATTAGAGTCTAAATGCATACTATTTGTTCTCTCTGTTTTGTTTCTTTTTTCTTGTGGCTCATTCCATTCATTCTAATTCTTCTTTACAACATGACTAATGTGAAAATGTTTAATATAAATATATATATAGAACCTATATCAGAGTGCATGCCATTTGGGGAGAGGGGAAAATTTAAAACTCAAAAGCTTGTGGAATTGAATGTTGTAAACTAAAAATAAATTTTAAAAATAATTTAAAAAAGAAAGAATTATGATGGGCTCTAAAAAAGATAAAGCCACCCTATTTTTTGTATTTGTATATGCATATAAAAAGATCTCTAAATAAGAAATGAAAACTACCAGGTTTTTCCTAGGAGATTTTTCCTAAGATTCTTGGAAGTAAGAACAGATAAAAACTTCAAAGAATCAGAAACCTGAAGAGTAACTTATTTGCAACTCAAAAACAGTTATTTTCATGACTCATCACCACTTTTCACCAACAGTATTAAACTTAAATAATATTTATTAAATTTACTATTTACACAAATTTTTCAAAACATTTCATACTCCCAAACTAGAGAAGGAAATTATTTAACAGAAAGAAATTCAATCTTCAAAATAACTAGTGATTCTTAACAGATGCAAACAGTAAAGGATCCATAGTTTCAATATAACCCAATACAAGTGTTTATGACTTACGCACAAATTATCTGACTTAGCACTTAAGTGTTGGGAACCAACTAAGGCACAAAGAGGTTAAATGTTTCATCCTGGGTCAAATGAGCTATAAGTGTCCCATGTAGTATCTGAACCTAGATCTTTTCAGACTAGCACTCTATCCACTACATCCGGCTGCCTCTATAAATAATACAGATGAAAACTAATAAAAATGGAAAAAATAGTCATCAAAATGTTTTTTCCCCAAAGAGAATAAAAAAATTCTTTCCAAAAAGTAAATTGCAAGAAATATAACTAATATGGATTAAAAGTCATCTTCTCAGAAATAAAATGTACAAAAATAAAATTTTAAATAAAGTTCACAAGTCATGTGTGAACATTCTTTAAGAGTTTCATACACAAGGTTCATACATGGTTCCACTTTTAGTACATAACATTTAGAGAAAATAAGTTAACACAATCATCTGAATTGGCTGCCTACACACTGGACAAGGTTTATTTCTCTTTTTCAGCTTTTTAGCACATGTAAAACATGCCATGAGATGTCCTGTCCTTCCATGAACAATGCATCCATTTTTAGGTCGGCTCTGACAGATGACACAGGGCTCTACTGTACTAGGGGGAAGAAGAGATTCCACACTTGCTTCTTTGTCTTGCGCGTCTTCTCTCTCAAATTCTCCAGCATCTTCCTGACTACTACAGATGATACTTTTAGATGTTGATGGCTGAGAATAATCCTCACTTTCTTGGGAGTCTGATGTCTGTACTATTTTTTCATCACTTTCCTCAACACATGAATCTTGAGAGTCATTCATTTTATTTTTCTTACAATCTGGAACATCAAAGCCCTCTTCCTCCCCTTGTGTGGGGCTTTCTAGTTTGCCTTTATCTGACACGTCCCCTTTCCCCTCAGAAAGCCAATTCTCTCGCAAAGCCCAGCATCTATGGCAATGTGGTGGAAGTGGAGGGTTCATTTTATCACAGGAAGTACACTTCCAATAGTCCTGCAATGAAAAAAGAAGTAGAGTTAGTTTCAATAGTTCTTAAATAACCAGGAATAACAATGCTAGTCATACCAATTTATTCAGTTTGTTTGTTAAAAATCAGGTTTTGCAATAAAAAGATCTGGTAGCTTATTTTGTAACATTTCAAATTCTACCCCACCTTTAATTCTTAGCAACTTCTCCTGAAACCTGAAATTGTGGGTAAGTGGTCTTTTCACCTTTTGGATATTCTGCCACGAGGCATTCTAATTGTTAGTTGTAAACCTTTTCTTAATAGGAATCCATCCTTATCCATGTCTGTCAAGAACCATCTGCTACCATGTCTATTTTGATTGGGTTTTAACTATTGCTGCCCCCCACCATTTTGTAAAATAGAGATTAATGCAATTTATAGGAAACTAGCCAAGTTACATCCATAGCCAGTTCCCACCTTACAAATGATTTTTGTTATTTTACAAATCAGGTTTTTTTGAAAGTGAAAATGAATGTCTTCATAGAAATAATGCTAGAAACAGAAGTTAGGTTTCCAGACCCAACTCAGAAACGTCTACTTTACAATACAGCCTAATTAATAGTACTAGATATTGAGAGCACTGAACAATGGAGAGGTGGAAAAGGCTGAGAGGATGGCTGGAATTATGAATGAAAATCATCTAATGGATCCCTCTAGTTCTCTTGCCCTAAGGAGAAGGTTAACCCTAGATGAAGCCTGTCTTTGACATCTTCTTCATTACCATTATACTTTCTCTCATTTCCCGGTAATTTCTCCCTCTATGTGTCCTAATGTGATTCCCCCTTAACATTTCATTATATTATCCTCAACTCATATGTGCCCACCAATGTTCTTCATGTCCCCAAATTACCTATAGTCCTTTCACTCTAAACAAAACTCTTATTTCAAGTATCAAGCTGTGTTAGGAAGAAAACCTAAATTAAAAGAAATTAATGACTAAGCCTCAGCAAACCTCCCAGGAGTGATAGCTCCAGTTTTTTTCAAAAGACTTGCAAATTCAAATGAATCCCTGGTAGAGTCATTTCAGGGACAAAGTGAAATGAAAATATTCAGCAAGCAAATGTTTGGAAGAGAAAATATTTTGGAATGGGTACAGAGGTCACTAGACAGTCTGTTATCTTTCAGTTTGCCAACTGCTTAGCTCTACCTAAACTAGAGAGAGAAGCCATAGTAATTCAGCAGTCTCTCTTTCTTAACACTAAGCCCAACTTTTACTTGTTTCTTATGCTTCAAAGATCTATGATTTCACTCATGTGAGCATATTCTCACTGTATTGACGTACATACACTACACCTTAGCACAAGGTTTCCAACTTATCACTTCGGGTGATAAACTTCTCTGATCTTGAGAGATCTTGGATTGATCTTGAGAGAACAGACTAATAGTGCTTCACTTGGCCTAGACTTCTCACCTTGGTAGGAATTTACTAAATTTGCTAAAAAGTCTGAGTCTCCCTGAAATAACTTGAAAATTCAGGATTACTTGAATTATATAACAAGACATTAAGCTAAGATGAGAAACAATACAGAAAACAAGTTTTAGTAAAGGGCTTTGTCTGTAGGTTTGGTGTTTGTTGAGATGGGTTCAAAGAGGGATGAAAGAGAGAAACAAAAATCAACCTTCCTTCCTGACTCTTTTGTTTCTGCTAGTAACACCAAACTTTCAAAGAGTGGAACCACCTCTGACTCCCCCCATTTCCTTCTACCCCCAAATTCAGCCATTATAGTCTCCTCATACTTCCTTATTGCCATTCCCCATTCTTATTGCCATTCAGGATCTTTATATCTAGAGGAATGAAATTATTTAAACGAGCTTTCCATCAATCCATCCTCCACATTAGAGCCAGTGTTTCTCATGTCATTTCCCTATTCGAAAGCATCCAATGGTCTTCACTACCTACAACATGGAAGTCCAGACTCCTTAGCCCACCATTCCAAGGCCTCCACAACAGACAATATTTAATAAGTGAAGTATTAACAGTGAACACAGCATTGTGCAAGATCCTGAGGAAGGTATGAAGTTTAGAGAAAACATAGCTCTCACAGAGCTATTCTAGTAGAGGCATAAGACACACATACTACTAGAATACAAAAAAGTACATAAAACACATGTGTATTAAGGAAACATAACCAAGGGCTATGTAAAATTTGAGGGGAGAAAGTCATTGAGAGGAAATCAGAAAAAACTTTATGAATGATGAGCATTCTAAACCGAATTGGAAAGGATGGGTAGAAAGTCCAAAGTGAGGAGGAGGGGAAGGAAAGAGATTAAGCATTTATATAGCACCTACAACATGCCAGGGGCTATGCTAAGCACTTTACATACCATCTCATTTGATCTTCACAACAACCCTGCAAGGTGCTCTTTGTTATCCCTATTGAGGCCAGCAAAGATTAGGTGATTTACCCAGGGTCATAAACCTAGTAAGTGTTTGAGTCTGCATTTGAACTCAGTTCCTCCTGACTCCAGTAAACCCTCTATTCACTGAGACACTTAGCTAGATAGACATGCTAGGTAGAGAAAATGGCCTGAACAAAGGCAACGAGGTACAAGACACATTCAAGAGACACCAAATAATCCAGTTTAGCTGGAGTATTGAGTCCATGAAGGGAAACAGTATGAGATACAGGTAGAAAAGTAGGGGGATCAGTATATAGATTCATATTCAGTACTTTCTGTGATGGTAAAGCAGAGGGTCCATCAAACGGACAATGACTCAATTGTAGTACATGCATGTAATAGTATAGTGTTACACACTAAGAAATAGTAACTGAGAATAACCTAGGAACAACTGCATAAAATGATACAGAGAGATGAGTAGAACCATACATATAACTACAACAATGTAAATTAAAAGAAAAAAAAAACCTGAACCCTGTAGTCACAAACAAACCAATAAGACTCAGTCTGAAGAGAAGCTGGAGATAAGGGCAGAATGATGAGAACAATGTCAAATGCAGTTATACTGATGGATGAAAGCAAAATTCTTGACCACAAGAGCAGAGGCATCAAATGCAGAGTTCACTAATGCACTACAACACTTCCAAGCACTCCCTGAACCAGAATAAAATGTGCCTGGGAAATGTTACGAAATAAATAAATACAATAAAACAGAGGTAACGTAAGTCAATAAGTAGCCCGCAGGGATCCCCATGTAGAAATCAGTGGCCCCGATATTTAGTCTGACATCAATGGACTTTAAAGCACATCATCTCACAAAACCAAGAACACCCAGTGTCTATAATGCTATCTTATAATACTAAAATAGAAGTCATAAAAGAATGCTAGAAAATAGTTTTCACTAAGTTCTTTTAAAATCATAACGGTATATGTTATTGTTTCTGTTAGGATGACATAAAACTATTGCTTGGTCTACTATGTTGACTATGTACTTCAAAATTTTTATATACAGTATATGAAACAGCTTATTCAACTTGACCTCAACTATATCAATATTATGAAGTCATTTTAATTTTCTAGTTTTTGTTTTCCAACGTTACAATGAAATTTAAATTTTTCTTTTCAAGTCACACAGTACTACTGTGTTTTTACAATTCTCAAATAGACCTTTATCTCAATTATTTGGACGTTCCCTCTAACAGAAATGCACATCATAACTCATCCAGGCCTTGCACCACATCCTTCCCTAAGTTCACCCTGGAGGGGTAACCTTCCTTAGAAGTTGTTTGGCACCAGGATACTGAGTATTGTGTCATCCCCCTGCCATCCCTTGTCCTCAGAATGTAGCAACCAGGACACCTTTAACCTTTTTTCTTATTCTATATATAGAGTATTTAAAGTCAGGTAAACACAGATATCCCTATGGTGTATACCTGATTTTATAATCTTTTCTCCTATTGAGCATACAAAAATCCACTTTACTACTAATTTATTCTTAGAAGGAAAGAATAACTAACAATATTAACCAAATAAGAAGTTAAAACAATAGTTTAACAAAGTCTTTCTCAACATCAGTTAATTAATGAACAGGAAAATCTTCTAAGTGTGTGGCATAAATGTGAGCATTTAAGAAAAAAATATTAATCACATTCCAATAAACAACAAATATGTAGCAACAGATGACAGCCTTAAGTCATTAATGTATGTTGTAATGTTAAAAAAAATAAAGTAAATTTCACAAATTTCTTTACCTCTTAAAAAGTGGATATATTTTTCTAACCCTAACTCTAAATTCATATCTTACTGTCATTTGTTTTTGTATCGCAGGAGAAATCAGAATTTTATACTTACAGCTAAGGATATTTCAGGATCTTCATCAAACGAGTCAGTGTCACTATCCTCTGCCTGATATACGGTTACCTGGTATATCTAAAACAAGGCCCAACAACTCCATTAATACAAATCTATGACTTCATTTTTATCTAAAAAAGTTCCCTAGATTTACTATAAGTTGAGTTTCAAAAATGAAGAGCTGACCCACAAGCAAACAGAAGCACAACACTGGAGTCGAGCAGAGTTCAGACAGGCTCTGCCACTTGCCAAGGGCAAGTAACTTCACCTTTCTAAACTTCTATCTACAAAATGGGAATGATACTGCTCTCAGTATTACAAGGTAAACAGACTTTTCTTTCATGCATGAAGGGTGATGAAGACAAAGATAAAGAAATTTCTGGAATTTTAAATGAACCAATACATTCAAAAATCAGGATCAAAATTTCAATCTGCTATACAGAATGCACTAAAAACAAGGAAAATACCACTTATTTCTTAAGCAGGTATGTTAAAAAAAAAACCCACCTCATCATCTTCATCTGTGAGTTCTTGTCCTTCTTCATTGTGGCTATAATCTTCTGAATCAATAGACTCAACTTCAAACTCAACACTGAATTGGTCTGAAACTGAATCATCTGAATTTTCACTTAATACACCAGTATCAATATCCTAAACAAAAGAAAAGGAATTTTAACTCAAGCAAAAAAAAAAAAAATGATCCCTAATTTCCTAACTGCTCTCCCTTACTTGTTGTCCAATCCCGCCCCCACCTTAAAATCCAATCAGCACATCAAACTAATTCTTCCAAAAAAAACTTTACCATTTTCTTACACAAAATTGGACAAAACCTAGACTCCTTATCCTGACATTCTAGGCCTTCAAAAATGCTAATATTTAAAGCTGTTCTTACACTTGATAACCTCAGAATGAACCATCCTCTCCAGGCAGACTGTCCCTACCTCCAAGCCTTTGCTTTAACCTTTCCTCCTATTTGAAATGGTCCCTCCCTCTCCTCCCCAACAACATCCCACTCTTCCACACTCCTTGAGGGTCAGCTTAAGTTCCATATTCCTGGAAAACCTTCCCAATCACACATCTGAAAATTATCTGTCTCCTTTGAATTACTGAATTACAGGTATAATATCTAATTTTCCCAAAAGTTTATGTATTTGAGAACAAAGACTGTCCTCTATACTTTCTTGTCTCCCCCACTGAACTAGCACATGACTTGTGCACACTTGGGTCTTTAATCTGTTGACTTAAAAACATAAACTTTAAACAGTTTAATAAATAGGATTACAGGTTGAATTTGGAGAGGTAGAAAAATGGTCCAATTTACATAATTCTAGCACTTACCAGAGGGCTTGCCCAGAAAATACAAATAACTGGTTATGGAAAATAGTCTAAATTGAGACTATTCATAAAAAATCCTGCTAAAGGTTCTCAATTTTAAGACAACTGCCTTTCCTAGCTATCTCTGAAAATTTCAGAAATCAGGAGAAATTAATGCTCATCAGTATTATGTGTCTTGTAAAAGATACAGCTTAAAAATGAATTTTTGGACTCTGAGCCAAAGAGCTATTAAATTTGTTAACCAAGGCAGGTGTGACAAAGACCCTTAGTGTGGAATGAAATCTACTCACATAGCTGAGTATAAACAATTGGAAGTCAGAAAAACTGAGTTTGAATCTTAGGTCAGTCATTAACACCCAAGTGACTGTAGGCCAATCACTTAACTGCTTAGTGGGTTTCAGTCTCCTCATCTGGATTATGAGGTCTACTAAAATATTTCTAAGGTTCCTTCCTGCTTCTCAATTCTATCAACTACGAAAAATACAAGTAACACCTTATTGAAGAAATCAATGGAAACTATATGACACTCATTAACCATCACAGTTTCTATGGATTTTGAATCTTTGCACAGAAAATGCAAGGATCACACTTAAAGAAAATACTTTAATGAGATGATCAGCTAGTCCCTAGTGGATGCTGCCATATCCCAGAGAAGGTAGAGGTGGAATAGGTAATTGTTTGCAGCATATCATCCAGATGTGGCCGGAGAGATGCTAGAATTTTGATTATAATTACATGGCCATATGCTAATAGAAGTCTACATTCTTTATTTGTAACACAGTCTGATTATGGCACCAGTAGCTATACAACTCAATAATATAGCACTGGCACTTATGAAAATAGTACCAAGTTTGTACAGCTCCAGTCCTAAGTGCAAGCAGGTAAGGACAGTCAGTTCAGTAGCCAACATGACTGATGTCACATTTCCCTAGCTTGGGCAAGAATTCCAACCAACAAATTTACCAACCATCCCTCAAATAAAGCCTTTCCTTCTCTTCTCTTCTCCCCTCCCCTGCCCTTTTGAATCACTATGATTTGACAGATAAGTTCAAATTCACTTCTAATTTTTCCCTGACAAAAATGATCCCAGTCAGGTTACAAATTTTCTATGTGTAGCCATATAAAGAGAGTTTGAGGAAATAATCTTTTTAAACTTCTTGCATATTGAGAAACTTTTAGCCCTTATTTAAAAGAATAAAATATTTTAGGCAATTCAGTCCTAGCCCCTTTTCTACACTGCAAATTTGGAAGTAGAAATGAAGGTTTAAATGCATAACAAGGAAAGAATGCTGCTATGCTCTAATCTGATTATTTTACTGGAGGGTAAAAGTGAAGATGGGCAGCAAAACATTTGCTCTTATTTCCTAAGTTCTTTAAGAAAAAGCAGGAATTAAGAAATCTTAAAGAAGTGCTTCTCAGAAGACTGGTCTGTATATTGGATTTACAGCTGATTGCATGTTAAAGGAGAAAAGTAGTAACCAAACTCAAGGTAGGATGAGTTTGTTGATTCTCCCCAGCTAGCATCCACCTTAATAGAGCAGCCTAAGTACATATCTACCTTACCTAGGAATGGAAGAAAAAAATTTAAATAAAACATAAATGTGTTAAGCTGGAAACTGGATTACTGTACTTAAATTATTGCCTGAATCATAAAGTGATTCTTAGATGTCAATTTAAAACCATGTATTATTTTCTACGCTATCTGAAGTGCAGTATCTCAGCTACAAGGTGGGTGCTACATATGTCAATCATACTAAAAGGAATCAACAGTTTCCAAATGTCTCATACATACAAAAATATTTACAACAGTGCTTTTAGTTAGTAACAAAGAACCAAAAGGAAAGAACATCCTTTTATCTTTTTATTCAGAGATTTTAAAAAGCTACCAATGGTTCATTGGAGAACTCTGTGTATACCTTTTTAATCTCTGTAGTTTTACAACTGAGCTAAGTATTATTTCTCAAATATTTTGTTGCAACTCAGCTTTTACAATTTATAAAGCATTTTAAAAGGGAAAGATTCAAAACGACATGCACTCAATTCACTACCTGAAAGCTGGTAGGCATTTCCTATTCCTAATTAAGTATGCTGCCTATGTGACTTCTTTTGGCATAGGACATAAAGGGCAGACTCTCAATCTGGCAAGAAAAAAATTACGCTTTATGTCTAATGCCAACAAGTTGACATCAACGGGAGAAACGGAAAACATTCACTTTGACATTCTAACCATAAATATGAATAGAATACATAAAAGAGGTCACAACTACATGGATGAGCAGCTTATGAATAAAAAAGCTGGCTGTGTTTGGTTTCATTGTATACTCAAATTATTTCAAAAGATTCTCAAAGTAAACATAAGCAAATATACCACCATGAAGATAACTAGCTTATGTCACAATATCTACTACAGAGAGTAGTAGAGAAATTCTACTAAAGAACTCAACAACGTTCTTCAAGCTAAATCAATACATACTTTGAAATTCAACAACTTCAATACACAAGTGAACACGAGTAGAAAGTGAAAACTACACTGGCAAATATGGCTTATGATCAAAAAATTAAAAGCCAAAGTGAAAGTAGACTCCTAAAAATTGTCATACAAATCTTAAGTACAATCGTTTAGAAGAGCTGGAAAGGCACTAAACAGGGCAAGAAACATTAAAAATTTAAATTTGCCATTTTTCAACAGACAGGAAACAAATCACATCAAATCAGCTGTCTGTGGAATCAGTTGACCAGATAGAGCAGAGGCCGAAGTAAGCATCAAAAAAAGGATGAAGGTATAGACACTGCATACAATTACAGTAGCTCCTACAAATCCAGAGCATACAGACTTAAGAAATTGGATTATCACCATTTCTAGCCCAATCTCTCATCTCAATTCTGGTCTCTCCTTAATTATATTTTATTAGCATTTAGGTAAAAGGGATAAAATTGTCCTTATTTCATTTTAATCCTATTCCAACCTTAACACACGACAATCATACTCAACAAACAGGCTCTCTTTAAGTTCTATTAGTTTTCTAAAAATTCCGGTTCCCTCATCCTCCCCTTTGAGATCAGTATTAAGAATGCTTACCCTTTCTCCTCTCTTCCTATTCTTTGTTGTTCGTTCTCCGTTTTCTTCACCTTTGATGCTTATAATCAATTTCTCTTCTTCCCTCCTCCCTTCTCCCTCACCCCTAAAACGATCTCCCTAGAGTGATTACATTGAGTTAAATTGTAAAACTCACTTTGGTTTTCATACCTTGATGATGATCTGCCTTCTTGTTGGAAAGCTGCCTTAAGACTGGCTCTCTCCTCCACAAATCCTTGAAATCCCCGTAGATTCAAAATGACCATCTTTTTTGTCTTCAAAAAGATTCTATTAGAAACTTAGCACAAATGGAAAACTAAACTGGTTTTGGGATGAAATTTTATAGCTTTAATTTTTTAGAACTAAAATATTTCAGATTCTGTCCTTTTTCTTGTTTTGGTAGAAATCTTACGTAATTCAAACTGATGTTTTCTGGTAGGAGATGCTTTTCTCAGTGACTTGCAAAATCATCTTTTATTAGGGCAGTCGTGAAGTCTGACAATGATGTATCCAGGCAAGATTACCTTGGGATTAACTGTTCCATTAATTTATAATGTCCCTCATTTTCAATACATTCTCAGATTTCCCTAGTTTCCCAAAATATGTCATCTTGTTTTCTTCAGCTTCCAGAAACTGAGAATTCTGATATTCTTTTTCCTTGTTCTGTCTTCCAGATAAAATTTATCCAACTGTTCTAAATCTTTGTCCAGTTGTGAAATTTTTTGAGCATATTTCCCTTCCTTAGGTTTCTTCAATTTTGTCCTCCAGGGAAATAATTCTATTTTTAAAATTTTACCATTTCTTCAGATACTTCTAAGCTGTTGTTTCAGAAATCTCAGGAAAGTTCTCATTCGGTTTCTTTTCATTTTATTTCAGCTCCTCCATGGCATTTTTCTTAAATTCCTTTCTTCCTTAAATTCCTTTACTACATACACTGTTCCAATATCCATCGTGTCCTAGAAAGATTAAGGCCTCTGTTTTCTATTTCATATATTCTATTTGTCTGGTGTTTATGTCTCTACTCTTATACTCATTTTGATTGTATTAGAACTTTTTCTCATGTTTATTAAGCCTTGAATTTTTTTCCCCAAAATTTTTCTCTTGAAAAATGACAGTGTTTTTCACTCTTTCAGGCATTCATTGACACAATTTTTGGCTCATTTGGGATATTGAGGTTTTCCATAGATCTTTTACTCCTCCATCTTCACAGAAGATCATTAATCACATTTCTTAGAATTTTAACTCTTGTACAACAGTCATTACAACAAAAAAGTGGGGAAAAAAGCCCATAAAGTACTTCAACCAGCAAATACTACCTCATTGGCAGGTACATACTACCTCAAATAGCAGCCAAGGGCAATACGAGTTGGAATACAAGCTCAACTGTAAAACTACAGAAAAATGCTGGAAAACTACAAACAGTATTACCTCAAAACAATGAAAAGTTGTTAAGAAAACACTCCAACAAAGATGTTGTGAGATCCAGATTAAGCCAGTTCATCCTGAATGAATTTGCAGATAAAACCAGATGGAAATCAAACAGAAGTAAAATAACAGAATTGTGAGGATTTTTTATGGCAGTATATCATTCCCATGGAAAAGATATGAAATCACCATATTCAATTCAGGCTTTGTGAAGAAGTGACAATTGTACTTAAACCACAAGTTGGGAGCCATTAGAATTGGCCAATTAGATACAGAAAAAATCCATGCTACAGGAAACAATTCCTGAAGCACTCAAGGATCAATTAGCAGACAAGCAAAAGAGGTGAAGATTCCTAAAGACTGAAAAAGTTATGGATTTTGCTCTTACCCTGCCCCCCAAAAAACAAAAAACAAAAATGGGTAGGGGAGAAAGGGAAAGAAAGGAATTGAGAAAATAGCAGCAACTAGCACCCCATTTGTGCAAACGGTCACAACAATCCATGCTCACATCCATAGTAACCTCAACAAAAACCATAAAAGCATTATTTTCTTAGACAATTTTCTACAAAAGACCACAACTTTACAGTCAACTCTGTTGACTCAAAGATACAGAGAACGCAATACCCCACTATTTATTATTCACTGATTTTCTTCTTTGGAGAATGGGTCTCCTCAACCAGTCCAAGACGGAGAACATACAGCAGCCACTAAACAAGCCTGATCCAAAACTGACTGTTATGGAAGCTTCACTCTGCTCCGTCTACGACCTGCGCCAGTGTGCTCCTCCTTAGGCAGCCTGGTGGTCTTCTACTCCCAAAGGCTGACCACATTGGTGCTGGACTTAGCACACACCATTAGCTTCAGCCACACTGCAGCTCAGAACTCGCGAAATCAAGGGGATCCATCAGCCTACCCCAGCAGCAACGATTATAGATGTGCAACATCATGCCTGGCTATTATTCAGTGATTTAAAAGAATATGACTTAATAAAAAAAAAAACAATGGAGACTTGAAGTCTCCTCAGATGTACATCTGGGAGGCACATATCAAAATCACGTAAGACTAACAGCAAACAAGACATCATGAAAAATATACTTTACATAAAGTCTAAATGAAGGATTCCTTATCAATTACAAGCCTATCCAAATGCTTCTAATCAGATGACTGTACTTTTTTGCATCATCCCCTGTAACACTACACAAAACTTCAAATAAACTCACAGGAACGTGAGGCTGGTCTAACAATCCACAATTGGATAAAAATAGTGGATTAAAATATTGCCTAGATAATGCCCGATGGCCAATCAAATGAGCTGCCAATGTTTGTAGGATAGGCATATCAGATGGAGAACAAGCTTGGGCATGAAGTGGGTAGGAATGAGACTGGGATGGGTTACATTTGGAAATCATCATCATGTGTTCATTAGTTCTAAATTACCTGATGATGCAAAAGCCTGTTTTAACACCAATCACGGATACCAAATGGTTCTGAATCATAAAACGATGATCATGCATAAGAAGGGAAGTTATCAATGGGAAAATTCATTGTATTAAATAGTTCATAAAAATGAGATGTAAGATGCTTTGCAAAACTTAAAACACCATACAAATGCTAGCTGCTACTATCATCATAATCACAAATATCTAAAGAGCTGTTACCCAGTAGTTAAGCAGTCAATATCAAGTTTTCAAAAGAATTACAAACTGTGAGCAAGCATACAAAAACATGTTTCAAATCACTATTAATAACAGAAATGCAAATAAAACAATTCCGCAGTTTCATCTCATACTCAGCAAATCATCACAACAAAAGATGAAAACAGTCAATGCTGGAGGATCTATGAGGAAGACAGATACTGCTGAGGGACCTGCAAACTGGTCCAGTCATTCTGGAAAACAATGTGGAATAATGTAGGAGAAATTCTCCTAAACGGTTCATAATCTCCGATTCAGAGATCCCAGTGCTTAAGAGTACAGTCCGGGGGGGTGGGGAGGGAAACAAACAGCTCTCACACATGCACAAAAACAATCATAGCAACGCTTTTTGTGGTTACAAAAACTGGAAATAAAATGGGTGCCCATTTAGCTGAGGAAACAGCTGAACAAACTGTGGTGCATGAACATAAAATATATTATTGTAGCATAAAAAACAATAAATATGAGAAATTTAGAGAAAAAGCACTAGATATATGAAGTAATGCAGAGTATGAAGTAGAAACAGGAGAATAATAAACTGCTGTGGTCCAGTCGTGTCCTATTCTTCTTCACGACTCCATTTGGGGTTTTCTTGGCAAAGATACTGAAGTGGTTTGCCATTTTCTTCTCTAGCTCATTTTACAGTTGAGGAAACTGAGGCAAATAGGGTTAAGTGACTTGCCCAGGGTCACACAGCTAGTAAGTGTCTGGGGTCAGATTTGAACTCAGGAAGACGAATCTTCCTAACTTCAGGCCTGGCACCCTACCTAGCTGCCCAAAAATCAATATATATAAAAATGATAAAACAATGTAAATTGAAACTACGCTAAAATAAAGCCAAACACCAAAAATTTAATGACTAATATTGGCCCCTCCCCTTCCCAAGGAGAAAATAAATATATTTCTCTTCTTTCTCTGAGAAGATAAGGAACTATGGGTTTGGAATGATATAGAATACTGTCAAACACTTGCAGACAGTAGTTTTATTCACCTATTTTTCTTTGTTACAAGGAAAGGCTCATTGTATATATGTTGGGGGGGAAGAAGAGCCATAAAGTGAAATGGTGGCAATGTAAAAACATAAAAATCCATAAAAGTCATTATTCAAAACAATTCAGCTGTACTTCAAGTCAAGGTTTACTTGGTTTATCCCTTTACTAGGGAAAATGGATTCTTCCCTCAGTTGCCACCCCCTTCTCCAAACAGCCCCCACGTCTCTTTCCCCACCCAATAATGTTTTCACAATACCCAGATTAAATCTCTATTTGCCCTAGAAATCAGCCCCCCCCCTTTTCTCAGTTCTGACCCAGGAAGACTCCCCTACTCCTCCGGTCTTTATTCTCTCCAACCCCTAAATCTAGGAGTAAAAAGGACCTTTGACAGGCTCAGCATATACCAATAACCTACTACCCTTTCCTTTTTCTCAAAAGGCCTGCCCTTTGAAGTGAGGGTAGAATTTTGGGATCCAAGTTCGAATGCATAAATTTTGAGCCCAGGTTCTAATAGTCCAATGAAGGTAGCCTGAGTTTTAACGTAGCAATGAGGGTTCCAAATTCCAACAAATTGATCAAGGCTCTGAGTTCCTATAGACCAGTTGACAAACAGAAAAATAAGCCATAAAAACTTCCTACCACCAGTGAAAGAAAAAGTATCCAGTGAGAGGTAGCATAGAAGTTCTTAACCTTTTTATATCATGCCCTCCAATCCCTGGCAGTCTAGTGAAACCCATGGACCCCTTCTCAAAAAAATGTTTTTAAGTAATTAAAGGAAATGCGAAATTTCATTTAGGAATTAGTGAAAATAAATACGTAATTTTCCCCCATCTAAGCCCATGGACAACCTGAAATTTATCCATGAATACCAGCTTAAGAATCAGTAGTAGACAGTTGGTCTCAGAACTCAGTATCCCAAGCAATTCCATATGATTTTAAGTTATAGAATAGTTGCTAATCTGTATTAATAGAGGAAGCCTCCTCATCTGGGACTTAACATCAATAAGATCACAGGTTAAGACTAGAAAAAGAAAAAAAGACCCAAGTGTCCCAGCACAAGGAGGTGATAATTACATTATACTATGACAGACATGTCAGACTATATTGGAAGTACTGTATCTAGCTCTGGGTATGACATTTTTTGAAGAAATAGTGAAAAGTTAATATTGAACCAGGAGCAGAACTGTAACAGGAAGAGTACTCTAAATCACTGTATTTTTCATTAAAGGAAATAGGAATGTTTAGCCTTTTTACAAAAGATAACATTTCATAGGGGATATAATAATCTTCAAACACATGAAGCATTGTTATGTGAAGGCAAGATCATAATTGTCTTGCTTGGCCCCCTAAGACAAATTGATAAAAAATTACAGAGAAGTAATTTCAGTTCAAATTAAGGGAAAAAAAAATTCCTAAAAATGAAAATATTTAAAAGTGAAATGGGCCAACATAAAAACTAATGGATTTTCTATCAGGAAATCTTCACTTAGGCTAAATGATCAATGATTAGGCATACTGGAAACAGGATTCATGAGTTGGAAAGGAGTTAGATTAGAGGATCTCTAAATTATTTTTTAACTCTCAGCCCATGGTCCTCTGATAAACAGTATAAAAGACTGTGTCAAGAACATTTATTATAATTACATAGTGAGACAGCCAGGAAAACAGTTAAAATAATACAGCTAATTTCAAAGATAAAGTGGAAACCAAAGCCATGATTTATATCTTCCACCATGCTAAACACACAGTGGGTACTTAATGAAATGTGATAGATTTAAATAGAAACCAAAACTGATACTGTCCTACCATATATAATAATGTCACATCAGTATTTCCCTCCTTCCATTTAAATCTGCCTTTTTTTACTTCCAAACCTACCACGCCACATATGTGGTAGGTGTTGAAAATAATGGACAATGACATACTTGCTGGTGGCTGAAACATACAGGCATTGCCTTAAATTATGATTAAGCTTTCCAAGAAAATACACAAATTCTAGTAACTGAAAAAACTAGGAAATATACCAGCTATGGTGTTCAGACTCATATGAAGAGCTACAAATATCTAGGTTAATGAAATTTGGGGGGTTCTGCCCTTGCTTTTTTAACTTTTACAATCACTAAAATGGAACTGCTACAAGTTTCTAAAATCCATATAAGCTTGATTCTCTTAAGTATCTTTCATCATATTTAATATTAATTTTATCATCAAATCTCTAACTCTCCATCCCCAAGACTACATCTAAATGGATGTTATTACACAGTTGCTTCCCTTAAAGGGAAAATCTTATCACAAGTTTAGAAGCTCATACTCCTGTCCTTTGAAAAAGAGTTTCTTTCAAACCCCCTTTACCTACATTTCTGTTGACAAGATAGCTAATCTATTTTAACAAACAATGATTACCGGACTTGAAGGGATTTCTGTTGAGTCACTGCTACTGCTTCGTTCGCAGCATATCTCACTTATGACACATAGGGCACAGCTTTCATCAAATGTAAGGGAAATACTATCTGACTTATGTCGTTTTCTGTGTCTTTCACCAGGCAACTCATCAGAATTTTCTTCTTTTTATGAAAAAAAAGAAAAATATGTTAATTTATACAATTATAATAATCTAGAAAGTGTTCTGTGTACATTTACATTGAAAATTTTTTCACCAAAAAGTTAAAATTATAGGCATATGGACTAAAAGGTAACAGTAACATACAAACATGTCTGAAAAGAAACATCTACCAAAACATCTCCAAATGAGTCTCATAAAAGGTCATCAAACACATCATTTTTGCAGACTTGTATCTCCATAAGTAATAATTTATAAAATTCATAAAGAGATTTTCTTCTTTAAACTCCTCTGTATGTTGATAAATATTGTATTCTAAAATATGAACTTTTATCACTGGCATCTCAAAAAATAAAAAAAATTTCTTGCTAAAGTGGCTTTAATCATACCAACTTCTTCAGAATCCTAGTCCTTCAGCAGGATATATCAATATAAATGAGAGCTACTTTTAAACAAAAGATTACCTCTATGATTTAAAAAAGGCCAAGATAGTTGCCAACAACTGCAATGACTTGTGAGCACAAGACAAACCACTGAGATGTAAAAATAAAATGTTAAAATTACTTATGTTTATTTTTACCTTAAAAAAGCAAAATTAAGCTTTACTTAACATTTAATGAACAACTTAGTACCAATATCCTCACTCAGACAGGTCACATATCATGATATGTGAGGTATTCTAAGGGAACAGTGAGAGATATACAACACTAAGAGGTTGAGATTAGTGCCCTCATTCACTGATTTGCTTTCCCCATTATTACAACAAATTGCAGTTTGTTTTCCTGGCTAAGTGGATTTACTGTATTATCTAGGTTTATCTACACTAACCCTTGCAAAATAGACAAGTGATTTAAAAAGATTTCTGCAAAGAAACTATGGATTGAGGATAACATGAAATAAATGCACAAGCGCAAATGAACATGAATATGGCAGAGATGCCATTTCTCTTACTCCCTCATCAGCCAAATTACGAGATAAAAATGACAATACAATGAACTGTAATAAAATAAGACAGAAAATCAATCAAAATCCTTTGAAATTATTCATAATCTTTGAAATGTGGATCTTGATCCATTATCATTAATGTTTTACCTTGAATTATCAAGATTTTCAAAGATAATAAAGCATATATTCAACTGCTCTCACTATAAGTATTACAATTTTATGTACCATTAATAAAAAAGTTTAACTATTGTCCTTTACCTGTCATACTTTAACTTCTATTTTTGTGTTTTTATAATGTATATAACATATTAGTGCAATAGTTCCATGTAAGCAATTTAAATGCCATTGTACTACACTGAGGGTATATACTCAAATGTTTTTAACAGAAGTACAAAATCAATAAAGCATAAGTGCTGTATAAGCATATTTGTGATTTGACACATTTCTAATTTTCTCCTTTTACATTTCTATTCAAAGATATCTTCATTTTTCATTTTCTCAAATGAAAAGTTACCTGTCAGTGGCAAAGACTATACTTAAGATGTACTGAGTAAAAACAATGAGAAAAAAAATTAGAAAGGATTGAAAGAAAATAATTAGCCAGCATTAAATAAATTAGCACATATCATATATAAACAGAGAATGAAAAGAAAGAACTAAGATCCATCCACTTAACAAAGGAAAAAATCCTTCAAGCAACCACCATCAATATAAAAGTTAATTTCAAGGGAGAAATGAAACAAAATTTTGAAACTAAGTTAACTATCACTATATACCTGCTTCACTATGTGTTCTCCTTCTAGATGAGGTAGTTGGTCTAGAATTCAGATTTGGTGACAGTTTCTCTTCCTGCAATTCCTGAATAGACTCCTAAGTATTCAACACAGATACAAAATAAATACTAAGCTTAAGAATACCAGTCAGCTAGAAGTCAAACAATTTCCGGTGCAAAAGAATTACTGTAGTAGAAAATGAAAGGTTAAAGCTCACCTTTTGACCACTTCCGATTTCAAGGTGACAGCTGGCTTCATTTGTTGATGTATTTGGACTAGCAAATTCTTAGGAAAAAATATATAAATTAGATGTTTAGAAAAGATAATTAATTTAATTGGGAATTGCAAGACATGAACCTCTTATGAAATTGAAATTCTTGTCAAATATGCTCCTAATAGCTGGCACAAATATATTTCTTTAAAATAGCATTTTTTCCCCTAAAAATTTAGAAATTAAGAATTCAATTAAGATTGAGTTAAATTTCAGAGGCTATATGACCATGGAAAGGTTATTTGACCTCTCTAAACTTGTTTCTTCTACTAAATGGGAATAATACATAAAGTCCCTACTTGATAATGCTGAAAGATTAAATGAGATAATGAGACACATTTTAAGGGTCAGTCACTATTATTAACACAAACATGGAGTGAAATATACTAATTATGTTAGCATAATTTTACATTTTTTTCTTTGAGAAAACAAGAATATTTAAGAACACAGAAAATAATATCTGAAGACATAATCTCTATAGCTCCCTATAAAGGCTTTAAAAATTATTAGAGAAACAAAAACAAGAGAAAACTCATTCTCAAATACTAAGCTTTTTAATGCGTTAATATAGTAAATGTATTTTAGTTTGATAGATGAAAAGCTCTAAAATTTATATTACATTTATTAATATTATTATATTAATTACAATTTCTATTACACATTTTTGAATTCCTGTATTAGGAGACAGTACCACAAATCTCTATTCTGAGTAACTTTCTTTCAGATAATTGAAAGGCGAGGACAGATGGATGGCTACTTTATCTATATATAGGCAATAATAGACCCCTCAGCCATGACAGTAAGCAGAGGATCTGGGGAGAAAGCTCAGGCTGCAAAGAAGAAAAGTTTGGAAAGATGGAAAGCAGTAGAAGCTCTGGTAAAAGGAGACAGGGGCTGCTGGAGGTCCAGGTTGCTCCACAGAACGAACTTGGAGGTAACAGTCAGGGTCTGACTTAAAATAAACAAAAGAGAAGATATAATTATAAAAATTTAGGAAATCACTGATTAAGACTCATATAATTCAAAATGAATTTAGTAGCTTAATTCTCAAATTTTAATTTTAAAGTAAATTTTCTGATATTTTAGAAACAAGATTAGGCCCAAGTATATGTAACCATCAAGTTTGTTTTGAGGGACAATTTTACTGAAGTTTTCAAAGCTATTTAAGTAAAAAGACTGTGTTACAAGGAAGGAATGAGGTTAACAGATAAATTAGTATGGTATAGTGAGAAGAGTGTCAGGTTTAAAGTCAGAGGACTTTGGTACAAATACTGGTTGTGCTATTACTATTGTGACCCTAAGTAAGTTATTGCACTTCCTTGGGCCTGCATTTCCTGTAAAATGAAAGGCATCTACCAAACCTTTGTGGTCCCTTCTGGTTCTAAGTCTACAATCCTATGATCACAGCTTCAGTGAGCTTTTAGTGACAGCGTGGATCCTAGTAGAAGAAAGTAGTCTTCTTACTTCCTCTATTTCTAAGCCCTATGGAATTGCAGAAACAATCTAGGTCTAGACCTAAAAACTAGTCTGCTCTTAAGAATCTGAAACTGAAAGGAACTCCCTATTTTTTTTTAAACTTGAATTCTTTTTTATTAGATTTGCTGTATAGGCAAATACAGTGGGACTAGCCTTTTAGATAACACTCCCATCTTCAGCCAGCATTTCATTCCCATAGATTTAAGACATTGTACAGAAATATGAAGGCAATTATCAGATTTCATGTTCTTAATCTTGTGTTCATACCCTGAATTTGGAGAATTTGGATTAAAGCTAGAACTTAGAAAGAAATAGGAGTTTAGTTTGGAGCATACTGAGTTTGAGATGTCAAAAGAACATTTAAATGGAAAAAATTAATATACAATTTTGTCCTTCAGGTAAAACTGTTACTATTGTCTCCTCTCTATTCTATAAGGAGGTTGGGCACTCTGTGGATTAAAAGATAGACACTGAGAAGGCTGGAGATAAACTATTCAGTGGTCTCTTAAAGCATAATAACTATTTTCACAAGATCCTCTTAGACAAAAGATATCTTTACTACTCTAACTGGGACTGGCATATAACCAGAGTGACTCTGACAGCATTTCTCCAAATGAAAAAGCTGATGAAGCTGCTTCTTGAGAGCCATGATAAGTCAGGGAAATACCTCATAGAGACCTTCAAGTATATGTAGAGATTCCTGTCTCCTAGCTTTTTGAATGGCTGTGTACCTAGGAACTCCCTATTTTACACACAAGGGACTCACACAAATTTCATTGGCCAACATCCTTGCTCTACAAATTAAGATTAATTTCAAGGTAATTTCCACTCCTTATACAAGACTTAAAGACTTATGTCTAAATTCTGTTTGTTTCATAGAAAAGGAAATTCCCTCATCTAGACATGCCATATGCCCAAGGTTTCATTTAATTTCTCTAACTTTTTCTGCCAAATATGACAGCACTTGAGGGTAGTGCTACCAATCTATATTTTATTCTGAGATGAAAAATGAAACTGATAGTTATAAAGTCACCAAAAGCTATATGGAGAGCTCACTGTAGCTTCTATATTACAGCTGCAAAGAATCTGGGAGCAAGGACAACACATAGGCAAATATGTATGCAAAAATCGAACCCAGGAAAACTCTAGTTCCAGGCCAGCTCCAGGCCAGCCCTAATGAAGTGGGCAGATCCAGTCACAAGTAATCCCTGAGCAACCTATAAGTTTCAAAGGCATAGGCAGCATGGCACAACAAAAAGTACACTGAAACTGGAGTCAGGAAGACCTAAATTTAAATCCTGTTTCCGCCACTAAGTAGAATGTGGTCATGGGCAATCACTAACCTGTCAGACTTAATGTCCAAAGACCCAGGCACATGCAGAGCTACTGTGAGGTTTAAATGAGGTAACAATATTTAAGGTGCTTTTTAATCTCAAGTATTATATAAAGATGCCAATTATATTATCATCTTTGTATTCTCAGAGCCTCTCCCAATGCCCTTTTTTCACATAGTGTGCTTAATATTTATTCATTTTAATTGAACATAGACTACGTCTTATCTTGCAGCTGTGTCTTGAGATGACCTAGGAAGAGGCTTTGGTTTCTTCTAGAGAGGGATTTCAGGTAGAGGCTGGGGAGCAGCTATAAGGCAGAAATTCAGGCTTAGTGATTCCTAATTTCTAGTCAGTCCTAAAACCAACCTGATTTCTGGGAAAAATTTTGAATTAACAAGGTTATGCTGAAATAGAACCACACACTGGGGAAAAGAAGCAAGTTATCATTTACTCAGACACAATGATCTATGTGGTACTGTTAGTATATCAAAAAGATACATACTTATTCAATGGTCTCATCCAGGACCACTGATTATTACACTATTAACCAGGACATAAAATCCACTTTTCAGTGTTCTAAGTTCTAGCTATATTGATTACCTCTACAAACTGAGGACTTCTAAATTACCCAACTTGTCAAAATAAATCAATAATTTCCAACTTAAAGAAGGTCAGAGTTAATTTTAAACTTATTCATAATGATTTAGAAGCTATAAAATACTACATAAAAAATTAGTTTCTTTGTACTGTTCCATTAAATTATTCCATCAAATTATTAAAACTACTACATTAATTCTGCATTTAATGAAAACTAGTTATGAAATGCTAGAATATAAACAATTAAAAAAATACTTTGGAATTCTTTCAAAATCAACTTACCTTGTTGATTGACTACTATCAAGTTTCTAGAAATCATTGCATACAATCGCCTGGGTGGGGTGGGAGAGAAATAAAAAACATATGTCTGTGATGAAAAATCTGCATAGTGGTCGAATTCAAATTAATATAATCCAAGATTTAAGGGGTTTTTAGGGGGTATTAAACAGTCTCAAATGGAATCAAAATATTAGGGCCAATATAGCACACAAGTGACAGACAATGCTATATAAAGAACTGACCTCTCTTAATTAGTACTAAGTAAGCCAATAAAGAAGACAATTTTATGAGTCCTAAGGATTTAGAGAACTATATATGCTTCTTAGCATTATTTCTTCTGGATTTGTCAAAACAAGGAAAAAAACACAATCTTTCTCACAGAGAAGAATCTAACCTACAAAGGAACTGTATTCATTTCTATTTTATCATTCACATTAGGCTAATCATTTGATGTTCTTTTTTATTAGTTTAACATCTACAAAAGAACCAAGGATCACTTAAGTAACTAGGCACATGTAAAGAAGAGTTGGTGACTACTATACATGTCATTGTTACGTATTTTCTAGTTCCCAAAAGAGAAGGAAGATTAGCATTACCAGCTAGTTGCCTGCTAAAATGTTTCTATTTACTTCCATTTTCCTAAGCAGTAATTTTCTTCAATCTCCTATATATGAAACTTTTGGTCAGAAATCATTTAAAAATTGAACATATACAACAGCAGCTAAACCATCAAACATTACCTAACATTAATATAACAGAAATCATGTACGAACAAGACAATGAATTTCAACTCTACAAGAAAACACTGGCTCTAGGTTACATTTTGTCAAAACAAAAGTTTCACAGTAGCATGTCAAAACAGGCAACAGGCATTTTCAAAAGTAGCTGATTTGTAAGCTATTTACAGAATTAGTGATCAGTAACCTGTTACAGTACAGAAGGGATAATGCATTTGGAGAAAACAAAAATGCAGAGCTGAAGAATTAAATTTCAAGATTTTTCCTAAGAATACAAGTTTCTAATTAAGACTATCTCATGACATTTAGCATGATATATAATTATAGAAAACCTTTCACTAAACAAAGATGATCTTACAAGTTAAAAAAAGAAACAAACCTGAAGTCATAACGGGATTTTTAAATGAAATCAACAGAAACAGCTTACCTATGCTCTTTCACAGAAAAGCTTGGTACCCCAAACAGATCTCCAAGAAGGTCATCTGAACAATAGACAATGTGCTGTTGCTTTTTATCATATAATTGTTTGGACATAATATACTGGCCAAGATAGAATAAAACCTGAAATAGAAATGAAATCTATGAATAGAGAGAAATCAATGCTACAATCTGAAATATATATATCAAACAGGCTATATAGTATTAGTATCAACCTCTGTACCACATCTAACAGGAAGTTTTCAGGAATAGGTTTGAAGTCACCTAACACAGAATTTGAGAAGTGGGAGCAAATAGGGCAGTTCTCTAGTCCAAGTTAGAAACAAAAGGAATCCCAACTGTAATATACCCAACAAGCAGTCATTCAGTCTCTGCCTGAAGACGTCCTAGGAGTGGGAGTCTGCCACCTCTCATTCCACCAGGGGAGAGCAGTTAGAAACTTAAGTTTGCCTCTTTGCATTTTCCAGGCCTGCCCCTGGTTCTGCCCTGTGTGGTCCAATGAAACCAAGGGCTGTGCCTCCTCCATATGACAGTGCTTGAACTTCACTGTCACATCCCTCAAGTGGCTTCTTCTGGATAAACAAATCCAGTTCTTTCCACCAAACCACATCAGTCATGGATACAAAACTCATCTTCCTGACTGCCCTCCTCCTGCATATTCTCCAGCTTATCAATGTCCCTCTAAAAAAATTACTAAGAATCCAATTAACTAAGTAAGGTCTGACAAGGTTAAGAGTGGTGGGATTTTAACTTTTCTATAAAAACGTGCCCTTTCAGAGAATCATTCCAGAATGATGTGTAGTTAAAGCTGTTAGATCATCTGTATTCATGTCAGTGATACCGCCATCAAAAGTAACTAAATTATAAGAGGTTTCTAAACTACAATGACAGCTTCTTTCTTTTGTGGTAGCCAGTTTCTGTTATTTGCAATCATGAAGCTCGAGAGCCTGCAAACATAACCACAAGGCAAATCATCTGCTCACTAACAATAGAGAACAACCCCAGGAGATCCCAATGACAGGAGAAGTTAAACTCTATCCACATCCAAAGGTGCCTTAAGAATACAAAAACCTATATTCTCATAATGAGTCATCAAAAAATTAATGATCTGAGAATTAAATTTTGTTCTGACAAAAATGGCTAAACTACAAATCTGACCACGTACTTGTAACGTCCCTATCTTCTCACTCCAGTTACCACAGGACAGTTATGTCTAAAGAATTCACTGCTTTCCTGGATTCCCACAATTACTTAAATTCCTAAGTATGAGTTCCCCCTCTCCACCTCCAAGGCTATAGCTGTGAATAAACACCCTATGATCGATCTAGAGTCTCACTAGCCCAGCTACATTTCTTCCCTCCATGTTTTTTACTTACAGCTGCTGATGCCCCTTCCTCTTATGTAATCTCTCTGTCCTTCTGTTTCTGCTCTTTTATGGTTCTCCTGACAAGTCTAAATGATCTTCCTCAAGTTTCTTTGCAGGATCAGGACCCACTAAGATGATAAAGTCCCCAAAGTTCCATCCTGAGTGCTCCTCTCTTCTCCCTTTGACCTCTTTCAGTCATCTCATAATCTCCCATGGAATCAGTTATCTCTGTGCAGATGATTACAAAATCAATACCACCAGAAATAATCTCTTGGATTCCATACAACATTTCCAACTGAATGATGTTCAAACATACAGAAGAGAACTCATCTTTTCTCTTGAATCTGTCCTTCATCCAAATTTCTCTTTCCATTGAGAGCTCCATCCTCCTTACAGTCACCCAGGTTCACAATCTTAGATCTCTTTGCTTCTCATCACTTTCCACATCCAATCAGTTGTCAAGTTTTGTCAATTCTACCTCCATAAAAGTCTCATGTCATTCCCTTCTTTCAGACACACATAGTACCTTATTTCAAACCCTTATCACTTATTACCTGGACTATTGCATTAACTTCCTAAATGGTTTCCTTTATTCCAATCTCTCCCCTTTCCAAACCATCCTCCAAGTAACTGCCAAAATAATCTTCCAGCAAAAGTCCAGCCATATCATTCCTGTACTAAATGCTCCAGGTAGATGAACTCCTCAAACCTTGGAATCAAAACCCTTTCCAGTTCCTACTTCCCCATCATTCTTCCAGTTAAACTGGTCTAATTCTGGTTCTCTAAACTTAGCTAAAGCCCAGAAGCCTTAGAATTCTTCCAGCTACATCCTAAATGCCACCTCTTTCTGAAAGCCTTTCCACTTTTCCTAATTACTTTTGCAATTAGGTAATTAAATCAATCAATCTCTCAAAAGAAAGCATTTCCTTCAACATCAAGGATTATTTTCACTGTCTCTGAAACCTCAAAACTTTGCATGTTTAATAAATGTGCAATGAATTGAAAACTAAAATTCCCTTGGAGGCAGAATATGAAACGGGAAAAAAAGTATAACTTACATTATTGGTCCCAAACAATACCATTTAACTTGAAGTTTAAAAAGAAGCATGCAGGCTGGAAGTACACACTGCTTAATGATTCCCCTAGCTGGGGAGGTAAAAATGTGAAAATATTCTAAGTTTCTACCCTCTTCTCTCCTATTCCTAGAGAACAAAAAGCTAAGAAGCAACCCTTCACTTCAAAACTGGCCTTGAAGAAGCACTCTAACCCATGCTCACCCAAGTGATATGATCATCCTTTCTCTGTCAGGGCAAACTAGTGAAACCTATAATAGGCACTGAGTAAAAGGAAAGGCCTCTGCAAAAGTCTTCTTCCCTTTCTTCTACCCATCAACATCCCAAAAGACATCCTTTTGGACTAAAAAGATCTTTTTTTTTTAAATTAAATTACTCTGAGAAGGAGAATAGTATAATGATCGCATTAGTGCCAAACTACTTTAAATCACATGATGAGAATAAAAATGCTAAGGGAAAGAATTCTGGAGCAGAGAAGGATTTGGGAAGAAGACCATAACTTTGCATATAATACCACTGTAAACAGAGTTGAAATACTCCAAATAGAATGCTTTATATTTTATTTATAAAGGATAAATCATGAGTTAAAATATAGTTTACATTATACAAACTGCCTATAGGTAAGCTAGTTCAATGGTACTTCAAGTACATACTTTATCTTCTCTGTGACCTCCCTGCCTCTTCCACTTGAAACCTGATGCTAGTATTTTCCAATGAGTAGTAGAATCAGTATATTAAAGTAGTGTTACACACCTACAAAAAGAGAGTCAAATTCCTTCTATTATCTCATCTCCCTAGCAGCTGAACAAATTCCTCCACAATGTAACTATTTCACCATGACTGTAAGCTGTATTAGGCTGAACAAAAAAAATTTAGTTACATTTCATCTCAAAATACAATGTACTTCTTTCATAATTTCTGAATATACCTTACCTCCTTCATTGTGAATGTTTCTTTCTGTGCACCAGCAAACTTCAACAACTTCAAGAGCAATGGTTTTGGTCTAACCTATAAAGTACAAACATCATTTATAACACTTAGAAAATCTTTCTACAACCAAGAGTTTCTTAGTATGTAACCACACAAAATAATCAAAATAAATGAAATCATAAAGTGCGGTGTGTCAGTGCTAGATATGGACTCATGTTCAAAACCTCTTCCTGGGTCTCAGCTTCTTCATCTATAATGAGGGAGTAGGACTAGATGGCCTCTAAGGTCCCTATCAGTCCTTAATCTACTATCTCTACCCAAGACTACAGATTACTTACATTTAAGTTTGATCAAGCCACGTCATAGACTGTCACGGAAGTGTAAAATAGGCATGAATGAAAGAATCCCAGTATCCAGAATCCTAAAACAATCCTCTTAATTTTACAGATGGAGAAAAGGAGGTCCAGAGAAGTAAAGCAATCAGTCCTCATAGTTATGAGCTGGTAAGAGCTGGAGCTAGAACCTAGCTCTTCTCCCCCAGATCAATGCTCTTTCCATTATGCTGCAATGCTTCCTTAGGGCCTGGGCACTTGACTTTATAGAGGACTAAACCTGGGAGATAGAGGACTTGGGCTCAAGTCCCTGCTTTACAAGTTGCTATCAGCTTAAACCTTGCGCCTGTCGCAACTTCTGTGTCTCAGTTTCTTTCTCTGCAAAATGAAAAGGTTAGACTAGATGATCTATAAGATCCTTTCCAGCTACAGAGATATCAGTCTATATAAACTACTACATAAACGTGTGACTTAAACTCCTGCCACTGTCAAGTCAAAAACTTAGCCAAAAAAACGGCCTTGTGGATTTATTTTAACCTAATGGAATAACCCCCAAAACAACTTTTACATTGTTCTTAAGGTCTGAAATTATTTTTTCAGGACTCCCCTATCTCAAACATTCAGCGTTATCAATTTCTACTAGAAATTGTGAATTGCGAATTAAGAGGGCTGAGACCTTCTCTTTTCTACTTTGCATCCCCTACAGCACCTAAGATTCTTGCAAACAGAAGGCACTCCACGTCTGTTGAAGAAATATACCTCATACTTCACCAGAAAGTAGTTCTAATTTTTAAAAAAAATTGTTCTAATTTTTACCAACCCTTTGGTTCACGATTAAACGAAGGCACACTCTTCTAAACAGAGAGCTTCTGGGGTTTTTCCATTCAAATACTAACAATTACACTGCACAATTTATGGAGTTACCATGAGGTAACAGCTTGAGATCAAACCCGAAAAACCTGTACTTATGGAAATATCTATTCCATATTCAACTAAAAGACAAATGTTCATTCCTAAAAAATCAACTTTAAAATAAAATATAAAAAAAGAGTAAGTGCAAACTTTCATAAAAAGATACACCTTTTTCACCAGACCTTAAAAACAAAGCACATAATGATAGCACCATAAACCTCTGAAATTTTCTATCAACTTTTTTTATGCCAGACAGCTAGTAAGCATTTCAGTAAGTGTCTACTACGTGCAACAGGCACTGTACCGTAGGTTCAAGGACTGACTTCTCGAGACAATGACTTCTCTTATTTAAAATGTAAACTGAGAAAGAAAAATTGCTCCCAAAGGCCCTTCATTTCATTTTTAAAGATTATATAAAATATAAACCAGTCATTTTAACCTGAAAACTTCAAGACTTCCCAAGACAGCTAAGAACAGGATAGAAAGAGAAAGAATAAGACTTAAAGCGTAATTTTCAGTTCCTTTGCTAGATTCAGGGTGGGGGAACCCCACTTTGTTAACGCGACTATTAGGAACAAGCCTAAACGGTCGAATTGGAACTTTTATTTTCTGCTTGAGGGGGACAATCTGATGGGGGTCTACATCTACAAGAGGACAACCCTATGATAACGGGGCTTTATGACCTTCAGCCGAACCCCCCCGGATGACGGGGCGGAGGGAGGCAGAAGACTCGTGATAAAAATACTAACCAGGGTCTCTTGCTCCGAAGCTGGAATTTGTGAGGTGCTTAAGGCACCGTCTGTATCGGAAGACATTTTGGTATTGCACATTTGCCTAAAATCAGGAAAAGAAACACAAACGACACAAGCGTGAGAAAACCTACGCCATTTAACCACAGGCCCCGAAGCGGCGCCGGCCAGAGAAGGGATGGGAAGAGCCCCCCGCCCCTCACCTGGGTAAGCACGGGAAGAGCTCGCCGAGGTCCGCCGGAGAACAGCTCCTGAAACACAGAGGCCGGCAGGGGGCGGCTTAAATACCCGCCGCCAGGAGACAAGTCGGGGCTTAGCTCCCCGGGACGGCCGCCTCCGGACGTGTCCGAACATGACCCACCCGGAGAGGAAAAGCTGAGTCAACCCGCGGGCCGGCCCGAGCGCCCGCTCCGACTCGCCCAGGAACCGGCACCTGTTCGCGCGGTCGGCCCCCATCCCCGCGAGGGCCCGCCCCCCGCCGGCCCCGACTTCCGGTTACCTTTGTCCCCGGATGCGAAGACCCCCTCCTCAACACCGTCCGCTTCTTCCTTGCCCTTTCCCGCCTGTGGCCGCCGACCCGCCCCTTCGTTCGCCCCCCTCCCTCATGGTCCGAGTGAGACGTGGCGGGGCCCCAGAAAAGAGGGCGCCCCTCGACCCCCAGGCCAGGCGAGGCCCCCCGCGGCTCCGGCCTCACCTCCGGCTCCAGAGCTGAGGGGAGCTTCTGGCCGTGCTGGCGACGGCCCGCGCCCCCGGCGGAACGGGGCCCTACCGCCCTGGAAGGGCCGTTTCTGACTCCATACCCCGTTTCGCGGACCCTTGCCGGGCTCTGGGGGTAGGGGAGAAGGCCCTGGGCGCGCTAAGGGCCCCCAGGAAAGCCCAGAGCGGGCCCGCGCCGAAAACCGCACGGGGTCTTCGGGTGCGCAGCCGGGCCTCGGGGGCGAGCGCGCACCCCTCCCCCTCCAACGGCCCGCGCCGGAAGCCGCTCGGATATCTGCGCGTGCGCACACCTCCCTCAAACCGAATCTCCCTTCTCGGGAGCGGCGGTCCATCCGGGCCTCTGCGCGCGCCGCCGAGCGTTTTACGCGCCTGCGCAGCGGCTGCCGTTAGAACTCGATCCAATCTCCCTCGATCATTCTTTCTGCCCTTCCTATATTTTTATTTACTCTACTTCACCTTGTTAATAGGGCGCCAGGGCAACGAACAAGCTCCGTCTTGTTAAGAATTTAAAAAAAAAATGGCCCTCAGAACCATTTTTGAAAAAGCGGAGAACAAACTCGAAAGTTCACAAAAGTGTCCACAGTTTCCTGACAGAAGTTTTATTTAGTCATAAAGTGAGGATAGGCCCTCAAAATGGGCTTATTAAGTCAGCTTTAAAAAAAAATACCAATACAACATTTTAAAAGGTACAAAAAGCAAAACTTTTTTGGGCTTCTACAGTTTAACGAGTTTCTGGAGATCGCAAAATGAATGTGGGCCGGGCCTCCTTATCGCGACTCTCACGATAACTGGGCCTAACCTTTCTGCCTTCGCGTCAGTCAGAATCTACTGGCGAAGTTCTGCAGAACCTGTGTGAGCTCAGTCACAGACGACTGCCGTGGAGGACTTGGGCGGCTCCTTGCGCCCTTGGGATCCCCAATGTATCCCATCTCTATCGTGCTTGTACCTAGTTCTTTGTTCCCCCATCAGAGGGTGAGCTTCTTGAGGACAGGAACTTTTTTCTTTCTTTGTATCTGTGGTATTTAGTCTAGACGCTAGTATACAAGAGGTGCTTAATAAATATGTGATGACTGACTCACCCAAACAGCCACTCCCCTCGGATGCTCCATGAGAGAGATTTCTCCCCCCTCAAAAAAAGATTGTGAGCCTGGTGGAGTGAAAGTGTAAAAGACTGATTTGGGAAAAACCAACCCCTAACAAAATAACACCAATTTTCTACTTAGGGTATATTCTATGTTATTTCATAATTATTAACATACACACTCCATGAGGCAAGGGACATGTCTTACTTTTTTGTGTGTCTTCAGAAGTTGGTACAAAATAGGCACTCCATAAATGTTTATTGAATAGACTTTAGTCAGAAATTATAGCACCATAGCCATAGGAGAAAAAAGGAATAATATTCTCTTTTCTTCTGGAAGAATGCCCTCCAAAATCCATTATGGAGTTAGTGAGGAAGCCCTTCTATTGGCATCCATTATCTCTTCCACCCTGACCCTTCATTGGTCATGGAGTTTTAGCAATAACTTTCCCATATAGTTCTTTCAGTCAGTTACAGTTGATTGACAGACATTTGTCAAGTACTTGTGTTCCAGGCATCCTTGCAAGGCTTTGGGGACACAAATACCAAGTAAAAAAAAGCATGTCTACTCAAAAAGAGCTTCCATTTTAATGGAGAAGACAGCAAGTACATATATAAGCATATACAGAATAAATATGAAGTGAATACATTCAAAGAAATAGAAAGCAGTTAAGTATGGGTGATTTGGAAAGAAGGGTACAACCAGCTGCAGCAGGAGCATGGTCAGCTTATCTGGGTTTTGGTCACTGTCCAGCAGCGTTATCTCATCCATTTATATCGTCCAATCCTGATCTGTAATGACAATCTCATTAACTATAATCCTGTTTGTATAGGTACAATTTATTTTTGCAGTTTACTGCCAGTTTGGGTATTGGAACTCTATCAATTTTCCTCTTGCTAAAAAAGACAGTCACATTTCTAGCTGGTCTGTCAGCTCCTGTTGTTCCCCTGCATTCCACAGCTGTGCTATGTATGTATGTTAGGCAACAGAGCTCAAAAGTTGCACTCTAAAATGTCAGTACTGTTCTGAGATGAGCTTCTCTTATTTATTGCACAATCTCGAGAAACATTCTTTTGCTTCAAAGCAAACTTCACTTTTTCTTATAATACTCATTAACTCAGCTCCTCAAACACATCGAATGGACACTGATCACAGTCCAAGGACATCTTTACATCTGGCTTAATTTGTGATAACTGGACTAATCTTTACAGAAGGGTAGGAAACAAAGTTAATGAGGGAGGGGGAGACAAGATGTTTTGCAATACATTATCCAATAGTCATCAAAGATAAAAATTCCAAAGATAACCCAAATTCCATTATAACCTTTGAAATAACAAGATATGAATAGTTTTAAAAGAAAAAACCCAGCAGTTTTGGAATTAGAGTATATTTGTATAGTCTTTACACTTTTAATTTGGTGGGAGCTCTATTATAATCAATATATTTTGTAAGAGTACTTCAGTTGAAAGAACTAAGCTCATAGTACACAAAAACATGGATCACATAAATTCTATGGCCTTTCTAGTTTGACCAGAAATTTTTAAACTTTTTGAAGAGTATTTTCATTTGTCACATGTGGGTATTCACTGCAATGGTGCAGTCTCAACCCATCCATGTCCTTTCATGCAACTTTTGTCCATTAAGCTTTTCCTTAAGATTTCTAGATATTGCAGGAATGCCAATTGAGTATATGGACTTTCCATCAGACATTTCTAACTCTCATCAAGGATTTTTTTTGGGGTCATACATTTTTCTGATGTAATCCTTTACATCCTTTATCCTATAAATTCCTCATGTGTAATGTATAATGTTACTAACTCACACCCATTATCTGCCACCTTCAACTTCTTTTCTTAGAGAGTGGCATTCCATGACTTGCAGCTATGTAGAATCACTGGAAGAATATTAGTGCTAAAAAGATAAGCCTTTCTTTCAAGAAATCTGAAGTCATTAAAAGAACCGTGAAGGCAATCCATTCTGCTATCCTCCTCCAGTTCACCTTAGGGATGCTCTCATTATTCCTTTGCAATGTTGGTCCAAAATATTTATACTGATGCTAAGTTCTTGTCATGTTAATTATGTCATGAGAGTTAAAGATCTTCCCTACTCATTAAGATAAGCATGATTAGGGGAAATTTATTGGAAGGCCCACCCCTTTTGTTAATTTCTAATGACATACTCGTTCTCAAGGGTTGTGCCCTCTGGCTTTGAAAAATGTATCTATACTCTGGGGTGAGGTTTTGTTTTGGGGCTTACTCACTAGAAGTGTTTGTTTGGCCAGACAAGACTCTGGGTAGCTGCTAAGGAGCCCCATGCATATGCACACTTTTAAAACCCAGAAGTTGATGCTTCTCTCTCTGGTAACTATGTATGTATATAGACAGTTGGATCTGTCTGTTAATTTGTGGTGTATGTATTGCTTATGACGGACATTTGAAAGTCTGTTGGTCTTTCTGTTTGCAATTTCTGCTGTAATTTCTGTTTATATTTTCCCTGAAGTTCAGGGTGCTGACTTTGCCCCCTGAACTAAGTGAATGATATATGTGTTTGATTAAAATAGATTGTTGGCCCCTCAAAAGTTGCCTTCCTTTTAGAAAAGCAGATCTGAGAACTGTACCCTCCTGTTTACACTGTTACAGCTCTGTGGGTTGTCCACCTCACTGAATATCATAGTCAGTACAATAGGCATTTTTCACCCACTTGCTTTTTCCTATGTAAATAGACAAGCTGAATTATTTTTCAGTGATTATGGAGGATAAAGCTAAAATTAGCATGAAACTGTATTAACATAAAATGACAAATTATAAAAAGGGGTTGTATTGATTTGAGCTATTTTGTTTACTCAAATAAAACTAGAGTATCTTTCAAATCAGGCAAATTTGAATTTTGCTCTATCTAAGGACTAGAAATGGAGGGGTACTAGAAGGGTGCATTCAGTTACTTATGTCTCATTTGCCATTTAATAACTATCCCCATACAAAAAAAAATAAAACATGAAATAATACTCCAAATCACCACTAATTAGAGAAAAGCAAGTTAGAAACTCTTCAGGATTCTACTTCACACCCATGAAATTGACAAAGATAAGATGGAAAAATGACAAATGCTGGTGAGATTAGGAGGGAAAGAGGCACCTTAATGCATTGCTGGTAGGACTATAAATTGGTCCAGCACTTTGGAAAGCAATTTGGAACCATGTCCTAAAGTCACTAAAGTGTGTGTGCCATCTGACCCAACAGTACTGCTACTGGGCATATACCCCAAACTGATAAAAAGGACAAGGACCCATATAATACAAAACATTTCTATGAGCTTTTTGTCATCTTACCCAAACACTGGAAATTAAAAATGGGGGAGGTACCCACCTATTGGGGAATGGCCAACATAGTATATAAATAAATGGAATACTATTGTGTCATAAAAAACGATGGAATAGATAGTTTCAGAGGAAACTATGATGCAGAGTGAAGTGAGGAGAACTGAAACAATTTATACAATGACAACATTACAGAGAAAAAAAGTTTTCTCACATGTGAGGACTCTGATCCATGCAATGACAAAAGACCAGAGAAAGAGATGTGGTGTGTTACTAACCACTATCAGAAGGGTGATAATGGACGTTAAATAAAGAATGATGAAGACATTTTGGATTTGACCATTATGGAAATTTGTTTTGCTTGACTTTGAAAATTTGTTAGGAGGGTTTTCTTTTCTTCTTTTTTTTTTTTTTTAAATTGTTCAGTGCTGGTGAAGTGAATGAAAGAGAAAGAAAATAAACACTTATTAATTAGAAAAATAATATTCAGTTTATTAAAAATAGCAAAAAATTTTTGAAATCAAGTCAGTGAAAGTGTAGATTTCATTTTAATCATATACAGTAAAAATGCAATGGAAGAAAATGGTATTGTTTCAGTTATTTGTATTAGTGAAATATTACGATTGTCAATAGAACATGTGTGGTTAAATATGAATTACCTAAATAGCCAGTATATTTGCAGAATTAACTCGTCATTGTCACACCCATGAGTTCATAAAGATTTTGAGCCAGAAAGTGTGTGAAGAGAGACAACTTTAAAAAACATTTTATTTAATATTTTCAAGAATTAAACAAAGGCAAGCAGCACAGCTATTTTTTAAAGACTGATAAAGGACCAAAGTAGAGAAAATACAGTTTGAAGGTTTTATTAGTCACCTATTTCTTGCTAACACCTGTCCTCTATTTTTGTCAGTCTAGATTCTTCACTGTCTCCAATATTTATAATTTCCACCTCTGTCACCTACATGTTCTTGGACAAATCATTTCCCCTTTCTGTCCCTCAGTTTTCTCAAATGTAGAAGAGAGACTTGTACTACACCACCTCTTATGGTCTTGTCTTCTTCCTTCTTTTTTTGCTTATTGAAATCCTTCACATCCTTCAAATTTCTTAAGTAAAAATATTTTAACCACAATTTCCAAATTAAAATGTAGCCAGTTCTTATATTTTCTTAATCCAAACAACCGAAAAGTTGAAATCGCTAGTTGAGGGTCTGTTTGTTTTTAGGGACTAAGGAAGTGGACTAGATAATCTCTGAGTGACTTTTCGGGTAAAAATTCTATAAATCTATGAGAGGTGTCTCAAATTTTTGGTAAAAAATATGAATGACTTCACTTTTCCGTGAATATCATAGGTTTATTCCATCTAAGTGGCACACCTTTTTCTCTGATAACTCTGGGTAAATGAGGTGTCACTATGTTATGTTTTTCTTTAAAGCTTCCAATTTATGTCTTCTGTTCCATCTCACATTTAAAAAATTGAACTATGAGAACAAAATGTGGGATGAGAACAAGAGTAGATTTTTGGATCATGCTTCTTCTTAAACCTAGCCTGAGAGATTAAAAGAGAATTAGGTATGTCCTTCCTTGCTCCTTAGATATGTTTGGGATGTGACTTTCAATGTTTGGGTCATATGCCCCTTTGAAGTTTATCTTGTATATGGTGTGAAATGTTGACCTATGCCAAATTTCTGCCATATTGCTTTCCAGTTTTCTTGGTTTCTTTGAACAATGAATGTTTATCCTAATAGTTGGGGTCTTTGGGATTATGGAACATCGTGTTTCTATGTTCATTTTCTTCTGTATGTTGTGTACTTAATCTGCTAGGTTAGTCAGACTCTCTATTTTTTTTTAACAAGTACCAAATGGTTTCAGTGATTATTGTTTTGTAATGTAGTTTGAGATCTAGTGCTACTAGACTACCTTCCTTTCCATTTTTGTTTTATTATTTCCTGGGGAATTCTTGACCTTTTGTGCCTCCAAATGAATTTTGTTATTATTTTTTTCTAGCTTCATAAAGGCATCCTCTGATAGTTTGGTTGGTATAATACTAAATAAGAAAATGAATTTAGGTACTATTGTTGTTTTCATCATGTTGGCATGGCTCTCCTCATTCTCTACCTCTTCTGTCACATCTTAATCCTACTCTTTTTCTCCTTTTGCTAGTTGTCCCTGTGCTGCCAATCCTTTCCAGTTCAACTACTGATCTCCCTATTCTTTCCTCTCCTAGCCAGCTCCTTGAACTTTCTCCTCAATTATGGGATAGATTCTTGTTTATACAAATTCCTTCGAATGTGACCTCACCCAACAGAACCAGTCATACCTAATTTTGAAAAGCCTTTGATTGATTGATTCAAGAAGTTTACAAGTAATTTCCAAACTTAGTTCTAAGAAATTTTCCTAACAAAGGTGATTGCATTTAAGTGGGAGTGGGGGTAATCAATGGATCCCCATCCTTACACAACTATGGATAGGATAACTGATAACCAAACAAAGGATAGAAAAGTATTATCTAAGTAAAAATGGAAATGTTTTGTTATATAAAATTATTATATATAGTTAAAATTAGAAAGGAAATATTGTTTTGACTTTTTTTGTCTTTAAAAAAATACCATTATATGGAATGGCTCTTAGGGAGGTAGAGGAGGAGGGATACATGGGCTATTATGGTGATGTAACAAACAAAATATCAATAAAAACTTATTTTAAAAAGAAAAAAGAGAAAACATAATTGGGAGGGATCCTTATGCCAAGTTTCTCTGAAAAAGGTCTGATAGTTTAGACATATAAGAAATTGATTCAAATAAGAGAACAAGAGCCATTCCCCACTAATTGAATGGTCAAAGGCTAAAAACAGGTAGTTTGAAAAGGAAGAACTCTATTACCCAAACAACTAAAAGGAAAAATGCAAACTAAAATTACTTTGAGATTCCATATCATTTCAATCATATTGGTAAAGAAAGTAAAAAATAAAAAAAAATGACAGACAGAAGGGCTATGGGAGGACAGGTATACTGATGTACTGTTGAATGAACTCTTGCGCTATTCATTCTGGAAAGCAATTTGGAAATACTGAAAAGGTCATTAAACTCTATACTCTTAGAACCATTAACAGCACTAGTAGTTCCACATTTTACGGAGATGAAAGAAATAGGAAAAGGATCCATATATACAACAATATTTATATAGCAAAGAACTAAAAACTAAGGGGGTGTCCATCAATTAGTTCATAGCTAAACAAGTTGTGGTATAGCAATATATATGATTGTCCTATAAAAAAATGATGAAATGACAAATTCACAGAAACCTGAGAAGGTTTATATGAGTTGATGGGGCATGAAATAAGCAGAATTAGGAAAATGAATTATATACTACCTGCAAGGGTGTGCTTGGCTCTTTAGTGCTGATTGTTCATTTTTCCCTGTGAAAATCTACACCTCTGAAATTGGTGCTAAAAACAGGGTTTGATTTATTGTTATTTTAGGAAAACATATGAATGATGATGAAGCCTCTACCACCTGATAGAGGTTATGGACTCAGTTTACATAAAAGTCATATGTTTTTGGACTTGGCCAACATGGAGATTTGTTTCTTTTTTTTTCTAGTGGGACAGGTGATATAGAGAATTGAGGGGGATAGAGAAGCTGGCAATAGGGTCACCAAAGGTAAAAAAGAAAAGATCACTAAATCACCTTTTTTTAATACACAGAAGAGAATAGAAGGAAGGTTGGAAGGAAACTCAGGCACAACAGCTTTAAAAGTAACAATGCAGAGTTTAAAATATCCTTAAAAGGAAAAGCAAGTTGTACATAGTAGAAACTTATAACTTCACATATAATCTTTTCCTATTTGCTTTATATATGAAAATACTCATTTTATTTAATATTTATTAAGTTCAGAATGTTTAGTAACAAAAAAAAATGGATCTAGGTGCAGTCATTGAAGAAGACCTAAAGAATCACAGAAAGGGAATGGGAAGAGAGAAATGGAAGAAAAAGAGAAAGAAAAGTAGGAGGGGGGAAGTAAATTAAAAATAGGAGGAGGGAATGAAAGAGCTGGCACACGAATTGCCTCAGGAGTCTTGGCTGTCTAACCATTATATGTTGTCCAACGTTTTGGTTCAAACATTCTGGTAGCTCCAGGTTCTCCCTTCATTACTAGTAGTATAAAAGAAAGAACTAACACAATTACAAGTTGTAGACTTTCCTGAGCCCAGGAAGATAAGCTGACTTTTTTAAAAAGAATATCTTTATTTTTTTCCATTATACATAAAAACAATTTTTAACATTCATTTTTTAATAATTTTTGAGTTCCAAGTTCCATCCCTCCATCCCTGCCCCCTCCTTGAGAAGGCAAGCACTTTGATATAGATTACACATGTGCAATTATGCAAAACATATTTCCATATTAACCATGTTGCAAAAGAAAACACAGATAATAACACCAAGATAAATAGTTTTAAAAGTATGCTTCAATCTATATTCAGACTTCATCATCATTTCCTTCTCTGGAGGCAGATATAAGCTGACATTTTTAAAGGGGAAACCAGAATGTTGCAATATGCTAGAACTTAACATTTTTGTTTAGATAAATTGTTTTATTTTTTATTTTCAACATTTTAACATGCATTCCTAAATTAGCTCTCTATAGTTTTTCTTAGTTACGGATAGCTATATTGATAATGAAGATAAAAGTTCCTTCTAAAATATTAGATTGAAAATTTTCAAATTTAACGTAACCTAAAAATCCAACAAGAAATCTTTCCGTACATTGGAACATGTTCCAACAATAAACAATTGTCCAACAATAAACATTGTTAATAAACTGCAGTTTAGGGTTTTTATCTGCAAGGACAAATCTGATTTATTATCCAGCTATGAAAGGATTTCACTGATTTAAATTCTCATTTTAAACATCTCTCAGAGAATCAGCTTTCAGAGTTGTGTTTTCTCAGTAGCTCCACCTAAGAGCAAAATGATGTTAAATTTATGTGAGCAATTGGAAGGAAGCAACAAGTCAATCAACAAACATTTATTAAGCACCCAGTAAGCCGGGCATTGTGATGTCATGCTAATATCCTAACAGGAGAAAAAGGCGTATTGCAAAAAACTCTTAATTACTTCAAAGGGTATTGAGAAAGTTAAATAATAAAAACAGAGATCTAGGGTGTGGATTGGTAATATTCTGAGGGCCTAACATGGAGAAAGAGAAGGGATGGTTAAAAAGAGGAATGTGTTAGCAAAGAAGGGAAGAAGGGGAAGGGGAGCATCCTTACTGTGGGTGAAGGGGAATCTTCACAGCTGCACATAGCAGAAAGGAGAGTAGCAGAGTGATTGGCTCAGTTTGATCAGCTTTAAAAGTCAGGTAGTCAATTGAAGGAGGCTAGCCCCACTCAAGTGATAGGAGACCGAAGGGGCTCCAGACTAGGCAATCAAGACATGCTCCAAAGACCCCTGGAGGAGCCTCCATGTCAGATGAACTAGCCATACCCAGACATGCTACCTTACAGTATTACAGTAACATTGATGAGGTGCTTGGTTGCATGTACTTGGGCCCAATTCTAAAATCCCATTTCTCTTTAAAATTACATTTCTTTCTAGCCTCAAAATATTATGTCAGGCAGTTTCTCCCCAGCCCAAGGACACAGCCTGCCCTAGCAACAACTGTTATCTCCCTTCCTGCTACAGTAGCCAGCTGCACCTACAGAACTCGTTGGTTTGAATCAGTTGTGTAGTGAACTGGCTGTGTACTGGGTCATAACGACATTTACTACTCACTGATCAATCATATGTATCCTACAGTTGGACTTACCTACACTCCCTTACATTAATCTTGTCTAACAAGACATTGATGAGAGAAGCCTGGTTTTTCCTGGTCAACCCTGACTGTTGGTTGACTTAGTGATATTTTAGGCCTAAAACCACACCTCCATGTAGCCCCTCCTTGGGCTATTTCCTGATGAATTTTGGGTAAAATACTTGCACAGTAGATACCAAAAGTGCATGTTCCTTTAAGAACTGACCACTCCTTAATCCCACCCCAAAACACCTAGTTAGTACATCTGGCAAAAGTGATACTATAGAATATCCTACATAAACATTCCCTGTACCCCTCTAAGGTTGCAGCTTCCCTAAGAACTCTTGCCTGCTGAAAAGTGTAATAAATCTTTACCTTGACTTCAACAATGCTTGAGTCTGTGAATTCTTCTCCAGATGACCTGCCCCTGGTTCCCCAGTCTTTGTGGAGGTCTTACACCCCCTTTCAAGCCCTCATCAACACTAATCACTAAGAATTGAGGACTCTATGAAGAAAACTGGAAGAGATTCAATCTCTACAAGAGAAAAGGGTTGCATGCAGTTTTCAGATGAAGAAATCAAAGCTATCTATAGTCATATGAAAAAATGCTCTAAATCACCAATTAGAGAAAGGCAAATTAAAACAATTCTGAGGTACCACATCATACCTATCAAATTGACTAACATGACAAAACAGGAAAAAGATAAATGTGGGAAAATTGAAACACTAATGAATTGTTGATGGAGTTATAAACTATTTGCCCTCTTTTTCTGTTGTTTTGTTTCTTCTTTCATGTGGTTCCTCCCATCGGTTCCAATTCTTCTTTACAACATGACTAATGTGAAAAATGTTTAATATGAATACATATGTAAAGCCTATATCAGATTGCATGTTGTCTTGGGGAGAGAGGAGGGGAAGAAAATTTAAAACTCAAAATCTTTTTTTTGTTGTTGTTGTTCAATATGAAGAAATGTTTCTTTTTTATTTTTTTAATTAATTTTATTTATTTTCAGTGTTCTACAATCACTACCATACAATGTAGATTATTATTTTTCCCTCCCTCCCCAAGACAGCATACAATTTTGTATAGGTTCTACACATATATTCCTATTAAATACATTCTCATTATAGTCATGCTGTTGAAAGAATTAAAACGAGTGAGAGAAATCATCTAACAAACCAAAACGCAATACACACACTGATCTGCTACATTCTGTGAAAGTCATGTCATCATTTCTCTGATGGCATTGCCTGAAGAAGACCATGCCGTCAGAGAGTCTCTTGCATTCTAAACTATCAGGCTGAATTCATTCTATGCTTTCTACTAATACAGAAGGCAACAGTGACGTGCCTGGTGGTCAGCCAGTTACTTAACCAGCTAAAGATGTGTAATGAAGTTTGGCCACAAGATGGCACTCTGTCTGCCCTCAAATGGGCAGCTAGGTGGTACAGTGGATTGAGTACTGGACTTGGAGTGACAAAAACTCATTTTCCTGAGTTCAAATCTGGCCTCAGACACTCACCATGTGACCCTGGACAAGTCACTTAACTCTGTTTGCCTCAATTTCCACTTCTGTAAATTGAGCTGGAGAAGGAAAGGGCAAACTACTCCAGTATCTTTGTCAAGAAAAACCTAAATGGGGTCACAAAGAGCTGGACATAACTGAAAAATGACTAAATAAGGCCTATCCACAAACACAACTTTCCGTTTCTAGGCTGTTACTCATGCCTGGAATGCCCGGCACCCTCGTCTCTCTGCCTCAGTTTCCTTGACTCTCTCAAAGATTCAGCTTAAAGCCCATCTTCTGCAAAAGGGCTCTCATGGTCTCCCCTTTAGACGACCAACACTGACCAATATCAACTTCAGAGAAGAACAATAAAAAACCAAATTCATTCATCATGGTTTCATTTATATTTTCTTGGTAGAAACTACATGATCCCCAAGTCCCCTTCCACCTCCAACACAGTTAGCTCCAGTTACAACAAAAGGAAATAGAAGAATACATTTTATAGTACGGTTTGGTTAGCACAGGGCCTGGTTTTTCAAGTGCAAAGGGCAAACACAACTTCATTTACTTTTACAACTAGGATCACTGAGCTCAATCTGGAAAGAACCTCAGAGGGCAAGTCCACCTGTCTCCTTTTATGCCAGAGAAACAGAAGTAGAAGAATGCCATGCAGGCAACAAGCTCCAGGGCTAGGCCAGCCCACCATTTGGACTCAACACTAGGCTCCCTCCTCACACAGATGGACCTTCCTACAGAGAAGAGGTCAAGAGTTTTTAGAGCCAAGTAGACAGCCAGAGGTCTGAAACTCAGGACTTGCACATGAGAAGGCCTAAACTTTAAGTCCTGCCTGTGTAATCCCATGCAAGATTCTTACGTCCCTAAGGTCACTCCATTTCTTGCTTCCTCAACCTCACCTCAGGCTGTCATAAGAATCACAAATGAGATCATCTGTGTAAAGCACTAGATTAGCTATTGCTGCCTATTAAATCAAAATATGAAAACCTATAATCATTTGGAGTATAGATCATCACCTAGCAACTTCTATTTACGTTTTAGAATCACTATTTTGGCTTCAGGAGTAAAGTTGCAGGAACATTTTTATGGTAATAATTACAGCTGATTTCACTTAAACCTTTAACAATGGTTAATAGTGGCATTTATTACATGCTTACTAGATCCTAAATACTTCCCTGGGGATACAGATGCAAGTAAATGAGAGGGTTCCTGACTTCAAGAAGTTTACATTCAAATGTGAACAAGACAACATGGATAGTGGGGCTAAAAAAAGGGAGCATGGGACAGCCCATCTTAGAAACGGTGGACAGGAAATGAGGTGGGGATCGGGTTTTGGGCAAGAGAAAGTAAAAGACAGAGGTGGAGTAATAAGAGCATATCATATTTATATAGGGATTTAAGATTTGTAAAGAACTTTTCATACATCATCTAATACGATTCCCACAACCCTGTATGGCAGTGAGATGAGGATGAGGAAAATCAAGCTGAGAGATTGTGACTTGCCTAGGATTACCCAAATAATAAGTTTTATGGGAAGGACTCAAACTGATGTCTTCCTGACTCCAAGTCAAGTCCTCTGTCAAGGACCAAAAAAACCTTAAGTTTTTTTCTTTTTTATAAATGACACACAACTAAAACACAAAATACAGATAGCATAGCATAGCATAGCTCAAAAGAGTCTCGTACGGCACATTTTTTATCCTTGCTAGGACTCCCTTTGAAGTCTCACTTTCCCACAGCCAAATGAAAGTTTAGGAAATAGTGTGGGTAGCAGAGAGAAGGGAACACACATTGATTAAGAACCCAATATGTGCCAGGCATCGTGCTAAGCAGTTTACAGATGCTATCTCATTTGATCCTTTTGACAGCCCTATGAGCTAGCATTATCTCTATTTTACAGATGAAGAAATTGAGACAAACCAAGGTTAAGTGACTTGCCCAAGGTTACCCAGCTAGAAAATGTCTGAGGCTGGGTTTGAACTCAGATCTCCCTGATTCCAGGTTTATCATGCCTCAAGTTGGAGGCTCTTTGATGATATAGTTTTAGTATCTATTGTTGCTAAGTCATTTTTCAGTAGTATCCAATTCTTTGTGACCCCTTTTGGGGTTTTCTTGGCAAAGATACTGGAGGGGTTTGCCTTTTTCTTCTCCAACTCATTTTACGGATGAGGAAACTGAGGCAAACAGGGTTAAGTCACTTGCCCAGGGTCACACAACAAATAAGTATCTGAGGCTGGGTTGAACTCAGAAAGAGAAGTCTTCCTGATTCCAGGCCAAACAGTCTACCCACTACACCACCTATAACCAGGAGGAATGGTGCTCTTGACCACACCAATTCTAAAACTCAGGCCCTCTCACAGCTTCAACTAATTTCTAGCAACCAGACTACAATTAAAAAGAAAATCACAAAAACAAAGTTTTTCCTTAAAAAGGGGGTTCTCTTTTTATTCAAACAGTTAAAATAACATTGTCATTATTCAAAATAATGCCATCAATAAAAACCACCATAACTTTGGGAAGAGACTTTATAAGTCTGTCAGCTGCAATGTTAGATTGCCAGCCATGACACGGACGTGAAGACTGTGCTTCCTTTTAAAAAGTGACACATTTGCTGACATTAAGGTATCAAACTTTGGCAACTCTGAACAAAAATTTTAATGACAACCAGGAAAAGACTTTTTGGACAGAGGAACATATTCTCTTCCCCTGAAATACTATTTAAATAGGAAGTCAAGAACTGCATTCGACTAGACATATTTGGAACCTAGACACACAATCACAAGGTACACACATGCATTTCCTTTTAGACTTACAGAAGCTGTGAGAAGCTGGAGTGGTCTTGAGGATCATTTAATTTCTACAAATTAAAGTAAATGCCTCAAGCTTTACTTATCAAATAGAAACTGCTTATCTTGTGACTGAAGACAGTTCTAGTCACTATAAGTAACCAAAAGTCCAATTTGTTTTATTCGAAAAGTAGTTCACATTTGTACAAATCTTTAAGGTATGCAGAGTCTTTTACATAATCTCACCTGATCCTCATAACAACCCTGTAAGCTAGATGCAATCATCCCTATTTTTCAGGTGAGGTTCAGAAAAGTTAAGTGATTTGCTTAGCGTCACCATCAGCTGGTTTTCGAAGCAGGATTTAAAAGCAGATTTTCTTGTCTCTAAGTTTACAGCTCTGTCCACTGTGTCTTCAAATATACTGCCTTTCTGGCTTGTCTTCCATCTTGGATTTCAAGTGTATTTTCCCATCTTCATACCGTTTAGATTATCTTCTAGGTAGAAAACATTCTCATCTTCTGATTCTTACAGATTACATTGTATGCTTCTAACATTATTTATATATTTATAGGTAGCATGTCCCCCCACCCCCTCCTGCCATTGCTTTAGCATCAGTCATATTTTCTAATCCTAAAAACGCCCCCCACTTTTATTTACGAGAGTTTGTGCACAGCACAAATCAGTGCATATAGTGTAGAATTTACAGTTCATCATCACTGCTCTGAAAACACCAGTAGCTTATCTTTATTTTTAACATGGCATATGTTAAAAATCAAACTTATGCAGAACAAAGATCTGTATAAATTGCTTTATAATACTTAATACAATTAAACAGTTTTATAAATTGGGGAGAATCAAAGAATGTTTTAAAAATACAAATACAAAAATAAACACCGTAACAGATTTGCAGCTGAAATGCTATCAAAATAGATTTGAAGAGAGGTCACCCAGTTCAGACTGGTCCTAAGTACACGGCACAGACTATAACTTCAGTTAGCCCTTGGTTCTATAAAGCTGCTGTTGCTCAAAATATACAAATAATTTTAAAAAAATTCATCAGTGCAGAGAACTCCTGGTATGCAATTTTCTTCTTCTGAAGTAGCTCCAGAATCCAAGTGTTGCCTTGGGCACCATGAGGCTGTGACTTGCCCAGAGTCCACCAGCTGGTATCTGATAGGAGCAGGTTATCCAATCAGCTATTTTCTGCTTTAAAGGCAAGGCCCTTCATTCACAAAGCCACAATGCTTCTCACAATTCTGCTTAACATGTAGAACCTCTTATCAAACTGCCTGGCATCTTAGACAGGAGGAGGGGAGGAAGAGAATTTGGAACCCAAAATTTAAAAAATATTTTTTAAATTATTTTTACATGTAATTGGAAAAAAAGTTAAAAAAAACAACAAATAACAGTGTATATGGAAATAATTCTTACAGAAGAAAACAATATCCAGTTCCCTTTATCATGAGACAGTTATTATCATTAATCTACCTTATACAAAAGTCTTAGTGCCGTTTTAAGTTTTAATAGCTTAAAACACTCTATATAAGCTCTGACTTCAAGCACTTTAGATAATTAGCTATCCTCCTAAGTACAAGGCACAATATTTTTCTCCCTTATTATATAACAACTGTTCTTTCTACTGGCCATTTTTCCTTCCAGAATACACAATTCTGTGTTGAAGTTTCAAAAAAAAAAATCCATCACAAACTGTCAATAGAAAATAATTACAATGCAAATTATTCTCCGGGTCACATTACCCTTTCCCATCTTCCTTCCTCATCTCTTCCTAGATATTCCTGAGGTTTTAAACAGTTTTTGCCTCAACTTGCTACTGCAGATTCTGTCACCTTTGTTAGCCTGGGCATAGTTCACACTGATCTTTGATACCAAGGGAAGATGGGGGCAATCTTAGAGCCCAGGCAATCCCTATCAGTGGCTTCAAAAGCTACAGCTCTGAAATGCTTGGTATTTCACTTGCCATGGGAGAACACTATAAACTCTGCCTGACAGCGTTATAGTCATTATCAACATTATAGTTCTTTCCATTACACACTTGGCAACATTTCCATTTAGAGCCTGGGTAGCACTTTTATGTGAGTCTAAACAGTATGTTTATTTCACTGGACCAAGTGTACAATTTAAAAGGTCCAGAGTGAAACTCAACATAAGAAAGCTTCACTTTCTTAACAAACTCACTTCCCTCTGCACTAACTTTTCCCCATAAAAATAATTAATTTGGAACTGAAGTTTGTCTTTGATACCTAATCGATTTCACTCTCAATCTGATTTTTCCAAGTGAAACAATCCTGAAGTTAAACCAAATTCAGCAGAATTTAAAATTCTAAGATTTTGCCCAGTGATAATATATATCCCACCTGATGAGAAATCACCAGTGATAATATATAGATGCTACATTAAATGAAAACTTACATTCTGGAAAATAGTCCTGTGCCATCAATGTTTCTTAGTGTATGAATACAAAAAATCCAGAAAACCCAAAATAAGCCATATCTGTGATAAGTACTGGCAAAAATTCCTTTAGCATTACTATAATAACTTTAATTTTGATGTATTTATTTGGATGAAGCCATTTTCTTTTAATGGTCAAAAATATGACTTCTAAAATTCAATGTTTTGAGAAAACAATCATTTAAAAATTCAAAATCAGTTTTAACATGTAAAAATATGCTTTATTTTTATACCCTGGTAGTAGATTTTATTGTGGTGGATTTTAAAATTAATTTTTTGCTTATCATAAAAAAATCAGTGCACATTTGGCAACACTTTTCAACTGCCTGAATCAATTATATTTTCTCTATGAAAAATCCCTTAAGGACGCTGTACTAATTTGCTCCTGGTGCCTTCCTGCTCACTAAGTTTAAAATGAGTATAAGCTAGAATGCCAAATAACGTGCATAAAATGCCAAGTCCCTGGTTAATTGACAGTGGGTCCTTAAATAAAACATATCCTCCAAATAAGGTAATACAGAATTTGAAGTGTCCAAACATGTTATACCTGTAGTTTTGGTTAAGGATAACATGAAACTTTCTGACACACTTAAATGAACCCATTTATATAAAAAAAAATACTCCAATTGATATTATATCAATTACTGAAATTTAAACAGCCCATCACTTTCAAATGTTTACAGAGCCATTGGGACTCCTAGGCAAAATTGTCACCAATCTACATTAGGTTAAAGGTGAAGTCATTTATTCATCATATATAAGCATTATATATAAAGACAACAGCAGTGCCTTCCAGGTGTCTTTCTACCCTGGGCAAAGAACACATCCCCAGAGAAAGAACTACAAAGTATACTAATTGGAAACAATTTTTTCGGGGGGGGGGGGGCAACGGGAATAGGGGACAAAAGAGGCTATGTAGTAGCAAGTAAAGAAAAAGGGCAGCCTTTTTATTATAATTGGCATTTGATCTAAGCTTTAAAGGAAATCAGAGAGTCTAAGAAGTGGAAGTGAGGAATGAATTCCAGACACAGGGAACAGGTAGTTTCTGCAAAGGCAAAGAGATTCAAGATGGAATGTCCTGAATGGAGAACAGCAAATAAAGCAGATTGACCAGGACAGGGGCTGCTAACTAGGGTCTTGGACATATTCCAGGGGGTCTGTGAATTTTCATGAGAAAAAAAATTGTGTATTTCAATACCATTTGTTTCCTATGTAACCCTAAATATTTTATTTAAAAAACATTCTAACAAAGGGTCCATAGAATTAACCATACTGCCAAAGGAGTCCCATGACATAAAAATTTTAAGAATTTCTAGGCCATCAAAGAAATAGGAAAAGGACCCATACATATAAGAATATTTATAGTAGCTCTTTTTGCGGTGCCAAGGAACTAGAAACTAAGGGGTGCCCACCAACTGGGGTGTGGCTACTCTGTATCTGAATGTAATGGAATACCACTGTGTTGTAAGAAATTATGAACATTAGAGTTTTAGGGAATCCTGGAAAGACTTGTATAGACTGATGTAGAATGAAGTGAGTAGAACCAGGAGAATGACTCATTAAATAACATCATAAAGACAAATGACTGAAAGAATTAAGAATTCTGATCGATGCAATGAGCGACTGTGATTCCAAGGACCCACGATAAAATATGCTACCCACCCCTGACCCTGAGATGATGGCACAAGATGCAGACTGAGACATTTTTCTGGACATGGCTAATCCAGGAAGTAGTTTTAAGGATTTTTTTCTTTTTCCCCCCAATGTGTGAGGAGATAGAAAGGTCAGAATATAAAATTTTGTTATTTGAAGAAAGATAAAATGGCAAAAACCAAGAAACCACCTCTGGGACAGAACATGGAATGCGTGAAGGAGAGTAATGTGTGCTAAGCCTTGGTGAAAAAGCAGGTTGAGGTCAGACTTCGAAAGGCTTCAAAAGTCAAACAGCGGCATTCAGAGTATTTCATCCTTATGGCAAGAGGGAACCAATGGAGTTTCCTGGGCAAACAAGTGCCATGGTTAGACTTGTGCTTCAGGAATAGGAATCTGGCAGCTGTGTGCAGAACAGGCAGGGGGTGGGTAGGTGGGGGGGAAAGAGGGGGCTGGAAGCACCAAGATAAAGTAGGAGACCATTGCACCAGGCCACATAAGAGGCGATGAAGGCTTTGAAGAGGGCAATAGCCGTGCGAGGGGAGAGAAGGGCATTCTATTTTGGAAAAAGAACCCATTGACAACTGACTGGATATGAATAAGGAGCTGAGGATAACTTAGGTGACCAACCTGGATAACTGGAAAAATAGTGCTGTCCTTGACAGAAGAGGGACTGATAAGAGGGAAAAGATGAATTGTCTTGGATGGGTTGAACTTGCTTCCATCCTCCTGAAGGGGATATGACCTATGCAGACATATTTACTGCTCCCTTTTGTAGAGTCAGTCAGGACCAGAAAAATCATAATTCACATTTATGAGCTATAACCAAGGGCTCACCAATGATGGCCTGTGGTGCTCTGCCTACTTTTTCCATATTAGATTAATCAATTAGGCAGCAGTCCTGAACTTATTCAGACTCTTTGTTGCTCACCAACAGATAAGCCAGTGATCAGGTGCTATAAAACTCATTATCTAATTACACTCCTTAATTTTAAAACTAGGCCATAGAATGGAAAGAGCACTGGACTTGGAGTGAGGGTAACTTGAATTTGAGTTCTACCTCAGGCATTTAGTGGCTGTGAGACCCTGGGCAAGTCATTAAGCCTCAAGGTCTATTTCTTTAACTGCTAAATGGAAATAATAATAGCATCTACTTCCCAGGATGGTGAGAATCAAATGACAGTAACACATGCAGAGGGCACTGAAAATGTAACAGTTCACTCTTATTTAATTTGTATGGGAATATATGTGGATGAGTATACATGTGTATACATGTGTGTGTTTATAGATAGCTATGTATATGTATATATCTATGCTTAAGAGTAGCCTTCTTTAGGGTGGGGGGGGAAGAAAAATAAAGTAGAAAGTACACAGCAGAGAACAAAAGAAAACCAACAAGGAAGCAAAGAAAAGCTGGAAGCTTGGAAAACAATGTATTATATAAATTTTCTTGAAATAGAAATTTATTGTTTTATATTGAATCCTCTCTTATTGCCTGCCATGTACATGGCAATGTTTTCTTTTCTTATTTTGTATTTAAGTGTAAAATAAAAAAACTCATAAATAACTGATTACACAAAATTGCAAAGCTTCTGCATAAACGAAATAAATGTATCTAAGATAAGCCAAAAAAAAAAAAAAGTATGAGAAAAAACTTTTGACAACAAATTACCGAACTCCTTCCCCAACCCAGGGAATGGTCAGTAACTTGGCTTAAGTTTACACTGTGAATCACTGTGAGCCATTAGGCCATCTCCTCTAGAAAAGTGTGAGGTACAGTAAGGAGATGAACACAGAGCAAGATGGAGAAACTGGGTAGTTTCCCAGATATTTCCCCAACATCCCATGATTTAATCATTTGGTTTAAAGATAAAACATTCACACTCCTATAAAAACACAAGCACAAAAACTCATTCCAAAGTGAAAGAGAAATGGTTAGAGGCTAAGAAAGGGGTGGCTACCTGTTTGGATCAAATCACACTTCACTTTTTTATTAAGGAGAATTCAGAATTACAATTAAATTCATTATGGTGCTTCATATTGAAAACATGGTAGACGAGGGTAGGGGGGAAGGATTGAACTAGTTGGAAGAATATGAAACACTTACCAAGTAGCACTTTTTTACCATTCACAATATAACTGACACTTATTGGCTCATTTTTCTGTATACTGACTCTTTTCAAATGAAAACATAAAAATATCCACGGACCTGTAGACCTCTATGAAGCAGCTATGTCATGCAGCAGATAAAGAGACAGTCTAGAACTCAGGAAGACCAGAGTTCAAATTCTACCTCAGATCCTTACTGGCTGTGGGACTCTAGGCTAGACACTTACTTTTTATCTGCCTCTGTAAGACAGGGATCATAACAGTCCCAGCCTCATAAGGTTGTTGAGAGAATCAAACGCCTTAAAGGGCTATAAAAGATGCTGGCTATTATTATAATAATTATACTTTATTATGTATTTTAGATTATAAGTACAATATTTACTATTGTTATTATGACTCGGGAATCCCGTCAACAACTTGTTATGTGACCTTATACCTACCACTTAACCTCTCAATGTCTCTGTTTCTCCATCTGTAGCGAGGGTAATACTTCTACTCTCCCTAGTTTACAAGATTCTAATGAGGAGAAAATAAAATAATAAATGTGAAGCATGCTTTAAAAACCCTAACACACCATACAAACTTTAAAGATTGTTACCATCACCGCTGAAAAGGATACGTAACTGGGGAAGTATTTCCAATGATCCAGTATATGGATAAGTTTACCATAAAGGCTATTATACCAGATAACAGCACCATGAACTAGGAAAACAAAGAGAACGTTATTAATATAGTGCAATCACAATGCTAGTGCAAACATGTTGGACTTATCTTTTTTATTACTTTCAATATAACTGCAAGACAAAAAAGAAATTGAGTTCAGTTGGGATAGTCGAGTGATCACTAAGAGATGAAAAGGAAGAATGAACAATGTCTATTATAATATACTCCAATACTCTCCAAGATCTGTGATTTCTCTCATGGGTTCTTCCTCCAACACACTTAGGAAACATTTTAAAAAGATGCTGTAACCAACCTTCTAGCGATGATCCCCATAATCCCACCCCCTTGCCTGCCCTTGACTTAGCCAGGCAATCCTGGGACAACATACTCATGGTCTATTTACTGAGCCTGTGGTCAAAGTCTTTCCAGCTTGGAAGGACTTCAGCTCCACTGGTCTAGCATCTGAGAATCCATGATTCCCCTCCTTGCCTTCATGAAGCAATAGAGTGGAAATATTTCTGTGGAAAATAATCTTATATATGGAAATCCAACTCTATTTACAAAGTTCAAAGTGTTAAAATTAAATGAAAATCCTCATCACAAGACCTCATTTTCTCTTTAAATTAAATTAACAAATATTGAGTACCAACTAAACAACACAAGATGATATGAGCAACAAAAATAATACAACCTATTTCCTGCCATCAAAAAAGTTACATGCTAGTTTGAAAGACATAAAACTTAAAAGGCAAAATGAGATTTCAATAACTGTTACAGAAAATGACAAAAGAGTTGTCACACAGTAGCACACAGGAGCTAAGCGAACAACAGAAACAGTACATGCTCTAGGAGTTCGGAGTGGGGAGAGTTCACTTAAGGCTTAGGGAGACAGAGAAAGCTTTTTGAAAGAGGTGGGCCTGGATCTGGCTTTTGAAGAATGGATAAAATTTAGATTAGCAAAGAGATGGGAAAGGGCATCCCAGGAAGAGAAATCTGTGTGAGCAAAAGCAGAAAGGGTGTATGGCAGACAATGAAAAATGGGCAGAGGTGGAAGCTCCTAGAAACAGGAGAAACAGCTTGAAAGATAAATTAACCAGGCTTTCCCCACCAAAAAGAAAAAATTCAGTCCTATTTCCTATCATACAAGTTTAGTGTAATTATTTCAGATTTTGAGATTAGTCAGTAAAGTAGCATTTATTACACACTTCCTATGTGCTAAACATTGTGTTTAAAATAAGACTATTTTATTAATTATAGTGTTACTATCACCCCATTTTACAGAAAACTGGCCTTAATTCTATTATATATTAATATTATAATGAATTAACCCTAACCCTAAATTTTTTCCTATGTTACATATTATTATTAATATTATAAATGTTAATTATATAGCCCTATACATAGGGTTAGGTTTAGGGCAGTGAAGTGATATGTGGGAAGTGAGCCAGCTATTAAGTGTTTGTGATGGGACTTGAATTCAGGTCTTCCTGACTTCAAACCCAGCACACTATTCACTTCACCACTGAAGTGCATCTACAGTCCTGGCCCCAAATTCACCCCTTTCCCTGCAATTTGCTGCTTTAACTCCTCTGGACACTGGGAAATCTAGCACTCCTGTACCACTAGAGCCATCTGCTAAACATGATCAAGTAGACTCTGAATGAGGCCGTGAGGGCTTCTCCCATGGAGAATGTGTGCACAACCTCCATGATGACCATTCTGGTTACTCAAAGATCTTTTCTATACACTTTTACTCATAGTCTATTTCAGGGGTTTGTCATAAATGAGCAACAAGAGTAGGGTTAAACTACATTTTCTAATTAAACATGTATCCTCAGTAAAAAAAAAAAAAGGACAAGCTTTAAAATGTTCATACTACTCAAAAATAAACAAACAACTTACCAGAGCAGAAAAAGACCAAGGCCCAAGGATTCCTCCTTTCCCAAATACAGGTTCAAAGAAAGGTACAATCATTAGTAACATGGCAGAGGACATTGGTGCTTGGTAGTATAGCAGCTGCATGGAGTTCACCTGGAGCTCATGCTGTTTGGCTCCTACCCACTAAAAATGAACAGATAAAATGAATATAACAATGGAAATAAGACATCTCTTATTACTCAACATTGCAACATGGACTACCAAGATGGAAGCTGGCTATCATTTTACCCATATATACCATTATGCCTTGTGACCTTATAAAATGATGAAGAAACATAAAATTAATGAAAGCAAGTAAATCTTTTGGGGGAAGAAAGCTGTGATTTATCTAATTGATGGCTTTTAGACGGTAAAGGTTAAAGAGTATTTTAAAAAAAAATATATGCTTAGAAGGGACAATGTTGGGACCAAGGATCACTGGAGTTCATGGAAAGAGAAACTGAGCAGATGGCAAGGCCACAACTCCCTTCATTCATTTCTATGAATGGCAAAGGACGGGAGGTCTGAAAACAAATTTGTTTCTCTTAAGTCTCCCAGTAGAGGCAAAGATGAACTTCTCAATGCCTTGATTAGTTGCAGGAAATCAGTATATGATGGAAACAACTTCCTTTCCTAGTGACTGCTACTGCCCCTGTCATTTCACTATGCAACTTCCTAAGACATCAGATGATGATAAATTAGACATTGGAGGTTACATGGTCAGTAAGTATCTGAGGCAGGATTTAAACTAAGGTCTTCCTGGCTCCAAGTCCAAAGCCCTAACCACTGAGCCACCTTGCTGCCTCATACACAAAACTTATTCGGCTAGGTAAGCCTGGTCCAAGTTTGTGCATCACTGGTCCTGACTCTGGAGAAGCCAGTCACCTTTATGTTACAACAAAGCATCAAAAGAGAACCTGAGTGAAGGAAAGAAGATCTGTTATAATTATTTAAATAAATGATCACCATCATGTTTAATGTTTAACGACTCTACAATAAAATCTGACAGATGGTGACAATCCCCCAGTTATGTTTTTTATGAAGTTTATCCCCATTATAGGAATTGTTTATCTACAGAAATACACAATATGAGAAATAGAAAGGTAGGAAACAAATCTGAAATAGGATCTCAAAAGACCTTAACTAATGAACAATACAATATAAAGGATTAATTCCCCAGCTGTTTGCCAATTACTACAAAGAAGTATGTCGTAATCAATCTCCTGCTCCTTCACCCCAGCTCCACACCAATGTCTGTAGCTTGTACCAGCTGTCTCTCACTGCAGCTCCACACTGATACCCAAATCTCTCATTCTACTCTCCTTTCACTGTTATCAACAGGATGAGTGGGGACACATTTCAGAAATCACAGTGGGCTTCAAGAGGACTGTATGACCTGATTTAGAGTAAACTTTGCAGGATCACAACTATTCTGTAAAGAAAACAACTTCACTGTGAGGCATTAACTTTTCCTCAGTAAACTGCCCAAGGATTAGCCCTTTCTCATGCCATCTCAAATCTCCTAATCAGTGTTTTGGCTCCTGGTCCTCGACAAGCAGGCTTCCCTACAGAGATTACCCTTTATAGAATTTAATTGTGACCCATGGCAACTCTCAAATTACATGAAGAAAATGATCATTATGAGAATGAGTTGGAAGACAATTCTTAGAAGTAGGCCTGTATTTTCTATTGGAGTACAATGAATACAGTAATAAATAAATTTCAATGTTTTTAGCAAACATTAGGAAACATTTCATTTTTGAAAAAGATATGAGGGTTAAATTCCTAATTCATTTCACTTTACTAAAAGAACATAATGTCTTAGCACCACTCAAATATCTCTAAAATATACTGTTCCTAAATGACAAAACTAAACATCTCTGGACATTCTCTTTAGTAATTGATACTGCGATATAATTGATGTTATGTGTAAAGCACATGGGAGCCAATTAGCAAAAATATGTAGGTGGATTAATACAAAGAAGTCTGAATTGTACTGTCCACTCTGCTCATCCCCTATTTTTAAAAAGCACTGGACCTTTGGTGACATGGGTGTTAAACAGTATTAACTGTGATCAGAAACTATGATCACCTAAAAATGCATTATTTCAGGTCATTATCAGTGAAGTCTTAACCATACAAAATGGTTGACAGATGATCTCACTAGTAAAGAAAACTCACTATATACCATGCTGCTCTCCAACTTCTTTGCCATGGGATTTTAGAGTGATCCAGAGGACTGAGAAGTTAAGTAACTCACCCAAGATCACAGCAAAAAAATGTCAGAGAAGGAACTTGAGTCTCAGTTATTCTATCTACTACAACATGCTTTCTGCCTCTTGCAAAACTGACAATGCATTCCTTTTAAATTTGTAGCTCTTTGTCAGAAGGCTTGAAACATTCATTTAAATGTTATAGATTTTGAATCTGACCCTTCAGACTGACAACACTGGGAAATTCCACTGCCAGAGTTTTAGTACAGAGAGACTTCTATTTCACAGGACACTCCCCCACCCAAAATGTATCAAGTGCCAATATTTACTCAGTGCTTACCATTACCATGCAATATGCCATGTGGATAAAAAGTTAATTTTTTACTTACGGAGTTTTTGTTAACATGTTACCTAGATAGAAAGGGAAGTCAGTCTATAGGTCGTAACAGTAACCTGATTTGAGAGTGTGGTTACTAATGTGAAATTTCTTTACACTTCAAGATACATGCGTAAGCATACCCCTTCATAATAATGTTGGAGTTGAACTGGCATGTCAAGCTATGGAAGCTTTCCAGCCACGTTCCTCTGCCTCTTTTCTGTTTTTCACTTTGCATCTAACGAAATCTAAAATTGGTTTTCTTTCCAATAGTCTCGTCTGTATCCTATCCTAAGCTTTCAGCTTCAAAAATTAGAGTCTGCTAAAGAGGCACAAAAGAGCAAAGCGACCAACCACTTGGTACAGGGATGTAACCACTACCCCGAGGGCAGCAAACACCATTCCAAGGAAATTAAACTTCACGTCGTAGTAAGAGTTGAGGATGACGCCTAAGGTTATGGGTATCTGCAAAGAAAAAGACGTAAATAGTAATTAGACAAAATCAAAGAGGTTCACATTTAGTTTCTCTAACAGTCTTATGAGATTTTTAACGCTCATACACGGAAAATTTAGTAACCTCTTCAAATGACTCAGTTATTTACACATGGTCATATAGATCATCCCATTTCTTCAGCTTAAAACATGCTCCCACATTTTTTTGCGTGAATTAGAAAGCCGGGGCATCGCGGAAAGCACTGTTTTCGTAATGGCCACCACAAGGTATAAGCCCCGTCGGTTCTCAAAGGCGCAGGATGAATACCCGGGCCCCGGGTCCGGGCCACGCCACAGGGCGCAGAGCCGCACCGCGGGGCTGGAGGGGGGCGCCGCCCGGCTGCTCCGGCCCCGGCCCGGCCCCGGGGCGGGCACTCACCAGCGTCAGCTGGACCTTGGCCGAGAAGGTCTTCTTGTAGAACAGGCTCTGGATGGCGATGATGACCGGCGTGGTCATGGCCTTGGCCAGCTGGTACGTGCCGATGGTGTTGCTCTGCAGGGACAGGTTGGTGAAGACCACGAAGCCGCAGAAGCTGAGCGCCAGCAGCAGCAGCCGCGAGGGCGGCAGGCTCTTGGGGGCGAAGAGGTTGAACCTGTGGCAGACGCACAAGCCCAGCCCGGTGACCACGAAGTGCACCAGGGTCAGGCTCAGGTTGGGGAAGCCGTGGTGCACGTAGATCCACTTGTTCAGGAAGACGATGCAGATGGACACCAGCAGGTTGAGCAGCAGCCCGGCGGCGATGCGCCCGTTCTGCTGCAGCGCGAGCACCAGCGAGGCCATGACTGCCGGCTCGGCCGGGCCCTGCGGCCGCCGCCCTCCCCGCCCCGCCCCGCCCCGCCGCCGCGCGGGCTCCGGGGACCACCCCCGCTCAGCGGAGCCGACGCGCCGCACGCTCGGCCCCGGCCCGCCCCTGCCACGTTCCTGCCTCCGCCGCCACGTGACCCGGGCGCCGGCGCTTCCGCTCTCCGGGCGGTGCCCGCTCCTCCTGCCGCGGCGAGGGCGCTGCGAGGGGGGCGGGAGCCGCGTCCTGGGGGGGCGTGTGCTGGGGGGACCGCGTCCTGGGGGGGGCGTGTCTTGGGGGC
>CM053770.1:198316839-198464161 GCA_028658325.1 Potorous gilbertii | reverse complement strand
CTGGGGGGCGTGTGCGGGGGGACCGCGTACTGGGGGAGCCCGTCCTGGGGGGGCGTGTGCTGGGGGGGCCGCGTCCTGGGGGGGCGTGTCTTGGGGCGTGTGCTGGGGGGGCCGCATCCTGGGGGGGCGTGTCGTGGGGGGTGCGTCCTGGGGGGCGTGTGCGGGGGGACCGCGTACTGGGGGAGCCCGTCCTGGGGGGCCGCGTCCTGGGCGGGGTACGCCCGTATTCTCCGCCCAGGCTCTTTTTTACCCCCCAGTTTTTCTCCAATCCCACGTAAAGATGATTTTCATCATTCATTTTTAATAAGATTTAGAGTTCCGGATCTGCCTCCCTCTTAGTCTCGGAGGCCATACGTGACAGTCACGCTAAATGTGTATGCAGCACAGGCGTGTGGTGAAAGCAGTCACGACGTGGGGAAACCACGAGGAAAACCCCAAAGGGTTATGAGCTAGCGCGCTCGGATCCGCCCGGGGCGCGCCGGCTCTATGGGGGGTCCCCCGGACTTGTTGGGGCGCACGTTCTCGGTGATTGGGTTCCCTTGTAACCATTCCCTGTGCGTGTCACTTGAGTTAATTTCACCAGACCGTTTTAGGGCCGCACTGAAAAGGCAAGACGAAATAAGCGCTTATTAGGCACCTACCGTGTGCCGATGACTGATACTTTCAAAGGTCCATTCATTAACCAAATGAGCATTTCTTAAGCACTGGATGACGGACGGGTACCTGGTAATGATGCAAACACACAGTCAGAGCTGTCCCTGCCCTCAGAGCCTCCAGCGATGGGGGGTCAGGCAGGACGTCGAGTACACATTTGCTTCTCACCATGTTGAAGGAAACCAGGAATTCCCGGGCTCAAGTAAGGGGCTTTGTAGGTACGGGAGTCGGGGCACGAAAATCTGGGCGATGCAACATCAGGTGAAGAAGATAGGACAGGTCAGATGGAGCCTGGGGGCAAAAAGTGGCACATGCCAAACCAGGGGGGTTTATGTTTGCTCCCCAAGATAATAAGGAGTTTATTAAGTAGGGAGAAGCCACTGTCGGATGCGCGCTGCAAGAATATCACTTTGGCAGCTGTATGGAGGAAAGACAAGAGGAGGGCTGGAGTGGACACGGGACATGGGTATGTGGTCCGTGCTGGGCTTTCATCGTCTGCCTCCACCTCCTCAAGCAGAGTCTGGGGTGACCCAGGGCCAGGCCCAGCGAGCAGCTCTGACACAGGGCTGGGCCGGCCTAGAATCCCTGCCCTCCAGGAACAGGTCCAAGAGCCAGCTAGAACCACATGCTCAACGAGGATGATGTCCAGGGAGAGCCCCAGATGGGTGAGAGCTGGCAGGACCTTGGAGCCTGGCCAGGCGATGGGAACACCGAAGCCTAAAGATGGGACGGGATTTCTTGGAGGCACCATGTACCTGAGTCACAATTTGACTCACTTTCTCCGCCTCTGAATACAGCACATTTTCCACTTCCTCACCCTGCTTCTCAATGGGTGTGCTTTCCTGCCAGGCAATAGGAAAAACTGGAATAAAGGAGCTAGAAGAAATGGAAGAGATCATCCAGTCATTTTCCAGATGAGGAAACTGAGGCCAGGACATCACTCAGTCTACTTCACCTATGATCTCTTCACAGTGGCAGTCCAGGGCTCTTTAAACCATTCTGCCTCATACAGACATAAAACAAGAAAATTCATTTTCAGTCTTGTATAAGGTTTTTCATCATGTAGCCCTGCAGTTACCTAACTTTAAGTCTGTGTTTCATGTGCCAGCCAGTTCAGAAGGTTGTACAGTGCATTCAGTGTTTGTTTAATGGAATGTCTGTCTTTTCCGTTCAGGTGGGGAGGGATGTTAGACTACATAACCTCTAACTCATTTTTTTCAATATTTGCTGATTGATTAATAAATCTTTTCCCATTAATCTGCTGTGTTAGCCATCTGCTTTTGGCCAATAAGGCCGCCTTCCACTTAAAATGCCAGGTATATTTTCTTTATTTAAATTAATTTATTTTTAGTTTTCAACATTCACTTCCATAAGATTTTGAGTTTTTAATTTTCTCCCCCTCTCCTTTCCCTCTTCCCCAAGGCAGTGTGCAGTCTAATATAGGCTTTACATATATATATATATTCACATTAAACATTTTCACTTTACTTATGCTGACTTAACTATCAAAAAGAATGAGAACTAATGAGAGGAACAATGAGAAAGAAGGAACAGAACAGAACAAGAAAAAGCAAATAAAAATGTTCCAATTTTCCCACATCTCCAGCATTTATGATTTTTCTGTTCTGTCATGCTTGCCAATCTGATAGGTGTGATGTGGGACCTCAGAGTCATTTTGATTTGCATTTCTCTAATCAATAGTGATTTAGAGCATTTTTTCATATGACTATAGATAGCTTTAATTTCTTCCTCTGAAAACAGCCTGTTCATCTCCTTTAACCATTTATCAAACTGGGGAATGACTCGTATTCTTATAAATTTGACTCAGTTCTCTCTATATTTTAGAAATAAGGCCTTTATCAGTCACTGGCTATAAAAAAAAATGTTTCTCAGCTTTCTGTTTCCCTTCTAATCTTGGTTGTATTGGCTTTGTTTGTGCAAAAACTTTTCAATTTAATGTAATCAAAATCACTCATTTTGCATTTCATAATGTTCTCTATCTCTTATTTGGTTATAGATTATTTCCTTTTCTATAAATCTAACAGGTAAACTATTCCTTGCTGTCCTAGTTTGCTTGAAGTATCAGCAAATGTTAGTCTTATTACTGCCTCTGAAAATGCTCTTGGATCTAGAATTTCCTTCCCTGTTTCATCTACCTATCCAAATCTTCTTCTCCTTCAAGTTGAGCACAAGTAGCATCTTCTCCAGGAAGATAAGGAGCTTGAAGAAATGGAAGAGATCATCCAGTCATTTTCCAGATGAGGAAACTGAGGCCAGGACATCACTCAATCTACTTCACCCATGATCTCTTCACAGTGGCAGTCCAGAGGCTCCAACTGCCTCAATCAGGATTGTGCTGGCAAATAGTTCATCTCTCTGGAAAGAAAAGACCATTAGGTGCAACACATTTAAAAGTTTAATCTTCATTAGCATTTTCTCTGTCATTTTCTTAAACCTATGCAATTAGTAAAACAATAAAACTGAGCCCTGACCTGTAGTACTTGCCAGTTTCTGTGGTGCAAATACACTGAACATTTTGCAACTGGTATTAGCTCACATCTGATCTCCTATAGCCTTTTCCTTGGCACTTGGTCACATACTGCTTTGTATTGGCATTTAGCAGTTTCATGTCTATATTTCCTGTCATCCCCATATAGAGAATTTTTCATGTTATTAGAGCTAGAAGGAACCTCCAGGATCTCTATCTAGCCCAACATCATCATTTTATTTTTAAATAGTATTTTTTTCCAATTACATATCAAAACAACTTTCAACATTTATTTTTATATAAAATTTTGAGTTCCATATTTTCTCCTTTCTTTCCTCCCTTCTGCCTCCCTAAGATGATATGCAATTTGATGCAGGTTATATATATGCAATCAGGTAAAACAGATTTCCATGTTAGTCCTGTTGTGAAAGAATAAACAGAACAAAAGGGGAAAAAACCACAGAATGTGAGAAATAGTATGCTTTGATCTGCATTCAGACTCCATCAGTTCTTTCTCTGGATGTGGATAGCATTTTTCATCATGACTCTTGGACTTGTCTTGGATCACTGTATTGCTGAGAAGAGCTAAGTCTATCATAACTGGTCATCATTCAATGTTGTAGTTACTGTGTACAATGTTCTGGTTCTGCTCATTTCACTTTTCAAGTAATCTTCTCTAGACTTCTCTGAAATCCACCTGCTCCTCATTTCTTATAGCACAATAGTATTTACATTCATATACCACAACTTGTTCAGTCATTCCCTGATTGATGGATAGTCCCTCAGTTTCTAATTCTTTGCCACCACAAAATTAACTGCTATAAATACTTTTGTACATGGAGGTCCTTTTCCTTTTTTTATGATCTCTTTCAGATATAGACACAGTAGTCAACCCCATCATTTTAAAGATTAGAGAATTATAAATACTTGAAGGTCAAGGTCTATGCATATCATAGAACTCATACAAAAAAAAAAGAATTCTTACTAATAACCAGCAAGTGATCTTCCAACCCCTACTCTAAGGAAGAGGGATCCATCACCTCCAGGCAGTTTTTTAATAGCTCTTGTTATTCAGAAGTCTACCTGGCCTCAAGCCTAGATTTGTCATTTTGAAATGTCCATCCACTGTTCCTGGTTTTGTCCTCTGAGATCAAACAGAACAAATCTAATTTCTCCTTCAAAGGCCAACTCTTCAAATATTTGAAGACATCTATCATATCCTCCCTAAATGTTCTTTTTTCCTAAGGGCTAAACAGTCCCTTAGAATAAGCATCTTTTTTTTTTTTTTTAAAAAGTCAACACATTTTTATTGATGGACATATATTTTTCTTTTTTGACCTCAATTTCCAAATATTCCATTCCTACCCAGAGACTTGTTCATCTTTCATTCCTGAAGAAGACCAATAATGTATCATGAGAGTGATGCCAACTTTCCAGTGAACTGGATTTAAGTGAGGCAGAGCTGTGCAAAGTCATAGTAGTCTCACTCTCTGCTCCAGAGTCATTGGAGTTCAGTGGCAAGACATAAGTCAAGATGACTGGTGATGACCCCGCCCAGAGAATAAATGTTATAACAGAGTAAAAGAACGATTCAGCGAAACTAACCACCAAATCGACAATGTTTGACAATGTCATCCATCATTCCCCACTTCTGCAAAGGAAGGAGGTAGCATATCTTTTACATTGAATCTTTCAGCATACAATACAGTACAACAGATGCAGACTTTGAATCTTCTGACTAACTCCTGCTTTGAGGCTTCATCATGGCATGGAGGTAACTGAGTTCTGAAAAATGTGTCTAGTTACACCAAACAGGAAGTAAGATGATGGACTCTATGGTCTGTCATTTAAAGACTGGCCTAGATACATTTAGAGAAAATCATTGCCAAAGCAACCTTCAAAGGCAGTCTTAATAAACGGTAGATGGATTAGGATCTGAATTGGTGGAAGACTGACATCAGTGAAATCCCAAACCTTTAAGACAATAAAGTATTTTTGAATGAACAAATGAGAAAACAGTAAAAGAAGTATATAAAACTAAATACAAGTGACTGACTTAAAATAGGTTATGTTCCACTCCAAAAGTTTCTAAAATATGTTTTAGAAGAGAGTTGGATAGGACCTAGAAATTACCCCTTGAATGTAGTCCTAACTATTGAGTGGAATTTAGGATTCATTTTCTCATTGAAACAAACGTAAAATTTGGTTGTCCACAAAAGCCTATTTAGCTCTTAACATAACTGATATTTAAATACTAATTCTGAACCTCAAGCCCTGCTAAATCCTGGATCTCTTTGAGTCCTAAATTCCACTGAGCTCTAGAGAGAGGCAAGAAAACATTCAGCTGGACAGAGACTGTCGAGGAGTGGGAATGAGAGGTGGTAGGAGTTATGGGTCATAGATTTAGAGCTAGAAGGGATTTTAAAATTCATCTAATCCGACCCCATTTTCCTGATGAAGAAAGTGAGGCCTAGAGACTTGAAGTGATTTGCCCTATGTCACATAATTGTGGCAAGAAGTTTCCAGGGTCTGGGAAAGGGGAGTCAGGCTAAAACTCTGGATTTGGCAATTCTGGGGATGATCTAGAGGGAACTGGACAAGGCTGGTAGCAGGGGCAACAGCAGGTCAGAATAGTCTGAAGGGAGAGCTCTGACAATGGGGAAGAACGGTATCCTTCTGTAGGTATATATCAGCTGTGAATATAAGCCCTCCATACCCACGGTCCCCCATCCAATAATGTTGCTGTTATTCAGTCATTTCAGCTGTGCACAACTCTTCATGACCCCTTTTGGGATTTTCTTGGCCAAAATACTGGAGTGGTTTGACATTTCTTTCTAAGCACATTTTACAGATATCTGCAGAGCGTTACAAGTTTGCAAAGCATTTTATAGACATAATCCAATTTGATTCTCAAGTAGCCCTGTGAGTCTGCACACTAACTCAGTGTGTAGCTGTGTACTATGAAGTAATACAGGTATTTATCCACATTGAACAGGTGAAGAAACAGACTCACAAAGGTTACATACTTGCCCATGGTAACAGCAAGTAAATGACAAAGTTGGTATTTTACCCAAGGACCTTTGACTCCAAATCTAGCACCCTTCACCATACCAGCACTTTTCATTATTATCTATGAATAGTAGTTAGGTGGTATGGACCTGGAGTCAGGAAGACCTGAGTTCAAGTCCAGTCATAGCACTTACCAGCTGCGTGACTCTGGGCAAATTGCTTCATCTCTATTTGCCTCAGTTTCCTCATCTGTAAAGTGGGGTTAATAATAACACCTACTCCCAGGGTTGTTGGGAGGATCAAAGGTGATAATGGCAAAGCACTTAGCACAGTGCCTGGCACATGGTAAGCCCTATATAAATGTTAGCTGTGATAATTACCACTGAACCAAGCCCAAGCTCATGCTAGCAGCCAAGGTCTTCTTAAATTCAAATAAACTCAACGCAACGCAAGGACACTGGTTACGCTTCTCTTATATGCCAGTACTGTGCCCCATGGTGGATCTATTTTCCTTCTTCAATTGTATTCTTGCATTACTCTTCAAAACACATTCTTCTGCTCCATCTAAGCACCCCCATCACTTCCCCATGACTACATCATGTTCACAACTCTCCCCTAACTGGTTTGTCCGCTTTCCAGTCTTTCCCTGTTTGATATTGGTCTTACCCTTTCCCAAACTCCGGTATCTTTATTTAATGGGGAGACTCACACCTCGACCCATGAACAGATATCTCTCCTCTCTCTCTGTTAAGGCCTAACTCCCTCAGGCACCTACAGGATCCCCCAAGTTGTTGGAGGGGATAAGACTCCCCTGAAAGGAAAAAGGATGTGGTGTTGCTAGAGAATAGATTTCCTTCCCAAAACTTGTACAGTCAACCTAACAGTCACTCTTAGTGAAGGGTGGGGTTTCACTTCCCCATGACCCTGACCAAATGACACATCTTGGTTCTGGAACTCACTTAATCCAAGAATTCTTCATTGCTTCTCTATGGCTACTTCTATGCTGTCAACTCCCAGCTTGGCTCAGAAATGTCATAGCATTTAGTCACTGCCTCCATCCATTGCAAGTGGTCTAGACACATGATTTCCCTGTAACCCATTGGGGAGGAGGTGGGGCCTCTATGCATTCAATTACTGTGGCTGACACTTCTCTGTCTCCTTCCACATTCATCATGACATGTGGTACATTTCAGCCTATGAATAATAACTCATGCTTCTCTGGTGTTTTTATTGCTTTTTAATTGTTTTCTGTGTGGTTTTTGTATCTCCAACAAGAGTATATAGAAAGAACTTCAAATTTCTATGTTGATCATTTTCTGCCCCCTTAAAAGTTGGCACCCCAGGCAAAGCTCTGGCAACCCTATCATAGTTATAGTCATGTTAGAACTCAACCTAGGGCTGACTTTTGTTCTAGTACTCTTTCCATTATACCACATTCTAATATGGTATACTGTAAATATACATGTGTGTGTATATATATATATATGTGTGTGTGTGTGTGTGTATACATACATACATATATATTATATGTATATATATGCTACATAGAGCACAGGATAGTATGCAAGGTCTGAAGTCAGTCAGATCTAAGTTCAATTCTGACCTCAGACACTTACTAGCTGTGTGACCCTGGGCAAGTCACTTCACTCTCTTTGCATCAGTTTCCTCATCTATAAAATGAGCTGGAGAAGGAAATGGCAAACCATTCCAGTAACTCTTCCAAGAAAACTCCAAATGGGGTCATGAAGAGTTGGACACAACTGAACAACAATGAGTCTGTTTCTCAATTGTGAACTGCTGTAGGGCAGGAATGATGTTATTTTTTTTGGATACCTCACTGCTGTGGCGTGCAAGTAAGAGAAGATCACTAAACATGTGCTGATACTTTTGCAAAATAATCCCTGTGCTCCAGGGAGTAAAGCCATCTCATTCTTCCTTGTTCTTCAATTTGACCAACATTTGTCTGCTCAGTGCCCTCACATGAACTAGATTATTCTAATACTGTATCTTTAGCTTCTTGCTTTCTTCAGATTCACATTTTCAAGCTTTTCCTGCATGTTACCCTCCTGTCTTGCCCCTAGGATGTAAGGATGTTTGGGCATTGCCATATGCTGCTTCACCTCAAAGACCACTTGACTTTGCTTATCTATCCTACCCATTTACAGTAGTTCTTACTGTAAAAGGACCTTTCCTTCTATCCCAAAGCTGAAATCTCTTATTTGTGTGGCCTCCTCGGTTAGAATGTGAGGTCCTTGAGAGCAGGGACTCTCACCTTTTAATTTATTTTGCAAGCTGTTGTAGGAGAACTAAGGCTATACACACACATGAGGCTAGTTTTTCCTTCAAAGGAAATTAGTTTGAGTCTTTAGTATTTTTAGTCTTTAGTCCCCTATGCCAATTAAATCTTAAAACTGGTTTCAATACATCCAAAGGAAAAATTAGATTGGCATTAGTGGGGGCAGTGATTTACTCAGTGGCTTAAATCAATACATCAACCCATAAGAGTCGGGAGCTCCTCCCTCTAAATGGTAGACTATCTATTCTTGATGAATATCCTTTCCCTGCTATGGCTAAGCAAACTTCTTTTTATTAATTATTAGATAATTTCTGGATGTCTCTTTTCATTCTAATCCTAAACCCACTGCAGCAGAGTGGTCTGAGTCAGGTCCAGCCTAAAGCATCAGCAGCAGTGCTTGGCTTGCTTGTCATCAAGAGGATGACATGACTTGCAGTCAACTTTGCCACACAGGATAGGGAAGGGGTTAGATCTGTGGTTTCATTAGGATAAGTAAGTCTGGGATGGGGAGATTCCCTTTTAATGTGGAATCTCTTTCAATGCAGTTTGGCATCTTCCATATAATTTATGGATTTGAGAGAGGTCACCTAGTCGTAGTCTACCTCTGTTTATCCCTTGCCAACCACCCCGCACCCCCCCCCCCCACCAGGAATTCCCACAATCTGTTTCCTTTGCTCCTACTTATGTGTTGATGTATAGATATGGTGGAACTTACAACTCTGTCCTTGGGTTCCATTACAAATTTCTCATGTAATAAGGAATCCTTCTACTACTTCCTAATGGATTCCCTCTCATTCCCCACAGAAGCTTTTTCACCCCTTCTCTCCTCAATCTCCCACACCACCACCTCTTTCCTTGACTCTCCCAGCTGAGGACCTCACCTTCTTCTACTTTATGGAGAAAATTGCCTCAATTTTCTTTTTCAATTTTCTTTCTTCAATTGCCTTCTTCCTTCTCAAGACTCTTTGACCCTCGTATCTCACTCTAGCCTCCTTTCCCCCACTCTCCGATTACACGGGTCTTTCTCTTTGTCCTCCTACCTATGTCCTGACCATCCCCTCCTGCCTTCTCCAGCAGATTGCTCCCTCGATCACTCTTGCTGCAATATTCAATCTCTTCCTTTTTACTGATTCCTTCTCTACTGTCTTCAAATATGTCTCTGAAAAATCTGCACTAATCCCCACTGTTCCTTTCCTCCCTTTCTCAGTCAAACTCCTAGAAAGAATGGTTGATACTTATCGTTTCCATTTCTGAACCTCTCTTCAACCTTTTGCAATCTGGCTTCTAGCCTTGCTACTAATGTTTTTCCAGGGTGACCAGTGGCTCTATTAATTGCCAAGTCTGCTTTTATTTCAGTCCCCATCTACTGATCTTTTTGTTTCATTTGACACAGTTGACCACCCTTTCCCCTTGGAGAGGTATATATCTCTATATATTTGTGTGTATTCTTCTATGTATTCTCAGTGACCTCAACTGAGATGTTGGATTTATCATTTCTACACAGAGCATAGGTGATGACTTTGTTCAGCTGGATTTCTTTGTAAGCTTTCCAAAGATTGTTTTCACCCTCCCCCGATTCTAATCAACCATTATCTATCCTCACAAGATTTACAAGAGTTTATATATACACTAGCTTAGTGTTCCCTTTGGCTTTTATCTCTCAGTTTGGGAAGTAAGCTGAATTTTCCCTGACTAAAGGTGCTTTTTGGTTCCATTTGGTTTCCTTATTATGGTAATTAATTTATATTGGTTGAACTTGTGTATAAAACTAACTTAATCAGTGCTGCCATTTTTGCTATAAGCTATTTTTGAAATCAATTACTTGTTTTAATAGTTCAGGATTGAGTGATTATTTCAATAGCAGGACATATCTTTTTCTCATAATTTTTAGATCTTTGGAGAGGGTGTGGGGGGGAAGCTAAGTGGCAAAGTGGATAGGGTGTTGGGCTAGAGTCAGGAAGACCCATTTTCCTCAGTTCAAATCTGATCCTAAGATACTAGCTAGGTGACCTTAGGCAAGTCACTTCACCCTATCTGCCTTAGTTCTTCATCTGTAAAATAAGCTGGAAAAAAAGAAAATGGCAAACCACTCAAATATCTTTTTTTCCTTTTAAAAAATTTTATTTTTCTTGGGGTTTTCTATTTTTGGTCTGTGTTTTCTTTTGCAATACAGTCAATATGTTTTGCATGATTGCACATGTACAACCCACATCAAATTGCTTGCCCTCTCAAGGTAAGGGGTAGGAAGGAGGAAGGGAACCTGGAGCCCCAAAAATTTTTAAATAAATGTTACAAATTGCTATTGCATGCAACTGAAAACAATAAAATCTAAAAATTTTCATTCAAAAATGTTTAACAAATTAAGATATCATAGACACTGTTAATTTGTAGTTTTCTTTTTTTATTATATTAATTTCATTTTCAGTGTTCTACAATCATTACCATATAACTTAGATTTTTTTTCCCCTTTCCTCCCCCCTAGGTCCTCCCTCCCTCCCCAAGACAGCATAGAATTTTATATAGGTTCTACATATATATTCCTATTAAATACATTTTCACTATAGTCATGCTGTGCAGAAGAATTAAAATGAATAGAAGAAATCATATAACAAACCAAAATGTAACACACACACACACACACACACAAAAGATCTGCTACATTCTTCAACTGAATTCCATAGTTCTTTCTCTGGATGTGGAGGGCATTTTGCCTTAAAAGATCATTGGGAGTTTTTTTAAGTCCTTCCATTACAATATACTTCCAAGTCCACCAGAAGAAACTCTCACACACTGTGGTCATTGCTGTGCACAAAGTTCTCCTGGTTCTGCTCCTTTCACTCAGCATCAGATCATGTCTTTCCAGGCCTCTCTGAAGTCTTCCTGATCATCATTTCTTACAGTACAATAGTATTCCATTACATTCATATATCACACTTTATTCAGCCATTCCACAACTGATGGGCATCCCCTTGATTTCCAGTTTTTGGTCACCACAGAGAGCTGCTATATTTTTGTACATGTGGGACCCTTTCCCATTTTTATGATCTCTTGGGGATACAGTCCTAGAAGTGGTATTGCTGGGTCAAAGGGTATGCATATTTTTGCAGCCCTAATTTGTAGTTTTCTAAGTCCACATGCAACTATCAAGGATCTACTTCTATTTAAATATCACTTTGCTATACTAGTCTCTATACTAGACTGCCTTTGAATAATGCCTCCTGAATAGTGCTGTTGTGTTTCTATTTATTCAAGTGAATAAATCTATTTCTATTTACAAATATAAATGGATATTTATATATAAACTTGCTGTTATTCATGCTTGAAGAGGAACAAAATGACATTACCACATCAGGGTCAAGGTGTACCCATGCCAATCTTTGCCAAGAAAAGCCCAAATGAGACCATCAAGAGTCAACCACGACTGAAATGACTGAACAAATTCTGACCTTTGCTTTAACAAACCAATGGTTTCGCTATACCCACAGAGTTGATTGACAGATGACTCTCATATCAATAATCAACCTTTCCCTGTCTGTTAAAATAGAATTGAGTGGAGGGAGAAGAGATGTTACAGCACTCACCATATGTGAGATTATCAATTAATTTCTCAAATAAGTATGACATAAAACTATGACACTTTACAGTCTGTAAGCTTTTGGCCTTATTCCTTTTTTCTGACCCTTGCTTTGCAAAATTTATTTCTGTTCACCTATTCCCACCTTTGCACTGAAGTCATCAAGTATCAAAGTGAATGTTGGCTTCGCGAAGGGAATTATGATTTTCCTATCAGTCAATATGATGTGTAACGAATATACTAATAATTTAGAATTCTCAAGAATTGTCTTTTCTAGCTTGTGACTCAGAAGTAACAGTGCAGCTTGAAATGATCAAATCCTTGGCAATGCTTTCATTCACTGCATTCTAGTGTCTGTAAAATGAATCAAAGACTGTAGAACCTTTCCCATCACAGAACTCTGGTCCTGTAACCCACCAAATAATGACTCCCAAAGACTAAAGCAATGTTGCTTCCACAGGACTCCAGAACTGTTGTACCACTTTGTGGGCTTGTCATAGGAAACCACTCAAGCCCTGGACATGATTGCTTGTAACCCACCTTCCTCCTTCCCTTCCCCATTCTGATTTATGTATATAATCTCTGTTTTCACTTTAGCAAGGTGAGGTGGAATCCTGTCAGAATTCCTGATTTGCAAATCTGCTCCTCATAATGAACCTCGTTAATTAAATGGCTACCTGATTACTGGCCTACTGTTTTGTCATCAAGTTAGAAACTGGCTCAGTAAAATCCTGTTAACAGCTTCTTTGGAGAGTTTTGTTAAATTCTTCGTAGGGTTTTTCCAACTCTTTCACTGATATTGATACATAAACTACAATTACTTCCACAATGATCCATCTGAAAATGCTTGCAATACTGTAACAGTAATTTAAATGGCAAGATCTTTCCCATTCATTAATAAGCCCCTATGATCTGCCTGAGTTACATGTGGTGGGAGGAGCTTCCTGAACAGGAGTAATAGGAAGGGTAGAGCAGAACCAGGAGGAAGTGAGTGAGCAGGTCAGGTCAGAGGGAAAAGGCCTCTGGCTAACTGACATGGCAAGGCTCAGATTTGTGTCTGCTTGTGAGAAGGCCTTGGCTGAGGGCGGGGTGCTTAGGAATGGCTTTGTCCCCTACAGTGATAATGTTTATTAACTTCTTGGTCATGACAGATCTGGTTTTCTGGTGTTGGGATTCGGCTTTCTGGTGTCTAAATAAATGGGTTTTTTTTGCCTTCTATATGGAGAGGCTGTTAGACTTTGTGATTGAGAACTACACCAGCATAGTCACCACAAGTACTGTGAGTACCACCTTGGCGATACAAATACAATAAACCAAAAATTCTTCGAAATATTTGTTGTCTTTGAGCATATGATAAAACTCAACCCTTGTCAACACCTGTTTGGTTTTTAAGGAACAGGAAGTCATCCTTCCATTTAGCCACAACTTCCTTTCTTTTGGTTTAATTTATAGTGAAAAAACCACGATTGATATAATTTTGCTTCTCTAGCAGGATACTGGTAATTGGTGACATGTAGGGAATAAACATCCAAGCTTGTAGATTATCTAATCGTGGGCTTCTAAGCATTTCCTGTTTCCTTTTCTTTATTCCCCACATTGTCACTGAAGAAGTAGAAAAGGGTAGACAGGAGTGAGCACCATTTTGCATTTTTGTTTCATGGGTTATCATGGCCACTTTTTTTAACCAAATGATCTATTAGTGATGAGCCTTGAGTACTTGACTAGGCTGGTCCTTGGAAGTAGCCTCAGTCTATTGGGAGGGCAATACCTGAATCTCTTCTACCATTGTAAAGCATAGCACAGCTTCCTCTTAGAAGAGCTTTCTAGCTTTAGGTCTGATTCTAAAACACATTTAGGATGAGAAAATTAAAGTATTGCTTGAGAAAGTAAAAGTAAAGAGAAAAAAGAGAAAGCATCCACTTTATTTTACAAACATTGTCCTAAATATTTACAACAAGAGTGAAAACATGATAATTTTTAGTGATGTGCTTTTCTAGTCCCTTTGAAGTAACTTCAAAATGCTAACATTTTTATATATAAAACAGGAGGGAAGGAGAGACCCAATTAACATGAAGCATGTCTTCAATAAACAACAAAGAACAAACAGATCTTTCAGATTTCCTTTCAAGTTGTTTCTGTCTCTTTGTGACCCCATTTCGGGTTTTTCTTTTTAAAGATACTGGAGTGGTATGTCATTTCCTTCTCTGGCTCATTTTACATATAAAGAACTGAGGCAAACAGAGTTAAGTGACTTGCCCAGGGTCACACAGCTATTAAACATCTGAGGTCAAATTTGAACTCAGGAAGATGAATCTTCCTGACTCCAGGCCTGGCCCTCTATGCACTATGTACCTGGCTGCCCCAATTTTCACTGGAATCTGAAGAAAAAAATTTAAATTCAGAACAACTTTATTAATAAACATGATTCAAGAAATACTTTTCTATAATAACTTGCAAAGGACTCCTGCCATAATTTTTAGTAAAAGTACAAAAAAATTCAAATGTTAAATTTTACAACATCTTTTTCTAAAAATAATAATAACAACCAAAAATAACCACAGATGTACATATTTAGTGAAATCTGCATAATGGTGCCATTAGAAAATTAATGGAATTATACACGATAGAAAATTAAGACTGACTCTCATATCCCAATGGATCAAGTCCCTGATCTAAAAGCATTAATGATGATTCTCTCAGCTTCTGTAACAACTTCCTTAGTTCTTCTTTAGAAAATACCTGATGAGAAACAGATATAAATTAGAAAATTGGCCTTAAAAAAAAAATCCCACCACAATTCACAAACTCATTGTTTGTGGCATATATTTTCATGGATTTAAACTTAAAAGGAAAAAAGCTATTTTGGAGTTCTTATTTTACAGAATTCAAGATAGTTCTGCTTTAGAAGAGATTCTAAATTTGGGGAAAGCATCCCCAGATCCAAAGCTAGAAAAATACTTTGTAAATATCTACAAGTTCATTACAAAGCAGAATATTTTTTTTAAAGGAACTTGTTTTTAACAATCACAAAGTAATATGACATTTTATATTAGCTCCTGACAAAGTGGAAAAATATTCAATGACCTTGTTCAATTTCCCTCCTTGAGTATTTCCCCCACAACTCACCGTGTAAAGCTTATGGCGCTCTGAAGAAACCATATCAGCAAGCTGCAGGCACTCCTGGTACTGGCCTGTGCTGTGCAAAATTGTGTGAAGCAGGAAGCACATCATTGGCAGGCAAAGCCTCCTCAGCAAAACCATCTGATGGGCCCTTTCATGGTCTTCTTCAGCATCCTCCACCCACAAAATGAAAGCAGGGATCAACTTAGACTGGGCACTACTCAGACGGGCTTAGTGTGCTCCATTAGTGAAATGGAGATGACTGGGGCAGAGCCCACTTGGGATGGGCAGGGCTCAGCTTGGGGCCCTATCTCTGCTATCCTGGGTGATCTCAGGAAACCACTCAGTCTTTGGACAGCTCCATTTCCTTATTTGTAAAATGAATCAGATCTGATTTCCAAAGTTTTTTTACAGGTCTATAAAGTGTGAGAAAAACCCAATGATTCCCAATAGTTGAACCACCTCTCACATTCAAAGAGGTTTCTGGGAATGAAACTAGAATGATATTTTCTCTTTGACAACACTATCCAAGCAGTCTCCTGTCGTTTCCTAACTTCTATGCCATCTTCCCATTCCCTCTTCTATTGTCCTCGGCTAGATCACTATAAACTGGTCTTCCTGGTTTCAGTCCCTTGCTTACCCTACACACTGCTGTTACTTTGATCATATCACCCTTTGGCTCAGAAAACATAAATAGCTCACTATTCCTTTTGAATAATGAGAATTCTTCAGCTCAGTTCTTCAGAGACATAGTTCATACTCTGGTGTGAAAATTAAGACCCTTCACAATCTGATTCTGTCCTTTCTAGCCTTCTCTCCTATGGCCTTCTCTGCACGGACCCTGTACCTGGGAACTCCTTACATCTTCTCAATTCTGTCTGTCCTCTCCTGCTCTCACCATCTTCCACTTTGCCCCACTCTTACCCCTCTGTTAAGATGTGACTTAAATGTTATCTCTTGACAAGGAAATCTACCTTCTGCCTTCTCTGTGGTGTGTGTGGGGAGAGAAGACACTATAAATGGGGAGGAATCTTGTAGTAGCTGCTGGATATGGTTGCTGTATAGGATGGTTTTGTTTAAATGTGTTTAACACTAGGATAGGTTCAGTGATCAAGACAGTGAAGAGGAAAGTGAAGGAATTCATGAGGTCCTTCTTTTTCATGACCAAAGTATCTTGTATTTTATAATCTCTATGAGGTGAGGGATTGTGTATCACCTTTGTACTCCTCACTGAATTAACCCCCAAGCACAAAACAAGAGGCCCTTGAGACCCCTGTCTTGGACAGGGTCAAGCTCTGTTATACACTCACTGGAAGTCTTCTGGGTTGTCGCCTCCATTTCTCTGCCTGCCTTTTTCAATGTAGGCTCCTACTCCCATCATCCTACAGAAATTTCTCTCCCCACCATTACCAATGAGCTCTGAATGGCTCAATCCAATGGTTTTTTTTTTGTAGTCCTTCTCCTCCCCTGACTTTTTGGTAGCTTCTGACATTGCCGCCCACTCTTTCTTTCTGGACATTTGTGTCTCTCTGCACTTTTGTGAGATTTTTCCTGGTTCTCCTACCTGCCTGACTGCTTTCTCAGGTTTCTCTGCTGGATTTCCCATCAAGTTCTACCCATTAAGAATAGATAGCCTTCCAAGCCCTGTTGCAATCTCAGCCAACTACAGGCTCCATTATCATCTCAAGGCAGATGACTCATAAACTGTTCTCTCCAGTCAGCATCTCCAACTGCCCACGAATCTCTAATTGTTCCAGTTGGATGTCCTTCTGGAACCTCAGACTCAATATGTCCAACATGGAATTCATCTTCCCCCAATCTGATCCTTCCTTCCAACTTCTCTACTGTTGTGATAGCATTAGCATCCACCCAAGTAGCTAGGCTCAAAACTTTGGAATCAACTTTCACCATTTCCTCTCATGAATTCAAGCAATTGGCAAATCCTATTGATTTTACCTCTACAACATTCTTTGCATGTACCCCGTTTTCTTCACTCATATAGCCAAGAGCCTGGTTCAGGTGTTTTTCTTCACAACTGTAATTACTGGTTTCCCTTTGTCTGGTCCATTCTTTACAGAACTTTAAAAATAAATTTCTTACTGTACATGCCATGCTCTTGCTCAAAAATCTTCAGTAGGTCTTAACAACTTATAAAGTATAACTTCCTCGTACTTGGAATTTAAGGTTCCTGATAATCTGACTTGAACCTACTTTCGTATCCTTATTTCCCACTATTTTCCAAAGGCTCTACACTCCAGAAACTGCCAGCTCTTAGCTGAACTCCACCTGCTACCTCCTGCCTGTCTCTATTGTGCTGGATATGCCTTGGGCCTGGGTACACTCCTCTTCTCCTTCCCATTTATCAAAATTGTTTAGGCCTTAGCTCAGGGGCCGGCTCTTTCACAAAGCCTCTCTAACAGCTGAAAAAGTTCTCTTCTTCCTCACATTTTCCTTAGCACTCTGTTAAAAATCTCTCCTTTACCTCACCATGTTTGTGTTTTGTTTTTTTTAAATTTGTGTGTACATATTTTATCACTCCCAATAAAATTTAAACTCCACGAAGCAAGGATTATGTTATTTTTCACCTTTGTAACCCACAGGAATACCAAAGGATGCTGCATATGGTAGATGCATGATAATTGTTGGACTAAACTGAGTTGCTACCATGACTCCCGATCAGTTCCCTTGGATGACCAAGGCCCTTTGGAAAAGCCTGTCTCTGTATGCAATGCATTAATGCTTAGGTCTAGTCATCTTGTGTTTAGTTCCCCGAATAAGCACAGGCAATGTGTCTTAAAAGTACAGTTTACGTGATAGTTTCTAGTTCACAGAACCTTGGAGATGGAAGGAACTCAGAGGCCATCTACTTGAACTCCCTGAAGCAACACCAGCAACAAGGAACCATCAGCTTCTCCTTGAGCATCTCTCCTGGTTCTCACTACCTTAGGAGAAGCTACTGTCTCTCCTTGGGAGAGCTTTAATTAATGAACTCCTCTTTACATTAAGTCAAAAACCTGTCTCTGTTAACTGATACTCATTGGTGCTTTCTCATAGGATTATAAAATTTTAGCTTCTGGCCATCAAATCTTACCTTCCTTTGGAGAGAAGGAAAGGGAGAGGACAAGTTGAGTTATCCAACTGGCTGGGTCCCCATTCAGTCAAGTTGGACAACTCACAGGTTGTGTGTGTCCTTTGCTTTTGAAGAGGACCATGACATAAGGGAAATGATGACATGACTCACAGTTGACTTTGATTTGAGTGAGGGAGGACTGTGCAAGGTCACCAGCCTTACCTTCTCCTTCAGAGCCATCTGGGTACAATGGCCAGATATTCATCAAGATGACTAGAGATGGCCAGAAGCTGTCCGGTATACTAGCAAGATTCCCTCCATCCTCCTTTCCTTCCTATCTCTCTCTTTCTTTTTCCCTCCTCAAAGATCAAACCTTAAACCCATCTCACTCTAGAGCTCCTAAATTGGACCATAATAGGTCCCTGTCCAAGTTCTATTTAATGGCTATATTTTGGGCCCTCCAGGCTCAGAGTGAATGTCAATAGTAACTGTTTCTCTTTTTCCCAGCAACCCTGAGGTTCTTCCCCCTCCCAGTTTGATTTTTTTTTTCAATTGAAGACTCACTTGACTCACTTCTTAGAGGCCTATTCACTGAATGGGCATTATTACCTAATTCAAAGTGAGAATCTGAAAAAGCCTTAGCCTGAAAGGGCCAGGGTCTCCCACTGCATCCTGCGCCATCTCTAGTCATCCTGATGAATATCTGGTCACTGGATCCAGATGGCCCAGGAGGAGAAGTGAGGCTGGTGACCTGCACAGCCCCACCTCACTCAAAACAAAGTCAAGTGCAAGTCATGTGATCATTTCCCTGATGTCATGGTCTTCTTCGAGAATGAAGGACAAACACAATGATAAAATTTTAGAGTTGGAAGGGATGTTAGATAGAGAGACATCATTTTACATATTAAAGAAATGAGACTCAGAGAGGATACTACATGGACAAAGAGCCTTCCTGGCTGAGAACACAACTCAGACTCTTCAGATAATACTATAATGTATTCAAAAAGCCTCAGCAATGTGCAGCTCTGTACCTGAGGATCCTGTTCCAACCTCCCCGGGCAGGACGCTTGCCTCCCAGCTTACTCACGGGGTCATCTGGCCTCTGCTGGAACACTTGTAGGGATGGAGTGCTAACTATGTCTATTAAGGCAGCTATTACTGTGTCCGAGCTTTTCCTCAGACTGAGCCCCAAATCTGCCTTTCTATAAGTCTATAGTGATAAGAACTCTAACCTTGTCAGTGAAGTAATTCATATTTTCAGTTCAAGGCCAAACAATGGGATTTACTCACTTAAGAATAAACAAGTTGGGAAAGATTAATCTTGCTGCCAAGAGACAGATATGTCTGTAGTTTTGTTTATGGACAATCTACACAACTTACCTCTCTGACATCTACCATCCACCCTCCATCAACAAACAGCAAGACATTGTACATTTTCTCTTTTACTTCAGCAGTTAGGGCATCCAAATGACCTTTCCATATGCCATAGTCCATCTGCAGAAGAAATATGGTGCATGGTTAAAATCAAGGCACGAATTATTTGTAGAATCCAGAGCAAGATGTGGTTTTGAGACAATAATTCTAAAAAACATGTGACTCAGTCATCGACTGTGATAACAGTCAATATCAACAACTTGAGGATTAAATGAATTCTTTGAATTCTAACTTTATTAAAGAATGCTGACTACGAGCTGAAAAATTTTTTCCATTCTGTAATTAGAATCCCAATAATTAAATTGGGAAAAAAATTAAGGAGACAGCAGGACAATTAACAAAATGATCAGAGTGCTCCTATTAGCCTGCTCCAATGGGTGCACACCTGTCAAAAATATAACCTTTTAAAAAAGGACGTAGTTAAATTTAGTCAAAAAACTGTAATTCATCACAAAAACACAAGTTCACACCCACACTGTACTTACTTCATATTTCTTTTCTTTGTGCTCATGAGCTACTTTCTCGGTGAAGGAAGCTTGAGGTATCAAAATAGGTTTATGTGGAGCTGAATTCATGTGCTTGAACCACTCATTAAAGGTTTCATGAGCTTCCTGAAAGTAAAGAAAAGGCTTTCAGAAGCTTTAATTGTCATTGGTTTGAGCGTTAGCAATTTTGGCATATTCTTGCAAGGCTCAAGTTAAAAAATGGCTCATTAGCTGTAATACTAAAGAATGGCTTTGCAAATGTCTTAGCAAGGATTATCATCAAAGATATTTAGGTAGTGTTTTCTGGATGCTATTATTTTTCTAGGAATACTAAACACTGAAAACCTGAAATCTATTGCTGCTCAACTTATCTGGCCAAAACACAAACAGCAAGCTAAGATTAATATAAAATAACGCAGTCTTCTTAACACTCTCGGCTCCTTTTTAATCCAAGTAGGGGACTTAGTTTCTATTTCGGAGAAATGAACTTTAAGTAAAGACTAGAATGCTTATGCCTTCCTTGGTTAACATTTGGTCCCTTGTGTCTTTTATACATTCATTACAGCTTATGCTGTACAAATTATCTGCATATCATATCCCCCAATGAGGACTGTGTTTCTTTTAACCTTTTGTCTCCCAGAACCTGGAGCATAGGGTTCTGCACACAGTAGTCATTGAATAAATGTTTTCTGAGTTTCACTGGATACCAAGTTCGGTTTTTCACCACACCACCTAAGACAGTATCATGTTGATTAGGTCATGGTCATGAGGTCAATCCCCACATGGGCTAGATCCACGGCCAAAGGCCGCACTCCCTAATTCTAGTTACAAAAACACTGGGTTGGTCACAAGGGAAAATGGGCAAGAAAACATGAATCTTCTGTCATTCCCATCACTCCTGGAAAACTGCTGAGAGTGAGTCAGTAGTGTCATGCCTAGGGAAGGGCAGGATTTTTTTTGGGGGGGGTTTCCTTCAAATTCTCACCAAATAAGCTCTAATACATAAATGTTCTCTGATAGCATTGTCATCTTCTGCTGGAAGTGGACTTTCCATCCCTTGTTCTTCCCATTGATTGTAAATTTCTGCTATTGAATCCTGGGGAATTTTCACAAACACTTCTTTGGCAGCTTCGTGTTTTTTAGATGCTACATATGGAATAAAGGTGCAGAGCATTTCAGTATTTATTCAGTCTTTTCAGTACAAAAGTTTACTAATAAGTTAAGGCTGCAAGAATCAGTTCATTAGCAGGCAATTTTTTTTTTCTGATGGGAAAAAGTGAAATCTACTTTTGTTTTAGGTTCCAGAAAATGTATATTAAAGTTCCTGGTGAACTCTTAATTTTTTTTTTTAAACATTACTGTCATGCATCCCTGTAATGAATAAGCAAACAAGCAAAAAAAAAATCACAATTGCCACATCTGAAAACGAATGTTTACGACCTTGCTGCTGAGAGGGGAAGGTCACTGACTAGCTGAAATCACTACTGATGATTTTTATTTTTCTTAAGAGATAAAGTATTAATATCAATAAAGTCATTAAATGGAGTTAACATTAAACACTTAGCAACAGATCTGCCTAGCTGCCTGCATAGAAAACCCTATGTTGTTAAAAGCAATTATAAATAAGTTACTGATAGGAACAATCAACTAAATAGTCTTTTCAAAAGTAATTTGTGAGAGTCTAATAATTTTCAGATTGCTCTCAATATAAAATTATAAATTATTAAGGAAACACTTCCAAAATTCTTGGTTTAGATGGTGATTAGTATATAAATTTAGTATATAAAGAGATATACTTAATTTAGTTTTCATTTTAGTTTAGGGAACATTATCTTGAAAAGAAGCTTAGAGACAGATGACCCATCAGTATGAAGTACAAAAAAACCACAAAACCTACCCAAGAACTTTCTCATGATAGCATTGCCTTGCTTGAGTGCCTCAGCCCTTTGTGCAGGATCAAATACCAACCAGTCAATCACATCAATCTTTAAGCGGTCCTCCTTAATGAGAAAGAAAAAGGCAGCAATTCAGTCTAAAGTTCAAAAAGGTAAAGCATTCCATGTTTTGGGTCGTATACTCAAAGTACATTTTAAAAGTCTGGAAATTAGCCTCCAGTTATATTTATTTCATGGCCTCAGTAATTGCCCCTCCTACTTCCCCCCAGACACTAAAAGCTGGCCAGGATCCCATCCTCCTTTGAGATTCAACAGCTGTCTATTAAACTAGAAATCTGGAAACACATTCTTTTTACAGTTTTGTCCCCTGGTGTTTATGTGGCCCCTCCTTTCTAAGTCAGTTTGGTGGCACTACCACGGTTTTGCTGATTGTTTTCTCAATACAAAAATGATACTTTCTAGTTTCATCATAAAATAGAGTATGAAGAATAAGAGTTATTTTTCGTGATTGTAACGACCTGGGGAAGAAGTATCACTTGTATTTAAGAATCAGGACAATGCTCTACATCTTTAAGATAAGCTTTGGCACCTCTGCTACTTTCATGGCCAAGGTTGGTTGAAGACTAAAATCTCTATTTGTTTAGTCAACAGATATTTGTAAATTACTTTTCCCAATGGGATGGTCTACTGGCACTACCATTCAACACATGCAAAGCAACTCATCACCTTCCTCCCGAGCCTCTTCCTCCCCCCCCCAACTTCTCTACTGATGGCATTAGCGTTCCAAAACTTTGACTGTTCACTGCCTATCTAATCGGTTGCCAATTATTGTTCAATCTACATCTACAACATTGCATACACAGATCCCTTTGTCTCTACTCATACAATAAGCTATTTGAGTCCAGGTTCCCATTACTTTGTGGAATTTTGATGGTTGCTCAATTTCCCTTTCTCTAGTCTATCCTTCACACAGCTGTCAAAGCAAATTTCCTAACAGATACGATCAAACTTGAGGTGAGCTTCAAAGGAAACCAGGACATTTCAGGTGAAGGGTGTTCATTGTGGGCATGGGGGCAGCTGGTATAAAAGCAGACAGGAGGAGTGTTATGTGGAAGGAACAGCAAGACCACTTTGGTTGGACTGACAAGTGGATGAAAGGGAGTAATGTATGAGGCTGGAAAGGTTGGTTTTAGCTGAGATGTGAAACACCAACTAAGGAAGTCTGGATCTGGGACTGTCTTCAATGGCTTTTAACTGCCTACAGGAGAAAGCACAAAGTCCTTAGTTTGGCATTTAAGATCCCTGACAGTCAATCCAAGTACCATGCTAGCCTTATTAATATGATTCCCCATACACTGTCTATTCCAGACTATCACCTATTAGTTGAACTCAATCTGCTGTATAAAGGATTCTGGCTAATTCACTGAAACTAGATCCACAAAGTAACCACAAAAGACTTATGTGCCAGAAAGGTTTTGACCTATAGGTCACATAAGTTACTGTAAGGTTTCTGCAAATCCACATGTGCACCAAGTACTGTCCTCTTATCTTTATATAGCTGCACAATAAAATGTGTAGTGTGAATAATGTTTTTTTTTCAAATGCTGCTACTGATATAAATAATAAAAAATCACTTATAAGTGCTACAGAATTCAAAATACCCTTTGGTTATATTATATATTTCTTCAATCAGTGGATACGAGAATTAGAATAATAATCACACTGGAGAAAAGATTCAAAAATTTATGAAAGCTTTCAATGTTTAAAAAGGGGTTCACATACTTGAAAAGGTTGGGGACAACTGTAGTATTTCTCTGGTTTTTATACCTATAGTTACCTCTGTAGTGACAGTATCTAGGGAAGGTGCCATATCATGATGACTAAAATCGCCAGTATCTTTCTTTCGAATGTTCTCAACTACAGTTTTTGTTATTGTTGCAACATCCAGACCTAGAGAATAAAAAAAATGTTTATGGCCAAGTCAGGATCAGAAAAAGATTTTATAGAATCTGCATATTGCTGTCTTGTAAAATTAAGTAGAACAAGGTGAATACAAATTCCCACCAACACTAATCACCAGCAGGCTCCAGGATCATCTGTCACAGCACTACTTAGTAACTCTGGTTCAGAGGTGATAAAGAATTCCTCACAAAAGGAACATTTTATAAGTTTTGTCACTAGTGAGACAAATGTTACAATCAAGCAGGGCACTAAATGATCTACTGACTACTTCTAAGAAAAATAGGCAGCTTTCCTCACCTGCTTCTTTAGCCAGCTCCAAACAGTGATGCCGCTGTTCAAATTCTGTAACACCTTCCAAAAATGTTGCATATTGAGCAACGGCTAGATCTTGAGGTAAATGGCAAGTATAAAATGCTATGAGGCTGATATGTTTCTCGTATGTTAGCATCTGCAAAAAAGAAAAATACTCATACCATAGAAATAAACAGAGTAAACCAAACTGACAATAAAATGCTAAACAGTCATTGACTTCGAACTTTAAAATGCATTTAATGATAATTAAATTATCTCCCCGGTCCATGGGCATTACTTTGGTGACGTTTCTAAAATAAGCTAATTTGATTTTCACTGAATCAAGTTTCAAATGTGAGATTCTCGCCATTTACCTGAATGTAGGCCTTTAAAACTTCCACAGACACTTCTTCCTTTATGGGAAAAAAAATAAACATAAATTTTCAGTGATAAACACAGAGATCAGCTCATATGCCCCAGTAATATAGTAGAAATTCTATTAGAGAACAAAGATCCTGAGATTCTATACATTGATGCTAACATATAAATTAAAACAAATATGAAATATAATTGAAGTACCATACCATTAGCTATTTAAGTCACTGGCTTTACTGATCTAATCATTGCAGTTGAACTCAAATTTACTTTAGTCAGAACTGAGGTCAGGACTTGGAAGCTAACTCTTCTCTGTCGTGACACGTGCAGACGTCCTTTGCAAACCTGTCACTGCTGACGGATAAACCTCTAAGCATGTCCTCCTGATGACCCACTGCAAGAACTTTAACTGTTTCTCTCCCCTTGCCTCCAAACACTCCGAAGAGCAGATCCCAGAGCCTTCTGACTTCACTGAAATGATGTGGTCATGTCTGTCGGGTGTGATCTCCCTCAAGTCCCCTCCTCCATTTCTCTAAACTTCCTCAAATCGCTCTCCTGGCTTACCTCCAAACTCAGGTCTAATCCCTCAACTTCTCTCCAGTATCCTCTTCTCTCTCATTTCCTACAGGACTCCAATGATCAGGTGTCTCTCATTCCAATGGCTTTTTGCTACCTAACTACAAATAAGCTCAGGCCTCACCAATTCTAAACAAATTTTCAACACTTAAACTTTATTCAGCCACTGTCAGTAACCTGGCATGCCTGCCACTCCCTGCCAGCTTCAGCATGAACTTCCTGATTACCCACTCTTTCCTCTACACCCACTGCAAAACAGTCTGTACCCTAGCCCTTGCTGCTTAAAGGCCAATGACATTTTAGCTACTAAATCAGGATTCAGCCTCCTTGAACCATCATCAGCATTTGATACTGCTGACCACTCTACTTCACTTCAAAACATTATTACACTTTTCTGGAGGCCTGCATGTCCCACTGACCCCTCACATTCAACATGTGCAAAACTCAATTCACCAGGTATGGTAGAAAGAACAATGAACCTAGGTGCTAGAGTCACAGGACCTGAATTAGGTACCATCCTCTGCCACTTACAAGTGGGCAAATCACTGGCACACTCTGGGCCTCAGTTTCCTCATCTGTAAAATGAGAGGATGAGCCTAGGTGACCTTTAAGGTCTAGCTACAAATTTACAATCCTATGACTTCACCCTCCTAAAAGGACTTCTTCTTAGTTAATTATTTCTGTCTGTGGCTGCACTCTTCCTTGGTTTTATGTTTGACTTTCCTCCAAACCTCACCTGGCAAAGTCTATCTCTGCAGGCTCTCCAGCTCTCATCCCTTGTTCTCTATTTCCACCTCTGAACAGGCTCCCCTTTGGCTAGGTCTTTCCACCCTAATCTGTCCTCACACCATAGCTGTCAAGATGTTTTACTCACAGACATGGTCACATGACTCCTCTGCTCAAAAAGTCACCAAGGGCTTCTGTCTGAGTACAGTGCACACTCCTCTGCCTGGCATGTACAGGTCTCACTGATCTGGTGCTCTCCTATCTTTCCAGCCTCTTCTGTTACTTTTTCGGCTCCTGTTAAACAGGATTATCTGCTCTGTGATCATGCCTTCTATTTTCCAAATGCAGTAGCCTTGCTTAGGCTGGTCTTGATGCCTGAAATGCCATCTTTCTTCTACACTTTGTCTAGTCAATTCTGATCCATCTTTTAGATGCCACTTCAAATGAAGTTTATTTCCTGTAACTTTATATGTAAAGTACTTTGAAGCACTGCCCATCACTATTATATTAGCATTCCCCCTTGACACATACAGAGCTGTGCTTTTTCACTTCTGTAAAGGAGCTTACTATGCAATTATCATGAGGGTCCACACCTCCATGAAGGCAGTGACTATTTCTTACCTAACTTTGTACCTTTCTAGTGCCCAACACACTATTCTATACTCAGTAAACACAACACACTTTTCTTGAATGAATATGAAAGACTAGCCATTTTTGTTTACTTTGGTCTGTATTCCCAGAGTGCGGAAAAACAAAATGAGATGGGTCATGAAGCGGAGAAGGTGTCCTGGTAGAACGTTCCTTCCTTTGGAAAGCCATTTATTAAATTCATCCATCAAACCTATAACAAATTAACCAAATATTCAACATTAGTGATAAAACCAAGTGAAAGGATAGTCGCCACCAAGAAATATTTGGTGCTGTCTCCTGACTGCTTTAATAATTTGCCTGTACAATTAATACCTTGTTAATCTTTTGAAATGTTACTAAATATATGTTTTAACTCTTTAAAATCAGATTTCACACAGCTGTATGTTTTTCTGTACCCTTCGGGATATAGAAGTGTTGAAGAACCAAATACTGGGAATCCACTGGTTGATTTTTACAAAATTTAAATAATTTGTTTAAGAGTCCTTCATACATTTTTCCTCTCACTCTTAATAAAGAATATCATGAAAAATACCATGAGAAAATCACTCAAACAAAATAAGACGAAGAAAAACTTACCATCAATGTCGCCCAAGATAAGGAACTTTTGAATTATATGGTAGTGTTCTTGATTCTCTTCTAAAACTCTCTGAAAAAAATTGACATTTTCCATAAACCATTCACTCTTCTAGAATGTCTATGCAGCAGTGTAATATTCACTGACTTCTGAAAGAACTTAGCTTAAAAGAAAGTTGAATGACAAGGTTCATCAGAGGACTAAAAAAACTGAAAATCAGAGGATTGTTAAAACATGGAATATGCAAAATTCATAAATTCAGTTAAAAAAACCCCTACACAATGGACCCACCAAAAATTTTAAAGCAAATTTCTACAACTGACATTTGGATTAAACTATATAGCTTTCTCTGTGGTGGTGGTAGAGTGGATGCTAACTTAACTCGAGATTCAATATCAGAGTTCAAATCATGCCTCAGACCCTAAATGTATGTCCCTTGCACAAATCACCTGACCTTTCAGCGTCAGTTTCCTTATTTGTAAAATAGGAAATCTATTTCTATAAAGCATTTCTGCACACTTTCAAGTACAGTATAAATACTAATGATTATTATTTTAGGACCTATGATTAATCTTTAGGACGAAGACTCTTTTCAAGCACTTACCATTATTTATCCTGAGAGTTCAATGGGAACAGCTGGCTTGTTACATTCAGAACATCTATTTGGATGTGAACTATATTTAGTAAAGGCACAGGATAAAGATTAATTACATCTCCACTAAATCTAGACTGGAGAGCTGTGAAATGCCTTTGCTTTTCAAAGTAATGACATGAAAAGGACGATGGGACAAAAACTGAGCTTCTAATTTCTACCCTTCATCAAAGCATCTATCAGCATTAGCTTTTATATATTTTATATCTCAAGGTATAGTCTTCCAATTTAAATATTTACCTTTTTATCTGTGGCTTGGAGCTCTTCAAAAACTTTTTCTAAAGTCCAACTTTGAAAGAAAGAAAAACAGGGACAGGAAGAAAATGTTAAAAATCTTGAGGAAGACCATAAGACACACTTTAGCAAACAAAATTTACTGCTGCCACTGACTCACTTTGCTTCCAGATATTCTCGAGGCAGTTCTTCAGTTTCATCTAATGACACAACTGAGGTCCGAACTTCCTGTTCCACCAAACTGTCCACCATCACTCTAAAGTAGGCCCACACTGTGTCTTCCCAGGTTTCGCAGACTGGAAGAAGCTTTTCCCCCCGTCAAAAAGAAAACAATTACAAATACACAAAAAAAGTCATCTGGAATATAATTTGCCTAAAAGTAAAACTGACACAAAAAGTATGATTTTTATCCAAATGTCATGGAAAATCTAGTTTTTTGTATTATAAACATCTTCTAAAGGGTTTGCTATGCTAAGAAATCTTCCATGCTGATTTCACAACAGAATAACCTTTACATATCATTTCAAACAGCTATTTTAACACCCCCCACGATAGGAGAAAATCCCATCAAAGTCTACTTTAAACAGGCACCATGCATTTATTTTTTATGAATATAAAATGGGATAGTATGTATGGTTAAAAATGCTTATTAGTAATAACAGTAAAATCTGGTATTAATCTCCAGGTATAAATTCAAAGGGTGGAACTGCTTATTACATGTCTTTCATAAGGTAACCAGGAAGGCACTGGGGAGTCTTATTTTCCTTATGAGTCTATTCCTTACTATCCCTTATTTTTCCATTCACTGATAAAATGGCTTAAGTTTGTTAGATGAATTATGTACGGATTACTGTAGAATCTTATGTTTCCAACTTTGATCAATAGAAATACATTACAAATTAATATACAAAAAGGCTTACATACTTGTTTGAGATTCCCACTTAGGGCAGCATAGATTGCTCTCTCATATCTATTAAACAGCTCCTAAAACACCACAGGCAAAAACAAATTCAAATGATTCAATTTCTCCTAATTTGTTCCCTTAAGACCAAACCAGAACTTTATATATTTTCCTATACTGATCTTTACTCATTTAATAGTTTCCAAATAGCATATCTACCAGAGTAATTTGTCTGGTGGAAAACCAACATTCGAGTAAACATAACATCTAAATTTTAAAGTGAGGTAGTGATTTGTGAATAGTGAATGATATGACAGTCTACTCAGATGATCACTCACACATCTGTACACAAGGTTATTAACATTCAAATATAAAGTGTAAATTTCTGTAGAAACATTAACTATAACCTCAATACTGAGCTATATTTTTGAGAATACCATATTAAAGACCTCCTACTTTGCCCCTAATTTTATGTGCCATAAAGTTAATACGTTCTTTCTCCCAAACCCCATCCATTATTTTTTGTCCTAACTTGCCCATTCTTAAGAGAGGAAGCATCATTCTCCTAGTCAGCCAGACTTGAAATCTGTCATATTCAACTCCTTAGTCAATCACTAAGGTCCTATCAATCCTTCCTTACCAAAGTCTCTTACTTGTCCTTTCAGTCCCCTCTTAATTACTTCTCATCTTGTCCCCTCAATTATTTGTTATACTGTTCTCAGATTAATCTTCTTAAAATACTCAAGTTGCAGCCCCCCTCCTCAATGAAACCCACACTCACAACACGGTATATGCAGACCATTTCCAGGCCCCCTGACCTTTACAGCCTCCTTCCCTGATACATAAAAGGTTCTTCTTCAACCACCCGGTACTTTGCACTTTGCTATTTCCTTGGATGTTTCTGTGCTCTTCCTGTCTGGAATGCCTTCCTCAGTCCCTTGGTCTATTCAAATCCTATTAAGATCCTATCAAGTCCCTTCTTTTTTAAAAGGCCTGCCCAGCACACTTAAACTAACAATATTCTCTCCTTCCTCTAAACTCATGGCAGATTTATTTTTTATCCCATTCATTTAGGAATTCATCATATATTACTGTGTGATATCTGCCAGATTATGAACTCTATTAGGGCAAGAAACACGTTTTATTCTTTCTTATTTCCCACAGTACTAAAATTACCAAAATCATCTTTTGGATGAAACCAATCTTTTGTATGGTAATTTTGTATTAAATTTTAGCTTTCCAGATATTTTCCACCCTCTACCTGCTAGAAATTATGGAAAACTTCATGGAGAAGGTGGTATTCAGCAAACGAACAGGAAACCAACAGATGGAGAAAGAGAAGAGAGGACATGAGCAGCACAGGGAATAACACGAACAAAAACAAAGAGTGAGGTGCAAACTGGGTAGTTTTCTAGCACGGCTAATACACTGAGTACATCGAAGGGAACAACATGGAATAAGGTTGGAAAATTGTTGAGGGCCCTGAATTCCGGGCAACGTATGTGGGTAATAAGGAAACACTCAAGATTTCTGAGTAGAGGAATGACAAGAGTAAAGACAAGAGTAAAAATGCTATCTGTATTGATTATTAATATTTAGTACTCATAGTAAAAACACTCTTCTAGCAATGGCATGATGGAATATTTGGAGGAAGATTGGAAGCAAAAAGTTTTATGATGAGGTTGTTGCAATATTGAAGTAAGTGATTAGGCCTGCTCTACAGTGCTGGGTGGCAATGGAGGGACAAAATGAAAAATGTTGTAGAAAAGATACTACTAGAATCTGGAATACTACTAGATACTGGAAACCAACTGAATACAGGAAATGAAGGAGACATACTTAAAGTTCTTAAACATGGGAGACTAGACAAATAGTGATGACAGAAAGAGTGAAATCATAACACTTGCAGATAAGTATTCAATAAACACCTGATGATTAAGTTTTAACAACTTCAAAAAGAACTACTCAATCAACAACATGTCAGTAGAAGCAGCGCTCTGCAGTTAAAAAGTCTCCATCACTACTGGGCTGTCTGATTATCTTACATCTTCGGCCATTCTCCAACAGCTTATTTTCCAAATGCACCTATACGGATTCCCTTCCACTGGTTCTATTTCTGTTCCTAGAATAAAAACAGTAAGGGAAAACAATTGGAACATAATTTAGAACACTAAAGCCTTCCCTCAGACACTGCCAGAGGCTTACACAAAAGCTGCGTCTCTTAGATACAGATATCTGGGAAATTCCCTACAGTACCTCCATTAAGGTTAGGATCATGATATAATTTCCACCCTTCAAGTGTTGCAGCTCTCCAGGCTTGACCACAACGTTTACAGAGACGCTGTGCCTATGAAAACAAGAAAGGACGGTCAGTCAATAAGATGAATTCTTTTTCTTTAAAGCATTAAAAAAAAATTTTAAAAGTTAGCAGTATACGGTATGTTACATAACATATCACAATTCCATGTAGCTATTCAAAGAACATAACCAAAGGGAAACTGTGCAAAACAAGGGCTATGACAACAGCCAAGGCTCCTAGACATCCCCCATCACCCACCCAAAGAGCCACCAGCATAACCAGTCACCAGAGACTCAGTGCAAGATTTAAACATTGTCATCAAATACATCACCTTACTCTGATAAATAATCAATATCCTATATGACCGATTTAAAATAACACAAAGAAGAGCCTAAGAAAGGGGTGCAATAGTGGGCAAGTGAGGGTTTTTTTTTGGTTCACCTCTTCTGTCATCCCAGAACGGATAAGTGTAAAAAGGTATTTGAGTAATCTGTTATCATCCTCTCGATCCAAATCATCAAGTGGCATTTTCTGTCTTATAGGTGCATCAGGGTCCTGTAACAAAGACTTAGCTGTTGAAAATTCATCACAGTCAATTCACCTTTATCACAATAGTGCCCAAAACTATTCTAGAAGCACCTACATAATAACAAGACCTTTCAAAATGTTGTTTGAAAAGAGGGGTGAGGGAAGGGAAGGAGTGTATCAATAGCCCACAGTTACCAAGTCCTTTTCAAATAACTTTTCTCACAACAATCCTATGAGGCAGATCATGAAAGAACTGCTATTTCTATTTCATGACTGAAAGGTCAAATACGGAAGCTTAAATACTTTGAAAGTATTTTTTTTTATGCTCAACAACCTATAAATGATAAACACTCTCAATCCTAAAAACATCCTTTAATTTTTTTTATAGCAGTCTCTCCTTCAGGTAACACTTACCAATTCTGTAACTAGAGGACGAACACTTCCAACATGTGATATTAATTGCCGCTGTTTCAAGGTGTGCAGAGTGTTTTCCCTGAAAATAAAAATGTCATACTTTAAATATTTAAGATATCTTATTTTTTGTAATGTTAAAAATTTTAACCAATCATATTGGGAATACAAAGACACTAAAAACTTTCAAAAACCCTGAACTCCAAAGGTTATTTTACCATTTTTAAAAATTATTTTGCAGAAAATGAATATTCTTAATATTTATAAAACATGATCTTTACCTTTCACAACTACTTCATGTTAATTCTTTACATAAAAATAATGTAGAATTATGTGGTAACACAAAAAAGCTCCATTAAAGTTCTACTTCAACATGTTATCACATTTTGGAGATGGCCTTGGGTTTTCAAAGGCTATGATGCTTTTAACCTATGCTAGAGAATCAGCCTAGCAAAGTATGGAGAAGTTGACCACCAACCAGACAGCCACCAGTTTATCATTTTTTGGCCACAGAAAACCATGATCCAAAAATACAAAATGGGTTTCCATACTGTGCTGCACCCTTCCTGATTGTGGCAGACGGTAGAATAAGGAGCACAGGAGTGTTAAGAGTCACAGATTTTAGGCCATCTAAAAGCTGTTGGTATATATGCAGAAGATCTCTTCGCAATTACTAACCAGTAGTCATACTATTAGGATAAGTGAACCATGCCAATCTTGAAATTCTTGCTATACATTAAATCAGTCAAATAAAAGGATGGCTCACAGACTCTCTCTCTGAATAGCAAATAAAGAGTTAGCAAAATGTTTCATCATGTACCCCAAAAACAATAAGAAATATTTCATGGAACACTCAGTTATGTTCCCTTGCATGCTAATAAGCATAAAGCAAAAAGACCCACACAAACTACAGCTTGTGTGTGTCAACATCTACTGCAGAGAATGAAGAGGGAGAGAAATTCTATAAAAAACTTGAAAAAATCCTCTAGTCAGAATCAACATAAAATTGAATACTCAGTGACATCATTGTCAAGGTGGGCATAAGGAAAAAGGAAAAGAAATAAGTAAGAAATAAGAGATCAATGCTTGTAGACTACTCATGAGCCATATGTATATATCATGAATATTTTCTTCAAGTAATGAGTACAGAGGTGATGGGCATGTTGAGTGCTGAATGCTATCACACAAAAAAAATTACACTATGTTGACAGAAAATGGCTAGCTATTGATCAAGAGATATTTCCAAACCAGCTATGTTATATTCATGCCACCACTTATTAAATCAAAAATACTAAATCAGAACGGAAAAAGATGTCACATGCAATTATAATAGTTCTAATCCAAACTATTCAAACGAACTTCACCAACATGGCCCACTTCTACAAAAACTTATCCAATGCCAAGCAACACCCAAAACAAAGAGGTCAAAAGAGCTCCAAAACTGGCCATGGGTCATCTGGCCTTGGTCATCACCAAAACTCCCAAACTTTGATCTCTTGGCTAAGCAGAAAAATGTTGGCTAATAGCATTATAGGCTTAGGGTATAAACTCATCTGTAAAGCCTTACGGAGTATGATGAACAAAGATTACAAGTAAAATCAACCTGTAAAAAGGCAAAAACAAAAACAAAACAGGTAAAGAGAAAATGAATTTGCAGAAAGGGGGGTGTAAGATCTAATTGAGTCAGATCACCTAAGCCTAACTCTAAATTCAACTCTGATTCTTACCCTAATCCCCCCTCTCTGCCTGCAATGTTCACCCGAACCCTCAAACTTCTAACCCTAAATTTATCCCAAAAGCATTAAAAAATGAGACTGGAAGAAAAACAAACAGAAAAAAGAAAAAAGGTTGCCAAGATTTCTATTAAAAAACTCTTCTCTATTAATGACAGTGGTGCTATCCCTTATAAACTATAAATCAATCCCCAATGGGTTGCACAAGGAAGCAGAAACAGCAAAGCAAGTAAAGGTAGGAAAAGCAACTGGATACTGAACTAAGCAGATACAGAGGAGGTTTTATGCTGGAGATTACAAAATTTGAGGTTGTAGAGGAATTTATTCTCAAACTATCTGAAAGAGGAAAAGATACTCAATAAATGAAAAAAAGTAAAAAACATCATTGCTCTAGATGAGGCCTGCACAACATACAGTCTTCACCAAACGATTTCGGGTGGCTTATGAAAAACGTAAAGGATGTAAATACAGCCCTGCACAGAAATATGGCTCTTCGGTCACATGTAGTACAGGCCTGCTCTAGTCAAAGTTTCCCAAAGTGGGCGATGCTGCCTCTTGTGGGGTGCTAGAATGATATGGGGTGACAGTAGTAGCCTTGGGTGCAACTGGGGGAAGTGGAATAAAAATAATAGGGTAGTGGAAACATAAGGAAAGGAAGAAAATTTTGAAAAGTCATTTGTACATGTTTTATCTGTTGTGTAACGGAGTTAAAGCCATAGTGATTACATTATTTTCCAAACACACAAAATGCAAGTTATAACCAATCAGCGGTCAAGTCTGCTGACAGGTCTCAACATGCATGTGTTGGCAGGTGAGGGTGTGGTGCATTGTTGGGAAGTCCAGCACGTGTTGGCAGGAACATGTGTATGAAATGACTTGTTTACAATACAATACTGTAAGATCACATGATACAACATTGCATCATCAACATTTCAATAGAGAAAAAAATCCACAAATTTAAAATAAGTTACTAAATTTAAGATGTCATTTTAAAAAATTTATAGTTTTTTGAAATGATGTAAATTTCAAAAAATACTGTTAAAGTTTTAAAGAAATTAGGTTTCTAGGGAGGCACTGAGTAATTTTTTTTTTCTGAAATGGGGGTAGTAGGCCAAATAAGTTTGAGAACCTCTGCTCTAGAAGGAACATGATTAAGAAGACATAACACTATTGTTCCACATGCCAAATTTCTGATCTCTGTAACAAATAAGACGTGATGAAAATGAAAAAAGACAAGCTTTTACAAATAGTCTACTGCAATCCACATCTTTAACCATATATGTTTTGAAAGGTACAAATAATACTTTACTCCTTTGTTGTTAACATTGATTATTACACTAAAAAGAACTAAGTAAACAAAAAAATAAGTCAACAAAGCAATAGTCAAATACAATGGCTGATGGTGGCACCTCAATGTCAAAATTAAAGGACATTTTCTTCCTTTCTATAAAAAATAAAATACAGTAACTGATGAGGGAATGTACTTTATAAGGGGGTTTGTCTGGAATTGTCTGTTGCAACAAAACAAAATGATAATTTTTATAAAGTCGCGTCTTAACTTGGAAGAATAAATGTAGCCTTAAAAGCTTGCTGCCAAAAAAGATGCTTCCCATACACAAGTCAAAATCATCTAAGATTTCTTGATAAATACAACAGAGAATACAACTTCATTTAATAACCCTCTGATTATCAGTATGAAATAAGGCATAAAAGAGAGATGTATACTTGACGAGGATACTTGGCTGTGTTATAGACTAGTGGAGTCAAACTCAAAGAAACAGGAGCCACCTGCAAGACATTCCTGCAAGACATACACTGACTCAGTAATTTTTAAATGTAATGTTATCTATATTTTACCATATTTTAATTAATTTTGTTAAATTTTCTCCATTATATTTTAATCTGGTTTATGCTACACTCAGGAATTCTGTATCATATATTTGATACCTCTGTTGTAGAGGATGCTCAGTGCACAGTCTATTTGGAAAAGCGATTCCCTACAATGAGCCAGGACAAAATTCAACAGGAAGAATACAATTTGGAAAACTGTGCAGCGCTTGATTCCAAGTTACTCCCTAAAACAATTATCTTGTTAACACCAAAATTCTGCCAGTGCACTAAAGGACTGTGAATCAGGGAACATTTTAATCTTAAGTACTTAACAGGTGCCTCACACTGTGTTAAGTTCTGAGGATACAAATACACAGTTTCAACACTCAAGAAATTTACTTTCTAGAGAGATAATTCACAAAGATAAGTGGTGATCAGAAAGGACTACTATGGTGGGAAAGTTACAGGTATGGTGAGTGGGGTTCCATAGGAGAAGAGATGACATGATACATCCAGGAACAATAGCAAAATTGATGTCATGATTCGGGGTTCAAGAATTCTGTAGAAGAAGGAATGGTGGAGGGAAAGGCATGGGTGAAGCAACTGGAAAAAATTAAAATTACAAATAACTCAAGGGAAAAGGAAAAGACATATGGCAGGCCCTAACAAAAGCCTGATATAGGTGACCACCAACGAACAGAATAATGTATGGTTAGCATAAATAGGGCACAGTACATTTCCAATGTGGCCTTGAACATGAAATGTGGCACAGAGATCTAATACAGAAGATGTGCAAGAGTGAGGATGACAATGGACAGGTTAGTACTACACTGGCACCCACATATCCTGGAAGAAGACCTTCACTGCAAAGAGCATAACCTTCATGAGGAAGAATCAAACTGGGTATGAAGGGAAGATGGGTCGTGATGTGGGCTGCATCAAGAGGACAACAGACTCACCCAAGTGTTTAGTACTAAAGATGTGATGTAGCCAATAAGAACATTTGTCAAAACTTTTTTTTTGCAAAGAGTTATGCTGTGTAAGAAAACAACTTCTCCTCTAATACTGAGGCTAAACTCCAGAAGTGCAATGGAGCTCTTATCTGTCACAGCAGCTGATATCTACTACTATAAAGTTAATGCCACTACCAAACTGACATTTACATGGCGGCTTTTTTTCCTGCATAGGCAAATAAATGTCACGTGTTCCTTAGGCTGGGATTACAATTAAAATAGATATTTCCCTCCTACTTCTGGGAATATTTTACATTTATTAGAACCTTTTCTCTAACACTGTAAAGTACATTAGAACTCCTCTTCTTTTTCATTATAGTTCATTATTAAAGAGTACTTATGTCTCAACTCACATAGCACTTTCAATAGTAAAATCCTGATAGATTCAATTAACCCAGAATACAGGGAGTAATACAATTAGCCCAACATTAACACTCCAAAGAGAATTTTACTGATTTTTGTTTTCCAGTGGAATTATTTTTCTCATTTTTGCAAACAGAGAGCCTAAAAGCTCAACACAATCTGAGGCAGAACGACTCAGACTATAAGCTGGCTCCCTTGACACAAAATATCTCCAGCCAATAAAGCTGCTTTCTGGTAGTAAGAAATTTGACCATTTCACTAAAATCAAAGTGCACAGTTAAGTATTTATTAAAGAGATGCTCATTAATGTGGTCTAGTCTAACCTCATTTATGAGTCATATAAAGAATGCAAATTTATGGAAGTAATATTCTTATTTGGAATAGATCAGACATGATAGCCAAGCTGCAAACTTTAATTTTTGGTGAATGAACTCTTAAAAAAAAACAGTCACTACTAAACCAACCTCTGAGTTCTATAAAAATCCAAGGCAATCTGAGCTTCAAACTTTTTTTTTTTAATCAAGCCATCTTTTGTCCAACAGTGCTCCTTGGCTTATAGTTACTGGCAAGTGGTAAGGCATAGCAATGTAAGCAGAAGTTGTCAAAAATGACAAGGCACTGGGAATGTGTTTACAGGAAGGTCAAAATACAGACTTGAGAAAGAAGAGCAGCTGGCCACTTCCAGAGAAAGAACTATGGAGTCTGAACGCAGATTGAAGCATACTGTTTTCTCTCTCTCTCTCTTTTTGTTTCTACTTTCTTGTGGTTTTCCCCTTTGGTTCTAATTCTTTACAACATGACTAACATGGAAATGTGTTTAATATGATTGTACATGAATAGCCTATATCAGACTGCACATTGTCTTGAGGAGGGAAAGAGAACAGGGAGAGAAATTCAGAACTCAAAATCTTATAGAAGTGATCTGAAAACTAAAAATAAATTTATATTTAAAAAGAAGAGGAAAGGAAGAAGTACATTGGATAGCATATTCCCAGCAAAGTGGTTATTCTATTATATTAAAAATAATAGGATGATGACCGACCCTCACCTCCTGACAGAAAGGCGATGGACTAAGTAGGCAGAAGGAGACATTTTGGGACACAGGCAACACAGGAATTTGTCTTGCCTGATGATGCATATTTGTTGCAAAGGTTTTCACCCCAACCCTGCTAACCCACACTGTAGGGTGTGAAAAGGAGAAAATGTTGAATTGAAAAAAAAACTTAATTAAAAAAAGTGGCCTTTATTCTAAGGTTATTTCAATTACAAAGTTTATAAGGGTAAAAAATAGCCAGAAAAAACTAGTAGTTTTTATTAACTGGACTTCCATGGAGTCCAACATAGAGCTTAAGATTTTCAGATATTTATGGTACATTAACAAACAGTCTTTTCAAAAGTGTATACCAAATATCGTTTTTCTAGACTGCTGGGCAATGACCATGTTAGATAACATCTTAAATTAGAAATTATTCAGTTCTTAGCAACAATAATGCTAAGAATTTTCCTTTTTCCACAACAGCATTATTCTAATGCCTCACCAAGACACAGGGGCCTTGAAAGATCCTATGAGCACATTGTAAGCTCTGGCAAGTCCTATAAAAGCTAGGAAGGCTTCAACTATGGGCCCAGATTTGTTCTGGAGGACCAGCCAGCTAAATCTGAAGAGGCTCATCAAAAAATGTTGGCCAGAATGTCTCTTTCCTTCTTTTTCACTCTCTTTTTAAAGAGAATTAGTTTTATTTTGAATTTTATTCCCCTCTGGAAAAAAAGGGACCACATATGAAGATAATTTGCTAAAAAAAGCAGTTCTGCATCCTTCTTCAATAATTCATGGATCTCTGGTTTCTTCTGTCTAGGTACTCCATCTACTAAAGCAGACCCTAATTTCTCAGGAGGAGGTCTTTCAAGCATTGTTCTTGATGAAAACCAATTACTCTATAGCAAAAGTGCTAAGGAGCTTGTCTAAACTCAGCTGGGCTAATCCTAATTTTAATTACTGCCTTAAGCTAACTTGCTAGTTTTCCTATGGAGCTGCAGGCTGATGATCCTGATGCATTATTTTCTTTTTTAATCAGACATCTTATGAAGAGTTTTCACATAATTTTACAGCTTGTCTCTAAGGATGAATAAATGAATAAAACATTCCTTAAGCACTTCCCTATGTACAAAGCACTATGCTAAGCTCTGGGGATACAAGTCAGACAGCCTCTGCTCTCAAGTAGCTCACAGTTCGAACAGGGCAGACAACACATTTCAACTGCAAGTCAGATAGAAAGGACCAACGGTCCTTACAGTGCAGCAGCAAAGCACACTGGGATGCCTCTTCTTTAATTTCTTTTCCACTGACAGAATCATATCCATTTGACAATGCCAAGGACTTTGGTGCCAAAAGTGTCCCTCTCTGGGGCTTCAGTAGCTATGACTGTAGGAGCAGCTGCCAGGCTACCCCTCCATAAGGGCTGCTCTCTAGGATGACGGCCAAGGGCACTAGGCTGAAAGCATATTCCTAAGGCTCTTGGGTTTGGAATCCTAGACCATCATTATTGGGATCTGAGGGGAGATGGTAGTCAAGGTGATGGGGGTGGTTTGACTTGCCTGTCACATGCTACCTCCCTGCTGTAAGCTCCTGAGGGTGGTAATGGATTGAGATGAATACATACCATATACTAAGATACGGAGTAGTAGTGAGGCACAGTGGTGGAAGCAGCACCCACACTAAAGAAATTATGGACCTCTGAAGTATTGAAGTTATCTTCTACATTCACATCATGTCATGTCATCCACTGACTCAAAACACTATTGCATTTGCTCCCCTCTATCAAATAAAATTCAAACTCCTTAGCCAGGCATTTGTGGCCCTCCAGATCAGAAGTCGACCCTACTTTTTCATTTTTATCACCACCATGTTCTCTAAACTCCAATTAAACAGGACTGTTGGCCATCTCTTGTACACTTCTTGAGATTTCCTGCCTCTATACCAATGCTTATCATTTTACCTAGCTCTAAGACTGACAATTATTCACATTCTTTAAAAGTCAAATCATATGCTCTTGTTTTTCTTAATCGTCCTAACCAATAATTCAATCAATAATTATAACCCCCTTCCATCTCATACAGCACCTTCCTTAGATTCTTATGGTTTCCTTATGATCTGGAATTATAAATGTTTATGTATATATGCTATCACCATGGGGCAGCTAAATGGCATAGTAGATAGAATAACCAGCACTAGAATCAAGAAGACTCAACTTCCTAAGTTCAAATCTGGCCTTAGACACTTACTCGCTGTGTGACCCTGGGTAAGTCATCTAACCTAGTTTCCTCATCTGTAAAATGAGCTGGAGAAGTAAATGGCAAACCACTCTAGAATCTCTTACAAGAGAAACCTCAAAAAGGGGTCATGAAGAGTCAAACATGAATGAAATGACTGAATATCAATAGCTATCACCCTACTGCATTGTAATGCTCCATGAAGGCTCTAACAAAATTTTTTATTTCCTTCATCACTCTGCCTACTAGTACATCCACAGAAAGTACTTAGTAAATGTGTTTAGTTGAATGTTCAGTGACTTACCAATAAACTGATTTTGCATAAAACTCGATGTTATCCGAGAAATCTCCAATGTCATCCTTGGCAATACTCTCTAACCAATCTACCACCAGCTGGAAAAGTAAATAATTCTATTAACCACAATTTTAAGATCTATACTTCTCTGAAGTAGGCTTTCTAACAAAAACTAGATAAAAACATTTTAATTTCCTTCTAATTTATCTAGGCATGACAAATGACCATGGGTAATTTTTCCAAGGATTTGTCCTTGGGTTAATGAGTACTGCAGCAGTAGAAAGGCAAATCCTCTTCAGCAGTAAATGCTGTAATAGGCCAGCTTCTCAAAGTCTACTTCTACAGAGACTTCTGGAAAAGACAATACTTTTCATCCCTACTACATTAAGTAACTTGGAAGATCAAATTACAAACAAGGAGCAAGCCATGTTATTTTTTTTTAACTTAAATAGAATTAAGTAAATTTGTCCAGAGGAAAAATACAGTGTAAAAACCTTAATCTTAGACATGTTATTTATGTTTTTATAAGATACATGCACATAATTTTTAATAGAATAATTTTTTCCTATATTTAAAAAAATTGAAGTCCCATCTCATACCTGGCTTTGTCGAATGAGTGAATCTCGCTGAAATAGTGTATCCACAACAGTCTTTTCACTGGCATTTAGAGACTGTTTAAGAACAAACATTTCCATTACAATATAAACTCTGCCATTATAATATTATTACAACAAAACAGTATAAAAAAATCTGACAGTAGGGAGGAAGTAACTTCAGTAAGTTACTCTATAGGGGGACCTAGACATTTTATAAAATGACAAATCCCTGTTCGTATTTCCTTCTTGTAAAAATTCCTTCTTGTAAAAGTTTCTCTTATAAAAATGTTAGGAATACATTTCACTATTAAATCCATTTGTACTTACTCAATAAGGGTTTATCAAATGCTTACTATGTGCTGCTAGGCACTAGATACAAAAAAGTAAAAAAAAAAATAGATCCTGCCCTCAAGGAGCTTTCAAAGGAGATAACCTATGCCAAATATGTATATACAAAATATCTAAAATACAAGGTAATGGGAAAGGGGGTACTAGCAGCTAGGGGAATGGGACAAGGATCAGGAGATGCTTCATGTAGGTCACAAGTAGCAGTGAGGAGGGAATACATTACAAGCATAGAGGACTGCCAGTACAAAAAAATGAAGGTAAGAGATGGAATATTGTGTTTGAAGAAAAATACTGTACAGCCAATCTGGCTGAAATGCAAAGAATGGAAAGAGCAATGATGTTTAGATAGGTTGGGCCCAAGCAGTGAAGGGCTTTAAAAGCCACATGGAGGAGTTCATTTGACTCTAAAAGCCATAGGGAGTCACTAGTTACCACACAGAGGAGTGATATGGTCAGACCTGCTCTTCTGGAAAATTATTTTAGCAGTTTTATTAAGGAATGGAGAGACTTGAGAAGGAAACAAATAGGAAGCTATTGCAATAGTACAGGAGAGGGGTGACTGTGACCTGAACTAGGATAATGGTTGTGTGAGCAGAAAGAGGATAAGTGGGAGACACGGAGGCAGAAACAGTAAGAATTTCACAACTAATAAGATACATGGCATAAGGGAGCAGGAGCTGAAAACAAAACACAGTTGTGAAGGTAAGTCATGAGAAGAATGATAAAGCTTTTGACAAAAACAGAGTTCAGAAACTGAATGAGTTTGGGAAGAAAGATGAACTGTTTTGGACATGTTAAATGAGATTCTGATGGGACAACCCAATTTGAAATGTCCAACTAGAGCTCAGGAAGATAGCCTAGGCTTCTCTCAGAGATACAAATAGAAATATGTAGACTAGAAAAGATATTAATAGATAAGAAAAACATAAATGAGTCTCATCTGTAGAGATGATAATTAAACCAATGCAAGCTATCAGGGACATGTTGAATTTTCCCTGAATTATATTCATGTTTTTAAAATTTAATTTTCCTCAGACTTTTAATTTTTGTTTGAAAGAAAAAATCTAACATATGTAATAGAGCTGCTGGATGCAGCTCTATTACATATAAGAAAATGAAAAACAAATACCTTATATTAAAGATCTTCTATCATTCCCCTTCCCAAATATTATGCTTTACAATAAAGGACATTTTAAGACAGAATGAAAGACCAAATATTCTTAACTGACTTAAGTTTATTGAATTTTTTAAGATCATAGAGCCAGACAGGCCCTCAGAGTCCAATTCCTTCATTTTACAAATGAGAGAACTAAAACCCAAGGTGGCTAAATGATGAGCCCCAAACCACCTAAGTTGTCATGATTAGAGGTAGGATTGAAACCCATGTCCTTGAACTCCAGAGCCAGTGATGACTCTTTCAATCATATGGAAAAAAGTATTTTAAATACCATTATCACTGAGAAACACTTTCCCTCATTCTGAAGGTATGCATCAAAGAAAGGAAACGTTCATCAAAAAAATTACCAACATTCATTTACTTAATTAACACCAATCATAATACTTTCATTTAAGACTTACAGCAATTTCAAATGCATTTTCTTCTTCTAGTACAGATTGTATTCTGTCCCTATAGAAAAAAGCACAAAAAGAAAAAAGTTTATAATTCATAATTACTCACTTAATTACTATAACACATGGCATGGAAACTCTGTTATGCTTGTTTAGAAAACAGAAGTTCAAACAATATACACATATATGTTAAATACATCAGAGAGCTGAATAGTGAACATCTGATCTGACCTAATACACACTGGTACCTAAGAGCAAGACAACCGACATTTTATTAAGGATATAAATGAGTATGTTTTAACTACTAACAAGATGACTTAATTAGATATTATTTTACTCTATAATGTTCTAAAAGGGAGTGCTTACTTATGTGCTACAAAAAACTCATAGCCACAGCTGAGCCTTCCATAGTCCTGAGCTTTTGCTTGGCAGTGGAACATGTAGAGGGATCATAAGGCCTAAGTAATATATCTGGAGTCTCAACAGATCAGGAACCCTTCTTTGTTGCCAACTTAAACATTTAACGTACTGTGATTTTTCATGGCAAGCATTGTGCCATGAGCAAAAGAAATTTAAAAGTCGAGAAATAATACTCGAATGTATACTTTCAGATGAAAACAATATACTTATGTGTATGTGCATACACTTGTGTATGCAAATCTTTCAAGATTCACAAGCTACAACAGGCAAGTAATGGTGTAGCTGTGGCATGTGAATGTAACCCCAAACGTCATTTATCCTGATCTCGTCTCTGCTTTCCACAGAGCTTTACCTGTAAAGAGAGGATAGCAGTCTCCACGTAACCATCTCCTGCTGAAGAAGCCACAGTACACTGGCTGTTTTTGAAAACTTCTGGAGTCCAGGTGTAGCTCTGCTCACTATTTTACCTAATATATTTACCTGAGGGAAGAAGTAAGTTGCATACCAGATTACACCATCTTGTGCCATCATGACCTCTAAGAATTTTCTATTAATTCATGAGCCCACATACATTATTAGATTACTAATTGTTCTAATTACACAAAGTATAGGTTTCACAAACATTTACCTCAAGCTTAGTCTGTGTTGCATTTAAATGTACTATATAAATTAAAACTGGGCTGACACTTAAATATTGATCTGGGATATATATTTGCTTTTCCTGATGAACAACTACAATATATATTCAAGATACACCAAGGTCCTATATATTTTTTATTTTTAAAAATTGTATGTTTTTAATGAGTAAAAATGTGCCTCCTATCCCAACTACGGATGAAAGAAAAATAAAACTCCTGTTACAAATGTATAGCCAAGCAGGAATTCTGCATGGTCTATGTCCAAAAGACAAATATGTGCTGGATGCACACACCTAATACATATTTTACACACGTGTGTGCGCGCACCTAAGTGTGTGTCTCATTCTGCACCTGTGTCACCTCTCAATAAGAAGGCAAGTTGCATGTTTCATTCTTCGTCCCTTGGAATCACAGCTGACCGTTACTCTGATCAGAGTTCTAGTCTTTCATGTTTATCTTTATGATATTGTTGTCATTGTATAAACTGTTTCCCTGGTTCTGCTCACTGTACAGAGGTTCATACAAGTCTCCCCAGATTTCTCAGAAACCACCTCCTTCTTCATTTCTTACTGCACACCAGATATCTATACACTACAGTCTGCTCAGTCACTCCCCAACTGATGAGCACCATCTCAGATTCCAATTACTCTCTCTGTGTTTCCCTCCTTTCATTGGTCAGATGAGACTGACGTTCAAGGATCAGCTGCTTCCCACAGGCTTTTTGCAGAGATGTCCACTTTCACATCCTGATTATGTGCCATAATTTTCCTTAGCCTTTCTTTTCTTACATCAGTATATTCTTCTTTCTCTTTCTTTCCATACTTTTGTTAAAAAGAGGATCAGTATCTAACAAAATGACATTTCCAGGCTTTTTGTCTAAATTAGACTCCCTCTAACTCCTGATGATGTTAGAGAGGACACATGTATCACCTGTCCATATCTGAATGCAAGCAGGTTTTTTCTTGTCCCTTATGATTGTTCCTTTGGGTTTACCTTTTAGGTTTCTCTTAACTCTTCTGTTTGAACAATTTAGTTCCTACAAAGCTCTAGTCTTTTCAAGTCCTCTATTTCATTAATGATCTATTTTCCCCCCTTGTATAATTATGCTCAGTTGTGCTGTTAACTTATTCTTGGCTGTAAGTCCATGTCCTTTGCCTTCTGAAATATCATATTCCAAGCTCTCCATTCCTTTAAAATGCTGGCTTCTAAATCACGTGTGATTCTAACCATGACACCTCAGTACTTGAATTCCTTCTTTCTGGATGCTTACAGTACTTTTTCTTTCTAAACTTTGGCTCTAACATTCCTGGAAATTTTCATTTTGGGGTTTCTTTCAGAAGTTGACAGGGTATTCTTTCTATTTCTACTTTGCCCTCTGGTTCTAAGAAATTTGGGCAGTTTTAGGATTTTTTTTTGGAAATATGATGTGTAGCCTTTTTGATCATGGTATCTAGATAGTCCCTGATTCTTAAATTTTTCTCTTTGCCATGTTCTCCAAGTTAAGCTGTTTTTGCTATGAGATACCTTATATTTGCTTTGATGTTTTTTCAGTCTTTTGACTTTGTTTTAATATTTCTTTCTGCTGCATGAAGTCTTTATTTTGGTTCATCATAATTATTGGGAGTTTAGTGCTTTAGCCAGGTTTGTACCTCTTGGGTTGAGCTGTTACATCTCCAATTCTGTCTTCTACTGTTCTCATTTCTCTTCTTCCCTTTTTCCTCAAGTGACCTCATTTTATTAATTATTAAAGCAACAACAACAAAACTCTTGCTTCATCTGCAGTTAGGAATTCTAGTTGAATTTCTGCCCAAGTTTTGCTTTTCTTTGAGATTCTGCTTATGGATATTTTGGAGTTTCTCTTCTGCATTTGAGTCTTGTGAGCCCCTGTCATCACCACAGTGGGATTCTTTTTTTGTTTGTTTAGTCTTCTAACCAACTTCCTGACTTCAAATCTGATGTCCAGTCAGGTTCTGAGCTGCTTCTGCTGCTGCTTTTTAGAGGTATTGAATGTTGAGTTATTCCAGCATCTCAGGGATGCCTTTGGCTGGGGATCTGCAATCTTTCCATAGTCCCAAAGCAGCCTGATCCAGGGCAAGTTCTGATTGATGGCCCTGCCTAGCTTTAGTTTGCTAAATTCCTGACCTGGGTGGAGATGTGAGTGACAGCTGCTAAACTCATTTACTATTAACTACACAGCAAGCTCTGCTGATTCAGAGTAAAAGAACTGCAGGCTCCTTTTTGGTGTGGGATTCCTACCATAGTTATTCCTCTGAGGGCTTTAGGCTGGGCTGCAGGTTGGAATTGAGATCCTCCTTGTTCTGGGGGTCTGAGTTACAGTGCTACTTTTTTCTAAACTTACTCTTCCCTTAGTACACAGACCATGACCTATAACCACTCCTTATTATTGAATACAAATCCCTTTCCTCAGTCTACCATGGATCTCGGACCTGCAACTGTAGAGAAACTGCCATTTGGCATTCTTTCTTTATAGCCTTGAACCTTCAATGCCATGATAAAGATCTGGGACCTCCTCTTGCATTGGTGCACTGCCTCTCCTTGAGCAATGGGATGCTGTACATGGAGTACTCATGGTCAAACCCTGTTCTGTTTCTATAGATCTGTCTTCCTGTGTCTACTTGAGCTAGACAAATAATTCCTTTAAAGTCCGTCTTAGATTTCTCCATCAGAATTTGGCATAGTGTGTTCTCTAGATCTGTTTGGAGGAGTGCTGAATTGTTTTTCTTTGGGGGCTGGGGGAAGGTAATGGGTTTTTCTTGCTTCTCTGATATCTTGGCCCCACTTCCATAAATATCCTACCTAAACGAGGCCTGAAAGCTAATTTAATTTGAAATCTAATATCTTAGCATAATACTTGGCACACAGTAAGTGCTTAATAAATGTTGTATTTTATCTATTATCAATACACACTCACATAAGATCTTCTGAAGGTTCTCTCAGGATAGGCAACTATCACTGTAAGAACACACATTTTTGAGCAACTGAGAGGAAATAGAAAATTTAGATCATTTCTAATGTTTTTAAAAGAAGAAATTTGATTTTAGTTACTTAATCAAGAGAAGTAGAACAGAACTGTACATTTCAAAAGATTTGGGGTAGGGGGAAATGTGGCAACAGTGGCCTCTCCTGCAAAGAGTGTAGACTGGACTTATAAAGCATATTTAAAAATGTAAATCAAATTTAATAAATGGAGGTTTTTATGATTCATTTAAAACAAAAAAGGATGAATACTACCTCTTCCCATCCCCCTTTTTTTTTTGCAGGGGAAGGAGGGAAGGTTTTCTAGTCAGTCATCAGTAGAGGAAACTCCCTTCAACCAATTGCAGAAAAAAATTGTTCTTCAACTTAGTTTTACAAAGATCTCTGAGGCACTGGGAGGTCAAATGATCAAAAACCTAGCTGGAAGGGAACTCACATGGCACACAGTTTAATCTTTTAATTTAAAAGATTAGGAAACTGAAAGGCAGAAGGAGATTAAGTAACTGGCCTAACACTGCACAAGAACAAAGCACTGGAAGTGGGATTTGGGCTAAATGATTTGCTGATTGTCACATGATTAGTGTGTGTTGGCAGCAGGTCCTAAACCCATCTGGACCTTGAGGCTGACCTTCTATCCATCCTACCACACTGTCTCTCTCTACACATTCTCAAAAGTTATCTCTGAAAAATTCTCTCATTCAAAACAACCACTTTCACCAATCAAAACTCCTTCTTTTAACACATTATGAAGAACACTCAAAAATAATCATGTCAGTATAAAGTGTAAAGTCCTTAAGGACAAAGACTGTTTTATTAATTTTTGAAACTTTTACAGGGGAAACAATGCCTCTCACACAGAAGAGCTTAATAAATGTGTTTAACTGAATTAGTGAAGGTCGATTTTCCTTCTGCAAATATTCCTTTGGTAACATTCTTAATCTTGCAAATGGATAAAAATTTTATCTGTTCCATTCATACTTACCTATAAAAAAGATTGTAAGGTCAAAGTGTTAGCTATTTCAGACATCACTCTAAGTCAATCTCCAAAGTAGCCACTTTATAAATTTGCTTTAAAAAAAACTAACAGGCAACTATAATTCATAAATCATAAATTAGTCTCTATTTGGAAGTCAATATCCAATAAGTAACCTTACCTCAATTTTTAAGGCTTTCCTAAATTTCATGTCTAACTCTTTATGTGTGTATGTTCGCCCTTCATTGCCAAAGAAGACCATGCCATCAGAGAAATAATAACCTGACTTGCACTTGACTTTGTTTGAGTGAGGGAGGACTGTGCAGGTCACCAGCTTCACTTTTCCACCAGAGCCACTGGAACCCATTCATCAGAATGACTGGAGATGACCCAGGATGAGACAATTGGGGTTAAGGGACTTGCCCAAGGTCACACAGCTAGTGAGTGTCAAGTGTCTGAGGTGAAATTTGAACTCAGGTCCTCCTGACACCTGCACTGGTGTTCTACTGACTGCATCACTGAGCTGCCCCTCTAACTCTTTAAATGACTTATCCACAGATGACTGGGGAGAGAGAGAGGGAGATTTCCCTTCCTTATCTAATGAAAAGGTGATTGCATGATTTTCTTCATAAGGGACTTCCAGGATTAACTGAAATATTTATCTAATGTTTTAATAAAAAAAGCACCAGGCTTGGGCAATATAAGGGTAAAACAACTTACCTGGCTATCACAAATATTCTCATACTCTTCTACAAGTTCAAAAACTGTGGTTGATGCATGCTTCAGAAAAGTGTGCAGGAAGTCAGAATACATACTCATTGTTGCTAAAATATATCAAAAAGAAAAGGAAGAAAATAGCATGTATTCAGGTAATTTAATAACAAGAAACTTTATTTTAACATTAATTATCTATCCTAGTATAACATTCAATAACCTGATATTTTTCTTCTCTTCCTGACACTGACATCAAGAAAACCTGGAGCTAAATTTCAAAAATCTGAATTATGCTCTATTTCAACCTTTTCAAATCAGAAACACTTAAAATATTTGAGAAAACTCTATGTCCTTTTAGAATATACAGGCATAGTGAAATATCATGTGAATAGAGAGGATAGCTAAATTAGGCTGTTTTCAGGGAAAGGACAATATGAAAACCCAGAGAGTATTTACCAATCTGTCACCAGTTCAAGATAAATGAGACCTAATTAAGACTGTTGTTAATAAGTATGTGAAGAGGAAAACCAAAATTCATTAAAACATAAATAGCAAAGGTAAGTTTACTTCCTCCCAAGGAAAATGTCAGTTAATTTAGATCAGCAGGATGGTAGAGAGGCAGCATGATATAGACCACAAATGACTAGTGTGGACTCAGAAGAAAGACATTCTAGCCCTGGTTCTGTTGTGATTTCAACTTCTTTTGCCATAAAATGAGGCCTAAATGATCTCCAAAATCTCTTCTTGCTCTAAGGTCTGGGATTCTATATTAATTTATAACACAGAATACAAACTAAAAAAGGACAAGCCACTACTAGGAAAACCTATCATGCAAAGAAAATATTTATAACAATATGATTGAACATAAAATGGGAAACTGAGTAACTTTCAAAATTAATAGAAATTAGTTTCTAAAAATGGGCAACTAGATGACACACTAGATAGAGTACTGGGCCTGGACACAGGAAGACATCTTCCTGAGATAAATGTGGCCTCAGATATTTACTAGCAGTGTGACCTTGGGTAAGTCATTTTACTTTGCCTCAGTTTCTTCTTCTGTAAAACCAACTGGAGAAAGCAGTAGTAAATAATTCTAGTAATTTTGCCAGAAAACCCCAAATGGGATTACAAAGAATTGGACATAAATGAACAAGTTTCTAAGAATTTTCCTTTTCTATCCCTCTCCCAGAGCCATCTTTTATAATAAAAAAATGGAAGGGAAGAGTAAAAAAAAGTTCAGCAAAATTAGTAAAAGTGTAGGAAAAATATGTCATATGCAGTGTTCCACATCCATCATCTGCCACCTCTAAAAAGCAATGGGGGAAAGTGTCTTTCATGTCTCTTTTGGTCTAAACAAACCCTTAATTTTGACGTATCCATTTGTATTGTTTTCTTGTTGTTATCCTTTTCATTTACATTGTTATTGCAGTCATTATGAATGCTGTTTTCCTGGTTCTGCTTAGCTTCACTTTGTGTTGGTTCATATAGGAACACTTCCAAGCTTTGCTATATTAATGTCTTACAGCACAATAATATTATATTACATCCATGTACTGCAATGTGTTTACCTATTCCCCACCCCTGCAGCCTAATCAATAGGCATCTACTTTATTTCCACTTCTTTGCTAATACAAAATACTGTTATAAATATCTTAATGTACATGAGGGCTTTTTGTCACTGACCCTTGGGCTATACTCTTAGCAATGAAACCTTAAGGTCAGGGATATGGACGTCTAAATTCCTCTCCACCTAATTCCAAATTGCTTTCTAGGCTGATTGGAGTCATTCACGGCTCTACCAACAATGCACTGATGTGTCTTTCTACACCTCCTGCATTACTGTCTTTGAAATCTGCTACCTCTGAGCAAACCTCAGAGTTGTTCTGATTTGCATTTGTTTTGGTCATTAAGTGGGTTATGACGGGAATGATGATTTCATATGGTTGTTGGTAATTCACAATTCCTTTGAAAACTGCTTGCTCACATCTTCTACTACTCTAGTGGGGACAGCAATTTTCTAAAAAATGAATACAAATGATATCTTCTATTTACATCAAAAGAAAAATCTACTAAGGAATATATGGATATTCCAGAAGAAATAGAAAGGTGCTGCCTGCATTAAGCTTGTATAAAGCAAAATTCTCCACCTTTCTCTTTTTAGTTTACTTTAGTGGTTTTTTATTTCCTCACAGTAGGTTTGGGATTGCAATAGTAGGAGTCCAAAGTGGTGACTCCAATGACACTGACAGTAAAAACCTTTGCAGACCCATCTCCATGTTCTCTGCTTCCTGTCCTCCCTCCTTCACTTAATGCCCCTAGGCTGTCTTTACTTCAGTGAGTCTCTCACTTTCTATTTCCTTGTTTTCCTCTCTACTGCTGCTTAATGTTTTACAAGGATATGACATTCAGAGTCTTTCATCCTCTTCCTCTACAAGAAGAGAAAACCCAGGGCAGAGCTGCAACAGAAGACATATTTGCTGTAAGTGCTGTGGCCTTCTAGGTGGTCCTATCTGTGGATGACATTGTGCTGGTTGCTCCAAGCTCTTAAGACATTACAGAACTTCCTAAATAAGAGTTGGACCTCTCAGAAGTTATGGGGCCTAAGTAGTCATGGAAGGTAAACAAAATGGATGCACAAGATCTGTTGGCCAGACCTGGACATGTAATCCACGAGTACACATATCACACACATAAACTGCATGGACACCCAAAAGCAATCAAGAGGAACATGCTGCCAATAAGCAGGTAGAAAATATTACAAGTAACTGCTCAGGATGTGCTGGACATGCACCAAGGAGAAAGATCTGATGGTCAGACTTTGTGCTCCATGCAATGTCAGAAGATCCGCAGCAATCTTCCAGCATGTTGCGTGAGCTCCTTTTGGAGAATTTAAGGGAATACAAGGGCAATAGTTGCACATGACTGGCAGCTGTGGATGGTTTACAGTCTTCATTTTTGGAAGCAACAGCCATCAGGATGCGATCACAGATCCATCACAACATGAAGCTTGTAGAGCCATCATCCATCAAGGCAGACAGCAGGAATAAGTTCCAGGATCAAAACCCTCATCACTGAGTAATGAAACCTTACCATGAAGCTTTGTTTATCATACCCACACACCTGCCTTAAGCTCCATGACAATACAGTTTGTTGAAGGACTAAAATTTGGGGAATGTGAAATGAGCGCTTTGTTAGTTACTCTAAGAAAACCAAATCAACACCACAAATGAACGTCAAAGCCATTTTACCAGCTTCTCCAGGATCATCCTCACGTAACATAACAGCACTAAAAGTGACATCTTCTGCCACATTAGAGGGATCTATGTTTGTGAAGAGTGCTGAGCGCTGTGGGGAGAATGCTGTTGTCCAGTTACTCTCATCTAGATTAGATACCTTTAAAAAAAAATGAGAAAACAATTTAGTTGAGTGACTAGAATATTACAAACTGAGACCTACAAATTACTCACAATGAACTTTGGGATTTTATTTCTCATTTTCAAAACTTTCATTTGATGCAGTATGGGTAACACAAATTAGAAATGAAAAGACAGGGGAAAAAATATTAGAGGGATTACTACTGAAAATGAAGACTGTATCTTTGACAATCAAAAAAAATGCCTGATTGGAGATTAATTCAGAAAAATCAACAGCATTCTCATTTTCTGACATGAGAGATAAAAATAACTAATAAAAATTACTTTAAAACTGTAAAATATTTGATAATGAATCTGGTTAAAAATTCACATGACCTGTGCATGTACAGCTGTAGAATTATAATGGCTGAAATAATGGAATACTCCAAGAAGAAGTGGAAGGACATTCAATGTGGAATGAATTTTTTTGGGGGGGATGGGCCTCAAAAGACACCAAGAAATAATAAAACTAGAAAAAAATAGAAGAGAATCTGATAGATTACATTAGAAAAACAACTGATCTGGAAAACAGATAGAGAAGAGACAATATAAGAACCATTGGACTACCCAAAAGTTATGATCAAAAAAAAGAATCTGAATACATTATTATAAGACACTAAGGAAAACTGCCCTGAAGTTATAGAACAAGGGAAAGCAGAAATAGAAGAAAATCTACAGTTCACCATCTGACAGAGATCCAAAGAGGAAAACTTACAGGAATGTCATAGCCAAGTTTCAAAATTCCCAGGTTAAGGAGAAAATATTGCAAGCAACTATGATAACAAAAAAAAACCAATTTAAATACTGCGGAAACACACTCAGGATTTCACAAGATCTACCAGCTTCTACTCTAAAAGACTGTAGATCTTGACACATCATATTTCAAAGTGCAAAAGACCTGGTATTGTGTCCAAGAATAGCTTACCCAGAAAAGGTTGAGTATAATTCTGAATGAAAAAAAAATGGATGTGATGAATTCAAAGACTTTCAGGTATTTGTAACAAAAAGACCAAAATGTAATGGAAAATTCAATATAAAAGATCCAGAAGAAATATAAGAAAAACATTAAAGACTAATTATAAGGCACTCATTAAAGTCAAACTCTTTACATATATATATATACATATGTATATGTATATATATATACATATACATATGTATATATATATATGAATATGAAAATAAATGTTATCAGTATTCTTAAAATTGCCACCATTACCTAAGGTAGTTTGAAAGAAAGGTTGGGGCTGTTATGCATGATGCGGTGATTCTAAAAAACAAAACTGGATAGGACAAGGGAAAAGGGGGCAATTGTATTACAAAAATGGGGCATGAAAGGAAGAACTAAGAGAAGAAGCAGATGAGGGTGGAAGGCTGGTAATACTGGAACCTAATTCTCATCTGGGTTGAGGAGGAAAGGTGTATAACTGGAAGGGTATAGAAGTCTGCTCAACATGTAGAGATTAGGAAACTAGCAGAAAAGGATTGGGGAGGGACTTTTAGAGGGGTGTGTGGATTGAGATGGAGAAGCAGGTGAAAAGGATGGAGGGACTCTTGGGAGGGGTGTGAAGTGGTGAGTGGGAGAGTGAGAGTAGAAGGTAATAGGTATAGGGCCGAAAGAGGCTGAGAAAAAAAATGAGTAAAAATAAGATGGAAGAATATTCACAAATAGGAATTATACCTTTGGATGTGAATGGGATGTTTATAGCACATTTCTTTGTGGTCACAAAGAATTAGAAATTGCAGGCATCCCATCAATTGGGAAATGTCTGAAAAAGTTGTAATGGAATACTACTGTGCTATAAGAAATGAGCTCAATAGTATAAAAAAAGATGCCATTTACATCCAGAGAAAGAACTGATAAAAAGATGTATAGAATAATTTTATATCCATATATCTATTTGTATCTAATGGTAGCCATCTTTAGGGAGAGGAGGAAAGAAAGGAAAAAATATTACATGATAACTTCGTTGTATATTTTGAGGAAACAACAAGTTGTACATGCAGAGTGGCAGTTTCATGTGCAGTCACTTTTTTAATGTATTGCGTTATGAAAATGCTTGTTTTGTTCTGTGAATTGAAAATAATTTTTAAAAAAAATCACTACTTGATATTCAGTCAAGTCAAGGAGTACTTTTCTTCTAAATTTTCCTTAATGCCTTAGTTTTAATAGAACAGGCATAAGCAATATTAAAAACTCCATATTCAACATTACAATAAGATTCAAAATATTAAACAGTGATTAGCTACATCAGAATTTCTGAAATTTTAGAATAACATTTTATCATCTGAACCCAGAGCCATAAATCTATTTTAAATCAATGAAGTAACATTGTTATTTCAAGTTATATGAGGAATGAAAATGATAAAGATATTCCCACATACTCCAGTATGCTAAGGACCAGTTTAGCCATGTTTCAAGAGGCTCATCAATGTTTGGCTATAAGGAGTTGAGTCTATATGGCAAGTTATGAAATAAACTGGACAATTACTGGTCTATTAATGGATGTTAGGCTCCACAGTGGCCTGGTAACAATCATTTTTCTATTTTAAGAATACACTTCTAAACATAATGTATCATACATAATATAATTTTTCGATGGAAGTTCAAAAGTATAATGTAACCAATAAGAAACATGTTTTGCCCATTTATGAATGATCATAAGTAACTGGTATATGGCATGAATGAATTTTTCACAGTCTATCAAGAGAGCAAAACAAAAGAGCAACTGCCTCACTTACACGTCTTAGAGTGTAACTGACAGATATTGCCAAAATTTCACAAATTCTGTAAGATTCAGAAGACAGAAAAAGACAACAATGGCTGACATTTATATGGTATTTAAGATTTGCAAATCACTTCATATGCATTATTTCCTTTGATCTACAAAAGAGCCCAGCAAGCAAGTTATTCCAAGTATTACACTAGTCAGTATCAGAGGAAGGATTTGCACCCAGGTCTTTCCTGACTCTAAGTCAAGGCCTCTTGCCACTACATAGAAACCACATGGCTTCTGGAATATATTCAGATATTAGAAATACACCGTAAATTTGTTCTGTAGTTTTATTGTTAACATTATTTTTCATAAGCTTAAAAACCATCAAAACCATCCTTTAGGAAATACAAAAGCCTCTGCCAGTTGAATTTGTTCAAAAAAGTCTTTGTCTTTTCCACAAATAAAGGGCCAGAAACAGAGGCATCCTCTGATCTCTTCCTTTGAAAATCATCTGCATACAGCATAGTCTAGGTTCTCTAATTTATCTAGGATAAACGTGTTCGATAACTGTATTGGATTTAGAACTATTAAAAAATCTTAGCAACTGTCCTTTACTGGTTGGGATGTGACATGATATTGAACTATATGTCAAAACTTTCTTGTTTTGTCTTTCTCTTTTCTTTAAAATAAAATTTTGTTGATCTCACTTTTTCATTGCCTAGATTTTTCCCAGTATTCCTTTCCCTACTCAATCAAAAACCAACCCATATAATTTTTTTAAGAAAAAAAAAAGAGGTAAAAGAAAAAAATAGCAAAACCAATTAATATATCTAAAATATCTGACAATATATTCAATGTTTGACACCAATGGACCATGCCCCCTTCTCAAGAGAAAGGGGAGATATCTTCCTACGTCTCTTAATTAGGATTGAGCTTGTTCTTTGTAATTTTGCAATGCCCATTTCCAATTGTTTTGTGGTTGATATTTTCATTTACATTGCTATAGTCATTGTATGTGATTAAAAAAAAAAGTATGTTTTTCTGACTCTGTTTACTTCACTTTGTATCAGTTCACTTAAGTTTTTCCATCTTTCTCTGTATTCGTTATGTTTGTCATTTCTTACAATATAGCAATGACATTACATTAATACTCCTTAATTTCTGTAGTTGTTTCCCAATCTATGGGTATTTAATTTGTTTACAATTCTTTGCAAAATTTCAGGTGCCTATGAGGCCTTTTTCTGTTCAATATTCTTATACTTTTCTCAAAGCATTAAAAAACAAAACTGCCTCAAGTACACATGACACCTATCAGATTGGCTAACATGACAAAACGAATGATAAATGCTGGAGATGTGGGAAAATTGTTGGTGGAGTTATGAACAGATCCAACCATTATGGAGAAGAATCTGGAACTATGCCCAAAGGGCTATAAAACTGTGCATACCCTTTGATCCAGCAATAGCAGTACTAGGTCTATATCCTAAAGAGAACATAAAAAAGGGAAAAGGACCTACATGTACAAAAATATTTATAGCAGTTCTTTTTGGGGTGGCCACAAATTGGAAATTGAGGGGATGTTCATCAACTGGGGAATGGCTGAACAAGCTGTGGTATATAAATGTAAAGGAATATTATTGTGCTGTAAGAAATAGTGAGTAGACAGACTTCAAAAAACCTGGAAAGACATGTATGATCTGATGCTGAGTGAAGTGAGGAGAACCAGGAGAACACTGCACACAGTAACAGCAACATGGTGTGATAATCAACTATTTAGACTTAACTCTTCTGAGCAATGCAACGTTCTAAGACAATTCCAAAAGATCCCTGATGAAAAGATGCTATCTACATCCAGAGAAAGAACTATGGAGTCTGAATGCAAATAGAAGCACACTATTTTCTCTTCTTTCATTGTTTTCTTTCTCATGCTTTTTCCTTTAGTTCTGATTCTTCTTTACAACATGACTAACGTAAAATATGTTTAATATGATCATGTATGGCCTGTATCAGACCGCATGCCATCTTGGAGAAGAGGGAAAATTTAGAACTCAAAATCTTATAAAAGTGAATGCTGAAGACTATATATATATATATATAAAAAAAGTAAAAGCCTCAAAAGTTTTTCTTTTATTATGTGAAATTTAGAAGTTTAAGAAATACAGCATGGGCTTGTTCTATTTTGTACCAAGGTGAATGGACAAAGCACGGTGCTCTCCCTTTTGTCTGTACATATAGTAGTATAACGGTTTCTCAAATCTAGCTCCTTCCTAACTTAGGTTCTCTCTCTGGTGTCCCCCCTTTCCTCTTCTCATTCCTTTACAATGATATTCCTGTTCTACTCTTGGCTTCCATACTCTACAGGGGAGAGGTCAGATTTTAATGCCACAATCAATTTTTTTTCTTCTGGTCAACAAAATAATAGGTTATAATGATTATTTGACAGTGTCTGACCATGGAGGCCTTGCCCCAACTTTTTATCTGTGATTTCTGAGTTTTCCAAAGTATTCAAAGCCCGATTCTGGACAAATGAGGTGTTCTAATATACATACCATGGAGCTGCACAGAAATGACATGACTCTCAAAGGTGAAGATGTCAATATTAACCAACCTTAGCCCTTTACATACCATGGACAGATTTCCAAGGACTGATGAATGAGCAATCCGAGGAGACTTTATTCCTGTTGCAAGAATGGAAGAAACATCTGGCTGCCTTAATAAACTTCTATTCAGTGACATAACTGAAAAGGAATGTGAAAAGAAAATTTAAGGTTTCTGTTCTTTAAGTTATTTTGTGGTTAGAATATAAAGTTTGATTTTGTTTCTCCAACTATTTGAGGACTGGGGAAATTAGGATTGTTCCTCTATCATTTTCTTATTGATCCTATAATTGGTTTTTTCTTTCTGCAATGGCTTATGTCAAGGTTCTTTGTCTATGAACTTAATTCAGAATTCAGCTGGCCTGTCCTGGGCTATTTTAGAAACCCAGCGCTCCTAACCACTGATACATCCTGTCTTCAAAGTATTTTCTTAACTTTGGGAATATATGTGAACAGAAATGGAATCTCACTTCCTGATATCTTTACTCCACTATGCTATCCTTCAAGGATGTCTGGTTTGCTGTCCTGAAGTCTGGGTCACTATCTCGCACCTGCACTCAGACAATGAGCACTTCTCAGTCTCATGAGTGAAGAAGCAGGGAGTTGTTGATAGCCCCCATTATCAAACTTCCAATCAATCACGTTGTTCCTTGAGCCCCAACTTTGTAACACAATTATGTTGCCCTCAATCCTATGATGGATGTCATTTACTCTGTTCTGTGCTATGGTCCCCAAAACATAAAAAAGGGAAACTGTTCTTTTGCTCAGGGTGTTTGACATAAACAGAAGAAAGTCGCTGACCTAATTATTGACAGGTAATATATACTCTCTATTATCTTACAGAGATCCGCCTCAGTTTACCCGTTTGCTAAACTTAATCACAACAGGACCAAGCAGATTTATGTGCCTAAGAGCTAAAGAGTTTCCTATATTAATTAATAAACCAGGAAGAGGCCTATTAAATAGAGAAACTTGATTATAGAATAAAAAAAGTAAAAAATTATTCATGAGCCAGTATGTTCTTACTTAGCACCTACATAATTAGAAAATTATTTTTAAAAAAGCAAAAGTCTTACAGCTTTGGCGAATTGAGCTAGGAGTTCGAGGAATTATTTGGCTTCTTGGTGTGATATTAGCCAAAGTATCATCATGGGGAGTCAAGACTGATAGGTAGGTTAGTTAAGAAAAGCCATTCATTTGGATGGAAAAAGTCATTCAAGTCATAGTTAAATATGTTTACACTATATAAAAATATATTATTTTAAAGAAAAGGACAAGTGATTCTTCTACGTCAAGAAATAAACAAGAACAAAAATTTAAAGCACCTATCATGTAGAGTAGTCTCCTACAAAAGGAAAATAAGAGCTGGTCTGAATATTTACTGAGTTTACAGTCCAACTGGGGTAAAAGACACAAGTGCAAATAACCATAACATACAACAGAATGTAACAACGACATTCTACAACTGAATGTCTCAGAAGGAAGGCCATTATTGACAGCAAGTCGATTAGGAAAGGCCTCATGAAGGAGATGACATTTAACTGGCATTTGGAAAGATGGGCAATTCAACAGATGCAGTAGGAAAGAAAGGACATTTCAGGGGTGCGCACAGGTAGGGAAGCTTAAAAGTGTACAGAAGGCAGGGAGTAGTTCAGTTTAGGTGAAGCACACATCATAGATTCAGAGCTGGAAGGAAGCTCAGAGGCCATTTAATTCAATCCCCTCATTTTTTACAAATATGGAAAATGAAGCCCAAGATGGTTAAGTGATTAGAGACTAATAATAGGTAAGAGTGGGAAAATAAAGTGGTTCAGCATTGTAAGGAGCTTACATAGTCACGCAAAGAAATATAAGTTTTATTCAATAGGTAATAGAAACCCACTGAAATGTTTTGAGCAGTCACATAACAGGACTGGCTCTAGATATGAACATGATTCTGGCAGTGGTACAAAGCAACCAGGAAGACATGGAAGAAGAGTAGTGCACTAGCCAGGAGAAAATCAGAGCCTGCACTGAGATGGTAGCAGTAGAAGGAGGTGGGAAGAGATGGGCAGAAACAGAACTAGCAGGATTAGACATGAGAGGGAAGGAAGAAAGAACAGTCAAGGAGGACCTTAAGGTTTCCGACATGGGCAACGGACTGAATAGGGGCACTGAAAGTCAGGAGGAAGAACAGGTTTGAAAATGTATATTGGCTAAGATAAGAAACTGGGCTGGTCCTAGATAGAGTACAGGGCAGAAAAAGATCCTGAGTAATGCCCAACCTAGGTTAACTCCAGAGAAGACAGGCCTGGAGCAACATCCAGGAAACACAGGCTTGCCTCAGCACATAGGCAGCTGCAACCAACACTGGGGAAGCCTGAGCCTGAACCAGAGAGAGAGCCAAGGTCAGAAAGGGCCAGCCTCTTCTCAGACACCTCACTCAGGACCAAGCAGACTTGCTCACACCATTTGGATCAACAGAACTGAGTCTGACCCAACACACACCTCCAACTGAGAAACTGAAGCTGGAGACAGAGAACAGAAGAAAATGTCAATCACAATGAATACTCTTGGACCAAGAGAAATCAAAGGGGCTAGCAGAAGACAATAATTTCACACAGCCAAGTACAATATTAGAGGAAAAAACATTCAGGACTAAATGAGTGCTTTTAAGAAATAAAACAAGAAAGATAAAATGGAAAAGCCACAGAAAAAAGAATGCCAAACAAAGTTAATACCTTACCCAAGAACTGAATGCCCCAGAAATAAGAAGGGACCAAACAGAAGGAAATCACTCAATGAGATAAAAAAAATTAAAATAAAATCAAATGACTGAATAAAACAGGACTAAGATATCAGAAACAACAAAATGGAAAATAAGTCAAAAAGATAATACAAGAGTCAGGACTACCTGAAAATCATAATCTACATCCTCTCATCAAAAAAAAAAAAAAAAAAAAAAGCTTGGATACTCCATATTTTAAGAAATGATGAATGAAAATTGCCCAGATCTCTTAGAACCAGAGAGCAATGTGAAAACAGAAAGGATCCACCAGTCCCCTCCTAAAAGAAACTCTACAGTGAAAACTCCAGGAATGTCAGAGCCTAAATCCATAGCTTCTAGATCAAATTCGAGTAGTAAGTTAATTTTGGACATACTGAGTTTGAGGTCTTGGTGGGACATCAGGTAGAGTTCTCTTGAAGGCCCTTGGAGATATGAGTCTTGAACAAAGGAGAAAAGTCACGGTTAAAAATACAGATGTGAGAATTCCTTACATGAGGGGGTCTTAAATTTTGTGTCATAGACCCCTTTGGTATTCTAGTGAAGTCTATGGTCCCTTTCATTATATAATGAATAATAAAAACACAGAGGATTACATTTTTTACATTATATAATGTATATCAAAGGATTACAAAGGAAACATTATATTAAATAGTTATCAAGATGTTAAAAAAAACTTGATGAACACTATTCTACACAAACGTTTTAGTTGAAGTCTTAAGACTGAAGACTTCAAAGAAAGATGGTAGAACCTTTGGAGAGCCTCAGATTACAGAGGCAGGAAGTAAATGAAGAGCCGAAAGGAGATGGAGGAGGTAGGAAAACAAGGCGAGAATACAAAGAAGAAGGGGATGGTCAACAGTACTAGGACCTTCAGAGCAACCAAAGATGAGAACTAAGAGCATGAAAATAAGACCACTAGAACTGGAGATTAGGAAATAAATGGGGACCTTAGAGAAAACAGTTAATTATAGTCAATTAGTAAAAATACAAATTATGATTTATGTAACAACATTTAAAGTTGAAAGGATACTAGACACTCTTTTGTGTGCACTTTGTCTTCGAGCTGTCCGCGTCACCTCCACATCTCGGACAACGGGAGAAGGCAACTCCCCAAAGTCATTTCTGAAACATTATAAATAAGAGAATGTGAGTATCAGGACAATAAAGTGCTCATCAAACTTTGTTTCAGGGGAGTATTTGGACTGAAGTAATCTTTTTCTTTTCTTTTTCTTATTAAATTATTTTATTTGTTTTCAGTGATCTACAATCATTTCCATATATCTCAGATTTTTTTTCCCTTTCCTCCCCCTTTTTCCCCAGTTCCCTCTCCACTCCCTCCCTGAGACAGAATACAATTTTATATAGGTTCTACACATACATTCCTATTATATACATTTTCACCTTAGTCATACTTCGTAGAAGAATTAAAATGAATGGGAGAAACCATAAAACAAAACAAAACAAAACATAACACAAGAGAAAATAGTCTGCTTCATTCTGTGATCCATAGTTCTTTCTCTGGATGTGGAAGGCAATTTGCCTCAAGAGTTCATTGTTAATTTTTTAAGTCCTTGCATTGCAATGAAGTACTAAGTCTACCAGAAAAATTCCTCGCACACTATGGTTGTTGCTGTGTACAAAGTTCTCCTGGTTCTGCTCCCCTCACTCAGCATCAGATCATATATCTTTCCAGTCCTCTCTGAAGTCTTCCTGCTCATCACTTCTTATAGCACAATAGTATTCCATTACATTCATATACCACAATTTATTCAGCCATTCCCCGATTGATGGGCATCCCCTTGATTTCCAGTTTTTGGCCACCACAAAGAGAGCTGCTATAAATATTTTTGTACATGTGTGGCCCTTTTCCATTTCTATGATCTCTTTGGGATAGAGTCCCAGAAGCGATATTGCTAGGTCATCACAGGGTATGCACATTTTTGTAGCCCTTTGGGTATAGTTCCAAATTGCTTGGAGTAATCTTTTTCAATGGCCAAGGAATGTGGATTCATTTCCCAGTCTATAATATTCAAAAGGAACTCATCTTGGTCCCCTTGAACGTCCAGAGTCTATAAAGCCCAACTTCAAACTCAGCTGTCCATGGAACCTTTTTTTGACAACCTCAATATTGATGGATCTCCCTCTCAAGTCATAGGAATTCCCACTGCACAGATAATTCAGCACTTAGCACTTATGTCTGACACTCTCCCATTGTCATGGAATTCCAAATCACCTTCAAGGTTCACCTCCAGCAATAAGTCCTAGAAAAGGCCTTTCCTGATTTATCCACATAGCACCAGTCATCTTCCTTCTCCCAAATTACTTCACTATCTCCATCTCACCTCCACAGGAACTATGGACTGTTTCTGAGATCCTGGGCTCTAATAAATCTTTCTTCACCTCATCGTGCTTGGAACTAGGCCTCCACAACGCCATCTGGATACCACTGTACCATGGAGCTTAGCACATAGGAGGTGAGAGGAAGACTGACCTCATCTCAACTGGGAGATATAAGTAGCAACTCCAAAAGAATGGAAGATTAAAGAAATAAGGTGAAATTCATTCGTTTTACTCCTTGACCAGAGAGGTGTTTCTGGGCAACTGTTTCTGCAGGTACTACAAGTCACAACTACCACTGGCACTGTCAAACTGTTCAACACCAGAAACTTATGTGACTTTAGCAGTAGAAATGACATTAAAGAGCACCCTCAAGAGCATGGGACTTTTCCAATCAACTTAAAACTGAAATCTTTCATATGTCTAAGTGCTTAATAACTTATTCATTCATTCACTGAGTAAAAAATGACAATCCCAACTGTGCCTTGGGAATACCAGCTGTTGAACCACTGAAATCTTACCCATCTCCAGCAAAACTCCCATCAATGAGCCTTCTCTAAAGTCCACTCGTGACCCCTTCAGCACTTCTTAAACTGTGGGTCATGAAGCCATATGGGGTCACAGCTTAGGAAGCACAGTAACAGCAACATTCTGTGATGATCAACCATGAACAACTTAGCATGATCCAAGACAACTCCAAAAGACTCAAGGTGAAAAATGCTCTCTACATCCAAGGAAAGAACCTGATGAGGTCTGAATAAAAATCAAAGCATACTATTTTTAGCTTTCTTATTTTATTTCAATTATTTTATTTATAGATTGTTGGGGTTTTTTTTTGGTGGGGGGAGAATCTGTGTTTTCTTTCATAATATGACAGGTATGGAAATACGTTTTGCATGACTGCACATATATAAATATCCTTCATCAATTGCTTACTCTTTCAAGAAGGGACTAGAGAAGACCACCATTTGACACAGTTATACAAATACGTTAGAAGTGAAACCATACTCTGCATACTGCATCTATTTATCAGTTCTTTCCCTGGAAGTGGATGGCAGCAGCCCTTTGTGGTTAACGTGAGCTGTTCAGTTACTTTTCTGTTACTGTATCCAACATTCTTTTGATTCCGCTCAATTCAATCTTGATTTTCTCATGTCTTTCCATTTTTCCTAAAATCAACCCTCTTATCTTTTCTTACAGCACAGTGGTTTTTTTTCCTTCTTTTTGAATTTTTTTTAACATTAGTTTTCAGTCACCATGGTATAGTTTGGTCATTCTCTACCTGATGGGCATCCCTTCAATTCTCAGTTCTTTGCTACTACACAGAGAGCTGCTATAAATATTTGAGAACATATAGGTCCTTCTTCTTTCCCCCAATCACCTTGAAACACGAATCTAAGAGTACTATTGCTGGGTCAAAAGGCACCCAGTTTTCTACCTCTTTGAGCATAATTCCAAATTGCTTTTCCACAGGACTGGATCAATAATTCGCAGTTCCACTAAAGTGTATTATTAAAGTCCTAATTTTTTCCCATCCCCTCTACATTTATCATTTTCCCCTTCTATCATTTTAGCAAATCTGATAGGAGTGAGCTACCTCCACGCTGTTTTCGTTTGCATTTCTCTAATCAATGATAATTAAGATCACCTTTTTACATATAATTAAAACATAGCTTTGTTTTCTTCATCCCCAAGCTACCTGTTCATATCCTCTGATCATTTATCAATTGGAGAATGACTCTTGTTCTTAGAAATTTCACAGAGTTCTCTGTACATCTGAAATAGGACTTAATTTGAGAGAAGGTCTGAAGTTTTTTCAATTTTCTGCCTTCCTTCTAACATTGGCTACGCTGGTTTCATTCGTAAAGCAAAGGCTTAATAAGTGTCTGATTCACTTAAACAGCTTTTAATTGAGGCCAGCACGAGGATGCTGGGGAGAGAAAACGCTGGACCCGCAGCCAAAGGATGCGGTTTCCGCGGCGGGCGGAACTAATAACCGTCCATAGGTCAGAAATCCTCCGAGCCTCAGTTTCCCTCTCTGTAAAACGAGCGCGCAGGACTAGCGCCGTCTCTATGAGCCTTTGGTCCCAGGATGCCCGCACTCTACACCAGCCCCTCCCCCCACTGAGGAATCACCAACCCAGGAGGGGAAGATTCCATCCCCCGCTTCCCCAAACATTCGCACTCACCCATTTTCCATAATTGGCCCAGACCCCGCAAAGCTACCGGTAGGTTGGGGGTAGGTGGATTCGCGAGCCGCGTTCCAAGCCTCCCGCCTTCCGGAAGTGTATCCTCTGACCCGGAATTGCTTCCCCGCCAGGGCCAGAAACGGTGACAACCGGGAAGTTTAAAGGGTCGAATGAGCGCGCACGCGCAAACGCTCAGGCCGTCTTTCTCTTCTCTCCTACTTTATCACGCGCAGCTACTAGGAGGATTACTGGGATTTCAAGCCGCGCTTGCGCAACGGAGTTGAGCCGCAGACGCCAGTGAGGCGGAGGAATCGCGGATGAGTGTGGCGCTCCGACCCGAGCGCTCGGCGGCGATTGGGCGGAGGTGGTGTTACCGCGTGGGGTAACCGGACTCTTCCCAGGGAAAAAAGAGTTCCGCTTCTGCGGAAAGAACCCAAATGGGTACGAGGTCTCCCCGTCCGCCCGGGTGGTAGAAAGATGAGAGTAATTCATTTAATTTAATTACGGGTGTGGGGGTTATCTGTGTGAAGGGCCCAGTTTTTTTAAAGTAGAAACAAATGAGACTGCGATTATTCCCTGAAAAAGGAGGCAGGGAGATCTGGGTTTGAATTCTGCTTGAGACTCAACGTCCTGCTGTGTGACCCTGGACAAGTCCCCTAACTCCGAGTCACTCACACGGAGAACGGGGATATCAGCACCGACCTCACAGGGCTCTTACGAGGATTTATTGTTATTACATATATGTGTGAGGTACGTGTAAACGTAATGTGCATGTTACATGTGTGTAGTATACATTGTGCGATACATGTGGAATATTAGTGCCTTTATGATCTATTGTCCTTTATTGCATTTCCGGGGACCCCTTAACAATACACATAAACTTGTGTGGTCCACATATATGTGATATATGTGTAGTGATAGGTTACATGGACAGAACCTGATTTTAGATCTACCTGCCTTGCCCTGTGACTTTCCACGGACGTACATTGAGCCTGAGAGCAGTAAAGTGACTTACCCAGGACCAACACACACACACACACACACACACACACACCCCACTATGCAAATATCAGTTATTACAAAATGCTTACCCTGCTCAAATATCCCCTGGTGCCTTGAAAATGATTTGCTGCATTAAAAATATAATTTATTAGGTATGCAGCTAGTACATTTGTAAAGCACCTCTCTGCTTATTATTGTAGCAATAAGAAAAGAAAGGCCTGGATTAGAAGAGGAAAAGGGATATTTTATCTTTTCTGATACAGATGAAATCAATGGGAATCCAAGATCTTTTAAAGTGTCAAAGTTGGGGTACCTAGATGCCAGTGGTGGATAGAGCAGGGGCACTGGGGGCAGGAGGACCTGAGTTTAAATACAACCTCTAACACTTGACGCTAGTAATGTGACCCTGGGCAAGTCACTTAACCCCCATTGTCTTGCCAATCAATCAATCAATAAATGAATAAATAAATAAAGTATCAAAGTAAAGTGGAATTATGAGCGGTATCCTGATGGATGGTTCTCAGGATCTTTTGAACAAATAAATGAAGAAATTAGTGAACCAAAAAGCATTTATTTTGGGCTTGCTAACTAAGTTGACCACTTTTCTAAGTGCTGGGGATGCAAAGAAAAGAGGACAGTCCCTTCTCTCGAAGAGTTTATATTCTAACAGGAGAGAGGGGGTATTTTGGCATGGAAAGTTAACAGGAAAAATGGGATTAACACACAATTTCCAAGGATAATAACATTTGTTCAGTCCTTTAGGTCGTGTCTGACTATTTGTGACCCCATTTGGGGATGTTCTTGGCAAAGATACTGGAGTGGTATGTCATTTCCTTCTCCAGCTCAATTTACAGGTGAGAAAACTGAGGCAAATAGGGTGAGGTGGTTTGCCTAGGGTCACACAATTAAGAAATGTCTAAGGCCATATTTGAATTCAAAAAGATGAATCTTCCTGATTCGAGGCCAGACACTGTCTCCACTATACCATCTAGCTGCCCAATAACAATATAATTAATCTGATTATAGTTACAGACATGGAAAGCAGGGATTGGGGAGGATAGTTGCTGTTCCATTGAAACAATATGAAGCCTGTTTAAGCATAGGCCACCCTTAGCAAGGTACTTCTAATAGTGTAATATTTTTCACAAAATATATAAATATATAAACATAGCTCAAAACTGCTGTAATTAAGGTCTTTGCCTTTCTCTTTCCCTCTCTCCTAAGCAAGAGAGGGCAGTAAAGGGTCAATCAGACACCCCTCAAAGGTTCCCTTCCTTCAGTCTGTAAATGATGCTGAAAGCAGGATCAAAGCAGGATTCTGGTCTCCTCCAGTGAGCTTCCAGCAGTGGTAGATCCTTCAGCTCTTTCTCCAACTGATAAACTCTCAAAACACAACCTGTGAGTAGTCTGAGCTGCCTGAACAGGGACCCAGCCAGTTAGGTAACTCAACTCATCCTCTCCCTGTCCCTCTCCCCTCCAAAGGAAGGTAAATTTTGATGGCTGGAAGCTGTCCACTTAACTTGGGGTTTCGTGACTAGATTCCTCCCTCCTTCCCTCCCTCCCTTCCTCCTTTCCTTCCTTCCTCCCTCCCTCCCTTCCTTCTTTCCTTCCTCCCTCTCTCCCTTCCTTCCTTCCTCCCTTCCTCCTTCTCTCCCTCCCTCCCTCCCTCCTTTCCTCCCTTCCTTCCTTCCTTCTTCCCTCTTTTCCTCCCTCCTTTCCTCCCTCCCTCCCTTCCTTCCTTCCTCCCTCTTTTCCTCCCTCCCTTCCTCCTTTCCTTCCTTCCTTCCTTCTTTTCTTTTTTCTCAAAGACCAAACCTTAAAACCATCTTACTCTGGAACTCAGAGATTGGACCACAGTTGTCTCTGCCAAGGCTCCACTTAATGGCTATATTTTGGGCCCTCCTGGCTCAGAGTGAATGTCAGTCATCAAAGGGAGAACCTGAAAAGGCCTTAATCTAAATGAGCCAGGGTCTCCCACTGTATCATGAACTATCTCTAGTCGTCCTGATGAATATCTGGCCATTGCACCCAGATGGCTCTGGAGGAGAAAGGGAGGCTGGTGCCTTTGCCCAGCCCTCCCTCTCTCAAATCTAAGTCATGTCATCATTTCCCTGATGTCCTAGTCCTCTTCCAAAAGAAAGGACAAACATCAGCTCTCAGGGTGGCAATGCCTCCCCTTCTAACCAGCAGAAGCTGTCTTGTGCCCAGTGTCTCAGTTTCCAGTGCCTGAAAGCAGCACTTCATAACTAGTGACCTATCTCTAACTAGTGACATGAAACCTGGGAAATGCACCTTCCTGTCATGTATGATCCAGTTCTTGACAGTCCTTATATAATATTGCCATAATCCACAGTTATTTATTCATACAGTTTCTCAGCTGTAGCCTTCAAAATGCCTCTTAAAATACTCAAGTAATGAGCTGATGAATCATACTGCCTTTCATCTGTCATCAACTCTCTGCCTGAAGATAGAGGACCTCTCAACACATTTATCTGGGAGCCACTTTTCTCTTAGGTCTATGGAATAGTCTTGTCTGTCTGCCTCAAGCCTCTTTATATCAGGCACTATGTTTCTTCTCACGCTGATTTTTTAAGTGTTCTTTCAACTAATGTTCTTTTTCTCTCCTTTTCAGCAACCAAAGTGCCCACAGAACAAAAAGGCACAGTACCTTACTACATCCTGCCCAACATTTGCCATTTTCTACAAATTAAAATCAGGATGTGTCTGCAAACAACATATAATACCCCCACCATGTGTCAAAAATGGGTACAATTTTGAGAAATACAAAAAAATGGACATAATTAGCATATTTTAACTGTGAAATAGGAATAATAATTTGTGGGTCATTATGAAGACAAATGAGAAACTATACGAATGTACTTTTTAAAAAGATATTATTTTTAATATTCTTTTCTTTTTAAATTTTGAATTCCAAATTCTCTCCATCCTCCCAACTCCTCCCTCACCCACTGAGAAGGCAAACAATGTGATATCAATTATACATGAGAAATCATGCAAAACATTTATGAATGTACTTTTCAACCATAAATGATATAAGTGAAGCTCAGATCTCATGCATCCCTGCTGTTCTCCACTTCCTGTGTAGTTCAGGTCAATTCTATCACTTGTCAGCAGATGGATGCCATCAGCTTTTCCAGAGCACCAGCTTTCTGGTGGTTGGATCTGTGGAAAGACTTTGGAGTCTGGTGTTTACACTTCAAAAAAACACATCTGGGTGAGAGGACCATCATTCTTTTGAAACCTGCTTTTGTTCACTGAGGGTCCCACAGTTTTCATTCTCACTCATGCAAAAGGTCTCTTGTAGATCGATGATAATGTTACCTTTTTGCACTGCTTAGATGACTGGATGGTCTCCTATTCTTGTCGGAACTTCTCATTGAGCCTTGGAATTCAAAGGGGCCATTCACATTTTCTCCCCCACTGCCTTTCAATTCTTCTTCTTTCTCTGGATCAGCTAGACTGAGTGATTCAAATTACCAAGAGGCTGCTTTCCAACGTAGCCACAAAAGGGGATGTAGGAGTACAACCTACTCCACCTCACAGGCACCTACCCTGAGGGAGAAAGAGATTTGTAGTGTTCATTATAGCTATATATCTGTAATACTCCCTTGGGGAGGCTTGAAGGCTCTGACCCTTTCCCATACCCATTTCAGATCAGGCCTAGCTATCACTTAACTATTTGCTATCAGCCATGATAGGTGCTAGTGGATAGAGTGCCAGGCTTGGAGTCTTCCTGAATTCAAATATGACCTCAGATGGGTATCTAGCTATTTGACTCTGGATTTCTGTTTGCCTCAGTTTCCTCAACTGTAAAATGAGTTAGAGAAGGAAATGGCAAATCACTCCAGGATCTTTGCCAAGAAAACCCCAAATAGGCTCACAGTCAGACATGACTGAAAAATGAGTGAACCGCAAATGAGTCATGATAACATTTTGATTGTTGAGTCAGAACTCCAGGAATATGCTCAAGACACAGTTCCACACTATTGTGCTATAAGAAATGACAAGTAGGATAATCTCAGAAAACCTGAGAAGACTTTTATGAAATGATGTAAAACAAGGTGAGCAGAACCAGGAGAATATTATACACAGTAAGAACAATATTCCAGTGATGATCATTGTTAAGTGAAAGACTTAGCCATTCTGATTGAGAAAATGTTCCAATTCATTTCCAAAGCACTCAATGACAATGACAAATTCTATCCATTTCCAGAGAGAGAACTGATGAACTCTAAGTGCAGATTAAAGCATACTTTTTTCACTTTCTTTATTTCTCTTAGGGGTTTTTTGTTTGTGTTTTCTTTTCCAACATGATTAATATGGAAATTTTTTTCATGACAGAAAATCAATCTATTGCTTGCCTTTTCAAGGGTTGAGATGGCTGAGGGATGAAAGAGAGCGAGAGAATTTGGAATTCAATTTTTAAAGATGAATGTTAAAATTTTTTAATATAATTAGAAATATTTAACAAAAGAAAAATATTTTTTAAAAATTAAAACTTAAAAAATAGAGAGGAAATTCCTTCCCTTAAATCCTTTTCTTCTTATCAACTTTGAGGGATAATAAAGAGGCGCTGAGCTTCTAAGGAATTGGAAAGGGGAGCACCAAATTCATGACTTTCTAGGCAAACCTTTTTTCTGGGATAGGGCCACCTCCAGCTTATATTTGTCCAGCTTATGTATGTCCAACTTTCCTTTAATAAGGGCCACAGGGTGTCCTTATTTAATGGAGCAGTTGCAGTAGCAATAATGACAGAAGCCGCTGAGTGGGAAAGGGGTGTTTGTGCCATACCTGATTCAAGGTTGTATTCTGGGTACCTTTTTACAACCCCTTCTGCTCCCTAAGGACCCTTTAAATTAGGGCTCAAAATAGAATTGTTCCTCAGCAATTTAAGGTGTGAGTGGAATTGGAGCACTGGAGAGCTCAGTGCCCACAGAGAAAGAAAGAGCCCATTGAGTATTGATTAGGCTGTAGTCACTGGAGATGAAATGTTAAATAAATAGTTAATAAACTGCTCTTGTAAAGAAGTTGTTTGAAAATATTAAATAGTTAATAAGCAACTCTGATGAAGGAGCTGTTTGCAAATGTCCCAACAAGAATTATGTATTAGCTCCTCAACTTACCATAATCATTCAGTGATTTTTTTATTGCTTAGAATTCCATTTTCTGTGTATGGGAATAAAACTGCCTGTTGTAAACCTGATCCGTGTTTTTATTCTGGGCACATTTTTTACTCCCCTCTCCCACCTCAAACTAGAGCCACAATTAGAATTGTGCCTCTGGATTCTGACATGGGAATGGAGCTGGAGCACAGGGGAGGAGGAACTCAGGTTTCCTTACTGAAGAGACAGAGACAACCCCAGAACAATGAACCAAGAGCAAACCTTGGAGAGTAGGAACTGGCAAAGGTTGCCAGCCCTTGTGGCCTCAACCTCTGGGTGCTCAGTTAGCCACTATGATCAATGTTTTCCTTCATTCAAAGGCAATTGTTTTCTTTGGCAAAGTAGAAAAGTGCAAGGTGGGTCATGGTTGCTGTCCTCAAGTGTTTTCTAGGCAGTCATATGAAAGAAGAATTGGTTTATTATGCTTGGCTTCTGGGGAAGGAACTAAATTTCATAGAGGCAGATTTAGACTGCTTATAAGGAAAAACCTTTTAACAATTAGAGGGACTCAAAAGCAGAACAGAACAGGTTGTCTCAGGAGGTAGCGGGTTTTCTCTCACTGGAGGTCATGTAAGGACAGATGACTTGGACCAGGAAAGTTGCAGAGGCCATCAGCTGAAATAGATAATTTTGATTCTGAGTTTCTCTGACTGGCTTTGTGATCCTAGGATACTCCTTGGTGCCTTATTATTATACAATAAGTGCATTTCACAAGGGGAAGGACAGAAGTCTAGGTACACTGCTTAGAATTTCCTTCAGACATTTCATTTCCCTAATGTATTATTTAATGAAAGCATTCAGTTTTCTTGGGCTGGAGGCGGGGAGAAGGGAAGGAAACAAACATTTATTAATTGCCTTTATAAATTCCTGAGAATCCCCAAAAGTGGTCTCATTATTGAAATTCATGCTACATGTTTCTAACATTCATATTTTTATGTAACTAGAACTTTGAATAATGTGGATTAAAATACATGCTACCTCTTCAGGGGATTCATTATTTTGCTTAATTGGGACATATCTTTATTATCTCATATGATCCTCCTAACATCTCTGGGAGGTAAGTGCTATTATACCATTTTTACAGTTGAGGAAACTGAGTCAGAGATTCAGTGACTTACTCAAACTGCTAGTAGGTACCTGAAGCCGGTTTTGAACTCAGGTCTTCCGGACTCCAGGCCCAGCAATCTATCCACTGTTGTCACCTAGCTGCCCAGGAACAATGGGACTGAACACCTGTTCCAGGGGCACATGAATTGATTCATTATCATATAAATAAAAAGAGACAATACTTTCAAAAGCATATTTCTTTTATTTTCTGAAGAAAAAAAGTCAAGTTTGTAAGGCTAGAAAATGGTTTCTCTCTCTTTCTTAGGGAAAGCAAGGTGACCTCGGTATGGATTGGTCCTGAAGATTGGTCTTGAAACCTTGAAGATTGGGGATTCAGATGCTATCTCAGATATTTACTAACTCTATGACCCTGGGAGAGTCACTTAACCTCTGTGTGACTCAGTTACCACATTTATACAATAGGAATAATAATACCACCCCCCTCATCATTGTAAAGACTACTAAATAATATATAGCATTCTGAAAACCTTAAACCACTCTGTAAATGTTAAATATTATTATTCTGTCATATTTTGCTAGTAAACACTTGATCAGTGCTGCCCACAAAATTTTCAGGATGCATCCATTCTATTTTCTTTAAACTTTAATAGTACTAAGTTGATATGACTCCTTATGACTATAAGAAAATATTGATTATAGAGACTACATATGTATATTAAACATGTATCAGGAAAATCAGATATTTTTATTTTAAGATGCAACAATCCAATCCCATTCAGAATGCATGCAAGTACTTATTATGTATAATGCTGAAAGTGGTGAGGCAGATTAGTATAATGAGTAGAGAGCCAGTTTTGGAATCAGGAAGACCTCTGAGACTTCATAGGCTGTGTGACCCATAGGGTAACCTCTTAGTACTCCAAGCAATTCTCTGAACTAAATCACAGACAATAGGTCTGCCTTGGTAAAGGGGATTTTCCTCACTCTGGGCTGTTCCCTATGCTTGCAACATTCTCCCACCTCATCTCCACAGCCACTGGCTTCCTTCAACTCTCCGCTAAAATCTTACCTTCTACAGGAAGACTCAGGGAATCAGTCTAAAGTCTTAGTGCCTTCCCTTTGAGGATTATTTCTTCTATTTATCCGGTATGCATCTTGATTCTATATATTGCTTCCATTAGATTATGAGTTCCTCAGGGCAGAGCTATCTTTCACCTTTCTTTGTAGTCTTAGCTGCCTGGCAGACAGTAGATGTTTAATAAATGCTTATTCACTTACCTACTAGAAGGTCCTCATAATGGAGTGTGCTAAATAAACAACAGACTCTTCAGAAAATCAAATAAAAGGCTCAGTTTACTCCTGTCCCTATACCATTGATCTCCAAAGTAGCTGTCGAATATCCCAAAGAAGTTCTTGAATGACACCTGAATCAACCAATTAGAGACTGAGAAGATGGATATGAGCTACTGTGATGATACCACTAAGTTCTCATTTGTTACAAACAACAAAGAAGGGGGTACCACGTAGACCAGAGGAACCATATTTATCCAATTGGCTAAAAATTGAGTTAATTGTTGTAACAGGGTGTGGTTGATTACATTTCCAGAGATTAGGGGAATAGGGAAAAGGGTGGAAAGTAGAGAAAAGATCACACCCTAAACCACCCCACCCGGGGAGGTTCTAGGAAAGGCCTGTAATGGCAGCCATCCTGCAGGGAAGAGGAAGCAGTATTGGTGACTAAATGTATGTACACTCATGCCTACTCATTGCTTCAGGAAGCATTACAAGTCATGCAGTACAGTGGAAAGAACACTGGCTTTGGAATTAGAGGAGTGGGCTTGAAATTCACATTTGCAGTATGACCCCGGGAAAATGTATTCATTCATTTATTCATTCAATTCAATAAACAAATGCTACAATCCTGCCTTCAATCCAATCTAATGGCGGAGATAACATACAAACAAATAATGAACAAAGCTAGCTGTGTACAGAATAAACAGGAAATAATTCAAAGAAGGAAAGCGCTGGAATTAAGAACTTGGGAAAGACTTTCTATAGATGAGATTTAAAAATTAAGATTTAGGAGGTCATTTAATCTATTTGGGCTTCTGTTTGTCAACTTTAAAATCAGGAGCATGGACTAGATGAGGTTTCTTTTAGCTCTCGTTCTGTCCTTGAGATGAGTTTGTAATCATCTCCTTGATAATACATCTTTCATCTATTATCATCTTGATAATACAAACTTTTCCTGCCTTGTCTATTGTTATTCAGCACTCTTCCCTTCTACATTCTCCCTCCACCAAAAAAAGGAAAGAAAATGGACATTTAGAAATTTTTCCATCGTTGTGCAGGGTTTTTATTTTATATTCAGGGTGTATATTCAAAAATAGTTTACTGATTAGGTTGTACAATCAAAAAAGAACCCACTGCCTTATGTAGTGATGACCTGACAGAGTCAAACTAAAACAAAAAATATATAAGATGCTGTGTTAAGTTCTAAAGCATAATAAAAGAAAATCCCTATCCTCAAAAAGCTTACATTCCACAGGTCACAGAAATAAAGGTACAAAGATTAACACAGAGTAGGGAGGCATCTCAGCACAGTCATTTCCAGTGATAATCAAAATTCAGGAGCGATAAGTTAGTAAGAAAGGGGGTTTAGTGTTTTGTTTTAAGAGTCATATAATTTTCAGGAAATTGAATCAGCTGTACAGAGCAGGTTCGGTACCTCCCAGGACAAAGCCTTGATTGAAGACCTCGATTTACTTTTGAATTAATGGGAGAGAATTGGTAACAAAGCAGAGTTTATCTGAGATAGGAATTTTATATTTGATACACCCTCTAATGGTTAAGAAGTCCCCAACCCTTCCTTTCTACATTTTTTATAACTCAAATCTGTATAGTCATATATCAGTCAACTGCATCTATCACATGCCTTAATTGTGATTTTTTTTTTTTACTCAACTCTATGATCTAAGGTTAGAAATCCCTGGTTATCTACACCTTTAAGGTCTAGAAAATATAATAATCCATGTTCAGGAAACCGGAGATAATGTTTTTTCATAGATGAAAAGATAGGACATATTCACACACGGAGAAAACTGACTCACCCATACCATACGTAAATTATTCATTTAAAACAGAGTGTGTATGTTCCAACACAGAGACACTTGGCAGGTGCCAGAAGCACTAATATTAACTTTTTATTTAATGCTTTTGAAGCAGCAACATGTGATAGGGAGCATTAAAAAAAAAAAAGCAACCAGCAACAAACCGCACTAAAACCACAGATTAGGAAAAACAGAATTTAAAGTTTCTCTTGATGGTATTTAGGGATTTCTTGGAATACTCATAAAAACAAAAGGTCTCTGAACAATTAACTCTCAAATATCTCTATGAGCTATCCCTAGGTAAAAACAGGGCATCTAGGAGGCCCTGTGGATAGAATACTGGCCCTAGGAACAAGAGGACCTGAGTGAGCTGTGTGACCCTAGTCAAGTCATTTAAACCTGTTTGCCTTAGTTCATCATGTGTAAAATAAACTGGAGAAGGAAGTGGCAAACCACTCCAGTATTTCTGATAAGAAAACCCCAAATGGAGCCACAGAGTCAGATGCAACTAAATCAACATAACAACAGCTAAAAATTAAATTTAAAACAAAATACCAATATAATGTTTTATGGTAACACTACCCAGTTATTGTTCCTGTTATACAAAAGCACCTCAGTGTCACTCTCTGAGGTTACCAGGACTAGACTCATCTAACCTGTTCAGTCACTTAAATTAAAAAATGACTTGACCTGGAGAGAATATTCTATTCCAAAGGGCCTTCTTTTCGCCTCTCTATACCTTCTTATTCACCTCACATTAGTTTAACGATCATGTCTTCATAAATGACTCCCAAATCTAGTAACTCCAATTTCCATCACTTACTGTCTCCTGGATGTATCTACCCATATAGGAACCTAAAATTGAAAATGTCCAAAATGGAAACTCATTCTCTTCCTTACCACCACCACTACCCCACCTCCAACCCTGGCCCTCCTACAAACTTCCCTATTTATGTTGAGGCTGCCACCATCCTTTCAATCATGAAGGTTCTCAACCTTGGAGTCAGCCTTAACCCTTGCTTTACACTCACTCCCCTATATCTAATTGATGATCAAATATTATAAATCCTATTGCCCTGACATCTGTTTCTTCTATTTCTTTCTTAGCATAGCCACCATCGTAGCCTAGGCCCTCATCACTTCTCACTTGGACTATAGCAATTGAATCCTAACTGGTCTTCTTGTCTTCGAAGTACCCTTCTGCAATATATTCTCCACACAACTGCCAACTAATCTTCCTGAAGCATAGGTCTGACCATATCATTCTCTCTGCTGAACAATGGCCAATAGAGCCCTCTTCCTTTTAGGATAAAATACAAACTTTTTAGCTTGTCATTGAAAGATTTTCACATTCTTTCTCTAACCTCCCTTCCCAGACTTATTTCAGACTTATTTTACTTGAATCCTCTTCATACATTCTATGTTCCAGTCAAACTGGCCCACCTCATGTTCCTTGAATTCACCTTTTTACCTTCATGCATTTGTGTGTCTCTTCTATGTGCCTGGAATGTATTTCCTCCTCACTTCCACTTATTAGGATCATGAGCTTTCTTCAAGGCTTAACTCAGATGTCATTTCCCACAGGAAGCCTTTCCTGATTGTCCCCTAGTTGCTAGTGCTCTCTCTTTTCAAATTATCTAGTATTTATCTGTGTAAATGGTGTTATCCCCCTGCAGAAGAATGTAATCTTTTTATGGGGAGGGATTATAAACCTTGAACGAGGTCCTTTCCAAGACTGTGCTCAAGTAATCCAGATCTAATCCTACAGACACCCTAAAAGTGTCATTTTCCCTTTTTAATTCGTTTTGTTCCCACCTAGAATTTACTCTGAGAAAATCTCTAAACATAGCTTAGTGATAGTTCATGTAGTGGTAGGCACTGCACATGGTAATTACTGGACAGCATTGCAGGGAATGACATTCGCTACATTTTAGCATTCAGGAAAAGACTTATTATGGGTGTAGGAGTTATCCATGAGTCAACTGTCTGTGCACATAGAAAATGTCAGAGCTAAGATCCAAATTTGTAATAAATAGCAAGAACAAGCAGTGAAGAGCAAAAGATACAGTGTATAATTACAAAAATCTAATCCTGAGTTGTTTAAAAAAAGTATTGAAATTTCAAAAAAGAGAAATGGACATGAGCAATGACATTAACACCAACTATGACAATTTCATCCAGAAGTGAAAACAACATAAATCAATTGCTGCCACAAGGAGACTAAAAGAATCCAGAAACACCTTCGTCAGCAAACATTTGCCTTACTTGCTACACACAGAGATGGCTGACAAGGCAATCCCAGTTTAGAGTATAATCATAGGAGAAATACCTCCTTTTTGAGTTCATATGGTAGGTAGTAGATGCCAAAATAAATCTACCCCAGTACAGAAGTTATAGAGGTAAAAACCTATGTTTTTATGATTAAGCACAGGTTCAGATGGTAGAAAAATAACTCCTAAATAATTATTAGGATTCTAGTAAAGAGTCTTATAGACAAAATCACATCAAAGTGACAGAGAAAAAAGTTCTTTTCCGTATTGTAATCTTGTACATTCTTTTAGGCTATACAAGTTTTTTTTTTTAAAAGACAGATTCATAACCTTACACTTCTTTCAGTGTCTTAAAAAATGAACAAATAGGTAATTATAGTCATATACATCCCTTAAGGAAACAAACCTAGTTAAACAAATTCTGTAAACTAAGTCAGGTTACAGATTAAACTGCATTTAGGGGGTTCATAATAAGCTGATTGAGAGAGGAGATTTATATGTCACCAAGACAACCAAGAAAACTCAATAGCAGGGAAATCTTTCCTTATACAGTTAGCTAGGGGAACTAACAAATAATTAAATCACTTTGGGGAGCTCAGACTCTCCTTTGGCTCCTATCTGAGGAATGTCAAACAGTCTTCTCCTAACACTATTATTATATGAGTCGGGTTTTGGTCAATATTAACAGAAGACAGGGTTTTAGTTAATTAAAAATTGCAGGAGGAATGACTCTGAGCCCCAAATAATAAAAATCAATAAAAGGAAGTAAAAAATTCCTATAACAATATAAACTAGTTTATAACATTTTATAAAGGATGATGGATGAGCAATATCATCTCATATATCAGAGAGAAGAAGTGGAGGGTTAAAAATGATCTAAAGAAAGCCTATGCCCTACACACACACACACACACACACACACACACACACACATAATACATTATATATATACATGGAGATATTATACACATATAATACATTATGTATATATATGTAAATATATATATATACATAGATATTATACACATATACACACAAAGCAATCCATACACTAAGCAAAGTCATTTCAAGGACATTTGAGGATAAAAATGGGAAAAGAACTACAAATAGGAGAAAAATGGAGAAACATCTTCAAAAATTATTCCAACAGTTTTCTCCCTCAAAGATAATGAAACCAGCACACTTTTACCCTAACATCACAACTCTTGAGGAGCTTACATAGGAAGTTGAAATGACACTGAAGAGGGGACAGGAAAGGCAGACAGATTAGATCAAGTCTATATAAATGAGATCCATGCTAGAGGAGATACAGCTTTGAGAGCACTGGACCAACACACAAAGTCTCTGAAAGAAGAAAGAATACCAAGATGTGGAAAACATCTTGGACCTTACTGATACAAAAATGTGAGAGAATGTCAACATTTACAAATCTACTTATACAAATAAATCTATCTCTGTATATGTCTGTCTGTCTATCTACCCATCCATCCATCCATCCATATACCTATCTATCTACCTATCTATCTATCTATCTGTCTGTCTGTGTCACATCTAATCTCCCATCCATACAAAATCTTTATAAGGACCATCAATACATAAACTGAGGTCATGCTTAATGAAGGTATTAGTAGTGTAAAAGCAGGATTTTGCAAATGGTATTAAATAATGTACCACATTTTTACCAAACTGACTGAAAGATATAGAGAATAAAAGCACATTGCTGTTATTGTTTGAGATTACGAAAAAAGAGCATTCAACAAAACAGAACAAAATATCACCTCCCAGGCTCTTTTAAAACAAAGTCTCCTATCCATTTTTTCAAGGTCATTCAAGATTCCATGGGATATACAGCAACAGAAATAACCCAGTTCAATGACCTCTAATAATAAATATCAGGCAAGATACAGGGGGTTATATTTACCAAAAGTATTTATCACTGCCATAGAGAAGATCCAGAACCGAGTCTAGGTCAAGGAAAGATTCTCTAAGCAGGGGTGGGGAACTGAGGCCCTGAGGCCACATATGGCCTTCTAGGTCCTTGGTGCAGACTTTTGACTGAGTCCAAGTTTTACAGAACAAATCCTTTTATTAAGGAGATCTGTTTTGTGAAGTTTGATTTCAGAGGGCTGCAGTTGAGGACCTAGAAGACCACATGCGGTCTTGAGGCCACAGGTTCCTCACTCCTATTGGAATCTCAATTCCATTAGATTGTGTACTCCTTGAGGTCAAGGACTGTTTTTTGCCTTTTTTTTGTACCCCAGTGCTTAGCATAGAGCTTGGTACATCATAAGCACTTAAATAATATTTATTGACTGACTGTAACTGGTGAGGTCCTCTAAATGTTCCTTTTTACAGATGACATTGTATTAGCTGCATCAAGCCCCAAGATATTGCAGAGATTCCTGTGCTCATTCAAAGAAGCTTCACCAGTCAATTCACAGAGGAAAGAGAAAAGAAAAAAAAGAAGAATGTCTGTTCCCTGGATTGCAGCAACTGTTTGAATGGACACCTTATAGAGTCTCTCCAACAGTAAGCAGACAGACAATACAGATAATCAAGGAGCTGGTTTCAGAACTAAAAAAGAGGAAGAGAGTGGATTGGATCACTTTTGGAAAATTATAGAGAACATTTATGGATCCCAATCTTTTTGTAAAAGCAATGCCTATCTTTTCAATAGAAACATTTTACCAGTTTTGCAGTATGACAGTGAGACCTGCCTGGAATATCACTTGGAAGAACTCAAGATGAGCAGCATGCAGACAGTCAGAAAAAAGCACATGGTGGGTGTGAGTAGGCACTAGAAGTTCTGGGATGGGGGGGACTATGAAAGACCTTGAGGGAAAGTTGGCATCATTGGAATGGAAGACTCTCCTGGCAGCCCCAAGTCCAGTTCCCTTCTAAGAAAAGTGCATGCATTATTTATTTGACTGCTTTAGATGTTTCTGTTTGTCTTTGGGGGGACAGGTGACTCAGTGGAAAGAGTACTATGCTTAGAGTAAGGGAGACCTGAGTTCAATTCAGCCTCAGACACTTATTAGCTATGTGACCCAAGACACATCGCTTAACCCTGTTTACCTCTGTTTCCTCATCTCTGTAAAATGGGGATAATGATAGCATCTACCTTCTAGGTGAGGATCTGTCATTGTTATCATTTTGAATGTATTATGCATTCTCTGTACCAATTTTGGGGGTCTTGTAAATTCTTTCCATCTTCCACATTTCCCCCCCACTCACTATATAACAAGCCCATCTTCTCTGTCATATAATTCTTTGATGCTGCTAATGGATGTCACAGATGCAAAAGATACATAGCTCAAAATGGAGAAATGAATTGGCTGCATTTATTAAATCATGATACTCATTTTTTCAATCCTATCCAACAACTATGCAGAGGTTTTTTTAATGTAATTCAGCTAGTCTTCCCTTAAATTTAAAACACATTGGGATCAAAGCCACTGATTTTTAAAATTATCAAATTTTTTCTATGAAAAAATTCTTTTCTCTCCTACCCTTGAAAAAGAAAACACCAAACCTTTGTAACAAATACTCTAAGTAAAATGATGGTAATAGCTAGCATTTACATAGCACTTTAAGGTTTGTGAAATATCGTAGAAATATAACCTTAATTTATCCTTTCAACCTGGGGGAGGTTGATATTACTATATCTTCATTTTTACAAATGAGGAAACTGAGATAGAAAAAGGTTAAGTGACTCATATAGCTGGCTAATGAGTGAAGCTGGATTTGAATTCAAGTCTTCCTGACTCCAAGTCCAGTGTTCCATCCACTATGCCCCCTGGCTTCAAAACAAAATACCACGTTGGCCATGTCTAAAATCTCTCTGTCTCTATATCCACTCATATATATATATATATATGCATGTATCTATTTATCTATATCCATCCATTCATGTATGCATGTATGTATGTATGTATCTATATCAGCCTGTACCCTGAATCCATTTTTCTCTCTGTCAGGAGGTTGGTAGCATGCTTCATCATGGATCTCCTGGAAATGTAGTTGGTCACTGTGTTAGGAAGAATTCATAAGTCTTTTAAAATTGCTTGTTTTTTCCATGACCGCGATATGAAATAATCTCCTGTTTCTGCTCCCTTTACATCAGTTGATACAAATCTTCTTAGGTTTCTCTGAAAATGTCTATTTCATTATTTCTTAAAGCAAAATAAAATTTCATTACATTTACCTACTATAATTTGTTAAGCCATTCTACAAAGGATAGGCAGCACTTTAGTTTCCAGCAATATTAGCTGCTACAATTACACAGCATTCTGGGTTTTTTTTCCATTTATATTCCAATACCTTCATTTTACAAATGAGGAAACTGAGGTTGAGAAAGAGTGGGTAATTTACCTACAATACCCCTGGATTCAGATCTAGGCTGTCTAACTCCAAATTCAGTACTCATTCCCCTATACTGTACCTACCTCCGATATCATTCATCTGACATTTATAGAAAGTTTTAAATATTCACTAAGAATGGCTGTGAGTCAGGTCCTGACAGATGCTGAACATGTGAATCTGATATGTCTGTTTCTGAAAAACAAGTGAATCTATTTTGAATGAAGCACCAGGGTGTGTAAGGTCTTATATCAAACTGGGAATAAGTCAAATTGCTTTAGGGTCTGACCACATTGGGTGGATTTATGATAGGGCTGTATATTCACAGAGCCAACTTTTTTCCACTGATTAACTCAAAGTACTTTACAAACCTTTCCTCAATAACTTCATAGCATTTTTGTATCATGGAGAAACCTAAGTGCAGAAAGATTAATTGATCTAAACCAGGGGCTTGAACTGAACTATGAATCATGTCAGATGAAAACTATGCTAATTTGATGATCAGGTGGATCTAATTTTTTTTTAAAACCAAAATATGAATCAAAGTTTCTTTTTTAGAGAACTAATTTTGGTTCTATTTGACATATTATATTATAGTGTAGCATATCACATATGATAGGATTCTAAGTTACCATGAAGGGAACCTTTATGACTGATGTATATTTACAAATAGCAAGCCAGGCGTGGTGGCATATGCCTGTAATCCCAGCTATCAGAGAAGCTGAGGCTGGATCCCTTAAACTCAGAAGTTTTGAGCTGCAACAAGTTAAGCAAATTAGGTGTCTGCACTAATTTCAGCATTAATGTGGTGAGGCATATTAATGGCAGGGGTGGGAGAGTTTACCAGGTTGTCTAAAAGGAACAAACTGGTCAAAGTTGGAAATGGATCAGGTTAAAGCTTCCAGGCCAGAGTAGGATTGGGCTTATGAGGAGTCACTGTACTCCTAGCCTGGGCAAGATAGTGAGACAAAGTCTAAACAACAGTGATGATCAATAGGGGGAGAATTAAAGCCAGTCCTATCATTTCTTTTGACTGTTCTAACTTTGAAGCAATGACATAGGTGTTATTTTGTGTGTACCTGTGTCAATACCTGAAAATAACTTTTTTTTTGACAAAAAGGGTTTTTTTGGATAACTTTTTCTTCATATTAGCATCCTCTCTCCAGAATTTAATCCTCGCTTGTCACAAATAGGAAAAATAACTAGTACAATAACTTTAATCATATATACTTTCTGACCCTGTCGTCTTCCACGTTTCTGCCTAGAGGAAGGAGATATGTTCCACTGTCTACTTTCTGACACTAAGACTAACCATAGAATTACTAAAAATTAGCTTCTTTCCCCCTGTATTTTCTGTTTCTGCTAACATCACCTTGAATAGCATGATGCACTTTTTTTATAAAAATTTTCAGCAATTAATAATTAATGAAATGATCATTTTTGTTTTGACATCTCTGTCATTTCTAGATATACTTTTTCCCAACATTCCTTCCTCCCCCTAAACCATACCTAAGTAAAGATTGCCTTATAACAAAGAAAAACAGTAAAGCAAAATAAACTAAGAGAACAGCCCAGCCTGACAGTGTAGGCAATATTTTTGACATCCCGCTTCTCCATGGAAAGGACAGAAGTACATGTTTCCATATCCTTTCCTGGCCCAAATTTCAATTCTTACACACAGAAATTGACTTAATTTGAGTGTCCTTTTCATTTACATTGTTGTTGTCACTGCGTCTATTATCTTCCTTGTCCTGCTTTACCCTGAATCAGTTCACATCTTCCCCCCAAAATTCATTTTTATAGAAATGTATGGAAGAATAGTCATAAATCCTCTTGTAACTCAACAAGGAAAAAAATGTTTTGTTATAAATAGATAATATATAATAAAATATTTTGTTATTATAATTGTCTTGACAAGAAATGGGCTTTGGGGACATGTGATGTGGATTTTTTCCTTTTATTTATTTTTTAAATCTCTGGCCCTAGGCATAGTGCTTGTAATAGTAAGCCTTTAATAATAAGCCTGTAGTAACATAGTACATCTGTAATAAATATTTGTTCACTGCTTGACTATGTGAGTTCTCTGTCACTAGAGCTCTTCTACCATCGTTCATCCTTCATTCTCGAAAAGGAGAATGCTATCAGGAGGGCAATGTCTTGACTTGCAGGTGAATTGAATTTAAGAGATTTGCAGGGCTATGTAAAGTCATCAGTCATCCTCACCCTCTCCTCCAGAGTCTTCCGAGTCCAGTGGCAAGACATAGGTCAAGACAACTGGTGATGGCTCAGGATGCAGCGGGACACTGTGGCCTTTCTAAGGAAAGGTCTTGCCCCTGGTCTCAGTTTGTCTGACGCACAGCCCACTCAGTAATTAAAGGCTAGGTAAGAACTGAGGCAAAAAATAGCCTGGTTTACTTTCACAAAAGAATCAGTCTGGGAGAGGAAGACCCTCAGAGTTGCTACTCACTCTGATCCATCAAAACCCAAACAATAAGTGAGGCTTGGGCGGGGACCTTATTATTGGCCATTCAGGGAAAGAGTGATTTGGGTTTAAAGGCATAGTCAAATAGTTCCATTTGAATCACAATCGGCTTTATCAAAGATTGGTTTTTCAGAACCGTATTTCAAGAGATCATAAATGAAAACATGAGACAAAAGAGTTAATTATCCCAGTTTTTAAAAAAATGATATAATAAATAGAGAAGGAAGAAAATCTAGTCCCTAACCCCAAGACATCTTGTGAAGTACAAGCAATCAAAGTTTATATTCCTTTGGACAGAGCCCCCACATGTAAGGCTATGACTCTCCATTTGGACAGAGGGAGACCCTAGCAGAAAGATGGATAGGCTATTTGTCAGGGATGTTGCCAGAGGAATTATTGTTCAGGTAGGGGCTAGATTAGATAGCTTCTGAGGTACTTTGTCCTGTGAGATTCTATATATATGCCTTATCCTGGAGAATCAAAACATTCTTTGATAAAAAAAAATCATTTATTAAGTGCTAGGCACTGTGCAAATATTATTTCTTCACAACAACCCAGGAAAGTAGGTATTGTTATTCTCCTCATTTTACAGCTGAAGAAACTAGGGCAAATAGAGGTTAAGTGACTTACCCAGGGACACACTACTAGTAAGAGTTGAAGCCATATTTGAACTCAGGTTTTCCTAACTTCAGGTCTAGCACTGTATCCACTGCACCACCTGGCAGTAGGGAAAGTTATTTTCACTTTCAAAAACCTTAGATGTTTGTATTCATTGAGAACACTTTCATTTAATTTAATAAAATAAACAAAATCATCTAAAAGTTTTAGATGAGCTAAAAATTTTTTTTGTTTCTTATTCTTAATAATTTCTTATTTCCTTAATATCTATTTGATATTCCTTTGATAATAAATCACTAAATCTTGCAAATGGATTCTAGGTCTTCACTGTCAGTACTTTTTCACAAACTAACAATTGAACATATATATATATGTGTATATATATATATATATATATATATATATATACATACACACATGTATACATATATTTTTTAGAAAAAAATAGTGGCTTATTTACATAGCACTTTATTATATACAGTATTTGTCTTTCAGTAACCCTATGACTTTAAGAAGTACATATAGGTCTTTCACCTTCAAATAATGCTGATTGTGTCCATCTCATTTGTAAATGGAAGCATATGCAACTGCCCAATGCCCTTACTCCAAACATAAAAAAAAAATTGAAGCACATCTTATATCCATAGAACTTTAGATTTAGTGCAGAGACATTAATTTAAACCTCTTCCTTGTTATCTTAGAATATTCCAATAAATAATAATAGCTAACATTTATATAGTACCTACTATGTGCCAAGCACTGTGCTAAGGGCTTTTAGGAATCATAGTTGGTCCTCACAACACCCTGGCAGATAGGTAGCATTATCACCTCCATGTTATTGTCGCACAATGGGGCAGATCTGAACTTGAGTCTTCCTGATTCCAGGCCCAGCCCTGTGCTCTCTTTGTGTGATTGGGCTGTACTGAGCAGTCAGTAGTATCTATTTTCTCTTCAGAGAATTAGATTCTCTTGGCCTATACTGTTGAATATCTCCTACAACTAGAATTGTAACAAGATTGGAGCTGCTGCTGCTGATTTGATCAGGGAAGGGAATTTAGAAGAAGACACCAAAAGTTTCCAGGAGTAGAATGCCAGCCCCTGCCCTTATCATATACCACCTTCAATGAAACTCCTCCTCTGCCCAGCTTCATCCCAGCAGTATAGCTAGGAAATTTGGAAGGTACAGTCAGCCCATCATTGAACAAACATTTATTAAGTGCTTATTATATGTAAAACCCTGGAGATATTTTGTTGTGGTTTAGTCATTTCAGTCATGTCTGACTCTTGGTGAGCCTGTCTGGAGTTTTCTTGGCAAGGATACTGGAGTGATTTACCATTTCCTTCTCCAGTTCTTTTACAGGGGATGAAACTGAAGTAAACAGGGTTAAGTGACTTGCTGGGGGTCACACTTAAAAAAAAAATGCAAAAATAGACCCTGTCTTCAAGAAGCACAAATTCCAGCGTCAAAGACAATATGTAAACAACTATGTGAAGTTAATCTGAAATGAGAAGGCATTAACAGCAGTGGCGACTGATACTATAGAAGGTAGCATTTGGGCTGAGTTTTGAGGGAAGCTAGGGAAACTAGAGTTGAACTTGAGGTAGATGGTTGCTGTAAGGATGCAGAGATGGGAGTTGGAACCTTATGTTTGAGGATCTGCCAGTAGGCCGGAGTAGCTGGAATGTAGAGCTCGTGGAGGTAAATAAGGTGCAAGAAGACTGGAAAGAGCAAGAGGCCAGGTTGAGAAGGGCTTAGCCCGCTGAGATTTGATTGCCTTCTTCACTAGGCCATGATACTCCTCTATAGTGGCAAAAATTGCGAGTTACGGCTCCATTCTTTCCATATTACCCAGCCAGATGGTACTGCTCCCTGTTAATCAAAATTGTTCCACCCTATGGCAGAAACAGCATCTACTAATATCCTTGCCACGTAGCCTAGGCTAGTTCTGCTTTAAAAGATAATGAAATATCCCTTAGAACTTAACTGGTCCAGGAGACTAAGGCTCAGATAGTTGGTTGATCCCTGGCAGCTTGGGTACAAAAGCCCAGTAAACAAGAAATAGGGATAGGGTGTTGTCAAAAGTAGTAACGGGGACAGTGTGATGGTAGGATGACAGTGTAGAAGATAGTCCAATTTGGGGTATAGTTGCATTGTGAAAGGAGGTGGTGGTGTTTCCACCCGAGAGATATACCCATACTTTTACGAAGATAGAGGAAGAGAAGTTGGGTCCTTGAGAGAGGTCTCCCCACCCCTCCCCAACCTTGGCAAAAACTAGAGAGTGGAGTGTGTTTGAAATTGCAGGTAGAAAAGGGTTGGAGAGGAAATGTGCTAGAAGTTGGCAGCCTGGTACAATACTCCAGTGGTCCTTCCCTAGTTACAGTTCTGCTATCAAGCATTTTGTGTGTGTGTGTGTGTGTGTGTGTGTGTGTGTGTGTGTGAGAGAGAGAGAGAGAGAGAGAGAGGAGAGAGATTCTGAGAGGTCATTAAATCAGTCATTTGAAGATATATAGATATATGTTTGTACAGGCAATATGCTTTAGGAGGGAATTTAAAGATATCTGGTCTAGCTCAGGTAATACAAAATAAAATGCACAATATCATAACATAGTAAAGAATGGATTCATGAGTGAGGGAATGAAAAAGTATATCTGACTGTGGGGAGTAAATTGTGCACACATTGGATGTTAGAATGAGTTATTTGAACATGATGTGGGCGCGAAAGGAGAATGGAAAGACTCAGTGAAATCAGTGATATGGTTGTATTGAAGAATGCAGGAAAGGAAGATATTGATTGTGTACATTAGAGAATTGACCTTGTCTCCTTAGCTGCTTAGTTTGAGGAGAAATGCTTTACTGCCAAATCAGATGAGCCCAGATTTTCAAAAGGGGCTTCAGGGTTGACTGACACAATCACCTGCCTTCTACTCATCTACTCTGCTCTGTAATGAATTTAGTTCATCAGACCATTATCTTGCAAGAGGTAACATGTCATCCACATTTTGGGGAACATTCCTTAATTTACAACATCTTTCAAACCCATCTTGCAGCTATTACTGATGTTCACAAGTTTTCCTTCTTCTCCTTAGATGCCTATGTCTGCTGGGCACAGAAATCCCCAAACTCAAGCATGACTGATTTATTAGGCTACCTAGGAGAGTTTTACACTACTTATTTCTAAATCATCCCTTCTCAAAATTTAAACATTTCAGATCATCTGTTTATATTTTGCTTTTAAACTTAACAAAAGGAGGATCTGTGGTTTTGTCAGTAGAGGCAACACAGATCCAGGAAATTCCCATCACCAATGTAGATTGCAAATTGTCCATGACTTAGAATATTGCAGAATTATGGATTTAGATCAGAAAGGGACCTCACAGGTCATCTGCTCCCTCCTCCTCACTTTACAGATGAAGAAACAGAAGCCTGGCTGGCCAAAGATCAGACAAGGAGCAAGTAATGGAGACAAGGTTTGAATCCAGGCCTTCATCTCTGCCGCCTGCTTCCCTGCCTTCCTCCGAGGCTCACCTTCCATAGGAAGCCTTTCCCAGTCCTCTTTCATCTTACTGCCTTCCCTCTGAGATTATCTCCAGTTTGATCCTGTCTTTATTTAGTTTGTACATAGCTGTTTCCATGTTGTCTCCCCCATTACAATATCATGCAATAAACATTAATTAAGCACTACTATGTGCCAGGCATTGTGCCAATTGCTGGGGATACAAATTTTTAAAAAATTCTCTGTTCTCAGGGACTTACAATCTAATGGAGGAAACCAATACACAAAAGGAAACTGAAAAGTGGGGGCACCTGGTACAGGGGCATGATGAAGATGATGGTGAAGACAAAACCAAACAGAATGACTGGTGACAGATTAAGAGATGGTTGGTTTTTTGAGCCCTCTATAGGGCAAGGCTGTGGGAAGTTTTGTGCTCTGAACTCCAGCCCTCCAATCAAAGAGTCAGAAACAACTGAGGGTAACATGAGGTATGAATACCAAGCAATCCTCTTGATGAGTTTCCAAGGGATGAACTTTTCCTAAGGGTTAAGGTGCTGGGAGCAGGAGAGGGGTGGGAGGAGGAGGAGGATGATGATGAAGGTGGAGTTGAAAGGAAGTAAAGTAAGTGGCACTCTTTGAGAGGAGCGTACCTCCCCCCATCCCGTTTTCTCAGTGCCTAGCATATAGTAGGTGCTTAATAAATGCTAACTGACTCCAAATTCAATATTCTTTCCAATCAGTCAATATTTATTTTACTATGTGCCAGACACTGGAGAATGACTTGATGAGCACAGAGGTCAAGTTACCTGCCTAGGGTCGGGTCCAAAATCCGTCCTCCCCGCATCCCCCGGCTGTTAGTATCTGATTCCAGATCCCACTGTCTGTTCTCTTTAATACACCAGCTCTTTAAAATTTAATAAGGCCTAAAAAAAAATGAGAGTCCCTGTGGTGTAGTGAACACAAGGACTGGCCTTGGATCAAGGTCTACCTCTTTCATGCTAGCTGTGTGGCCATTAGCCAGCAAAGGATTTCACCTTTTGGTATCCTAGGCAACTCTCTGAGCTGGTGATTTATTGATGAGCTGTTGGTCTGCATTGGGGGAAGGGGTTTCCACGCTGGAAATGTCCCCATACTGGTAAAATCACAATTGGGGCAGTGGAAACTATAGTAAAGAATTTGTATTTTGAACATGTACTTTGCATGAATATAAAATTCTTAATTTTAAATGAATACAGTTACCTACAGATAGGCCCATGATAGACTCTAATTTAAAAAGAAACTTCCAGATTTAAAAAATTAGTTGACTTAAAATTCAGCAGATTTAGATCAGGAGTTGCCTGAGGAGGGAATATTCTTAAATATCTAAGTCCTTTTAGGGACTTCAAAAATATATGAACACATCAGAGAAAATACTGCAGATTCTAGACACAGAAATGTATTTCACATCAACAGGGTAAAATAAATAATAGCTAATATAGTATTCTAAGGTTTGCAATTATTTGTACATTTATTTATTATGTACTTTATGTACATTATGTACACTTTATGTACATTATGTACTTTATTATGTACATTATGTCATTTGATTCCTACCATAAGCCTGGGAGGTAGTTGCTTTATAATACCCATTTTACAAATGAGAAAGAGGTATAGATGTTGAAGAATGAGTTGAGACTTGTCTATGAATACTGCTGAGGTAAAGCAAAAGTTAAAATTTCCAGAGGGCTCAATCTAATAAGCTTGAGTTTGTACCAGTTATTGGTTCTGCAAGACACTATAAAATCTACAGCAGTAACCTATTTGCAATGTAAATAATTAACTTTTAATCTTTAGGCCTTGGCTACCACTTCAGCAATGCCCCTTTCTGCATTGACAAGAACTGAGACTGACAGGAGCTTTCTAGCTCAACTTTTTTTATGCTAATATTTTCTTTAAAAAATTATTATTATTTTTAACATTCTTTTTTTTTTTAAATTTTGAGTTCTAAATTGTCTCCTTCCATAATTCCTTTCTTTACAGGAAAGGCAAGCAATATGGTATCAATTATGCATGTGGAACTATGCAAAACATATTTCCATATTAGCCATGTTATAAAAAAGCAAGAAAAATAAAGTGAAAAAATTATATTTCAATCTGCACTCAGAATTCATCAGTTTATCATTAGTCCTTCAGAGCTGTCTTGGATCATTGTCTTGATCAGAGTTTTTAAGACTTTCACAGTTGATCATCCTTCCATTTCATAGAGATCATGAGATGCCTACAGAGAACAAGGCTGAAAAGTTCCCTTAAGTCAGTTTTGTGGTCACCAGCACAGAGAGGGATTGATTTCCAGGTTCAGCAAGGAAAGACTGCAACAGATCTCTAGTATGTCAGACTTAAGGGATGTTCAGTCTGCCTCCTGATTGGCTGACTCTGATTCCCAGGTTAAGCCAGCCTCCTCTGGATAGTAATGGAGCTCAGGTAAGTCAATGTGGTTTGTAAAGTCATTTTTCACAGTTCATATATGTCTTCCCAGATTTTTCTGAAGACATCCTCCTCATCATTTCATGTTAATCTTCTTAAAGAAAGTTTTTATGTTTTTATTATGAACTTAACAGTCATCAAGAAAAATGAACATTTCTGTACAAAGATCAGAAAAAGAAAATTACATACTAAACCACAAAACTGTATTACCTATAGTTTGTTGGTTTATAAATACATATATTCAATGGGTTCATTCCAAAGCTATATTGCTTATCTATGACTTTTTCTGAATGTCCTTCTGTTTTCTTCTGTGTATTAAAAAAGGGTTCACTGCTCTACTTTTTTGCTCAACATTATTGCTATCTTTCCCTACCAACTCTTCCATCTGCTGGAAAAAAAGCCTTTTCTTGTAAGACAAGCCAATAAGCATTTATTATGTGCCTACTGTGACCCAGGCCCTCTGCTAAGTGCTGTTATTTGTAACAAATTAACAGCCAGACAAAACAAATATATACATAACTATACATATACATATACATAAATATGGCTATTTCTGAAAATATACATATTTTGTTTCCTTTTTTAAACTGGAAAATGTCAAACATGAATTGTCCATATGCAAAGAACAGAAAGAAGAGAATTACATATGAAATATATAGTTCTTTTAAAAAGTACATATTAAGTTTAACGTAGTTCCAACATGGCCCTACATGTATATCCTCTTCTGAACCTTCTTATGCTCTCCTGTTATTTATATTTTATCAAATCACTTTTTTTTTGGCATAACAATCTTCACTAACCCCTGTTGACCATCTATATCCCTGTTGCCCCACACTACTGTAATGCTAGGCTGCAGCAAAGAGGCAGTATTCCAGGAACTCTCACTCCTCTGGTCCTTGACCATAGCCAACAGGAAGTTAGGAAACAAATGTTACATTTTAACAAGGGAAATATGTTGTGTGAGGAGTCTTCAAGGATGAGTTATATTACTTTGAGGAAAATACTCCAATGGATCTATGATTTTAATTAAGTGGGTATTCCATCCAGTGATACTAATTTTTACCCATTCATGCCTAGCCATTGTATTGGGAAAGTTGTGCAAATCATGTCATAAGTTCACCACAGTTGTCTACCCGAGATGGCGGGGACTTTCCTCACAATCTTTACATCATGAGAACACCAGCGGAACACAAAAACTATCCACCAGTTACAACTTACTCTTATCCTGTCATCAACCCATTTAAAAAATCACATATTTCTTTGGTGACATTTTACACCGTTTCTTCTGAGTAATTCCTTGTTTGTAATGTGCTGTATAGCCCACTTGTACCCACCACATACTACTTCATTCCATGAGCCACAGCCACAGTACATCACCATAAATTGGTATTAAAGGGAGACTTATGTTCCAGGTAGAATCTTGGGGTGATTGAAAGAACTTAACAATTTTCCCAAAGTCAATGAGTTTGGTTTTCTGTTCAGTTGTGAGCCCAACTGTCCATTTTCAGTATCTATATAAGATATCTATGAATCTATTTAAACACATACATATGTATACATATGCTGATGGACAAGCTAGCCATCCAACTACATGTCTAGTCTAGGCAATAGGTAGTCTTCATCCACTTTGTTTTTCCTATTGTATAGTTAAGCCAAACTCCTTTGAGTACTTTCCTGACTCACATTCAGGAGGTTCAGCCATATTCCCTAAATGAGAGTGGTACAATGTCATCCACAAAAAGGAACATTTGAAAACCCTGAGAATCCATCCTGTCTGTACCTCTGTTCTCTCCTTCTTGACAGAAGCAAACATGTTTGGCAAACATATCTATTACTCTCTTTTATGCTTTTCCTGATAATATATTTAGAAGGTTGGTAAACAAAGTTATCTCTGTTTTTATAACTTTTGAGGCAACTTGTATAATTTTGTGTGGGAAGCAGCCGATTGGAGTAAAACTTTCAAGGTAACATTTTGCTTCACTGCAGTCAAGTATTTTTTTGTTTTATATTTTCTGTTTATTCTAAATATAACACCAAATGAGATGAGCATTTCCATATATTTTGTGGAATAGAGAAAACTGTGCATGAAAGTAAAAATTTCTGTTATATGGCAAAAATTATTCTTCATTTTCAGCATATGACAAAAATATAACTTTCAAAGTCATCCTACTTGTCTGAGATTCCTTTTATTGTTCTTTTCTCAATTTTTTTTTAGGTGGGAGTCAGGGGAGGGATGCTATACTGAGTTTATTCATGTACTTTTTCTAAATGAAGAAAAATTAGAATAGAGATATTTTATTCTTAACATCTTTCAGTCAGTTGTGTGAAGGTAAAGGTACATTCTTACCATGGAATACCACTTTTGAAAGCCTGTTTTATTCCTTTCTCATGTTACCCTAGATACAGACCATTCTTGTAAATATTCTCATTATGTAAATTGGAGCTTTTCTTATGTAATTAAAAAAAACCTTGGTGGCACAAAGCTATGAGTATAAGGACCATCCCTATGTGCAAGTAGCAGTAAATGATTCCTACCTAAGTGTTCAAGGGTTTTCATGTAACTTTGAAGCTCCTACTATGTACCAGGCACCCTACTAAGCATAGGGAATACATAAAGAAGAAAAACACAGTTCCTGATCTGAAGGGATTCAGAATAAATCGGAAATAATGAACAGAAAGAAGGCACCAGAATTAAGAGGGTTTGGGGAGGCTTCTCGTCCCTATGGGGTGGGGACCCACAGTTTAAGAAGTTCCAAGGAGAAGATGGAATTTTAGCTGGAACTTAAAGGAAGCCAGTAGGTGGAGATGAGGAGGGAGACATTCCCAACATCAAAGTAGTAGAATCTTTCATCACAGATGTTCAGCACTTGCTAAATTGGATTTTAATTTGGAAAATGAAAAATCAAGACTATTCGCACCAGGAGTCAATCTTCTTTGTTTCTCTTTAGAACATTTAATCACTTCAAGATTTTTCTTAAAATAGACTTTATTAATTTGAGACAGGATCTCAATGTCCTATATTCTACAGTCAGGGAAGCAAATAGGTGACTTTATAATCTAATTAACTAATGATCAGCTTTTGATAGAATAATTATGATTTATCTTCCAGAAGTTTTTATATTTAGGTTTTAATGTTCCTGCTAAAGTATTACTTACTGTAAGTATTAGAGTAGGTTTATTTGGTATTGAAGTGATTATGTAACATGTTTTGAAGGTTCTCATCATGCTCCTAGAGCCAGCTGGAACCAAAAATGGTATTCACCATACAAAGGTGCCCCAGCCTTCTCCCGTTGCCCATACCCAAGGCTAGTGCCACATATTATAACCCTATGACTTGGAGGGAGTAGGATGGAGTAGGACCCTGTCTAACCTATTGAGAAATTGTCAGTGATTTTCTCTGGATCTAATTTCCATATCTGTCAAATGATATAGTTAGACAAGATGATTTTTTTTTGGTGAGGCAGGAGGGGACTGGATCTCACCTTCATAGATTCAATCCCAATACTGACACTTATGGAAGCCTTTACCTGCTCTACTTCTGACCTCCTAAGGCAGTCTGGCACATCCCTCCCTTTCACCCAACTGGTGCTGGACTTAATTCCGACACTGGATAGGTTTTTTTGTTTGTTTTTGTTCTTGTTTTGTTTTTTTGTTTTTATAGGGAATGAAGGGAAGTGGAAATCAGATTTAAGTGAATTGTCTAGGGTCACACAGCTACTAAGTATCTGAGGTCAAATCTGAACTCAGATCTTCCTGACTCCATGGCCAGTGCTTTATCTACTGCACTACCTACCTGTCCTCAATATGTTTGAATTCTACTGCAGTTGAAACCCCTGGGCTCAAGCTCTCTAGCACCAGCCTCCTCAGTAGCAGGGATTAGAAGTGTGTGTCACCACTTTGATGGTGTTTTAGATTCCTTATAGCTCTTGAAACCTATAATCAGGAATCCAACCCTCAGGAACTCATCCTCCCATTTCCCAGGTGAGGGCTTTTGTTCCTCATCTAGAAATTCCCCAATCTTCCCAAGAACTAGGTCATCTTCCAAAATGAAGCTCATGGTGATGGAGGCAGATCTAGGCAACAGCTTCTGGAACTGAAGGCAGGGACAACTTTGAGGTTAAGGCTTTTGGGAGGACGTCAATTTGAAGACTCCATGGAGAGAGGTGTGGAGGACAGAGTTGCGGGGTAAGTGCTAGCTGAATAGGGGGTGCGACCAGGGTCAAGATCCTTAAAGGATTTTGGCTCAGTGAACAACAATGACAAAGATATTTACAGGATAAATAGGAAATAACAGAAAGCAGGCACTAGAATTAAAAGGGTTTGGGGAAGGCTTCCTGTAGAAGATCGCTTGCTCCTTCTTTGTGGTCCAGTTGTTTAGTCATGTCTGATTTTGTGACTCCGTGGAATAATATGCCAATAGTGTTTATGGTGTTTTCTTGGCAAAGATACTGGAGTGGTTTGCCATTTCCCTCTCCAGTAGATTAAGGCAAACAGGTTAAGTGACTTGTCCAGAGTCACACAGGTAGTAAGTATATGAGGCCAGATTTGAACTCAGGTCTTCTTGACTCCAGGCTAAGCACTCTATCCACTGAGTCAACTAGTTGCCTCTTCCACCACTAGAAAAGCCCAAGTTCTGGTCCCCACCCCATAAACAGAGTTTGCCTCTTTCTGACATTGCTTTAACAGCGAAATTGATGAGTAGGCTACCATCCCAGCCCGCTCTGTCTTGAGGTACCACTACTATGTTTCTTCATCACCAATGCCTTGCACATAGTGTTGAAAAGAATGTTGATTCAGTTATGTCTTACAATTTGTGAGCCCACTTGGGGTTTTCTTGCAAAAATACTGGACTGGTTTGCCATTTCCTTCTCATGCTCATTTTACAGATGAGGAAACTGAGGCAAATAGGGTTAAGTGACTTGTAAGTGGCTGAGGCCAGATTTGAACTCATTTTCCTGATCCCAGGTCTGGCGCTCTATCCACTGGGCCACTTACATGCCCCTATTTGCACACCCTAGACATTCAATAAAAAGAAAGATTGAGAGCTAAGTGCCTACTTTTCCACATTCTCTTGAGTGTAGTGTGCTCTGTCATCTTTAACTGAGCTCTGGCGCTTGGAACACAAATTCCTAGTTACTTCTTGGTTGTGACTGGCAGCGTTAGTTCTATGTGTCTGGCATCCTTGCATTAACTCCTGAGCATGGCCAACCCCTACCTTACACTTTACCTTCTCCCCCAGATTCCTTGACTTCTTTCTTCTCTCCCAGATACACTGAACTGTATTTGAGGAATCTGGGTAAAATGGATATAGGTTTCTACCAGTACTATCAAGCTGGGTAAATTTCCACGATGGCAGCAGAGCTAGCAGAGGAAATAATTAATAAAGGGGTCTTACAGGGTACAGATTCTGTCACAAGGAAGGGGAACTTCAGTGGATGAATAACCATTCCTCCATTTCTAACTGAGGGCAAGTCAGCATTAGCTTGAATTGAACTGAGCTAGTCCAGTCCTGTAAAAGACACCATGATGTATTTTCAAGAATCTGTTTTTTGAGTGAATGGGATCATATAAAATTGAACAAGTCTCCAATTGAAAGTCTCCAAGATGGAGTGAACTGAATAAATGGATGAATGAATGGAATATAAATTCTTTCCAAAATCCTATCTAAAAAAATATTGGAGTACCCTGCACTATACATATTTTAAATGTGTGAACCACACAGATGGTACGAGTCTTATACACCATTAATTTCACTCATTAGCTGCAAGTCATTTCTGGAGAGAATCCAACTTTGTTTATGAGAAAAGATTAGAAAACAAAATAAAACAAATCATTATCCAAAAGGCTGGATACAACCAAGGAAAGACATTTGAATTTCATAAGGAGGGGTTCTACTCCTTTCTCCCTCAATTCCCTCTTTCCAAACATGGTCAACTCTTTGCAATCTATATTTGCTGATCTTTTCCATCCTCTCCCATTTCCTCCCCTTGTGGAGGCCAACAACAATGAATAAAACATCCAATTCAGCAGGAAAGGCAGTCAAAGAAGATGATGATGTCACTTCAATGAAAAAAGGTGGCAAGCTAAAAGAGTCGGGCACAATGGAAAAAAAACAAAACCCAACAACTCCAGAGATGTTTGAAAACATCAAGCAGAGAAAAGGAATTAAGCACACAAAGTATGGGCCAAATGGAAAGAAGTTCAGCGAGGTGAAAGTTATTAACTTCATTCCCTGGCTTCTATGGTTTGAGATGACTTTGGATGACCGGTTTCAGGAGTGGAGGTCCAGATTAGCCTAGAATTCCTACAGTGGTCTCAAAGGTTAGCTTTATTTTAGGTCACCCCATGGTAAACTCCCACTGTGTGAAGACTCAACTTTCATGTTCACATTCCCAGCACTTAAGCACCAAATCTGGTACATACAAAGTGTTTAATGTTTCCTAATGCAATATCTGATAAACAACAAAGCCTACCAAGTTCGTAGAATGCAGGAACTGGAGTCAGTATTCAAATTCTGTGTTCAAATCCTGTCTCAGATACTGTGACCTCCCTGAGTCTTGGTGCCTTAAAAATGGGAACACTCTCTGCCCTACCAACCTAAGAGAGGTATTTGGTGGATTTCAGAAAAATCTGGACTTAGATGAACTAATGGTGAGAAAAGAGAGAACCAGAAGAACATTGTACATAGTAACAGCAACTAACTTTGATAGACCTGACTCTTCTTAATAATGCAAGGATCTAAGAGAACTCCAAAAGACTCATGATGGGAAATGCTATCCACATCCAGAAAAAGAACTATGGAGTCAGAATGCAGATTGAAACATACTATTTGCTCTATTTGATTTCTTCTTTCTTGTGGTTCTTCTCATTGGTTCTAATTCTTCTTTACAAAATGACTGATGTGAAAATGTTTAATATAAATGTATATGTAGAGTTTCTATCAGAATGCTCTTGGGGGAGGGGGAGAAAATTTGGAACTCAAAATCTTATGGAAGTGAATGCTGAAAACTAAAATAAATATTTAAACTAAAAAAAAAAAAAAGAGAGGTATTATGAGACTTAGAACTGATAACAAAAGACTCTCAGGCCTAAAAGATGATCTGGAATGAAACAAGAGTCCATTTGCTGATTATAAAAGCATTTATTGCCTGAGTAGGCAATCATATATATGAAACACTTTGCAAACCTTACAGTACTACTGAAATAGCAATTTATAGCATCTCTGAGCTCCCATACCTATCGGTTCCTTAGAAAACTTAGAAACGAACTAGTCCAACACTTTCTTTTACAGACAAGGAAATAGATCCAGTTTTGTTAATGTGCTTTGCAGTGGGACTAATAGATGTGTCAAAGGTAGGCTTTGAAGCTAGGTCCTGCAGTACCACGTGGCCCCCATTGTAACAGGAAATGAGGGTGAAGAACCCTAGGGCAATCACTGAATCCTCCAGTAATTTTGGTCTAAAGGGTCACTTTAAGGAAACCCCACAGTGTGACTTAATCCTGGATATCCAGCGTCACAACAGAGTGGAAAAATACCACCTTAGTCCTAGGGACAACCTAGGGCTAGTTAGGGAAAAGCAAAGAGAAACTGTGAAATTATTCCATCTGAGGTTCAGATTATGCAACAGGGGATATTTAGGTTAAAGTTGGGGGCAGGGTTTGGGGAGGGAGAAGCATGAAATTGGGTTTCGTCTAAAGACAGAAGTCAGAACTAGAAGTGATAGCCTCTTGGGCCACCTAGATAAAAACCTTTTCTGATCCTGTTCATAATTCCTCCCTTACCCAAACCTCTCCCCCTCATATAATTTTCTATTTGGGACTTAAGGGACAATGTGGTAGAGCTTTAAGAATGCTGAATCTTGAGTTTGAGGAAATGAGTTCAAATCTCAGTACTTACTACATGACTTTGATTTCTCTAACCCCAGTTTACTCATTGGTAAAATAAGGGGAATGGGCTAGATAGCTCTTTAATCTCTTAATCTATGATGCAATAATCTGTCCTCTTCTTCATGTGCAGATTGTTTCCTACTCAAAGGCAGGGATTTCTCCTTTTTTTAAAAAATTATAATCTGCCAGTTTTTCAGTCCTGTTCAACTCTTTGTGACCTCATTTGGGGTTTTTTGGGCAAAGGTACAGGAGTGGTTTGCCGTTCCTTCGCCTGCTCATTTTACAGATGAGTCTTCCTGATGCCAGCCATGCTCTATCCACTACACCACCTTGCAGGTGTTAAATAGGATTGGTTATACAGCCATCTGAGCAGTATCACTCATCAAACTAAGTTTGGAATTGGCAGACCCTAAGTTAAAAGTCTTTACCTTTGCCTGGTATGGTGGGGCCTACGGAGTCTCTGTTGAGTTTGGTAGGTTCAGCAGGAATAGGGTGAGCCCCCAGGAGGGGTAGGGTAGGAGGGCCACCAGATTGCCTAAAGAGAGGTGAAGTAACTCAAGCTGGAAATGGAACAGGCCAAAGGCTCCCATGCTGATTAGAGAGAGATAAGACCTGTCAATACTTCCAGCTAAGGACAGACTGGGAGACCCAGTCTTAAAGAAGATTAAATTAAAATTTAAAAAAATGATCCAAGACTCTACTATTTTGCACCTGTGATCTTGGGCAAGTCACAAAGGTGCAAAGTAGCAGCATTATTCCCCTCTTCTCTGTCCAAATCTACAAAGTGAAGGAGTTGGATTAGATCGGAGGTATTAACAATGTGACTCTGGAGGATGAGGCTCATCATTCCCAAGTGCAGCTGGAACAAGATCATAACGTAATTCAGAAATATTTAGCAAAATAAATAAAAGATATTAGTTTGTGGTTTTCTGCCCACAGGGATCTTTACATTGGGTTTAGTAAATCTATTTTTGAATTTGACACGACTGGACTAGATGACCTCTAAGGTCACTCTCTGATCAAAATCTATGACAATCATTTTATCAAAGTTGAGGGGGATTGTAGACTCTCAATGTTGCATAGGTATAGGGGTCCTTGTGGATAGTTTTTGTAATGGAGATGATTGCTTAGTTCACAGTGCCAGGACCGATACTCAAGAACATTGTTCAACAGATTAATACTAATTTGGTTTTCCCTTTTTTGGGCCCGTTCCAAAAATTCTCCATTATGAATCACAGCCTATTTTTTGGAAAGATTCTGGAAACTCTTCCACAGAGACTTCATTTTTGCACTGTTAAGCTACAAAGTGGGGGGAGATCTTTCAGGAAGAGCAGGGGCCAATTGCTCTAACATCGCACAAGGGCCAAAGGAAGATGGTGGTCTAGAAGGGGCCTCTAACACCACCATCTCCAGCATGCTCACACATCACCACACACTTAAGATTCAGAACTGGGAGTGGGAAGACACAGAAGGGGAAGTGGTTTGAAGTCATCCTGCTTGGCCTGCCTTGCCTAAGATCATACCTGAGATAAGTCCTTAGAACCAGTTGTTTAACTGGTTGCCTAGGTTTCTAGGATAAGTTAAAGCAGCAGCATCTGGGTTCCTTATGACTTAGGACATTCAGTCACCATCACATGGAAGGTAAACAAAAGAGTGTGGTAAGGCCTTTTGGTTTATCCAAGTTCATCTGCTCGAAAAGCTACTACTCAAAGTATGGTTCCTATGCTGATAACATCTAGCTGTGGCCAACTCAGTAAAATTTATTACAGGATAAAAACCACTACAATCTTTGGTGACACAGCGGTGTAGCAACTATAGATACGGGTATTCAGAACCCTATATATATTTCCTTTCATTTAGAGGTCCCTATTCCTCAGAGAAAGAATACAATTCTATTTTCTCTAAAAGTGAAAAAAATGTTTTGGGCCATTAGACATAGCTGAAAAAGTGGTACAAAGTGACACATTTGAGAAATTCACTGAGGCCTTGGAGACAGCTATTGTTTTAAACTTTTGTCAACTCTGGCTTGCCAAGAAGCTTCTTTATGGTATTTCTAAAGCAGCCGTATAAGTCAAGTCCACAGAATTAAAATAAATCCAAACCAATGAGCACCCTGTGCTAAGTAAGTGATGGGGAGCTAACAGTCCCAAGGAGTTTAGACAGGACTGGTGTGTGTATATACAGCAAACAGAAAAAAAGCATATACAAGGTGTTCCAAAACAAAATAAAGCTTAGAACTATAAAAAGACTTTAGGATACCTGTATACCACGAGGTATTTAAGAGACCACTAACAATCTGAAGACTGCCAATATTCTTAGCTTGAAAAGATTGCACAGGATTACATATGTAGCTCCTCCCCCTCCCCCACCAAGCCTCAGTGACACCTATATTTTCCTGTATTACCTCACATCCCTGACTTCTCCTGGACTTAGAGCCAAGATTTGGGTTCAAATCATATTTAATGTCACGATCCTGGGCTTGTCACTTCCCAAACCATTTTGAGAAGTTAATAAGACCCAACTTAACTGAGGTTGTTATTATAAAACTCAAATGAGAAATCAGTTTCTAATCATGCACTTCCAAGATTCTCCCTACGCCAATATAATCACAGGTAAGATCCAAAAGAAGTTTGTAATGAGGAATGCAAGCCAAACAGCACCTCTCCTATCTCACCATTATTTAAAGCTGCCCTGTGTGAAGGGACAGAAATTTTTATAAATCATAAAGGGTTTAAGATGTATTTTCACTGGTGACGAACACATTTCCTAGTACTAATGTTAGCATACCACGATGCGGTCAGGTCGTTTCTTACACAAAGTATGCCCTCTATTCTTATGAGTGTGGCCTAAGTTATTACTCATAGAAATTAAGTGTTTAATCATCCATTATTTCTAAAACGACAAGACTGTAGGAAAGTAGGTATTGTCAGTTGGAACCAGAGGCCCCTAAAGTAGGAGTGAGGGTGGTGGGCTTATTTTCCAGGTTTATTGTTTGTGAAGGTTCTATAGAGAATGCTGAAGTCGGTCAAAAGCCTATTGGTTGTATAATTAAAAAAATTAATATTCTCCTATTTGTGCCTGTAGCAGTTTTTGGAAATGACTTCCTAATGTGCTTCTACATATGAATTAAGTTCTACTACCATATAGGAACAGGAAAAACCTGTAGAATATCAGGGTTGTGTAAGGAAGCCTAAGAATAATTTAAATTTGATAAAAGTTTTTATTAAGGACCTACTGGTGCAAGTTGCTGCCTTTCAAAGAGTTTACAACGAATTGAGAGAGTCAGAGGGTAAATGCATGTAAATAAGGAAAGCAAAAGTGTTAGAGGAGGGAAAGAACACACTTCACTGCAAAGTCTGAAGAGCTTGTGAGAACCAGACTGTGGAGGCCTTAAATGTCAACCTTCTAAGTTTGCACTTAAACCTAGATGCAGCAGGAAGCCAATATAGGTATTTGATATTTGAGGGCAGCACCATAGTCAGATTTGGGTCTTACAAAGACCATTTTAGAAGCCAAATGGCCAATGACCTGAATAGATAAAAATGCAGCAGGGAGATGAATGAGGTAGGTTATTAACAGTGTCACTCTTTTCTTGAAATCTAAAACAATTCCCTCTATTCAGAATTAGAATTTTAAAGCTTGATGGGTCACTTGTAGTACAACTTCCTTGATTGAAGGTCAAGGAAGCTGAAGCTCAGATTAACAAACTTTCCCAGGATCAGTCATTAATGAGGACTAGTAGTACCCAGGTCATCTGATTGCACAAGGACATCCAGACTTTATTCTAAAATTTTTCTTCATATGCTCTATTTTCACAGGGGCATTAGAAGTTTTTAAAAAGTATATTGAACGTGAAATTCAGAATAAAAATGGTGATCACTTTTCAGTTCCTAGAATAGATTAATACATCCACATGCAGAAAGATTTTCCATTCTTCACCAGCATTCTGGGTTGAACTAGATTCTACTGATCACATTTGTAGGACAGTTAAATGAATTAATGGATTCAAAGGATTTTGAGTCTTGTCCCAACATCAGTGCCCACTGCACTTCCCTTTTCACAGGTCAGGAAATAATGTTCTAAGAAGTTGAGCTCCAAAATAGATTAACTATGGCCAACAAATGTTTATTTTAAGCGCTTACCTTGTGCCAGGAACTATGCTAAACACTAAGAAACAAAGAGGGGCATGAATCAGAGGCTGCTCAAGAAATATGCATTCCAAGGGAGAAAACAGAATATAAGGGAATGAGTTATACAGAAAAATATATAAAGGTGATTTGAAAGAGTGTGCAGGGGAAGAGGGAACAGGGGGATATAGGGGAAGGACAGATTCCACTTAGAAAAGATGTAGAATCTGACATTTCTTTGAGGAAGCCAGGGAAACTAGCAGGTGAATGGACAGAGTATTCCAGTCAGGGTAAACTGGCTAGTTGGAAGGGATAGAGAAGGGAGATCTTTGAGGAACACTGTTTGGCCAGCGTAGCTAGACTGTAGCCAAATACTTAGAGAGGAAGGAGATATAAGGAATGGATAGGTAGGAAGGGGCCATGTTATGAAGAGCTTTAAATATCCAAGATTTAAATCTGGTTTTAGAGGTTAACAGGGAACCGGAGCTCATTTAAGCAGGAAGGCAACAAGTCTTCTGTATGCACCCTTTGTGGATCAATGGAGGATGGAGTGGGGCGACTTGAGGTAGGGAGAGCAGCCAGGAGGTTATGGCAGTAGTCTGGATGAGGGCCTGAATCAGGTCCTGGTTGTATGAGTGGAGAAAAAGAAAGACATATAAGAGATAGGGTAGACATATCAAGACTTGTCAAGGAATTGGCTATGTGGGATAAAATTAGGAGCTGAGGAAAATACTAAGGTTGTGGAATTGGGCAACTCGAAAAATGGATGGTGGTGTCTTCAAGGGTAATCATGAAGCGGAGGAAGGCTGCAGATGTCTATGGGAAATCCAGTTTGACATGTATAAGAGATAGTAGATGATAACCGAAGCTCAGCAGATAGATATACAGATGGGAGGAAACATCAGACTAGAGATAAAAATTGAACCCCTGGGAACTTAAGATCACCAAGTCAGTACAGAATGAAAAAATAAGGGGACCAGGATAGAACCTTAGGGGAACATCCAGTCAGTGAATGTTCTATGTAAGAACCAGCAAAAAAGACTGAGGAGTCAATAATCATATGGAAGTAAGTTACATGTTAACATGCTACAGACAAGTGAAGGGGGACCACGATGGAGAAAAGACCATTAGATCTCACCTGGAAATTAAGAATAGGAACTTTGAAGAGAGCAGTTTCAGTTGAATTGAGGTTGAAAGCTAGAGAGAAAATGAGGAGAATTTAGAGGTAGTAAAGGAAATGGAGGAATGAATTGCTGACAGATGCCTTTCTTAAGCCCAGGGGAGGAGATACAGGACAAGAACTATTGTGGATGGTCAAACTGTATGTTTGTGTGTAGCTAGGTGGCACAGTGTAAAGAAAACTAGCCCTGGGGTCAGGGGGACCCCAGTTCAAATTTGGCTTGACATCTTCCAATTCTGTGACCCTAGGCAAGTCACTGAACCCTGATTGCCTCCCCCCCCTCAAAAGGCCAGGGGAGATGTAGGCTTGTTTGTAGGCACCAGGCTAGGAGTCAGTAGACAGAAGATAAACAAGTGGGTATGACAGGGCAATTTGCTGAAGAAGCTGAGAAGGGAGAAGATCAAGTTCACAGGTAGCAAGAGTTATGTCCCTTCTTCAAAAAAGGAGACATTAAACATTGGAAAGGTGCACCTGGAATTAAGTGAAAGGGTGAGGGAATGGTGAGTGAAGAGTTGAATTGGTTCACAAATTGTAAACAGAAAGACTTGGGACAGTGAGGTGGTGCAGTGGATAGGGCAGTGGGCCTAGAGTCATGAAAGACTCATCTTTGTGAACTCAAATCTGTCCTCAGACATTTACTAGTCGTGTGACCCTGGGCAAGTCATTTAACCCTATTTGCCTCAGCCTCTCATATGTAAAATGAGCTGGAGAAGGAAATGGCAGAGCACTCCAGTATCTTTGCCAAGAAAAATGGTGTCAGAGTCGGCCACGACTGAAAAGACCAAACAATAAAAACAAAGATAGGAAAGAGAAGAGCTATGCTATCTTGGGAAAGTAATGAAGAGTAGGGGAAGTGGAGATCCCAGTGAGGATGAAGAAATCATAAGGATGTGTTAGGATAAAAAAAAAATTGTGATTAGGAAAGGGTATTTCATAATTTATAAATATGAAGAAAGAATACTTGTGGGTGCCAGAAAGATCAAGGGCAATACTCGGGATCAAGTACACAGAGGAATCTAGTTAAGAACATTCAAGGCGCTATCAATATGTATGCTGAAGCCCTTGAGGATCAGGGCAGATGATGGCGATGACAGAAAAGACTGAGCCAAGCACTAAACGTATTGAGGAGGAAAGAATACTGTCCCTAAGGACCTAGAAATACTGCCAAAAAGATCTAGGATCAGTGATAAATTGTATATGATGCTCAAAGAAGTGGCAATGTGAACCAAAGAGTAATACAAATCCCTCACCATTAACCACCGAATTGGGTCATTAGATAGGTAATCTGTACTGGGAAGTATATTGAGGAAACTAGTGGGCTCAGAAGGCAGTCTTGTCTCAGTGAAGGCCAGAGTATGTAAAGAGATGAACAGAAGTTTAAGATGAAATATTGTTAATTGTGGAGTACACATTTCAAAGAGCACAGTGGAAGGGGTGGGCAGATCAGGAGTCGTTAAGATGGAGAAGCATGAGGGAATAGAAAGTCAAGGAGAATCACAGTGGGCTACTCAAACATGATCACAAGCATCACAAAAAAATGCAAGAATTATTTTTATAATTGGATGAAGACTTTAGAATCAATTGACACCATAATCTGGCTTGCGACTTATTGAGAAAAAGGGAAACCTGACATAACATTTTTATTATTCCAACATAAAATAGTCTAAAAATTGTTCAATAGAAAAAGTTAAATTCCCCCTTATATTTTTAATATTTAAAAAGGAGATGAGACAGAACAAGGATAATCAGAAATTAAATTCAACTAAAACAATTAAAATAAAATTTGAGCATCAAAACATTCTACAGCATTTAAAGTCCCTTAAGTAAAGACTTATAATTCAAGATTCTCTTAAAAGAGGTCATATTAGGTAAGGTAGCTATTGTGTTCTAACAACAAAAAGCAAAGCTGTGACAAATTTTACTATTACATACAATTTAAAAAAACTTTTGGGTAAAATACTTTCTCCTAAAAACTGAAGCTATTCCAAGTGTCTTTGGGGATCTGAACATGAATTCATCTGTTTTTTCTAGCTAGTAGACAAATATTTTATCCATTACCAGGAGATGCCATCTCAAATGATCTGTATTCTTCAGCTTCAGTTGCTGAGTGGTATGGGAGAGAACAGTGCTTTTTGTCAACCCACAGATCTACTGCTACTAGCACTGAAAAAGTTTCGAGAGCACGTAGGTTTCTCCACTTCCTTAAACAATTTGATGAAATACTTCCTGTAACAGTGACAGTTATACCTCTGAGCAATTCTAAAATGTAGACCTAGAAAAACAGATTCACAGATGATTTTAACTACAATGTAAGTCTATCTTCATGAACATTAAATCTTTTCCAAAAATTCTTTTTAGCCATTACTTCTACCAAAAAACCCCAAAATACTTCACTTTAGTTTTAAAATTGTAGAATTATCATCTAAAATCAGTTCAATTATGAATAATCATAATAAAATCAAACCTGTGCTTTCTTAAATTCTCAGTATTCGAACTTTTTTCTCATACGGTTAAAGGCACCCCACCCCCCAAAAATATCACAGTAAATTATTCCTGTCACAGTAGTAGGCTTAGGTTAGAAAAAAGGGGACAGGGATGTCACATGCTATAGATACTCTCTAACCAACCTTATTTTAACAGATGAGGAAATAGAAGAGTTTATATGACTTGAGTTCATCTGGAATACATGTATTAAGAAATAGACATCTGTTATTCTCCCAGCGAGCTCTGATTTTTCCTTTTAAATTTCATCTTTTCAAATTGTCCCAGGTGACTGAGTATGATCCTACTTTTAAATTAGAGCAAATCATTTATTTCTTAAACTAGGTGAAGCCTTCCTTTTGGCTATTAGATGTTTATATGGTGCTCAGAAGACAGAAATCCTGAGTCTGAATTTCAACTTTCTCCTCACTACTATCACCTGAGTGACTGTGGCAAGGTAAGGAACTTCTCTGGACTCCAGTATGGTTGGAGGGCATGATTACTAAATCCCTTCTAACTCTACCTTACAATCAATGACATCCCCAAACTGAAGCTATGAATACATCTTATGATGGTCTAGTCCAACAGTAAAGATCTTGAGGCTACTCTTAATTCAGAGTATCTCTCCCATGAGGAGTTGAATTTCTTATACAGTTGATTACTATGAAGATTCAACTAGTAGAGCTTTTCACAAATGGGCAATAAATTAAAGTGCATCTTTAAGATAAAGAAAACCTTGTTTCCATCTTAAAAGAAAGCAGTACATAAGTCCACTTCATTCAAAGACCTTTATAACCATAATATGCTAAGTATAACTTCATCCTATATAAAAACATTATAGTAACATGTGTCAAAGTTATGTTACTGCCTACGTACATCGTCCAAAGTAACTGCCCAACATTACCAAAAACCGTTCATATAAGTGATATTGCTTTAGTTAAAAAATGCTTTCCCAGGGGAAATTTAAAGGTGGCTGTGTGGACACTCAAATATTATTAAGCAAAACATGACATCTTCCATTCTTGCCATTCTTGACAATTTGGCTTGCCCAAATGTTAAATTATGAAACCACACTGTGCAGAATGCACCTATTACATTTAAAAAAGTTAAACCCATATTTATTTACTAGCACTGTTAAAACATTACACAAAACATTCAAGTGGCAGATAATTATAATGCAAGCCCTTGCATGGCAATCCAAATTTATTGAACTACTGATGCTAAGTTATACAAAATTGCACCACTTTAATTAAGGCTTTTAGTTTACATTTGGCCACCTCAAAGTAGTTGTAACATTAGGTTGGTCAATTTAAATACTGTGGCTCCCTGTTGGATATACACACAATCTTTACACCCAAACGTTAAATGCATACAAAGCAACAAGGCATTGTTAAATAAATCGGCAAAAAGTTAGTTACTGCAACTTAGGCCCTGTGACCAATTACACATGATTAAAATTACTTCCCACATTCACATCCACAGTACTCTTCCACCATTTAACATCTCAACCAAAACGTTACACATGTGAAACAATCACTAACAGGCAAAAGTACTAAACCTGCATATTTGGTATTGCAAATACACTTATGCATGAGCAAGCAAGGGATTCACAGTGAGAATCTACAGCTGCAGAAGCCTGGAAATGATTTACAAAACTGTTAAATCATTAAAAAATTATCTGAAAATATACACTTCTTGTTGTAGACCCCCACTGTACACACAACTATAAACATTGTTCCCTATGTAAACAAAAAGGAAACATACAATAAAAGATTGAAAAGTCTGGACATTTCCTTCCCAACAGATATTAAAGGCAACGTCTTTTATCTAAGACATTATACTGAGAGGACTATCTTATTTTTAAAGACAAGATCACTGTCTCCACAGGTTTTTCAAAAAATTAAAAAAACTATAGCTGTGTTAATCAAAGCGCTTTTGTACAATGATGATGACCTTGTATTTCTTTAAAAAAAATTACAATAAGCTACAAATATCAAAGAAGCAAAGTTATCTGGAGTAGTCTATATAGGAGCTCTTTGGACTTTCTTTTATTATGCTAAAATAGTGGTGCTTTTAGGATTTACATTATTGTACTCTCCAATAGAAAGCATGGGGCATGTTAAAGTATACAGTACACCATTTTCATACATGTACAACATTGGTGGATGAACAATGTCTCTTAGCAAATAATACTGGATGTAGCCTCTGGTTTTACCAGTTGCATACTCAGACTATTATAAGTAAAAATCTCTTGTGACACTGCAAAGTGATTAGAATGTGCAAACTGATATATAGTAGCTTTCATCCACTTCTTAAAGGGTACCACCACAGGAAAGTCCGCTTAAGATGTTGGTAGGTTTAATAAAGTTGGAATGCTGCTGGCACTGTTGAATTGGGCAACAGTTCTTCAGACCTGAAAGAGCAAAAAAATGACCTGAAAACACTTGGAGAAAAGCTAAGGTTTCAGCAACCCGACTGTATGAATCCTATTCTATCCTTTTTAATATTTTAGTATTTACGATGTCTATTTGCAGAGTTAGTATGCAAATTTTTAAGGCGTTTTTTCATTGCCTTACTGTCTAATCTACCCTCATTGTGCTTTGGCACCATAAGTTGTCAGTGTGGTAAAGAAATAAACCTGGATTTGTTTTTAGAAGACCTGGTTAAGGTACTACCTCTATGACTTGAGCAAGCCAAACTCTGAGACTTAGTTTCTCCATTTCAGTTTTATATCCTGTTTATCACAGGAAATAGTTTTCAATATTTCATACCTTCGAAGGCTGAGGTCTATATTTCTCAACATCTAAACATGATCTTAAAAAATTTGTTTAGGTCAAATGAAAGTTGTGGTATAGGACACAGGAAATAAACTTAAATGTACTATCAAAGAATGTGAAATTATATATAACAATACTAAAAGGCTACTCTCCCTAAAAAGTACAATTAGCTATAGAATATTTAACACCCCTCCCCAAAACTATCATTATCACTGAAACACATGCAACTAGGAGACCATTAACAGCAGTCTTACAAATTCAAATACATCAGTAATATAAATGAAATTGATGATGACCCAGAATCATAAATGTATTACACAAGGTACTTTTTGTATAAGAAATAAAAGAAATATAGAATAAATTCTAAAAAGATTTCCAGTAAATGTTTTGGTGCCTGAATGGCTACACTTCAGTTATCCGGGAGGGCAATTTATGCACAATACCTCATCCTTGCCGCTTGCCAGATATGACCTTTTGTTTTGCTCTACCAGTGAAATGCCACACTAGTGTAAAGATCATTATTTTTGAGGTAAAACATCTAGTTAGGTTCTCGATTACTAGTACTTTATAGACTAAAGGTGAAAAGACCTAAGGAGTATCACTGGACATACCTGGCTCAGAGCTACAATGCATCTGTATATTAAAGCAACTGACATGATGACTTTTTACGTGCCTTCCCAGGCACTGGAGTTTTTCTGTTAATTTGCCGGACTAGGTCATAAAAGATCTGCAAAAAACAAATGTGTGATTCAGCGGACAAATAAAGAAAACAATGCACAATTTGTTCATTATAACTGACCCAAGAAAGCAAACACTCATTTATTTTTAACAGTATCAATGTAAAACTAAATATTGTAGCAGCCAAATTTCTCTGATTGCTTAAGACATCCAGAAGAGATCATCCAATTCAACCAAGACGTTGTCCAGGATCATAAATTCAGCATTCCAGAGGAATGTTTATGGCCTCTTTTAAAAGAGATCTAAGGAAAGAATTCCTTCCCTTGATGCTTCACTGTGGTATGAAGATTATCTGTTCTCACAGGCTATGATATGGAAACTCAATCTCTATTAGACCTGACTCAGGAAAGTCTGCTGGTCCTGGAAGATAGGTTGCTAGCAAACAAACCTAGCTAAGTTCAGAGAGGATCATCACCAAATTGCCCCCATGAGGATGGTATTTTTTGGGGCCACTGCCTCTTATGCTAAGTTGGAGTATGAATTAGCAAAGAAGGCATTCACACCAACAAAATCATTGATACTTGAAGTACTGAGGTATAAGGAAAAATACTAAAAAGCTCTCTAAACACTTTCCTGGTATTTATCTTGTATCAAAATCTTCAAAATACAGGCATCAATCTTACCTCATTAACGTTTATCTTTGATTTAGCAGAAGATTCTAAGAACGCACAGTTGTTCCATTGTCTTGCTAGGTTCTGTCCTTGTTCTTTTCCTACAACTCTTTCATCTTCCAAGTCACACTTATTACCAACAAGAATCATTGGCACCTGAAAAGCCATTTTTGAGAGATTTGTCAAATGGACACCAACAAATATCAAAGGGATGAAGATTTCAGCGTTTTAAGTTTAGATCAAGGAGGCCTCTAAATGGACCACTCCTCTTGGAAACATTTTCATTACAGGTATAAGATGGTAGCATTTGAAGTTAGAAAGTACCTAGAGATCATTTTCTCCAACCCCCTTCACTTTATAGACGAGGAATTAACACCAAAGGTGAAATGACATCCTTGACATCATAGAGGTAGTAAGTAGCACAGCTGGAAATCAACCCAGGTCTCACAACCAAATTCAGAACAGTTTCTATCATATTGTATCATTTGGCATACTTTAAAAGTTGATTTGTTTTTTACCTAATAAGCCTCAAGTGCTATCTATGGCTATTCCTTTTTCTGTTGCAAAAGACAGAGAGGGCTCCTGCCCACCGCTGGGCACCTTTGTTGCAATGTCCTATGCATAAGATCAAAGTTAGTGGCTTAAAAACAAAAAAAAAAAAACCCAAACGATTTTCCCACTATGCTGCTCCATGGCTTTGCAGGACAGTTAAGAGGAATACGATCCATCTCAAGATTAGTGTGGCAATCCTTCTCTCTAAGCAGCTGTGCTGCCAGATTGTGGCAATTAGCCTTTTCCCTCTCAGGAATGAATAAATTTGACTAGAACAACAGACTCTGTATCTGCAACAGGACTATACTTCAGGAAGACTCAAAGTAATTTTTTCATTTTTGAGATGGCAGGGAAGAATTAGACTTATTGTACGTTACTAAACTCATATATGCTTAAATATATAGTTACAATCTAGTCAGTAAATTCAGGGGATCATATAATGTTTACTAAAATGATACAAAAAAATGACTAATTTCAACTCCCACCCCAGAAGTGCCTGCCAGCTGTTCAGGAGCGGAGGAAGGAGGAATCTGTGAAGAACAGGAGAATCTTAAAAACTAATTCTAGGGTCAGATGCCTACCTACAATTGACCTGCCAATAAGTGTTACCCTTCTGCTTTAAGGAATGCCCCCTCCCCTGCTCCCATTCATTAAACATTTATTAAGTAGAAGAGCATATGCTCTCACATTGGTAAAAATAAGAATTTGGGTTAACTGGCATCCCTTTTTTTTTTCATTTTTTGAAAATTTATTTTTAGTTTTCAACATTCATTTCCACAAGATTGAGGTCCAAATTTTCTCCCCACCTCTCCCTAACCCCACCCCAAGACAGTGTACATTCTGATTACCCCTTCCCCCAATCTGCCCTCCCTTCTATCACACCCCTCCCTTCCCTTATCCTCATCTTCCCTCTTTTTCTTGTAGGGCAAGATAGATTTCTGTACCCCATTACCTGTATTTATTTCCCAGTTGCATGCAAAAACAGTTTTCAATATTTGTTCTTAAAACTTTGAGTTTCAACTTCTCTCCCTTCTTCCCTCCCCACTCATCCCACTGAGAAGGTAAGTCATTCAATACAGGCTATACATGTGTAGTTACACAAGACTTTCATAATAGTCATGTTGTGGTAGACTAACTATATTTCCTTCCATCCTATTCTGCCCCCTATTTACTCTATTTTCTCTCTTTAGACCTTGTGCCTCTCCAAAAGTGTTTACTTCTAATTACCTCTCCTCCCATTTGCCCTCCCTTCTATCATCCCACCCACCTCACTTGTCTCCACCTCCTCTACTTTCCTGTAGTGTAAGATAGATTTTCATACCAAATTGAGTGTATTATTCCCTCCTTGAGCCAAATGTGATGAATAAGCTTCACTTTTTCCCTCTAATCTCCCCTTATTTCCCCTCCACTGAAAAAGCTTTTTCTTGCCTCTTTTATGAGAGATAATTTGCCCCATTCTCCCTTTCTCCTCCGGATATATTCCTCTCCAACTCACCCTGTGCCCTCTCTCTATATGCATATAATCCCTCCAACTACCCTAATACTGAGAAAAGTCTCAAGAGTTACAAATATTATCTTTCCATGTAGGAATGTAAACAGTTCGACTTTAGTAAATCCCTTATGATTTCTCTTTTCTGTTTACCTTTTCATGCTTCTCTTGATTTGTGTGTTTATAAGTCATATTTTCTATTCAGCTCTGGTCTTTTCAATCAGAGTGCTTGAAAGTCCTCTATTCACTGAATGATCGATTTTTTTTTCCCCTAAAGTATTATACTCAGTTTTGCTGAGTAGGTGATTCTTGATTTTAATCCTAGTTCCTTTGACTTCTGGATTTTCATATTCCAAGCCCTTTAATCACTTAATGCAGAAGTTACTAGATCTTGTGCTATCCTGATTGTATTTCCACAATTCTTGAATTGTTTCTTTCTGGCTCCTTGCAACATTTCTTCCTTGACCTGGGAACTCTGGCATTTAGCTAGAATATTCCTAGTAGTTTTTCTTTTGGGATCTCTTTCAGGAGGTGACTGGTGGATTCTTTCACTATTTATTTTACCCTCTGGTTCTAGAATATCAGGGCAGTTTTCCTTGATAATTTCATGAAAGATGATGTCTAGGCTCTTTTTTTGATCCCGGCTTTCAGATAGCCCCATAATTTTTAAATTCTCTCCTGGATCTCTTTTCCAGGTCAGTTGTTTTTCCAATGAGATATTTCACATTGTCTTCTATTTTTTTCCATTCTTTTGGTTTTGTTTTGTAATTTCTCAGTTTCTCATAAAGTCATTAGCCTCCATCTGCTCCATTCTCCTTTTTAAAGAACTATTTTCTTCAGTGAGCTTTTGAACCTCCTTTTCCATTTGGTTAATTATGTTTTTTAAAGCATTCTTCTCCTCACTGGCTTTTTAGACTTCTTTTGCCAATTGGGTGAGTCTATTTTTAAAGCTGTTATTGTTTTCAGCATTTTTTGGGGTCTTCTTTAGCAAGCTGTTGCCTTACTTTTCATGATTTTCTTGCATTACTCTCATTTCTCTTCCCAATTTTCCTTCCACCTCTATTACTTGATTTTCAAAACCCTTTTTGAGTTCCTCCATGGCCTGAGACCATTCCACATTTCTTTTGGAGGTTCTGGATGCAGAAGCCTTGACTTTTATGTCTTCCTCTGATGGTATGTATTATTCTTCCTCATCCGAAAGGATGGAAGAAAATACCTGTTCACCAATTAAGTAACCTTCCATAGTCTATTTTCCCCCACTTCTTTTTTTCACATTTTCCTAAGCCAGTTACTTGACTTTTGAGTCCTTTGTCAAGAGGAGGGTATATTTTGGGAACCTGTAAGTTCTCAGTTCCTCCAAGGTGGCACAATCAAAGAAGTTTACTCCTCTCCTGGCCTGCACTCTGGTCTGGGAGCAACCACAAACTTTTCTGCCCAGGATCTGCAAGTAGAATTCCCTCTCCAGAGCCTCCACTAGCCCCACCATGCCAGCCTGCATTCCTCCTCACCCCAGGACCACCACTTAGGGCTGAGATCCAGGTCAGTTGCAAGATTCCCCCGGTTCTTTAGGCTGAGAGTTCCTAAAATGGATATTGTGTCACAGCAAAGGCTGCTGCCCTGAGGCCAGATTGTGTTCCCTTCTCACCCAGATGAAAGTGTTTTCTCACTGACCTTGGAAGCTACTTTTGGCATGTGGGTTGAGTAAACTGGGAAACGCAGCTGCTGCCAGCGATTGTGAGCCCTGAGACCTGCTCCAGTACTGTCCCAGGCACACCACATGGCCAAGGCTGGGCTGCTTTCTGCTCTGAGACCAGTGTGATAGACCTTTCCTGTTTGCCTTCCAGGCTGTCTTGGGTTGGAAATCTCTTTTCACTGTCATTTTGTGGCTTCTGCTGCTCTAAAATTTACTTAAGGTCCTTTTTTATAGGTATTTTATGGACTACTATGCGCTAAAGTTGGTGCATCTTTCTACTCTGCCATCTTGGCTCTGCTCCCTGGCATCCTCTTTCAAGGAGTATACTTTCTAATACAGGAAGACAACACATATAGGCAGTTTCTAGCTGCAAGTCAGATGGACAAGCCCCACTGTTCTAAGGGTGTGGAGGTAAAGTTAGTATCAACCTATTAACCATATCAAACTATCTGATACCAAACTATCTGACAGTGCAGAGGGCTTTGGGGGAAAGAACCTTTTCTGCCAGGTATTTAGTAGCTGTGACCCCCCCCCCCCAGGCTTTTTCAATGATGCTATAAGGGCTGAGTCAAAGAAGAGCTGCGGGTCTAGTCAGCATGGTTACTTCTGGGGCTTGGGTTCAGTGGCTCACTCAACCAGGCTCTGAGGGGGAGGGGGAGCCCTTCTGGTAAAAACTTTCTTTGATGGTGAGGGGCACCCTTTCCAGGGTTCTTGGGCTTACGTGCACCTCAGTGGCAGTTGGTCAGTGGTCAGGAATGGCCTAAGTGGTGCAACATTTCCCCACAAAGGCTGGTCCCCACAAAGGTTACAAAGGCTGAACTGGAAGGTTTTCAAAAATATGTAAAAATTTTCCTTTGGCTCTGTGCCTTGAAAAGGAGGAAATCCCTCTTCCTCCTAACACTGTTCTGTGCCCAGAGAAGGGAGGAAACTACTTCTTCCTAAACTGTATGGCCTTCCTGTTTCTACAACTCAAGTTCAACTACTTCATGGATTAAATAGGCTTTTGTGCACTAGCCTGGAAATCTAATCATAATTTACAACATCCTTTCTTTGAAGAAATACATATAGAATCTTCACCAAAACCTTAAAATTTTCTTTTGCAACACAATCTTTGTAACTGGGGACTGCCTATTCATTCACTATCATGTTCTTTTCCTATCTCCCTGTCCCCAGCAATCTGCTCTTATACAACTTAGCTAGGATAAAATTCAGACATTATTCTGGACTAGAGAAGCAAAGATATTTTCAAAGGAAATAACTTTTGAATGTAGTCCAAGAAAATAAAAGATTAAAATCTAGCTCAATAGCAGAAAAGGATTGGCTAAAGTTAAAAAACCAAAAAACCCAACCAAAACCTTAAAAAAGAGGTTTGAGTTGGAAGTCTGCATTAAACTCTAATTCAAAAATCTTAAGTCTAGCAGTCTTTTATAGAGTAAAAGTCATAGATTATTTCCAAAGGGTTATCCAGTGTCTAGCAAGCTGGATAAAATTAGGTAGGTAAAAATTAGGTAGGACTTAGATATGAAAGGGGTGGGGGGATTGTTGAACAGTCTCCCATAAAAAATGAAAATATAGTATGCTTAGGACACCTGGTAGTGAAAAAGGAACATTTCATATTCCATTTATAATTCAAGGTTAATTAAGTCTCTCAAGTTCCTTTACTGTTTCCCCAATGAACGATTCTTTCCACCACTCCCAACCTGCTATTATAATGTTCCTCCAGTAGAGGTTGGTCTCATACTTGGTACAAGGTTACTTACTCTATTAGTTTTTACTGACCTAATCAGATCAGCTTTACTTCTACTTCTCCCAAGTCCTGTGCCAACTCGGTTCTTCTCTAATAGTTCCTTCTTCTTTGCCTTTAGAGAAACTCTTCCTACATTCTTAGACTCCTTTTTGTGCTGAATGTTTCAAAACCTTCCTCTAAAGACATCGTGTCCCTTAATAGTTTTCTCATTACTGGAAGGTATGCTCTCTCCCCTGAAGTAGGCTAGTAGAAGGTAGCTAATTTGTACTCCATAACTACTGGAGTAACACTCCTCTTACTATGCATCCTCAACAATCCATCATCTTTCAAAGTCCATGTAATTAGGGATTCATACTCTCTCCCAACCATCCTTGCAGTATTCTTCTGCCAATGCTGCTAGTCTCCAGGTCTTCGTCTGTTACTTTGGCACCTAGACTGCAATCTCTCCCCTCACTACCTCTAAAACCTGATATTATACCTCTATTTAGGGGCTTTAGTGTTCATGTGCTGGTGACCTAATACTCAACCAGAGGTGGGGAACCAGTGGCCTCAAAGAGGAATCCCCCACCCCTGCTCAATCCGACAAGTGCTCCAACTTCCTTAACTCTAATGACCTACATATAACACACAGTTATACTTGATAGCTCAGCCTCATTAAACCATACAGCCTTGCTAAACTACAATTCCTGACCACAACCTTCCTAACTTTCCACATGGCTTACAACAAACCTGATTTATGTCCCAACCTTGACTTTCAGACTTGCTCTCTCTTTGTATTTCTAAAATCCATTTTTTCTGCTACTCTGGCTCCATAGCTGGTTTTGCCCCCTTCTGCCCTAGATCTTTCATTATTTCCAATCTGATAATCTCCAAATCTGGGTAACCGCTAAAATTTAATTCTTCCACTCCTATTCTATATCACCCATTACAAATTTTTGGTGCATATGTACTTAAAACAGAGTCCTCACTGCTCTGCAGTATTCAGATACTGAGCTGGAAGGGCCCTCAGTGCCCATCTTCCCAACTGAGACTCAAACAAGAGTTCTCTATACAATACACCTAACAAAATTGTAATGAGGAGGAATCCATTACTTTTTCTGAGGTAGAGCTTTCAATTTTGGATGACTCTAATTGTTAAGGATTTTTTAAAACAACTTTTACTCATTACCCCTAGCTTTTCTCCTCGAGGACAAACAAAACTAGCTGAATTCCTCTTTCATGTGATAGCCCTTCAAACATGACAGCTGTAATGTCTTACTTCAAGTATTTTATCAGCTATTCCTCCAAGAAATCATTCCTTCTAGACTATTTATTGACCCCCACAACCCATATTTTTGATTTACTCCTCCTTTATTAAAGACTGAATAGACTTCTTCATTTCTCCCTAGTTCTCAGCCATATAGCCTACTTCTCTAATTGACAAACTATTAGTCCACTAAAATTTTTGCTCCCATTCAAGCCTCCTGTGGTTCTCCCTCTCTCCATTCTCTCAGTCTTTTCCAGTCCAGTCAGGGGGCTGTTGCTACCATCTCTCCCTTCATTCACCTCACCCAAAGTCATCCATTTCCTTGCCAAGGCAAACCTCTCTCCATGCAGAAGAGTTGATCCTATTCATTTTGTCCCCTCCAGATCACCTTCTCTCTTATCCCCATTCTTTTACTTATCTTCAATCCCTGACTATAGGTTGCTTTCTAACTGCCTACAAACAGCTTATGGTCTCCCCCATCCTCAAAAAAACCCTTAACTTGGTCAGTCCATTGGGGCTATTGTCCCCCATCTTTCCTCTCCTTTTCATGGCTAAACTGTATGAAGGGGCTGTCTACACTCAGTGATTCTACTTCACTTCTCCTCATTCTCTTAACTCTTTGCAGTCTGACTTCGGACCTCCTCATTCAACTGCAAATTCTCTCCAAAACAACAATCATCTGACAAACCTAATGGTCTAATGGTCTTTGCACCATCTTGAACTCTCTGCAGTCTTTGACACTGTTGCTCTCTTTCTTCTTCTGGATCCTCTTTACCTTTCTAAGTTTTTGAGACTTAAATACTCATTCTTTCTCATCTGTGTATTGACAACATCCCCTACCTGCCACATTTGGAGAACATGATCCCATTCAGCAGAAACTCCAGTTCTCCCAAGTTCTCAGACACACATACTATCTCCTTGATCAATTTATGATCCCATGCTGTTCTCTCTCTCTAGCTCTTCTCCTGCTGGGCTGGACACTTCTCAATCACCTCTATTCAGATTACTTTCACATGTTTGTCCAGTGCTAACCTCTCAACTTCCATTCCTATGTTTCCAATTGTCTAATGATACGTCTCAACCTGCTATTTCATAGCTATCTCTTAAACTCAATAAACCCCAAAATGAACCCAGTATCTTTGCCCTTCAAACTTTTTCCTCTTTCTAACTTCCCTATTACTATCCAAAGCAACATAAATCTTCAAGTTACCCAGACTTACAACCCACGTATCATTCTAGACACTCCACACTCACCTTCCGTATCCAATTGTGTACCAAGTCCTATTGTTTCCACTTTCTTTGCCTTGGAAACATCTCCAGTATACTTGCTTCTCTGACATTGGAAGCGCATTGATTCAGGCCTCCATCTCATGCCTGGGCTACTGCAACAGACTGCTGGGTGGTCTCCCTGCCTCAAATCTCTTGCTACTCCAGTACACCCAACTACTCAATTGTCTTATCTATCTACTACTTTCAAGTCGGAGTTCTTTAAAAAAGTTGCTCTCACTGCTTTTTCTTCAACTCCTTGCAATTTGGCTTTCTTTGTCTCTTCCACTCTTCTGCAATTGCTTTCTCAAAGGGATGCTATGGACCTAATAATCTTAAAATCCTATTATCCCCACTGAATGAACCTTACATCTCCACTTTAGTTTCAAAGATACCATCTGCCTTTTTTTTGTTATCCTATCATCCTCCTCTCAAATCCCTTAATATGAATGCTCCAAAGTATAATACTTAATACCTTTATTTCCACAGCTTTAACCAAATACCTTTAGCTAAATGACTCAAATATTTCTAGTTCTAATTGCCTGGCAAACCTGTACCTCCAAATTCCTATATGACTCCTCCACCTGGATTTCCCATTGAATTCTCATGGTTAATGTGTCAAAACTGTTGTCTTCTCTATCACACCAGCTCATCTGTAAGTTTCTTCACTTTCTGGAATCTCCTTACCCTAAAACATCTTAATACATCCATGCCTGTTTATGCTGAATATATCCTCTATAAAGTTTATCTTACTTCATTCTCCTCCTAACTCCCTCTGCCTTTCTGGACTTCAAAATTATTCCTTCTCTATTGCTGGGTAACCCTGAAACTTCCCTCAGTGTCTGGTGACTCTTTACCTATCATTTCTGTGGCCAGCTCACCCTGAAACATCCCAAAGGTCTTCCCTTTTCTCTCACTGCTGAGTTACTTCTGGACTTTATTTGTCCAGAAGCAAGCCCAGGCTGGCTTGACTTCAAAAACATGCCCCAAGTGTGGAGTATTTCCCCAACATCGCTTTTCTAGCTCCTGTTTGTATTGCCTCCCCCATTATAATGTAAACCTCCTTGAGAGCAGGGACTGCCTTCCTTTATGCTTATATTTGTATTTCTCGTGCCTTATTAAGCATATTAACGAACATATTAAGCATTTAATAAATACTTGTTTCCTTCCTTCCACAGAAACCTTTTCTCCTACAGACCCATTTCTCTTACGTCTGGCACCATCACTACCCCCACCTCTTATCCCCTCTCCCATTAAGACACCGAATCCTTTCAATTGTACCCCAACATCCCATATCTATTATATCCGCTATTTGATATCACCAATGGCTTTCCATTTTCACAGACTATTTCAACAGCCTCCTAACATAACCTTCCTGTTTTCCCCTACTCCCAGGCCCCCGCCCCCGATGCCAATGACTATTATTCATACGTGGTCACAGTCCACTCAAAGGTCCTACTGTAAACAACACGTTTCTAATTTAGTATGGCATTTTAGATACTTCCTGACCTTATCGCATAAGAATAAATCTGGTTCGTGCACTTCATGTTCCAGCCAAGCCGAACTCATGTTGTTCCACTTACGTATTTTTCTAGGTTCTTGCCTGATGAATTCCAATGAACATCAATTCAACGTTGCTTCTTACAGAGGGCAATCCCTCTATTTGTAATTATAACCTGTACTCCCACCCAACTCAGTTCAGATTACACCTAACTTGTTATCTTTCATGTAGCAATTGTACTGTCTACAATATCGTACATGTCATGAGCTAATATTGTACTTTAAACTTCACTGGGACTGGCGATATTTTATCTAAATGTCTAGTCCTCATGCTCCATGTTCTGTACATAAGAGGAATCTAATGCTTTAGTTAGACTTATCCATCCAGATAAATAATTTCAAAGGTTCAATTGCACCATCTTAGCTATAGACAAAAACAAAGCACTGAAATGAATACGGAAGAGAGGCCAAAGTTTTTTTTAACAGAATCTTGCAATTCTGAGATGTGACAGCACCAAATAAATGTTCATGATAATAGCAGAGCCATCCTAAATAATACATTTGTACCATGTAAATTTTCAGTAAAAACAAAGTTAATGTTTTTGCTTATGAGGTCATTATTTAAAACTTAAGGTATAGAAATGTGAAAAACAAAAAAAAATAGTGTGATAACTTTGTAACAAATCAATTTTCGGGAGAAACAAAATCTGTTCTTATATGTAAACTTTAGTATCCAATCACTCATCTACGTACAAAAATGAACAAACCAAAAGTAGCTAGAAGCTTTAAAAAGGGTAAAACAGTTCATGAATCATTTCAAGGAAACACTAAAACAAAATCAAAGCTAATAGGAAATGAATAGTAGCAATTTAGATGAAATGTTTTTCAAGTTTTACAGAATGTTTACTCACATTCAACCTCCACAATAATCTCATGAATTATTTTGTTGTTGTGCAGTCATTTCAAATACGCCTGATTTTTTTGACCACATTTGCAGTTTTCTTGACAAAAAAAACTAAGTAATTTGCCATTTTCTTCTCCAGCTCATTTTACAGATAAGGAAACTGAGGCAAACAGGGTTAAGGGATTTTCCCAGGGCTCTACAGCTATGATGTATCTGAGGAAGAGGTGTCTTTCTGATTCCAGATCTACTCTATACCAGTATCTGCCCTATTTTGTAAGTTGAGCAAACCAAGTTTCAACAGAATAAAGAGGATCTGCCTTTCATCTTGCAGAACTGAGAATCAAACCCAAGTCTTTTAACAAGTCTAATTTTCTTCATGTAAAGAACAGAAAATTTTGGGCCAACTACACCTTGATGTGACAGGAAATAAAAATAAAATAAAACTTTAAGTAAACAGATTCTGAGAGTTAATAATAAGGATAATTTCCCATGCTTTGAGTTAATTCAATACCTATCTTGACAATATAGCATTTAATTTGAAACAATTTAAACTCTTAAGTTTTGGCTCATATTGTCTTTAAAGCCTTCTCTCCTTCTAATAGTCTTAATAACAGAATTTAAAAAGATGACACCAAAGCTAAGAAGAAAAGAGAGTACTCCTGTAAAGGAAGTTATAACTGATCTGGGTTTTAAGAAAACCAAACTATCATATGGAAAGCTTAATTTCAGGTAGTTTCCAGATAAGAAAATGTCACCTCTAGAAACAAATATAAACTTTAAATAAATCCAAAAACAGGATCACAGATTATATATTTCAAGCTAGAAGAGATCTTAAAAGCTACTGAATCAAACACTTCATTTCACAGATAATAAAGATGGAAATAGTCTGCATTCACATAGCACTTTAATGTTTGAAAAATGTTTTATATATATTATCTTCATTTGATTCTCACAACTATAAAGCAGGTGTTATTTACATATGAGAAAATAAAATCCAGAGAGATTAGGTGACATTACTAAAAAGAGGAAAGTAAGATTTGGATCCAGGTCCTCTTGACTTCAAGTCTAGAGCTATACTCACCTATATCTGATGACCTCTAACTCTTGTTAAATTGAACAAAATGTTTATCATAGAAAAAGAGTAAGTACAAGAAGTCATCACAGTGATAGTTGAGCCTATTAGTATTTTTAAGTTTGTTACAGAAGGGCAAGACACCAAGATTTACTCTTCTCTCTTCCTATCATGCCTAAGCTTACTACATTATATCAATTTTATAGGAGAAAAACTGTTCACTTGTAATTTAAACCTCAAAGTGAAAACTTTAATAATGTCTTGTATTTATTTTAAAATACTGAATTATAACTTCAGGATTATAAAAAGGAATAAAAATTCATTGAAATTTGCACTTAAATTGAGAAAATAAGGCTCATGCTGTCCTAGGTTTTGCTAAGGATCTGCTACAAAATCCCTTAGTCCGGCAGAAATAGGTTTCAGGTGTCATTTTGGTCTTAAGAAATGGTATTTAAAAAGTGCCAATGCTAACATTCTTTGCAAATAAACAAAAAAGTAGTTATACTTTATAAGGCCTCATATTTTAAGAATAATTTATATCAGATTTTAAAATAAAACTAACATATTTGGTAGTCATCTTACATCATCAGTGTCTTTAACTCGAAGTATCTGTTCTCGAAGATCTTGTAAATCATTAAATGTGGATTGTGCTGTGATGGAGTAGACTAATGCAAAGCCTTGTCCATTTTTCATGTACAAATCTCTCATTGCCGTAAATTGTTCCTGTGGTGGAGGGAAAAAGCAGAAAAACATAATATTTTCTCAACAACTAATTTGACTTCTCTAGAGTTATCAATAAAACTGCATGAATCACTAAAACTAAGATCATACCATACAATATATCTTTAAAATCTGAGAATGAATTTTTGAAATAATATTTTATATGTAAATCATACAACAAAGTTGAAATTGATTATGTAACAGGAAGATACTTGAATGGGGAGCAAATATCTTTATCTCCAAAAGCATTTATTTTAAATGTACCTATAGCTTAAGATCATTAGGATTAAAGCAACTTGACAATGCTATTTAAATACCTAACAGCCACTATGTGGCAAGTGTAGTGAAAACTATACCTAAGGACTGTTAGACACCAAGCCATACCCCATAGACCACATCTGCCATTTCACTTAGAGAGAAGTACAAGTGGATATGAAAGAAATGAAAATATTTAGATAACTGCTTTGTCAAAGGCACAATGAAGTAGGTGGTATGGGTATATTATCTCTCTACTTGACAGACAGGACCACTGATACCAAATCCAGTACTTTTTTAACCCTAACACCTCCAACTATACTAGCAAATTTATAGCTCCATTACATTTTCACTTTTAACAATAAGGACAAATCAGTCACTCAAGACCTTGCTTCCCAACAGGATCATAGTTTTAGGATACATAGGGACCCTGGAGTTCCTTAGCAGAACTGTAATTCAAACCATGGTCTGTGGACCCCAAAGTCCAACGAGTCTTACTTCTAGGTATTTTCCCTTTTAGTAAAATGTACTCTTATTACATAAAGATTTTTTTGACTTGTATAAAAACATTTTCTGTTCTAACACCGAATGTCCTATCTTTACTACAAAAATACTATGAAGAAAATACCTAAAAAAACAGGCAAAGAACCTGAATTATTTCCTACTTAAGAATTCTCAGCATAGAAAACTTTTCTTTCCAAAGCTGATCAAAACCATCTATGAATTAGAGGAGAAGTCCTGGGCCATACAGGCTGAGGCACAAAGTGCTTAAAAGTAGAGGATCAGTGAAATGGCTTAAATCTACTCCAGCACAATTAGTTTCCTTTATAATCTTAAGTATTTTATGCATTTAAATACACTGTTTTGAGAATGGGTCCAGAGGTATGACGTGACTAGCAAACAGGTCCATGAAAAAAAGGTTTAATACTGGTCAATGTAAGAGGCGGAATTTGAACTTAATTCTAAAAAATAAAAACACCCCATACCGTTCCTGCAGTGTCCAAGATTTCGAGCATGCATTGTTGAGCATCTACTTCAACTTGCTGTTAAAGGAAAAAAGTAAAAACAAAACTCAGTTTTATAAAAATTATTTCCACATATATGATAAATCATTTATTTAGCACTTACTATGTGCATAAAAATAAATCCAACAGTCCCCGAGTCCTCAGAGAACTTCTATTCTATCAGGGTAAATACATACACATAAGCATCTACAAAAGAGATTAAAGGCAAGGCGGGAACAGGTCTTGCTATATTTTTCTATATAATCAGGAAGTTAACTAACAGCAGAAATACCAGCTAAATTGTAAAACTATGTTAATAGTCTTGTTTACTCACTGTATTTAGAATACTTAGGAACCATATTTAGTGCATTTTTTTTAGGGGCTAGGAAAAGGAGGAGGGAAAATATATCATCAAACACAGTATTTCCTCCCTTTTAATATGTCTTCTCTATATCTATCGGGTGAGCATGTGAAAACTGTCTATAAACTTCTAATTAAACAACAGTTAAAAACAAGGGGGAGAGGGGAATAAGACAGTTGTTGGGTGGTCCAAGTTCCAGATCTTCACTAAATATAAACAACGATTTGTTAATACCCCATGAAGACCACAAATAGCACAATCCACTTTCAGCAGGAATTACATCCCACTTAAGCTATTTTATACAGCTTAGTATTTTGCCAGTTTAATTTATGAAGAACATCTGTATTTAAAGATCTATTATTCAAATCAGGTTAACCATTACTAGCTTTTCTGATGGAGCAGCAATGATTATTTTGAAGGGCAAATCTTGCTAAATACTAGAATTGTAAAAAAAAGTGAAATCATTTAAAAAAAATCACTCCATCTTTAAAACAAGGTTTTTACCTATAGTTTACCACCCCATATTTAATTCTGTTCATGCTGCTGCTCCTACGTATTCTTTTATTTTTGTGTGTGATTTTAAAATTATGAATACAACTTTGTAAAAGAGAATCTGAGGAATGAAACTAACTTCCCTGGGCTTTAGTTTCCTCATCTATAAAGGGAGGGAGAGTTGGACTAGATGCCTCTAACATCCCTTTTACAGAATTAGAGTTGTGGCTGTATGAGCCTAGTTCATAACAACTCCAACTTTTCTTATTTTTATTGAGACACTGTACACAGGATTTTCTTTCTTTGCAAAATCCTTAAGCATTTCCCTTCTCATCCCAAAGGAGGCAGTCAAAGAACACTAGCTACCCAACGAACCCTATTGCTACCACTGCTCTCCTTTCTCTTTATGAAGTACCCTTGGGTCCTGAGGCAGCTCTGGAAGGAAGAGCAGCTTCTTCCAACATTCACTAAGCACCTTTGTGTCAGGTGCTACATAAAACAGCTAACAGTGGATGGTGATGCTGTTGTCTTTATGTTGTACTGACAACTCAGGATGTTTACAATTGGTAAAGATCTGTGACTCTGATGACCTAGCAATTGTCTTAGCCAAAATGAAACCATCCCTGCCCTCAAGGAGCTCACTTTCTACTGCGGATGTACATAAATATGAAAAGAATACAAGACAACATGTACATATTTAAGGAAATTCCAAATAACTTTCTGTGGGCAGGGAAAGGACACACAATCAGCTGAAGGAGAGCAGGTTAGATAACATACATGTACACTGTAGTTGAGCTGTGAAAGAAAAGCTAGAGACTCTACAAAGGCAAAGGTAAGGGGGCCTGGAAACACTGATGAATAATTTCCTCACCTTGTTCAGAGGAGCTGGCCACACTATTATGTAATAGCCAAGTGTGGTGAGAAGTGACTGTCTCACCACCACTGCTTAAAAATCCCAACATTCTTCCTAGTCCATCATAGCTTAAGAGTTTGTGGAGACAACATGGGAGTATCTCACCTCCATTTAAAAGCAAAACCAAAACCTCATTAAAAAATTCTAAACATAAACACACACACACACACACACACACACACACACACTTCCATACACACAGCAGAACACAAAGAAACTTCTAAATGAAACCACAACCTCCATTTCATACTTTCTTCTTAAAAAAGAATACAGTAAATCTTACGCTATTTTTATAAACACCCTACATGTCTGTGTTTCCTCCTTTTTCTTTCTTTTGTATCGCTACCCTTGTCTCCCCAAAGAGAAATAAGAGGAAAAAACATGTAACAAATAAACAGCGCCAAGAAAACAAATCCAGTGACCGTGTTCAAAATGCATGCTCCTGCACCTTGTGCCCATCCCCTCAGCCCGGAGGGAGGTGACATGGCTAGTCACTGCACTGATCTTTTACAGCATTTTGGATTTACTCTATTACTTTCATTGTAGGTTGCTTTTTCTCCTGGCTCTGCTCAGTTCATTTATTAGGCCGAGCACACTCTTAAACTTGCCTCTTTTGTAAATTGCATCCTATTACAGTCACAAGACATACTTTGTTTGGCCATTCCTGAATAGTACAGTAAGTAATCTAAGGCACAACGAGGCAGCTCTTTGCTTTTCTTGTTTCCTCCTTTCATAATTAGGAAATTTATTGTTAGTGATCATCCCTCCCTCCAATGATAACCCCTCTCCCTAATCCTGGGCTTGATGGGCTTGATGTAATTTTGTGTATGTTTTTTTCAAACTTGCCTTCATTCATTTCACATAAAACATAACTGAGCGTCTTGTGACACTCCCTCTCCCTCCATAGCTATATATTCTTCTTCACACATACTTCAATGGTGACAAGAGTGTTTCTAGGATCTTTTGGGGGTCGGGTAGGGGGTGGCGAGAAGAGTTCGCTTTCTGTTATCAGGTATTTTACATCCCTTCCCCTTCCATTTTGATTTTCTAATGTTTCTTGCTTTCAGAGAGTACAATTCTTGGGTAAAGTTAACCATTTTCTCTTCTAATCTTCTTATTCTCTCATCTTTAAGAGTTTTTATTTCATTTTTTATTATCTTTAATAATTTCTTCTAGGTATTCAAGTAAACCTTGTGGAAATTCCATATTCAATTTGAGTATGGGCATGTACCTTTTCTAGTTCCTTCTTCTAATGGATAAAGGGACAGCAAAAAATGAGAAACACTTCTGCACCAGAGATAACCAAATGGAAAGTGACATACTTTCTTTATTTCTTGTACTTCACTCAACATAAAACGAATTCTTCTAGAAACATTCCATATTCCAGTGATGAAAAACCTGTCTTATTCAGCAAGAACCAGTAATCAATAATGTCCTTTGCTCATCTAATTAATTTTCACTAATCAACTTTGCCTAGTCATCATGTCTACTTTGTAAACATTAAACATAAAATCGGAATCAAGTGTTAACTGAAGTATAAAGCAAAATCACTCTGAAAAACTTTGTGGAGACCTTTGAATCGTCAAAAGCAGTTAACTTCTGCCTACCTTTCTATATGAATCTTCTATCGTAGGATCATATTTTTCAACAAATATTCCTTGAACAAACTGTACAGTCTGAAAAACAATCAATTCAATTAGTTATTTGAGTGTAGCGTGTATGAAAGAAGCAGGATGCTGTCAAAAAACTGGATGGTTCCTGTCCTAAAGGAGCATTCTACCAGAGGGCAGGGGAGGGTTATAAAAATTATAATCTATGATCTGTATGACAAGAAAGGAGATGATCTTGTCACACAGCAAAAGAGACGAGTATTGCATTAGCTTCTATGAAATAATGAAAAAGTCAAGAGAAATGCATTACTTACTACCCAGACGTAGTAAGTGACAGAGGTAGGATTCAAACTGAGGTTCTCTTAACCTAAAAGCCAATGTTCTTTCTTCACTGAGTCTGGAAAACAGCTTTTCAAAGTAGGGTGGCTTTTTTTTTTTTTGGTGAGGGGGAGGGATGGGGAGCCAGGAAGCTCAGAAGTAGAGAAAAGTGATTTCTAGGAGTAAAAATCACCTTCTCTTAAACCGTTTTCCCCCCTCAGTCAATACCACTCTTGGGCACACAGATAATATTTAAGCACTTAACTGCAAAGTCAGTTAATAGATTTGGATGAGCAGGATGTTGCACCATGGAACACTGGGTTCAGACGTAAGAGGACCTGGGTTTAATTCTTGACTCTGTCACTCATCCACTAAGTGACCGTGGGAAACTCTCTACCTTTCTGAACCCATTTCCATTATCTGTATGATGAGGGGGTTCTAAACCCATGATCCAATATGATTTGTGTTAGAATCTTTTATTTAAGTAATCATTTGTAGACTTCCAATAGTTAGACAAAAAACCATCCCTATAACACATACACTAATACTGACTTTTTTCTACTAGTATTGTTCTATGGGTGAAAGTTCATGTGCATTAGATGGTCAAGGATCCTATTCTTTTCCCTCTTGTTTAAATAAAATTTTAATGTGTTAAGTTTAAGTAAACTGACTACCAGAAACTATCCCTCTACTTCTCGTGATTAATAAGAAAAATTAAAAACCCAGGCACTTATTTTTGGACCCCTTGGTTTTCTAAATTCCGTTATCTAGATACAAAAGCTTGCTTTTGAGTGTAACAAAAACCAAGTAAAAAAAATGGGAAACATACACAAATATTTTAAAAATTATTCATGAATGATAAGGAAAAACACACTTCAACTCCTAACTTTCTTAACCATGCTGTCAGGAACTTGAAAGCTCAGTTATGGAGATATTGAAGGCTTCAGATGATACATAGATCATACATTCACATATAATCAAAATTTGCTTTTAAGAGAAAAAGAATTCAGAAAAATGTGATTGCTATTCATCTTCTGACATTCGCCAAAAACTTGATCTGACAACAACTGAATGATAAACAATCAGAAACTTTAAAGTTCGCCATTAAGTAAAAACAAACACTAATCCTAAACTTCAAAAGACAGTGTTTCAAAATCAATCTGTTCCAAGACAAACAGAACTACTCACCAGGGCAGACTTTCCAACACCTCCTGAACCAAGAACAACTAGCTTGTATTCACGCATGGTGGAAGGTTGTAGTCAACACTTCAGTATCTAAAATCCAAAAAACCCACTGTTTAAAAGCATATACAAACAGTAACTTGCTATTCATATGTACTTTGTTATAATTTTAATTAGCTTCTTCACTCAAGACAAAGGACATGAACTTCAGCTACAACATGACCTTGCAATTTGAAAAAAACCTCTTTACTTTGGCAATAATGGTAATAAACTTTGGGTCCTTGCGAAACATCAGCTGAGAGAAAGAACCCCTTCTATTACAAAAAATGATTCTAATGATCGATAATATTCTCATTATACAGCTCTCAGGTTTTAAACAAACACTGCCCCCACCCCAAATCAACAAAAATTTTCTCGACTTAAATGTTAGCAAAGCCTCGATTGGGATTACTCAGTGAAGTTGGGTTATCTGAGGAAAGAAGTTTTACATGCAAAATTACCACTATTTGTATTACCAATTGAAAAAGGGAAATGAAATTATCACTGAAAATCACCTCACAGGAATCTTACATTGATGACCTATGACATAGGGTATTATATACGATGCCACTGCTCATTTGGAAAATGGGGTAACATCTGACCTAGAATCAAAATAATAATGAGGCCCATTACGATTAACTTTGTAGAACTCAACTTTCCCTATACCAAGTCCTCCTTACAATAACATGCTGGTTTAGATAGACAAAGATGAAAAAACGGATTACAGTATTACATTTATAATCAAGTAAGCATATATATATATATATATATATATATGTAGCTTTATTTACTTGCAATACAAAGGTTTTGGATATTTCATTAATTTTTCACAAAGGTCCTCAGACTTACAGAACAACGTCAAATTGTTTTGCATATTATCCTCCAAATATCATTTCTATCATGTTGACAACTGCAGGGAGCACCAATGTTTCTCCTATTTAATGAGGCTTTGTTAACTCTGAATAATTTTGTAAGCAAGCATCTTACATGATGGAAGCAAATCTTTTAGTATCTGACATAGTTCTAAAAAGTTTGGGTTTTGCTTATTTAAAATATCTTAGAAAAATGATCTTGCCAGTGTCACTTCAACTGATTAGATTTCATGTGCTCTGCAGCTAAAACAGCAAACAGGGAACTCTTAAATCCAAAATGATTATAACTTGTCTTGAGTTATTTCCATTAAAAAAGCAATTGAAGATTCTTTTTCCTTTTTTGAGGAGGGTAATAGTGGAGAAGATATCAGTTTATTCTTTTGTACTTGCCAAAATTAATGTTGAGAAAAATACATTTAATCCTTCTAATTTTCATGCAATGATTTGATAATTTGTGCATACAGCATTAAAATAAGCAATTTGAAACATCTGTCATATTAATGAAGTTTTTTTTAATTAAAAAAACAAAACAAAACATGAGTGACTTTAGGTGGGAGCTGTACCTAAAAATATTTAAGGATTTTGCCCACATCTGGCTTAAAGTGAATACTGACCCAGGAGTTATGAATCCTGGGTTAGTCCTGGTTTTGCCACAAACCACCTTAGGAATTCTCAGGAGAAAAGGTAGCATGGAGTAGCCAATCAAGCTTTGCACCTAGAATTAAGAACTGGGTTTTAATCTTGTCTCAGATATTTTCTTGTTGTTCAACTCGGCATAAGTCACTTAAAATTCTGTCTTGCCTAAATTTCTTTATTTATGAGATCTTATATGTACAACAGACAGTCTAGGGTTTATAGAAGGTACTGATCTCTCAAAAGGTAAGAAAAATCCAGGTAAGATAAATAAAAATAAATAAAATAGTTAGTCACTATTCCCTGTGCCTCAGTCTCCTTATCTGAAAAGAAGGGGTTAGGATTAGCTATCTAGGGCTTCTTATAGCTCTAACATGCTATGGCATCTGTTTCAACATCTCCTATCCACACAATATATTAACAGGAATTTATTATTAAGACATGTTAAAAAAAAAAGAAAGTAGATAATGGTACAAGAAAAGGGAAAGAAGAGATAGTAAAATATTGCAGAGAGGAATCTGGACCAACGAATCTGCTGCCAAAGCTACCACCCATCATTCACTCTTTGAAGTTCCTTAGCTTTAGATCCTGACTCTTTCTTAATTGGGGAAGAAAGTCATAAAAAACCTCAGTGGCCAACCTAGTTCAATACATACTTGAAACATGCTACAAAATACAGGCCCAGTCTTTGTCCAAAGACTTCCACTTTAGCTAACTCTAATTGTTAGGACTTTTTAATTACACCAATGATTTTCATTATGTCATTAATTTGCCTATTTGCAACTTGTAATTTTACTCTTTCCAATGACCCCAAGCAAGCCACTCTCTGGAACTCATCTGAAAAAAATGGATCTAAGTGGAATTCAATTTAAAGACAAACTATGTTCAGTCCAGAGGTCAATTATTACATTTCAAACTTGGGCAAGCCATATTGCTTATTTGCCTGTGTTAAAAAATAAACTTCTAGAAAAGTCCACCTTTATGCCTGTCCTACTACGGTCCCTCTTTTCTTTACAACTAATATATTCAATGTGTACTCTATTATTTTATACTTATTACTTTGGTTTGTTCAAGCTAATTCCTATTTATCTACTTCAAGTGGATTAGAGCTACTCAGAAAAGCACATGTTTTCTCATTCTGTTAAATTCTTAAAAACCTTTAGTCAAAACTTATAGAAATAGGTGTTCAGTAATGTTCTACATCATTTATTTACTGAGTTTAGAACACTGAATTTTTAAAATTGCCCGAAAAGGGGCATTTCCCTTGGGAAAAAAATGAAAACTTAATAGTTCATGGATTGTGATGACTTCTAATTGTTGCTGCATTATTTCCTGAAAAGGAGAGGCAGGCAGTGGGGTTTAACAGATCAAGAACTGGATTGTTACAGTTCTAAAAAGCAGCAAAAAGTTACCTCTCCAATTATACCACTAGTTAATAAATGGCAATAATGACTACACAGTATATAAAATAGACCACAGTAGAACCACTGGAATATTTGATGGCCACATAGGAAACTTTTCTATTTAAAAGACATGAAGGGTAATAGAAATAAATTAGAGGAACATGGAAAAAATTACCTGCCTTATCTATAGATAGGAGAAAAGTTTGTGACGAGAGATAAGCTCACTGGTGGGAAATATGGACAATTTTGATTATGTAATATTAAAAGTTTTTTGCATAAACAAAATCAAAGAAGTTAAAATTGGAAGAAGAAAAATGAGGTGGAAGGAAAAATTTTACAGCAAGTTTGAGAAACATCTCATTTTTAAAGATACTTAAGGAACTGAGTCCAATTTCTAGAGAAAACTGAATCCCATGAAGGACACCAGCTATAACATGAAAAGAACCACCTTAGGAATTCTCAGGAGAAAAGGCAGCATGGAGTAGCCAATCAAGCTTTGCACCTAGAATTAAGAACTGGGTTTTAATCTTGTCTCAGATATTTTCTTGTTGTTCGACTCGGCATAAGTCACTTAAAATTCTGTCTGCCTAAATTTCTTTATTTATGAGATCTTATATGTACAACAGACAGTCTAGGGTTTATAGAAGGTACTGATCTCTCAAAAGGTAAGAAAAATCCAGGTAAGATAAAGGGAACCTAGTATCTACAATTTAATCCTAACTTTGTTAATAGTTATGAGGAATAAAAAGGAAAGGTATTTTAAGAAATATAAATGGTTGTATAATGAGCTTGAGATTTTAAAGAGCATGAACAACAACAAAAGAAAGACACAACATAAAAGTCAAAAATAAAGTGGCACAAACCTACACAAACACTGTTTAAAACGGCCAGTGAGGTGGGGTTTTAAAAAAAGGTGCATTATATTTTAAAAGTTATAGTATTTTCAGTGATCCCAAAACACGGAAAAAGCATACCTCTCATAACAATCTTCCCAGGGTTGCTGTCTGACCATGAATCATAGCCCAATGTTCTCAGAATCAAATTTACAAATCAGCTAAATTGCAACGTAAAGACAAATGATGGGCATAATCAGGTTGTTACTAATTGTGATTCAAGAAAAAGTGCCTTAAAATACAGTTAAAGAGAGATATTTTTATAACTGGAAAAGAAGGTGTGATAACCACAGAAAAAGAATGAAGAAAAAAGAAATCTCAATCCTTCTATTACAGTATGTCAGAGAAGCTAAAGGAGTAAAAGGGAAAGTTTCTAATTCTCTGCATAGTTCTATGAAGAATGTTTAAAAACAAAACAAAACAAAACACAAGAAATGCAGTTGACTTTTTAAGTAAACTGTCATCCACTTTCTTCTGCAACCAAAGCATTGATTAAGGGCTATTACATATTTGACCTTATAAATGAGCCTGTCCTAATCTATCTGGGTATTTTTGGATCCTAGTTTGATAGCTTCTATCACCTTCATGGATTGATGGGTAACCTAAAATTCAACTTTAATGGGAAGAAAGGACCACCTGCTATTTAAGCCTTTGCACCTTGGTCTCCCCGCAACCAATCCTGCTACAGCAGAGAGATCAACCACATGGCAGCCACAATACTCCCAGTGCCATAGAACCAGATTACAAAGTGAATGGGAAATACTTAACAAAATGACTAACAACATGCGGCTTCTGCTGGCAATTGACCCTATTTCTACAGGGATCTGTCCTGTTGCACCACTATTCTTTATTCTTACTCTTTTCAATAGTTTAAAGATAGTATCCACACCTATATTCTTGATTTAAGGCTATTACTAGGATCTGGTCCCAACAATTATCCCTGGTTTTTTTTGGGGGGGGGGGAGGTCCTCCATGTAACTCTCCTCATCTAATTGTAAAAAAGCATAAAATAGGGACTGTGCTAACGCCCTGGGGGATCCCAGGTTAAGTAACCAAGTTCCCACCCCCTCCACCTTCTATATTTGCTACTGTCAAGGGGCCAAGAATCTATACCAAAGATAATGTCTAATTTGGAGTCAGAAGACACAGATTTAAATTTCAGCCCTGTTACTTGCTACCTGTATACCCTTGAAGAAAAGTCCTTTAATGCTCAGTTTCCTAATAGTGCGATCTGTAAAATATCCCATCTCTAACAATACAGTTTAACTCAAAATATTAGAAAAAACAATTGAGTTGTTTTAGTCATATTTACTGTCAAATTTAAATGGCAAAAAAAAAATTCCATTTAAATACCCGTTACTCTTGCCTCTTCAACAGCACTATAATAAATGTAGAAGTTATGAATGTTTTGGTAACCCAAGCAATTTCACAAAGCTCCAAAGTTGTTCAGATTTCTGCAACACATGCTCTAATTTTAAGTTATAAAGGGTGATGAAAATACTAAGTTAAAACACTTAACTACTGGTTCCAACTGTTGGCTGACAGTTCTCTCACTGTACACTTTTTATACATGAAGGCTCTGGAGAGTTGATTTCTCCTTTCCGCCTCCAACCCCCAAAGTAGTACTTTAGCAGCTAGGCAAGACTGTGTTTCCTCCCCAACATTAGTTAAATTTCAGTCAAATTCCAGAAATATCTAGTACTAGTCTAGAGGGTTCAACAAATATGAAGATGGAATTTTGAGGGGAGAAGACAAAAGGAACAGAACAAAAAGATTTAGAAAAAAAAAAGACTGGAACAGTAACCTCATTGATGTAAGAAATTCCTGGTGAGGGAACTACTTACCAAAGCAGGTTGGCATCTGTTTGCAACTTATAACCTTAGGGAGCTTTCTAGGCACTGATGTTATATGCCTTGTCCAGAGGGTTACAAAGGCAAATATTGGGTCAAGATGCTGGCACTTTAGTCTGAATGAAGCTGTTTTCTTCAATTGTTTTACTACAATGCCTCTTATAAGCATCAGCTCACAATCTAAAATTTTTTTTAAATACCTTTAGTCAAAATGTGAATCATAAAATTTACCAAAATGCATTAAAGTGATTTGTTATCCACTTCTTTTGAGTCATCTACCTTTCTGATCAGGACAAGTAATAACCATCTCCAACCTTCAATACATTTTGCTGAGATATGATGAATTAGATTTTAGGAAATCTTTTATAATTAGGCCCCATTTTCCAGTTTTGTTAATGCAATCACATCTCCATACCATTTCTGTTACTGTTAATTTCAATATAAGGTTTTATTTAATTTATAATTTTAATATACATAAAATATAAATTTTAATTTCAATAAACAATGTGATGAATGTGGAAAAACAGCTTAACAAATCTCTAAAATGATTCTCTAGATTAGCAATGCAGTTTGTGATAATAACGAAGACTCCTTCAAATGAAGGTTGCTTCTTTTGAAGACAAAGTAAATTTTTGGGTCTTCAATCACCCTATTACTTTTTAACATTCTTTCAATGTGAAACACTTGTAGAAATTATCAGCGTATATTAAAACTTTAAAAAACACTTTCTTAATAGTATTTAGACCCTAAATGGATTAGTCAAATTTGTATTTTTACCTTACAAATCCTTATGTAAATTCTGTAGCTTTACTTTCTTTTTCACCAAATCAGTTTCTTGTGATCTCAGTCAAAAAATTCGAGTATTTTAACTTGAATGTTTTAAGAATCAAAGAATTTTGAAGCTGAAAGGGATCTGAATAGCAAATTAGTCCAATCCAATCACAAAAGGAATTCTAACAAGAATAAAGCCCCAAGTGGTTGTCCTGCTCCTGAAGACCACAAAGGACAGGAGACTCACCAAGAAAACCCACCCCTGGGGAGCTTTGTTAGGACCCTTTTCATAACGTCAAACCTATACTGGCCTCTTTGAAAATTTGCTTATGGTTTCTGGTTCTGCCCTCTGTCCTCATGACAGCCTATCAAATGCCTGATGACAGCTGTCATATGACATCCTCTTTCCTCCTCCCGGCTATGTAGCTCTCCAACCTATGCTTTTAGTCAACCAGTTCTGAATGAATCTTATTGTATTAACTTCCCTTGGTGACATTAAAAAAAAAATTCCCAATGGTCTTCTAAGGCAAAAATGCCTTCCACATTCAGAGAAAGAACTATAGAATTAAATCGCAGAATGTAGTAGATCATTTTGTGTGTGTGTGTGTGTGTATTATGTTTTAGTTTGTTATATGATTTTTCCCATTTATTTTAGTTTTTCTAGACAGCATGACTATAACGAAAATGTATTCAATAGGAGTGTATGTGTAGATCCTATATAGAATTGTATGCCATCTTAGGGAGGGAGGGGGTGGTGGAGGGTAGGTAGAGGGAAAAAAAAATCTAAGTTTTATGATAGTGATTATAGAGAATTAAAAATAAATAAAATGAATATACTAAAAATAAAACTTCCCTTGGTTACTATATTGAGCCATTTCTCCTGCTTTTACTTCAAGTTCATCTCTTCCCAATCGACACCATAATTAACCAACTCACCTCTCTAAACTCCTTGTCTGACAAAAGCTCTGATGAACAAAGTTTCAAGTCAGAGTTAGGCTACCCAGAGACATGACAAATTTATGTTTTCTAACCTCAACAGGTCCCACACTGAAGCAAAACTATCCTTTCGCTCCTAATTGCTTTTCTTCTTCAAATCTTAGGTGAATCTCAGTCACACCTCAGCCCTCTGTAATCTGGCTTCTGACCCCATCACCCAACTGAGATTCTCCAAGTACTAACTCATTACTGAACTGTCAAACCTGATGGTCTTTTCTCAGTTGTCCTCCTTCTTAAGCCCTTTGCATTATCTGATACTGATGACCATTTTCTTCCTGGATACTTTATTTTCCCCACTATTTGACAAGATTATACTCTCTCTGAGGATGTCATCATCCATATTATGGCCCTTCTGGCTATTCCTCTGTCTTGGAGTCCCCCTTTTCTCTCTGAATTCTTTACCTCAACTCTGAGTGTCCTCCTCTCCCTGAAGTTGTATGACTTATACATGTGAACATACTGATACACACATTGTCTCCCTTGACAGAACATAAACTGGAGAATAGGGGTAGTTTCAGTTGTACACTTCAGAGCTTCAGAAAACACTCCCATGATTCACCCTGTGACACTCAGAAAGTGGGGGAAGATTAGGAATTATACAAGCTCACAGAGCTGTCCCCTTCATCTGGAAGAGCCCATGCAGTCCGAACAACTTTCTTGCTCCCTGCATTGTTTTTCTTCTAGGATCCTGCTAGCTGTAATGTATTGTTCTGTAAACATTATTACATGTGAATTGTAAATTTTACTTTGTTTTCAACTTTTAGTGGCAAAGAGTTAATAATAACTATCCATTTACAAAACATTTGCTAAAATAAATTTTGAAGAATGGGTAGAAGAACTAAATTGCCTAGCTTTTAAAGCTGACACAAAACTAGAATAGATGGGTAGGATGTGAATTTTATTTCTTCTTTTGAAAACTGTTAGTTCATATCCTTTTATCACTTATCAATTAAGGAATGTATCTTTTTTTAATGCATTTCTATCAATTCCCTACATGATCTTGGAAGCAGACCTTTATCAGAGATGTTTGTTACAATGACACCCCCACCTCAATTAGAACTGCTCCTCTTGTAATTCTGGCTGCATTGACTCTGTTTATAGTAAAGCTTTTTAATTAGGAAATTGAAATTGTAAGTTTTATCTTTTATAATCTTTCCCTTATTCAGTTAACAATTTCCCCCGTTGTCCATAGTCATGAAAGAAATCTTCCATTCTCTAATTTAAAATGTTCATGATCCATCTGAAGTTAACTGTGATATACTGATCTAAATCTCATTTCTGTAAGAATGTCTTCCAGGTTTCCCAAATGATATAATTTTTAAGACCAGAAAAACTGACTTTTGTGAGAATGTTGAGATTATAGTTACATGAAAAAGCCTATTGTGTCCTTCATGTTAGAATAACTTGGAGTTTTTAATCTCGCCTACCATGATTTATTTCACAAGTATGCTATTCTGGCATGAAATAGTACAAAGAGAACACTATGAAAGGAAAGAATTCTCACTTATTTCATTCTTCCAATGGTAGCAGAAGAAGAGATCACAGTGGAGAGAGCAAAGAGGCATGTAGCATTGTTGTCAGGTGGGATCTGAACTCAAGTCTTTTTGACTATTAAATAGGAGGTATCAAACGCAAGCCTGCCAAACAGATTAAAATGTAACTGGGAAAGGTTTAACAGAATTAAAAAATATGATACAACATAATGTTGATTTGAGTTTGACACCACTGTATCACATTATGCTGCTCCTTCATGTAGATATATGATGCATTTAGTAGTTATAGTCCAATTCCAGCTGTATTTAGGAAAGCCTTTTCACCTGTTGTACTCAGGCTCCTAATCCATTAAAAAAAGTAAGTTTTTCAGGGCTGCATCTCACATAGATCATATAAATGGGAAGAGGACCCACATGTACAAAAACATTTACAACACCTGTGTAGGTCAAGAATTAGAAATCGAGAGGATGCACATCAATTGGGGGATGACTGAACATGGTATATGAATGTAATGGCATACTGTTGTGCTGTAAGAAACGAGCAGGCAGCCTTCAGAAAAACCTGTAAAGATTTATATGAACTGATGCTGAGGTAAGCTGAACCAGGAGAACACTGTACAGTTACAGTCACATTGTACTATGACTGACTTTGCTAGACTAAGCTCTTCTCAGCTCCAAAATGCTTACGATGGAAAATGCCAAACACATCCAAAGAAAAAACTAAGGAGTCTGAATGCAGATTGAAGCATATCATTTGCTCTCTTTTTTGTTTCTTCTTTCTTGTGATTTATCCCATTGGTTCTAATTCTTCTTCACAACATGACTAATATGAAAATGTTCAATGTAAATGTATATGTACAGCCTATATCAGATTGCATGCCATCTTGGGAAAGGGGAAGAGAGGGAAGGCAGAGAAAATTTAAAACTCAAAAGCTTATGGAACTGTATAATGAAAACTAAAAATAAATAAACTAAAACTAATATATATATATATATATATATGTATATATATATACATATATATATATATATATCTTATAAAAAAAGGAAGTTGTATAACATGATCCCTAAAGTTCTCCTGAATTCTAAATTCCAGGATCAGAAGACTATGGTATAGCATGCATGAATTTAAAACATAACTTTCATAGGTAAATGAGAAGAAAATTTTGGGGCTGTATCTCTGAAAAAGGTCTCTGTGTTTAAGATATATAGGAAATGGCATCAAATTTATAAGAAATCATCCCCAATGAATAAATGGCCAAAAGACTTGAATAAGATTTTTACTGAAATTTAAATTTTTATTGAAATTTCACATTGCCTAGATTTCTTCCTACATCCCTCCTCATTCCAGTCATTCTTTATAACAGAATTTAATAAAGGGGGAAAACCCCCCAGTAGAACGGATCCACACATTCACAGAGACATTAAATACCATGTTCCACACCTGTGAATTCTGACATTTGCAAAGTAATTAGGAGGTTAGGAGAGCATCTTCATAGCTCTTCTTTGGGGCCAAGCTTACTCTCAATAATTTCAGAACACTGTTTTGTGGCTGTGTAGTCAGTATACAGTATTTTTCTGACTATGCTTACTTCATTTTTAAGTCTTTCCAAGCTTTTCTGTATGTCATGCTCTTCAGTTGTTATAATAATATTGTAACTGCCATTTTTAAATAGCCAAATGATATTTACTTATTTTGTTTCTTAATTATCACAATAAAGCACTGCTATAAATACTTTGGTGTAACATGGAGCCTTTCTGTCAATTACCTACTTGGGGCAAATGAAATCTCCAGGCTAAAAGGTATGGACATTTTGGTCATTTTATTTGTATATTATAAATTGCTTTAGATAATGGATGCAGCCAGTTCATAGATCCATCAAAACCACATTGGTATGCCTTACTTTCCACATTCCCTCCAACATTGTTAATCTTGCCTTTTGATAAGCAAACAATTTCAGTTTCTGTGTAAATGTCTAAAGCACAAAAATTCACACAGGTTTTACACCTCTTTAAATTTCAACTCTTTGGTCTTGTTCTGTTTAGACTTTTGAAAAAACATTGTTTCTAATCTCTATGGGGAAAAAAATGACACTATCGCCATTATCCATTTCAGTTTCAGTTAAGAAGCATGTTTTCTAAAAAAGCCCTCCAAATAAAAAATAAAAAACTCCAAAACACCCCAACATCAACAAAGCAGGTGAACAAAATAATCAAGGATTTATACTTTCATTCGTGTGAACACTTCCTACACAAAAATGTAGATTAAAATCTAACCCAAAATAAAAAACTGCCCTAGAAATTTGTCAGAGTCCTAACAAAAAAACACCCCACCCCAGACCCTGTGGGCAATCTGGCCTCTGACCTTTGTTGTCAGAGGGATCAAACTGTCAATCAATGGACCTAGAACTCAAAATCTTTCCAGCTTGAACCTGCTAGAGCTTGTGATCCCTTATGTAAATCCTTTGAGAACACAGAAGAAGCACGACCATAATATTGTGAAGCAGCAAAATGCTACTAAATAAAAGGGAACAGCTAATCTGTATTAAGTACTTTATTGTGATGTGCTATTTTATTATTTTGTGATATAAATATAAAAGTGAGACAGTCCCTGCCATCAAGGAGTCATTATTTTACTTGAGGATAACAATTCACAGGTTAAGTGATTTGAGGACAGGATGGAAAGAGAGAAAAATTACCACCTGGGGTAATCAGGAAAGGCCTCTTAAAAGAGATGGCAATCGAGTCTTGAAAGAAGCTAGAAAATCCATAAGGGAGAGGTGAGAAAGTAGAGCAGTCTACACATATATGAGAGGTGTAAAAAGACAGAGAATGTGTGGGGATTAATAAACTAGCATAGATGCCATGCAAAGTATGCAAGAAGCTATAGCCAGACTGGCTGGTGGAATGGAAATCCTTGCCAAAAGGAGTTAAGGCAGGAGCAGGGCCAAGTTTTTTGGGAAAGACACAGAGTTCTTCTTTGGAACGTTTGAGTATGAGATGCTTATGGGATATCTAGGTCAAGTACAGCAGCATCTGAAGATTTATTTGGACTATGAGTCTAGATATTAGGAATGGACATATAGATCTGAGAGTATCTCCAATAGAGATAACAGAACCTTAGGAAAGAAGGTGAGATCATTGCGAGAGAGAGTACAGAGCACTCAGGACAGAGATGGTACATCCACATAAGGGGACAGGAGATGAATGACAATTCTTCAAAGAAAATTAACAAAGTTGGATCAAAAAGAAAAATAATTAGGAGAGAGCAATGTTGTGAAAACCTAGTTAAGGATAGATGGTCAATAGAATCAAGTATTACAGTCCAGAAAAAATGAAGAGTAAGATAAGGTCAATGGATTTAGCAATAAAAAGTCCATAGAGAGAACAGTTTGAGTTGACTGCTATAAACTGCTGTACACCTCATCTTTGGGAAATAACCATACTCAGTTATGACTTAATCTCCGCAAACCTGCTTGTTATAAAATTTTGAGCGGATTACTTAACTCAGTGTGTAGTAACACTATTTCTAGACAAACTTTTGGGGAAGGATTTTAGTGGCTATCAGTTCTTCTTCAAAATAATTATGTACTATTAAAGGAAAATCTCTCAACCACTGGATTCTCTAATTTTAATGGGTAATTTCACAGTTCTGGAGTACTTAAGAATAACTGACACATTATAGTAAAGAGAAAGTGCACTGGATTTGGAATCAGAGGACTTGGGTTTAAATCTCACCTGTCAATACTTTCATGCCCTTGGCATTATTTAATTTCTCTAGGTCTCAGTTTCCTTACCTGTAAAATGAAGATGTTAGATTTGATTTCCTTGTAAGACTTTTCTGGCTCAGTGAGTATGATACAGATTAGCTCAGTTGTGCCATTCACCAACTGTTTCACCCCTCTTCAGATTGTAATAAGAACCTACATATTTATGGTTTTGCTTACAAAGGAATATATTCACATTTGACTGAAAATTCCGAAGCTGTTTCAGATTCTACTAACCTACTGATTTTGCTTTTTGGAATAACCTCTTCCTTCTATATGGTTCCATTATACTATACATCTAAATCTATTGATATATACCTCAGTAAAATGTAAATGTTATGACAAAATATTAGACAATAATTCAACAACAGACTCAGGTTCAAGACTTTCTCACAGCTTATTCAGTACTTAATTGAACTTGGTGATAAACAGTACATTAGCACAGGTGGTTTGATGAGGAAGCACAATACTCCTGATCTACTGGCTAACGCTTATTTGTTTTCTATGGAATGATTCCACTTCTCTGTCTCAAGCCCCTTATACAAATCAAGAGTATTTATACCTAACAGCACATAGTGCTCTGCACAGCTACTCAGTATCACAGGTGTTTAGACACACTCATACATAAATAGTACTTACTAGTTCTTTAATATTCAGTTTAGTAAACCGCAGTTGGCTTAGCATTACAAAAGAAAAAAAAGATTACATTTCATGATAAATACAATCCTCAATCAGACCTTTCTTAACTAGCATACACCAACATCCTGGCTTCCTTGTTTCCTTCAAAATGTCACACTCTGAACGAAGGCCCTCAACCCTTGTCCCAAGCGCCAGTGCCCTCTACCTCCAAAATTCTCTTATTTTGCATGTACTCAGAACCACACAGTCTCTACCAACTGAATGTGAATTCTGAGTGTAAGGAACTTGTTACATGACACATAGCAGGAGCTTAATCAATTCTTGCTGACTTGGAATTCTTAAGAAAATGTCCAATTGGAAATACACACTGGGAAGACTAAAAGAATACAAGTTAACTTAATGAAGTTTTGCTAGCAAAAAGCTAACAGCAGAGTACCACATTTAAAGAACATGGTGCAATGGCTAGTTAGAAACACGAATTCAAATCTTGACTCAGAAGGGTCTGTGTCCCTGAGCAAGTCACTTAACCTCAGCCTCAACTTCCTCCCTGAGAAAACAATGTAATAACAGCACCTACCTCTAAGGGTGTTGTGAACAGCGCGATGCCTGGCACATAGTAATTGCTATGTAAAAATGTCAGTTACCACCATGGTTATACACTGCCAAGGGGAAAACAATAACTGATGCCAACTATTTCCTACCTTCACTAAAATAGATATTTCCAGGCAAAGATACAGTCATGAGAAACAAAACTTTGTATAAATATTTCAAAGAGTTATGATACTGAAGCAATAACAAGAATAAGTGTGCTATTTACTGCAATCAAATGAGACAATCTCCATTATCTTCCAAATTTCTCCAGCCCCCTCAGATTAAACTTTATGTTATATCAAACACCTGCAAGGTAAACGTATCATGGAACCAGAGAAATGTCAGACATATACGCATCTGCCAAATATCACTGATAAAAAAAATTCAGAATGACAAGGACGGAGATATTTCTACTTCTGATTTTGTGACGTAAACTTCCTCTGGATCTGAATACAACAATCTGAAGCTTAAATGTGTTATATGTTCCTAGTGTACATAAAAAGGCATGTTGGCCAAACCTTATGCTGTAGCTGATGTTTCTGGAAGATACATTGCATAAAGATACTAAGTGACTATACCAACGCTGCAGAAAGGCCCTACTATGAAAAGGAAATCTTACCAAAAAAACCAGACCAAATAATAGATATAGTCTGTGATCTGGTTTGTCATGAGTGTAGGAAATCAGAATTTCAGTGAAATTTCTCAGCCACAGTTTAAAGGTTACTTAGAATATGCACAAGAATCCAGAATAAAAATGTGCTTATCCTCTTTAGCTATGAAGTCCTTATTAAGTGAAAGCAAAGATCACAAGCCTCTTTACCTAAGCACTACACTGTATGGTTCAATGCTATTGGGGAGAGTAGGAAACTCATGAAACTGACTTCTCAGAAATCATAATAAAACACGGTAGAAATTCCAATCTGTGTCAAAATTCAGAAAGGAACACAGTAGTTTCTTCCAAAAGGTTAAAAATATATCCCTTAGCTTTACTCCATTTCAAGTGAGTTTACGGGCTTTTAAAGAGTCCAAAAAAAAACCCAAAACAAAAACCCCAACCCTCCAAAATGTAAGCAACTCTCCTTAGGAAATTCCTTATTGCTCTGAAACTGAAGGAAAAACAAAACAACAACAAAAAAAACCAATTCTGGGGGAAGAGAAGGAAAGAGAAGAGCCATGCCTGAAGTATTTCTCCTCAATCAAGTAACTAGGCGTCAGGCACTGTGCTTGGGGGGCTGCTGTTAACAAATTTACACAGTACTTGTCCTCAAAGAGGTTACATTTTATATGGAAAACAAAAGACATCTAAGCACAGTTAAAAGGTAGTGGGGGAAGGGTATAAGCAGCTATGGTAGTGTATGAAGTGATGTCTAAGCAGAACTTCTAAGGATACCTATTATCCATAAAACTAATGAGAGAAACTTATTAATGGAGCTGAACACGATCATAAACAAGTTTTAAAGATAAAAGGATCTTAAAGTCGAAGCATAGGGTTCTAGAGCCACATCCTTATATGTAGTTTGGTTAAAATGGATATTGAGGGAGGAGTGAAACAAACAAAAAACATCCAAGGCATCTGAATCTCCTTCACTCTGAGGATGTCATCATAAACACAGAAACAGCAGTAGCTCAAGCTATCTGCCAAACATCCACACAGGCATCTGAGACAAACGAGGTGACCAGTTTTTAATTTTCAAGACCTTTAAGCAGAGTTCAAAGGTCAACTCAGATTATGACATGATACTGTGGCACAGAGAGACAGCATGGCTTAATGGATGTTGGTTTCAAAGTCAGGAAGACATAGGTTCAAGTCCTGCACTGGACATAAACTGGCTGTTTGAGCTGGGCTTAACCTTACTTAATCTCCAGTGCCCACAGAATTCTATAAATTCCTCAGGTACTCTGTAAGACTATATTGAGAGTCACGTGTCAATCTGTATGGCAGAGTGTCTTCACTGGAAGACACTTTCCAACTCTAGCCAATTAGGTGACAGACCACTCTTTTTTCAGCACTTCATCGTCCTCTTTTTAAAAATTGCATTTTCTCTTTTAATTTCTATTTTTCCTCTGGAGTGTAGAAGTGGGCTGGAACAAGAGGATTTCCTATTAAATTGACCTTATTTGATCTATCCCTTGTTCTATTCTGGTATAATCTTTTTGACCTGACTATATTCAAGTTTGGCTGCTCCTCCTAGCTTTGTATAAGTAAATATGATAAGGAAATCATCCATGCCTTTTATTCACATAAGAAGCATAGATGATCTCAAAGGTCCAGAGCAGAAAGAAAACTGCTCTAAGAGATGCAAATATGCGGATTTGGGGCCTGAATTCAAACTCAGCTCTGCAGTTTCTTTATTACTTGCATGACCTTGGACAAATCACTTAACCTCTCCAGGACTTCACTTCCTCATTTACATAAAATGAGATCAGACTAGATGAGCTCCAAGGTTCCTTCCTACTCTAAATCCTATGATCTGTGATAAATTTTGACATCCAAGGACTAATTAAGAATTGATATGAAGAATACTAAGTCAAGGGACTGAGAAATTCACTCAGAAAGTCATTTTCATAAACTTAATAATAACTCGTTTGTACTTAATGCATAGTTGGTGGAGAATCATCCACTCATTAACAATTAATGTCGGGGGAGGAGCCAAGATGGCAGAATAGAAAGATTCACATATGCTAGCTCCTAATCCACAGCCCATAAAATACCTGTGGAGAAGAACTCCCAACAAATTCTGGAGCAGTGGGAGCCACACAACAGCAGAGTGGAGGAGATTTCTGTTCCAGATAGCCCTGAAAAACCAACACCAAAGGTCTGTCGTGCACTGGACCCAGAGCAGAGCCTAGCCCTGCCTTGGCTGCACAGCACTGAGAGGAGCAGATTCCAAGCAGGCTTCAGGGACGGAATCTCTAGCGGCAGCACAGATCCCTCCACCCACAGACTCCAAAGGTCATTGAGAGAACCTGTTTGGCTGGCCGAGAGAGGAGGAGGGTGTCTCCATAACTCAGGCCCCCTCAGGAGGCAGCAGCAGACAGGGGCTCCCAAAGCAGGCAGGAGCTTGGATCCATTATTGAAGGTCTAACATAAACCCCCTGAGGGAACTGAGTCTGCATGGTGGCTCAGCCCCCTACCTGAGCACCTGAACTTAATCTCACACTGAATAGCAGCCCCACCCCACCCCCACTGAAAGCCCGGAGGCTCAGAAGCAGCATTTCAATCTCAGCCCCCAAGCACTAGCTGGGCAGATCTGGAGGTGAAGCTGGGGTGGAGAGGAATCTCAGAAGTCAAGTAACTGGCTGGGAAAATGCCAAGAAAAGGGGGGAAAGAAGTAAGACCATAGAAGGTTACTTTCTTGGTGACCAGAAATCTCCTCCCATCCTTTCAGATGAGGAAGAACAATGCTTACCACAAGACATAGAAGTCAAGGCTTCTGTATCCCAAACATCCAAAATAAATATTCAATGGGCTCAGGCCATGGAAGCGCTCAAAAAGGGTTTTGAAAACCTTGTTAGACAGGTGGAGGAAAAACTGGGAAGAGAAATGAGAGAGATGCAAGGAAAGCATGAAAAGCGGGTCAACAACTTGCTAAAGAAGACCCCCCAAAAAAATGCTGAAGAAAATAACACCTTGAAAAATAGGCTACCTCAATTGGCAAAAGAGGTTCAAAAAGACAATGAGGAGAAAAAAGCTTTAAAAAGCTGAATTAGCCAAATGGAAAAGGAGGTTCAAAAGCTCACTGAAGAAAATAGTTCTCTCAAAATTAGAATGGAATAGATGGAGGCTAATGACTTTATGAGGAACCAAGAAATCACAAAACCTGAGTCATAGAAGAGGCAGGTAGGAGACTTTTTAGTGGAGGGAAAAGGAAGGAGGCTGAGAGAAAAACATGATGTTTACTCTCACCACATTCGACTAAAGGAAGAAATAAAATGCACACTCATTTTGCATGGAAACCTATCTTACAATACAGGAAAGTGGGGGAGAAGGGGATAAGCAGGGTAGGGGAGATGATGGAAGGGAGGGCAATGGGAGGAGGGAGCAATTTGAAATCCACACTCTTGGGGAGGGACAGGATCAAAAGAGAGAATAGAAGCAATGGGGGCAGGATAGGATGGAGGGAAATATAGTTAGTCTTACACAACACGACTATTATGGAAATCATTTGCAAAATTACACAGATATGGCCCATATTGAATTGCCTGCCTTCCCAAAG
>CM053770.1:198271375-198316339 GCA_028658325.1 Potorous gilbertii | reverse complement strand
GAGAGGGCAGATTGGTGATAGGGGAAATTAGAATGCTGGGTGTATTGGAGTGGGGGAGGGGACAAATGGGGAGAAAATTTAGAACCCAAAATTTTGTGAAAATGAATGTAAAAAGTTAAATAAATAAATTTAACTAAATAAAAAAAATTAAATTTAAAAAAAAAAAACCAAAACAATGTCAATATGCTCTTGCTGGTGTAGTAAGGAATTCTACCACCATTCTACACTTTAGAAATGTGTCAACCAACTCCAAAATCTCTCTGGCTCAAACTTTTGCCTCCTCCAAACAGATTAGCTCCCGAGCAATTAGGACAACTGAAGGATAAAGGTTTGATGAGCTATCCAGACATAGTCTGATAACTTGAAGCAAAAGGGTAATGAACAGACAAATGTGATCATTTGTTACTAAGGAGCTCAAATCATTATCTGCTTTACCTAGAAAACACATGCATTTACAGTAGAGGCAAATAAACTCCAGAAAATTTCTTGCTAAATTACATGCTTAAATATTTTTAAAGACAGATATTTATCCTGCTATCCAAGTGATCTCTCTCTCTCTCTCTAGATACACACACACACACACACACACACACACACACACACACACACGACAGCAACTCATGAAGGCAAAATATTTAGATGCAGAGGATTATGCTTTGCACTAAATGGAGAAAGTACCTATACTGATAAAACCACGAACTTCTTTATTATTAAAATATTATTCTACTAGTCCATTAAGATCTAACACCACAAAATCTAATTCTTTTAAATACTTAAAAAACTCTTCAAATGAGCTGATTCAAAGTCTAGTCCTAAACCCTTCTTAAATTAAGATATCAACTACATCTTTGAAATGACCACTCTTGAAACGCTGAATATTCTAAATCTCACCAGCTTCACCATATAATTTAAAATTCAATGAATTTCTAGTCTAAAACAGAGGTGTCAAACATGCAGCATGCTGGCTGAGTGCACCCTGAATCAGATAAATAGGTAATTGTGAAATACTGAATAAAATAAATAAAAATACAATAAAACAGATTTTAATAAGTGGTTCTCTAAGTCAATATGCAGCCAGCAGGGATCTTTATGTACAATTTAGTGACTCCCTTTTCTATTTGAGCTGCCACCACTGCTCTAAAGCATATAAAAACCAGTTTAAAAAAAATCTAAATACTAAACTAAAAATTTTCACTCCGTAACTGTCTTTTCAAAGACTTAAAAGATTTACATCATGAAACTACATGGTTTCTTTCTATCCCTAAATACTCCTTGAGTTAGTACTAAATAAAGCTCTGACCCTATCCTATTGTCACAGGGTAGGGGCTATGAAAACAAGTTATGCTAACTAAGAACAACACGAAAGACCTCTACAAAACTAGGCTTACTATACTTTTCCATTCTTAACTACTGATTTATTCTGTTGCTTGACCACCTGAGTCTTGTGTGCTGTTCAGCCTTGGCACTTGCTTCAGCCTTTCCTGAGATGCCCACCACAGTTCTTAGTTTAGTCAAATGTTACCCATCTTTCAAAATCTAGTTAAATGACCATTTTGTCTGTAAATCTTTGTTTCTATAGGCTGTACCAAAAGTCTTAGTGAAGTTCAAAAGGTTTAATATATAAAAAATAGAAGCTTTATTGCATTATACAGAAAACGGCACAACAAAGCTTTAAGAGTTAAAAACTACACTAAGACTCTTGGGACATCCTATATATTTCGGGACACCCTATATATTTCCAGCTCCCTGCAAGCTAAATGCCCTCTGCACAGAAAGGCAGTTTAAAATGTACTGATTTGGTAAAGCAGAACAAATCCCTGTGATTTAATGATACAGTGAGAATACACGAGTTCTTTTGTAATTTAGTTATCTGCCAAGAGCTCTGAGAAGTTAAGACACTTGGAATCGTCAAGGGTCAAGATGCTTAGATATGTGAAGCAGAACTTGAATCCAGGTCTTCATTATCCACTATGTCAAGCTGCTTCCCTAAGCAGAGGGATAAGTAAACAGGCCTTCCTTTAAAGATACTGACAGTTAAGTTGAGTTTAGCTGGTTGCCTTGAAACTGCCTAATTAGGCAATCTCTAAAGTAAAAAAATGGCCATCTAAAAGCCACATATTCTTGATGACATGGAAGAGAGAGACTAATACCTAAGAAAGATGCTACATAAGACTAAGATATACATGTCATATGTTATATTTAAGAAATTAAACATGGCTGACACATCCTTGATCGATGGGGAAATTGACCTCTTCAACATTCTCTTCTCTTTCTCTCCTCTAGTCAGCCTGTCATCACAGAATTAGCTTTATTCTTTTCTTTTTCATCTGGCAACCAAAGTCATAGAAATCCTAGCCAATGGCAACCTGGTAATTAGTCTTTGTGTTTTGGATTAAGGTATGATCTCAGTACGCTATGTAACAGAGCTCTATGAAAATGGCTTACTATGAGAAGGCCCAAAGTAATTTCCTCTCCCCAGTGAATTCTCTCTTTTAAGGGTGGGTTCTAAAATACTTAAATCACTGAAGCTCTACAGTCAAGTTATTATTTTCACACTTGGCCTCTCAACTATTCCACACCCCTTCTTCCTGTCTACTCAAAATAGCACTGTTTAGACTTGATACTCTTTTTTTCTCTCCTCTCTTACACAAGGAAGCATCCATGTTATTACTTCTAGGGTAATACCTCATTATGGAGTAAAGGTGACCTTGGATTCTGGAAGCCCTCTGGCAGGTCCCAGCTAGCTATAAAGGTTTTTAATGTGGTCCTGAACATCAGCTAAGTTAGAGAAGACCTGTACTTTCTTTAAGCACTTCCTATGAGCACCCCCATACAGACTCTTTGTTTACTAAAGAAAGGGTATAAAACAACTGTCATTAAATTTTAAAGAAAATCGTTCAATAGTAGTGGGTAAACTAGCTGGTGGCCAACACCAACACAACTTCAATCTTTATAGTAGAAGGTTTATCTATTTGAAACTGGCAAGCAGATTCTTAATATGTAAAAACACATGAAAATTACCAGTCAAAAATTCAAAAGGTGAAGCTAACAAGGATCAATCCTGAAAAGCTCACACACATACAAAAATACTTCTACTTGATGAATTGGAACACTACATTCTAACCATGAAAGAATGTATTTGGGTTGGGCTATTTCAGGTGGGTGATACAGATCTTTAACTTTCAGTAAAAAAGGCATGAAAGCTAATCAGAACTGCAATTTATCCTATTGTCACTAGTATAATATATAAAGTAGTTCAACTACACAAAACAGCCTAGTCAATTTGTAAGTGCTCATGGAATGACAAGAGTTGGTGGAGAATCAGTGTACTTAACTGGTGTTTACAGTCACGCAGTGGCAATGTGACCAAAAACGAGAGATGAGGATATAGTCATCACATGGGATAAAATGTATTGAGTTGAAGAAATAATAGAAGTATACTCTCCAGATGAGTTGTAGCTGTATTGGAAAAATCAGTTTAGAGTTAGAATATCCATTTTCTTATAATCATGGCAGAAGGCCATCATGATCTAATTTCCAGCCCACCAAAATAATGTTACTTTTAAAGTTTCAACTGCCTTCAACTGGACCATCCTGATCTCAGTTTCACTAATCTTCATAATCACCCAGCTACTTTCTAGATATTGAAGGGGTGGAGAATAAAGCATGTTTAAACCCTGGGCTTTTGCCTCTTCACACCATCATTTTCTGTAGCACCATCAATATAATCTGACACATATCAAAGCAGTGGGTATACTTTCATAACATCTAGAATGTTTTTTTCACTTCCCTACCCTATCCCCCACATCTGATAAATTAAAGTAAAATGCAGAAAATGCAATATTTATACTGAAACAACTACTGCAGGTATTCTTAACCTGGTGAGCCTATGAACCTTTCCTCAAAACAAGGATGCTAAATGCACAGACTAAGATATTTAAGACTACAAAGAAACCAATTATACTGAAATAGTTATCAAAATATTTAAAAAACAAGTTCACCAGCCATAGGTAAAGATTATCTGTATTACAGGCATCAGTTAAGAGGCAGTGACTAGTTTTAGGAAGGTATTTCTCAAAAGGATGCACCTATTCTGACCTTACTATTGGCTTCATTTTACTTTGCTGTGGAATTGTGCCCTTTCTTTCATGATTATTACAAAACAGAAGTGGAAACTGGGGTGAGGAAAATTCTAATTAGCAGAAGGAACTCTGAACCTCTCTTCCAACACAAATGCAAGTATTATTAATAAAATGTCTCTGGCAGACCGGCTAAAATTAAAAATACAGAGTTTTCCTTTCACACTCTATATTAATTCTGGGTATGCACAAGTACACATGCACTTGCTACCTTTCCTGTAACAATATAAGATCCCTAAGAGTAGAGATTACCTGTTTTAATCTGTGTCTGTACCTCCACAGTCTAGCAAAGTGCCCAATATTAGAGACTTAATAAATGTTTGCTGATTGACTGTGCAATAATCCGTGGCAACTCATGAACTACATGAAATCTTTCCTGATCACTCCACCTCCAGCTGCTACTGATAGTAACAATATTAATATAGCGCTTAAGGGTTTACAAGGAGCTTTACAAATATTTCATTCTGTTCTCACAACAGAGAGGTAGGTGCTATCATTAATCCCCATTTTACTGATGAGGAAACAGAAGCAGATAGCAGTTATGTGACTTGTCCAGGATCAGCTATTAAGTTTCAGAGGCTACATTTAAACTTCAGCCTGCCTGACTCCAAATCTAGTGTTCTATTCACTTTATCACCTAGCTACACTACGACTCCTATTTTTTTAAAAACTTGTATCTATTTTTTGTGTTGAGGCAACAGAGTAGAACGTATTCATGGACTTGACAGTGAAAAACCCTAACCTGGGTTTGAATCTCAGTCATGGCCCTGTGTGATTTTGGACAAAGTACAACTTGTATGGGTCAGAGTTTCCACCTCTACAAAATGAGAGAGCTAAGACTAGACAACCATTTTACCTGTAAATTTGTCATCTCATGATCTGCCCTCTCGTTCTTCATGTTTATTGTTTCCTGGTGGGTAGACTGTAAACTTCTTGAAGGTAGATCTGCTTCACTATTATCCTTGTATCCACAATGCCCTGAATAGTTCTTAGTATGTGATAGGAGCTGAGTAAATGTTTAATCAGACACATCCAAAAGGTGCATACATACTCACTGTCCACCTCCTCTCAACAGTTCAAATGTACCAACCAAGTACATTCTCTGATTAGGAAATGTGGTGTAGTAGAAACAATACAGGATGAAAGAGTAAGGTGACCTGAGTTCTTTTTCTAGCTTTAAAACTCATTAGCTGTGTGCTCTTGGAAAAATGAATTTATGTTTCTGAGCCTTAGTCTTTCAATCCTTACAGGGATGCCAGAAGCCCTACCATCCTCACATGATTGTTGTATCACACGAGACCCTGTATGAAAAATGAAGTACCCTATTCAGTTAATGAAAGCACGCAGATGAGTGTGGTGTGATGCTAGGCTAGTTAGAGGTTGTCTAGTCTTTCAGCTTCTGCTTAAATACTTTTATTGAAGAGACCTCATAAAAACAGAAACCAAAAACTTTTCAATTCAACAAGAATTTATCTATTCAGCACCATCATGGCAAAGCAGTCCTGCCTTCAAGGGGCAGACCCTCTACTGAAGGCAAGGGAAGCAAAAAACAGTTTAAGTGTGTGCCTACAAAGGAGTGCACAAAGTAAGGAGGGAGGAAGCACAAACAAATTGGGTAATTTTTAACAGAATGAGGGGTTTCCAAGAGAGAAAATAAAAGGTAAAGAGAGAACTTTCTGTGTTGGGCTGTGGCACAAAGTCTGGTAATGGAATGTTGGGTATGGGAAACAGCAAGTAGGCTGGCTAATGAAGGGAAGTACTGCATAGTCAGCCTAGAAAGACAGGTTGGAGCCAGACAGATGAAATAGACATGAGTTTGTGTTCTGTCCTAAAAGCACTGGGTCACACAGTCAGTGAGGTGGGGTTTGCATGCAGGTCTCTTAGACTCTGAGGCTGGCTTTTTGTCACTGTGATAACAGACACAACATTTTTTCATCACTTGTTTTAATTTTCTGAAGCAGCAGGTGCTGATGAAGCTTCTTAAGCAGGGAGACAACAGACTGTTGTTTTAAGATCAACCTACCTGCTGTGTGGAAGATAAGATTGCAAAGAGAGAAGAGGCTGGATATAGGGAAGTTAATTTAGAATGTTGTTGCAACAGTACAGGGGAAAGGCAACGAGGGCTTGGATTAAGGTATTTGGGTAAAGATGGGGACCCATGGGAAAGATACGAAGATAAAATTGGCAAGGCATGACTACTAAAAGTCTCCCCAGCTTAAAAACACATTTCAAGGACCTGATTTTGTCCCTTTGCTGATAGAGATCACAATCCCTATACAATTTAATAATCTGTAAGGATCCTTATGACTGAAAAGTCCATCACCCTCTAGTCCATTTAGCACGGAACCTCTACATACTCAAGTATGTTGGTCCTTAGATGACAAAAGTGTATATTCCATTACCTCCTGGAACTCAAAGGCTTGTTAGGGCCTGCCTGGGCTTGCACTATGCTGGCACAGCCTTGAAGAATGCAGGTTCATCTCCAAACTATGACAAATCATCAGAACAGGACTTTAGCGAGTACCAGTTAAATGTATACTGGGCACATATCCCAAGGAGCCAAAGATGAAAGACTTATATAACCAAAAGATTCAGTGCAACACTTTTTGCAGTAATAGTCAAACATTTATTAAGTGCTAGGGATACAAAAAGAAGCAAAAGATAGTTTCTGCCCTTAGTTGGTAACCATAAACTAAAGGACAGATAAAACTGTAGTATGTGAATTTAGTGGGACACTGTTTTCTAATAATAAATAGCAAATGAGGAATGATGAGAAAGATGTGAAGACTTATCTGAACAGAGGTAAAGTAGAAGCAGGAGAAGGATACATCACTACAATAATGTAAACAAAAAGAATAAAAAAAAAAGCCCTAGTCTAAGCAAGCATAATGCCTAACCCTGATTCCTGGTAACAGAATATGAAATTTCCCTTTTCCCTTTCCATAGAAATATGGGAATTATGGGGTAGAGTGCTGCCTTCAGGTAGTCAAGCTAATTGTATAAATCACTGTAATGGCTGTTTTTTTCTTAACTTTTGTCACAAGTTTTTTCAAAGCTGTGTATGTGTGTGTGTGACATGTACAAAAATACTTATAGCAACTCTTTTCATAGTAGTCAAAAACATATTAGGTCAATGCCCACCTATTGCAGAATGGTTAAAGAATACGATGGATTATTATGTCACAAGAAATGACAAAATGAACAGTTTCAGAGGAAACTGGGAGAAACTTTATGAACGAATGCAAAGTGAATGAACAGACTAGACTCAGTAGCCCAATTCATACAATAAGATTATAAAGAAAAACAACTAAACCCTGCAATGATAAGTCATGATGCCAGAGAAAAATGAAGCATGATAGCCAACTGCTGCTAGCAGAGACAAGAGACTTAAAATGCACAAAATATAGTTTATGGATATGGCCAACATGAGAATCTGTTTCACTGAACTATGCATATCTGTTATGAGGGCTTTCTTTTTTCAATGGGGAGGGAGTGAGGAGAAATAATAAATGCTAAAAATAAGGATGAGGAGTGGAAAAGAGACATATAGGTAAGAATGACTGTTGACAAAAATGACATAAAAATTTATTTGAAAACCTGAATACAGTACATTATAAAGACCACAGTTGGTATGTGTTTGCTGCAGAGAAGGGAGAAGTGCTGGAATGACCTGAGACAACAAATTGATGGGAGAGACTGACAAAAAAGAGGTTGAGATAAACAAAGATTTTGCATAAGTAATTTTGGTTATAACTTTGAAAAGTGAAAATAGTTCTAGTACGCTGATTGCTTGGATTATAATATTTAGCCTAAGTTAGTTCAACTACTCTAATTCAACTTTGTTTTCATCTATCTCCTTCCAATTCTCTCGTTTGCCCCTTCACAGATACAAACACATCAAGACCCAGGTTACAATCCCACCTTGACACTTAATTGGCTGTGACCTTGGACAAGTCATTTGTTATTTTAGTGATCTAGAGAGTTCTAAGAGTGTAAATCCCCAACCACTTGTGGACCTATGTTGGTCAAGGAAGTGCCCTATACATATGAAGTCTCAGGTGTAGACCAAAAAATTGCTCTACTAGATCCACAGATCTAGATCCACTTTCCCCCTAGATATACATATCCAGCTCCAATTTCACATCATCTGCCCAAGGACTATTTAGATGCCCCACAGGCAGCTCAAAATCAACATGTCCAAAACACAACTTATTCTTTCTTCCCAAACTCATCCCTCTTTCAAATATTCCCATATCTGTCGAGTTCACCACCATCTTTAATCACCCACCAGGATCACAACCTTGGAGTCCCCCTTGACTTCTCCTAACATTCTCCATACTGTTTCCAATTCTTATTGATTCTAATTCCATCCTCTTTTCTTCATTCACTCCATCCACCCCCCTAATGCATTAGCCCTTATTACCTCTTGCCAGAATTACTGAGTAATCTTATGTCTCTGCCTTAAATCTTTCTCCTCTCCAATCCAAACTCTACATGGTTACCAAAGTGATTGTCCTAAAGTAAAGATGGGTCTATGCAACTGTGTTTGGTAAGTTCCCAGGGCAGCCCTCCTAACTCCAAGACAAATATGAACTCTTATTTAGGAATTAAAACTCTTCAAAAAACAGTTCTAATCTACCTTCTCACACTTATTATATATTACTCTCCTTCATGAACTCTTGGAACACAAAAAAAGTAGCCTTCCTGCAGTTCTTCACACATGACATCCCATCTATCTCCATGCCCTTCTTTACATGAGCTGCTCCCATGTCTTAAACACACTCTGTTCTTACCTCTGTCCCTCAGAGTTCCTGCCTTCAAAAATGCAGCTCAAGAGCCATGTCCTCCCCTCTCCCATGAGGGAAACCTTTCCTTTTCCCAGCTTCTATTCCTCTCTGCCCAATACCCTGGAAATGACTGTATTTATTTACACATGTACTTGTTCCCCTGAGAGACTATAAATTCTATGAACAGAAGGTTTTTTTTTGTTTTTATATTCCCAGCACACTGCTTTGGCATACAGTAGATGCTTAATAAATCCTTAAATAAAGCACCCACATCCACCCCACTATCACTATAGTAGTCAAGATTCTCAAGGCATATTCAGAAACAGTGCTCATTTTCAATAGCTGCAAATGAGAATAACTGATTTTGATAAAGTTTTTCAAAGTGCTCTACATATATTACCTCATTTCAGCCTCACAAAAACACTTTAAGGGAAGTGCTATTATGAATCCCATTTTACAGATGAGGAAACTAAGGTTAAGAGTCCATTGTTACACAGTTAATGTCAAGTGGAATTTTAACACAGGATTTTCTTATTTTAAGCCCAATGGCTCTATCCCATGCTGTCTTCTAATCAAAGTTTTAGGAAGGACTAATAAAAACATAACCACAAACTGTTTACTACCTTTGGAGTGGTAGCTCAGTATAAGAGAAAGAATTGAGAACATAGGAACCCAGGAGACCTGAGTTCAAATGCTTGATGTCAGCAATATGACTGTGCAAATCACTTAACCTCAGGATAACGGAGCTTGCACTTTTTTGTAAAGCTTACAGCATCCTTTGTCCTCCAAAGGGCATCATCACTTAATCCATAAAATAAGAGATATTAGTCTGCTGCAATAAATTCTAACTTTTTAAAGAATTCAAATCAGAAATTTATTTAAGGGAAAAAGTTTTATCAGTGATTTTTGTCCTTTTTTTTTTTTTTGGAGGTACCAAAGTTTCTATCCAGGAAGTCTCTGTTGATGAATTTTAATGAATCAAAAACTGTAAAGAGATGAATCAAGGCCCTGCAAACTCAAAGAGAGTTCACTGTTTAGTCTCCAAAAAGTTAATAATATTCTTGGTAATGTTTTAAAAATAATTAAACAAAATTTGTCTTTGTATTTTTACTATGTATTTTGTACTATGTACAATACTAGAGATATTAGAAGATAAGAAACAATATTTTCCATCAAACTAGAATTTAGCGACTTTACTTCTTTAAAATATGTCCCTATAGTTAAAAACATTTTTGGGCATAAGCCTGGAGATTCAGAAGGGTTCCCCTGCCTGAACTTTTTTAAGGGAAAAAAAGTCACTGTTTTAAAACATGCCAAAAAGACCTCTGTAAAATAGTAGGGACTGTGTAGTTTAATGTCCTGAACTGAACAAAACTCACTGATTGCATTTTATTTTGGTGGACACTTTCCTCCCTTTGCATTTCCAGTCTATTTGCCAAGTCACAAGCATTCTTCCCATAGAAATACAATTATTTAACAATATGTAGGCTTGAAGTTTACCAGATTTTAATTTTAGTAAATTATTAAACCTACTTACTTTAGGAGATCTGGCAGTTTTGAAGCATAAGGTAAAATAACTGCAAGAGTAAGCACTTTAAGTTCAATTTAGAATAATACTGTTGTTAAACCATCACTAACACTTAAGAGGAAATATTTCTTAACATTGAGACAAACATATTTCTAAAATCTAAAAAATATAGGATGTACATGATCAAAGAGAATTACAAACAAATCAAATGTGTTCTACTCTAGAATAGTGCCTTTTTATAGCATAAAATCTAGGGGAATTTTCTTTATCAAATGAACACTGAACATATTTTTAGATATGAAAGTAAAATTATTTCACTTAAAGGCCAAATATCTACATTCCCCCTATATCAAGCTAATCTAGTTATTATTTTTGCCTAGAAAGAGACAAATTTTAAAAAATGGAAACCCAAGTAATGCTAAGCAACTGAAAATATTTTACAAGAAGTCGTGGAAATAGACATACAGTATGTTTGACTTTCAGGACAACTAGAAACCAACAGCAATATTATAGTGGCTGGAAATTTGAGAATAAGTGAAATTCAATTCTAAAGGTAAATTAAGCGCCCAACATATACAAAGCATCATGCCTTGACTAAGGAGCTTACAATCTAATATACTGAGGAAGCTATAATGGTTTTACTATAATGAAGAATGAGATAAACACATATAAGTCCAAGCAAAGTGCCTGGAGAAATTTGAGGAAGAAGAGGGTTTCTTAGGAAAACCTGCAAGAAGGAGATGAGTATGCAATAGTTGGGCCTTGAAGGGAGAGACTTCAGTTAAAGGGGAGAGGGAATCTCAAAAAATGATTTCAGACAGAGACAATAAATAGGGTTGAAAAAGAGTCTAAGGAATCATACAATTTGGCTGGAATATAAACTGGAAAGGTAGGCTCAAGCAAGATGAGAGGTCTTGATTATCAGAATAAGCAATTTATGCTACATTCAAAAAGGCATTAGGGACCTGCTACTGAAGGTTTTTAAACAGAAAAGTGATATGACTGAAACAGGGCATTAAGATTGCTTAGTAGTAGCCATCTACATCTACAAAGTGTATAAAGTGATTTTATTTGGAGTGTTACACTGGCTCCATACAAAACTTTTCTCCACAAAAGACAACTTCGTAACACCTCAAACCAGAGTCTTTTGACTCTTATATAGTAAGCACTTCAATATACCTCAGACATGGCAGTATGAGTATAGAAAGAACACTGCCTTTGGAGTCAGGGTTCTAGGGCAGAAATACTAGCTGCTGCCCTTTGCTCATTACCTACTTGACCAACATCTCAATCAGTTTCCTAGCCTAGGTTTCCTCATTTGTAAAAAGAATTAGATGATCTTGTGGTATCTTCTAACTCTTAATATCACTGCAGAGTGCCATCATAGATTCTGATCTTTGAAGAAATTAGACCTTGGCTTTTGTATTTACCAAGGATGTCTTATAAATCTGAGCCTAAAGATTCTTAAACAAGTTCTTAAATGGTAAATCGCTGTCCTACATAACGTAGTTCAGAAAACCAGATAAAACAAATTTATGCATTTATATATGATAACATAGACCGTTGATTATTATACATGGTTACACTCAGATTCATCTGATGTTATATTGGCCTTTGAAAAAGTCAAGAAAAAAATCAAATCACAGGCTCACACTTTTAACTAGTAAACTAGTTGGCCTGGAAAACTTTCAACAAGTTTGGCTGGGAGGAAAAACTCTCAGCCACCAATCTCAGCCATCTAATCTCTCAAATAGGAAAAACAAAAAATCATAAATTGTGTCACAGCTTGTAATCCCCTTTGGTTAGGGATTTAAGCAGGCCAGTCTTCTGCCCCAATATCACCAGTATGCGTTACAGTAAAGATTTGAAGCACAATCATAAAGGACTCAAGATAGGTCTTTGAATGCTTTTGATTGTAAGTATCAAGACATTCCCAGTGGCACTGAAATCTAGAGTACATTAACTTGGAGACAGAGAGGGAGGTATGGGGGGAAGGATGGTGCACACAAGGGAGAACCAAGTCTGGTATTAATAGGAATAGAAACAGAAGTACATAACTGTCATTAAGAAAAAACACAAGCCCAAAACAAATCAATAGGTGTTTTCACCTATGCTAAAAGTCCATTTGTAATTTTGTTAGTCAAAAACCAAATCTGTTAAGAAGATTGTAATTAAAGTCACATAAGGCAGAGTTGAACTTTAGTTCCCTATTCCATTTCATCAATGTTAAGGTGTTATAACAACTTAATGATACAAGTTGCTAAAATACAATTCTTTACACTAGGTATGGCTGTTAAGATACTCAGGTACCTAGGGTTTTTCTGCTGTTCTGACTTCTCATCACAACTCATCTATTACAGGGCATTAATTCCGCAGTGGTATTTTGAGGATGAAATAAAAATGTAGATGGAAAGCATTTTGAAAATTTAAAGCAATTTAAACAAAGGCAAGAGATTTTGCAACCAAGTCTTCATCTGCCTCCCCACTTAACAAGTTGCTAGCAGTTATCCCAGAATCAAACAGGAAGCTACTTTCATTCCCTATCAGAAGAGGCAGCCAAATGGAAAAAGGACTGACTCTGGAGTTACAAAATAGCTGGGTGATCCTGGGCAAGTCCCTAAACCACTCGGTAGTCTAGGCAATTCTCTAACACTTATGCTGAAGAAAAAGTGCAGACTTGCATAAATAAAGGCCATTTCCTTATCCACAAATTCCCTCTACTAACTTAATTGCAAAATCACAAATTCAGACCGGTTCCTGACGTGTAATTTCAATTGTCAGTCACCTCTGCCTGCAAGGCCACAGGATTTGATACATCAAGACTGAAATGCGTATTTCAGGGTTTCAAGGTCCTTCTCCAGGCTTTTCTTGACAAGATCTAATTTATACACAGCCAACCTTTCGATTCCTCACCCCACGAGCCTACTCAAGTATCATTTCTGTCAGACAGAATTTGTCATTCTGTCCCTTTCGCTACAGAGGAAAAACCAAAAGCCACCATTAAGTTAGGCATTCAATGTATGACCTTGAGTAAGTCATTTCACTCTTTTCCTTATCTGGAAAATGAGGGGTTTGTACTAGATAAAATCTCCAAGGTCCCTTCCAGTTCTATAGTTTATGGCTACCAAAGTTACGTCCAAAGGGAAATCCTTGAACATTGTCAGCTTAGAGACATTAAGTTGGGAGTAAAAGGTATTCTTTTTCTTTGTGCATCATTTCTTGCTAGGACAACCTGTATGAAATTCCAAATACTTTAAAGGCAGGAAGCATGGTAGTTAAAAGCAAATAGGTACCAAATGGGTGAGGGAGTAGTGAGGTAGGCACTTACAAAGTTACACTTATATCCACAAACCCCTCAAACACAGGGTGGTATAATTCCTCAAAATTCTCACTTTGATACAAAAATGAAGATGGTATGACCTAATTTAAAGGAAAAATAAAAATCTGAGGTTATTAATTTTTGCTTGGGACATCAATTTTTTGACAAACTGGTAATATTTATTTGAAGAGGAAGAAAAAGTACTAAGCTAAATCTACCAACCAAAAACTATTAAGTCTACTAGGTGCCATTGCTACTTGCAAGGAGCTTACCTAAGTGGAAACCTGGTAGTGGATCTCCAAAGAAACTAAAACTTTCCTGATATGAAGAGCAACCCTTCCTCCAAAAGACATCCATTTAAGAGGAAAAGGGAGAATGAGGTTAAGTTTAAAAAGAAAAAAAGCTATTTTGAGGCTTTGAAGAATAACAGTTTATTGCATTTCCATTTTATTGTGAGCAAAGAAATTGGTTTTAATTATCTACATCACCTAGCAGAAGGCCTGCTACATACACATAGGTGCTTAATAAATGCTTGGTTGACTTGAGAGTTCAGTACTTTTCCCAAAGGACATCCATTTGTGGGAAGAAAAAAAAAACCGAAGGATTAAAAGAACCACCTCCCTTCAAGCCTTTAATAATCATAGTTTATTATATATCCCCTTTAGATTGTGGTCTCCGTGAGGACAGGAATTGCTTTTCTTAGTATCCCCAGCACCAAGCTGGAGGCCAGATAAGTAGCAGATGCTTAATTAAGTCCTTGTTGACTTGAAGATGCACTACTTTTTCCAAATGTTATCTAGGTGGGGGAAAAAAAAGTGGGCCAGCTCGGCTGGAGCAATTTTCAACAATCTACTTCAAGGCTAGAAATAATCCTAGTTTACTGCATCCTCGTTGGACTATGAGCAGCTGGAAGGCAGGAATTGGTTTTCTGAGCATTTCCAGTGCCTGGCACATAGTAGGTACTTAATATATCAACACTGACTTGAGAGTGCAGTACTTTGCTCAAAGATGATATCCAGGGGAACAAAAAGTGGGCCAGCTCTGCTGGGGCAGTCTGAAATAACCTACTTCAAGGGTGGGAAGAATCCCAGCTTACTGCACGCTGCCTCCCCCTGGGGCTCCGAGCTCCTGGGCCTTTGGGGGTGACCCGGGGGGACAGAGGGCGCAGACCAGAGCACCGGGCTCCGGGAACGTGGCGGGGTGGTCTCCCCGGCGGGCAGGCCCCCAAGGAGGCCGTTTCCTGCCCGGCTGCAGGGAGCAAAGGCCCTTTAATCAATCGCCTCCCTCTCCCCGGGCTGCGGGTACGGAGCCGGACTAGGTGGGGCTCGCTCGGCCGCCTTCCTCCTACCACTTCCCGAAACAAATGCGAGCCGTGCCCCGCCATCCCTTCCCTGTCAGCCTCGCACCCGAGGGAGGGGGCCGGGGAGTGGTTTCCCCCCGAACCTTCCCGCCCCCCCAGCCCCCACCCCCCGGCTCCGCGGACGGTCCGTCCGGTCCAAGGACAACTTTTCTCGTTTCCGCTCGCTAACTTCCCCCCGCAGCCCGGGGCGGGGGCCGGGGATCCCCGGCGGCGCGCGGGGGGGGGGGGCGGACACCCACCCGCCGCCCCGCGCCTGCCACGGGCCGCGGGAGTGGGAGCGCGTGCGGGCGCGGGTGCGGGTGCGCGAGCGAGCGGGGGTGCGAGGGGGGCTCCTCGGGCTCGCACTTCCTCCGCCATGTTTCAGACATTTGACCCCTTCCGCAGGGAGAGCGCGGCCCGGCGGCGCCTCGCCCCTCCCCGGCTCCGGAGGGGGCCCCGCCACCTGCACGTCCCGCTCCGGCCCCGCCGCCCCGTCCGCGCCCCGCCCGGGCCTCCTCCCCGCCCCGCCGCCGGCCCCCACTCACTCAGGGCGCTGCCACCGAGTCCCCCGGAGGGCCCCCTCCGCAGAGCCGGGCTCTCTCTCGGCGTCTCCGTCCCCGCTCTCCGGCTGCCAAGGCGGGTGGGTCGCCGGGCTGCCGCTGCCGCTGCCGCCTCCCTCCCTCCTCTTCCTCCTCGGCCGCCGCCGCCGCTCCGGCTCGTTCCACGCCTGACTCTGGGCGAGGTTTGGCTGGGTCGCCTTGACGTCAGGCGTTCAGCCTCGCTTTCGGTTCCTTCCGCTGGCGGAGAGGGAGGGCGTGGAGCACGGGAGGGGGCGGGGCCGGCGAGGGGCGGGACCAGGGAAACGAGGCAGAAGGGGCGGGGCGGGGCGGGGCTGGGCGCCGACCAGCCTGACCTTTTCTCTCTCCTTCCTCCCCCCTCCCCCGCCCTCCTTTCTCCCTCCTCCCTCCTCCCTCCTCCCTCCTCCCCCGCCTCCGGGATTGAGAGAGGCTGAGCCTGGTCCACGTGGAGCGCAAGTCCAGCTCGCAGGCGAGATCAGCCTTCCGTAAACGCCTACTGTGTGTGCTGAGTGCGAGGGTGGGCGTGCGGGAAGACGGAAAGAAAAGCAAAAGTCGCTCACCGCTGTCAAGGAAGCCACGGTCTAATACAAACGGGATAAGTGTGGGCTATATTGGAAATAATTAACGGTGGGAGGGCCCCCCAAAGAATCAATAAACAGCTGGGAAAATAAAGGTAAGACAGTCCCTGCTCACTAGAGGCTTATAGTCTAATGAATCAATCAACATGGATTAAGCACCTACTACGTGCCAGGCACCGTGTGCGCTAGCTGCTGAGGGATAGGAAGGCAAAAGACGATCCCCCCTCATTTGGAGTTTGCAGTCTAATACGAGAGACAATTATATACAAGCAAGTCATGTGCAAGAATATATTGGAAATAATTAACCGTGGGAGGTCCCTAAAAAAATCAATAAACCTAAGCTAATATACCTATATATTATATATAGCTATATATTATATATGTAGCTATATACCTATATATTATATATAGCTAATTATATAGCTAATATATATACCTATAGCTAATGTGCTAGCTTCTGGAAATAGAAAGGTAAAAGACATTCTCCCTCATTTGGAGTTCGCAGTCTAATATGGGATGCAAGAATATATTGGAAATAATCCGCATCAGAATTAAGGGGAATCAGGAAGGACTTTCGGTAGTAGGTGGGATTTTAGCAGAGACTTGGAAGGGGAGGCGGGATGGGGGGCATGTGAGTGTGCCCACCTAAAGCGGGGAGAGATTCCCAACATCTGGGTCAAGTCAAAAATTACTAAATTCAGAGTGCAAGTGTGAAGGCCTGGAGATACAAAAACAAGAAAAAAACAAAAAGATAACCCATGGTCCAGAAGGAATATATATTCTAATGGAGAAAGATAAGGTATGCAAGTTGCTAGTGAGGTGGGGTAAGATCGTAGTTAAAATGCTAGAGAGCCTAGAGCCTTCCTGTAGAGGAAGGAAACGTGGAGAACTTGGGAATCCTTAAAATGAAGGTTTGGATAGGAACATCCTTTTTGTCTTAATGTTTTATCCCACATCAACTCCTCACCTGGTCAACTGCACTTCCAGATATAGCCAGGTATATCCTCCCAGAAGTCTGTGGGAAATAAAAAAATGTCAATGCCTCTACTAGCCAAAAGGACATTAAGTTGCATTGATTTGGTTTTCTTGACTTTCTATTGTACTGGGTAAGGGAATTCCCTGTGAGGAAACGCCCTCCCTCAGTGTAAATGGGATCCTGCTTTTCAACTTATAAATGTGTCAAGGTTACTGAGAAGTTATAGGAGTTGACCAGGGTCACACATTGTGTGTGAAATTTGGTAAATTCAAGCTATCCATTCATTTCTTGAACTCGAAGGAAGATGACATCTAAGACCAGGGAGATGTTGAGAAGATGAGTTATCCCCAGAGTTGCTTTCTCAAACAAACTAGTCAGTAGGTGGTTTTCCTCTTTACTTGATGAAGTATATTATCATCCTCCACTGTTTTCTCACTGAATCTGAGTCAGAAGAGACCTCAGAAGTGTTTTGGGAAAACTTACAAAAATACACTTGAAAATATGTAAAGTTACCTTTCTTACATCATTTGATTTTGAATCCCACAGGTATCAGGCAAGCTAGGTATTAGGCATCATCCCCATTTTACAGATGAAGGCAATAAGGCTCAGAGAAGTGTCAGAGTTAGGATGTAAACCTAGCTCTTGTCAGGCAGCTTGGTGGTACGGTGAATAGAGCACTGGGTTTGGAGTCAGGAAGACCTTAGTTTAAATTCAACTCAGACACTTGAGCTGTTTGACTATGGTCAAGTCAATTAACCTGTTTCCTCATTTGTAAAATTGGGGATAATGTTAGCATCTACCACCCAGGGTGGTTGTGGGGATCAAGTGCGATAGTATTTGTAAAGTGTTTGGCACAATGCCTAGCACATAGTAAACACAATATTGTTGTTGAGTTATTTCAGGCGTGTCCTACTTTCTGTGATCCCATTTGATTTTTTTTTTTTTTTGGCAAAGATATTGGAGTGGTTTGCCATTTCCTTTTCTAGCTTATTTTATGGATAAAGAATTGAGGCAAACAGGGTTAAGTGACTTGCCCAAGGACACATAGCTAGTAAGTGTCTGTGATCACATTTGAGCTCAGGTTCTCCTAATTCCTGGACTGGTGTTGCCTAGTTGCCCACAGTTGTTGTGGGGATTAGGTGAGATAATATTTGTAAGTACAACAGCGCCAGGTACATATTAAGCACTATATAAATGTTAGCTATTATTATAGAGCGTGGGCCCAGACTAAGGGAGACATGAATTCATATCCAGCTTCAAACATTTAACTAGTTGTGCAACTCTGGTCAAGTCACTCTGTCACAATTTCTTCATTTGTAAAATGGTTACAATAATAGCACCTACTTCCCAGAGTTATTATGAATATCAAATATGATAGCATTTGTGAAGTTCTGGCCTATAGTCTTCCTTCCTTCCTTCCTTCCCTCCTTCCCTATATGCTACCAAGTATTGTACCACAATCCAGTCTAGACCTGAGAAGGGTTCCCCACTATAATCGCCCTGACAAGTCCATCCAGACTGCCTGATGACCTCCTGGTCCATAGACTTATAGGAATCTTTCTGGCAAGTTTCTTGTGTATGACAATCTCCGTGGCAATCAGCCAGTCCCTTGTAAGGTACCTGCTGATATGGACAGATTACACATTTAACCCCACAGTTCCACGCTGTCATTCTCAACTTTTCCCATAACTGTATATTCTACAACATGTAGATGCCAGCCAGACCCAGGAGCCTATTTAATTAGATCCAGAACATTTTGTTTATTGCTATTTGATCAAGTATTCACAAATACTTCATGCTTCTAAATACTTACCTGGGAGTGATTTCCTTAAAGGTACAAGGTTATAAGGGAAAGATGCCCATGTGAAACATTTGTACATGTAGAATTTGAACTCTTAAAAATGGATGTCTGCTACTTGCTGAATTTAGTGTATATCACAGTTCCTCTTTTCCAGGGGTTGATTCAATTTTTCCTACTAGGGGTAGAGGAATATTCCCCTATTATTTTTCTCCTTTAGCTTATAGACTCTCCTGTTTATGGGAACTTGATATTTCTTCCCTTATAGAAATCCAAATCTTTCCCCAAATCTCTATCCATTAATCACACAGATAAAGACTAGAACCTGCCAGATTTTCTTTTCTAAAAAAGGAGGATGGAGGGGAGAAGGATGTATGTGTAAAATAATAGCAATAAAATGACAATAATCCAAAGCAAAAGATTTTTCTGATTGTGTATTCAACAGTTACATATCCATAGTCCCCAACTTCTCTAATGAAAGGAGAGAGTTACATTGTCTTATTTCTTATGGGCAACATTCTGTTATTGTAATCGAGTTTAGCACAAGGCCTGGTATATAGTAAGCGCTTTATAAATGTAATTTTAGTGATTTCCTTTATAAAGTATTCATTTCTTTTATAAAGTATTCAGTTTCATTCTACTGTTCCTTCACTTTACATTATCTTTGTTTTCCTGGTTCTGCTTAATTCTCCTATGTGCAAATTCATATGTTTTCCCCATAGCTGCTATTTTGGCGGGGATTATTATTGGAACGTCTTTTAAGTGTAATTTTTAAGGTATTGGGGGAAAGCATGTTATCTTGAAGAATTATTTTTCTGTAATTTTGGTTATATAAAGTGTGCATATGTATAGCCGACTACGCTATCTTTTCTAATAGGAAACCTCTATTTTGAAGTAATTTTTTTTTTTCCCAGAGAACACTTATAAAAAAAAAAAATTCACTTGAATGAATGGAAACTTTCTGAAAGGCATTTGGGGCAATATTCCAAATACTGAATTGTCACTTTTGATCCTTTGGTAACTAAAGCATTTCAATCTTGTGGGAATTTGACAAAGAAAGTATATTCTAAATACCCAACTGAAATATGCCCTTAGAGCGATAGAATTACTGACTCTTCAGAGTTGAAGGAAACCTCAGAGTTCTTTTAGTCTGACATGGACCTTTATAATACTTTCAACAGGTCATTCAACCTTTACTTGGAGGCTACAAATAAGTTTGACATAACCACAGAAAACTTCTCAAACTACACTGTTTCTTTGAAGTTGTTTGCAGTAATTACCTTCTACACAAGTGTGAACCAGGAACAAGAGACAGTAAAAGTATTGTCTGTCTTGGTTGAACTACAGTGGGACAAGAATTACATCTCTGTAACTTCACATGACTAATACTCAGCATAGGCCATACCATCAACACCTGTTTATTGAGTGCGTATATACAAGGTGCAGTGTTGGGCATTTGGTAGCCTGATTGTAAGTGGAAATGTTGATCAACAAACACCTACTTTGTGCCTGGTACCATGCTAGTAGGCACTGAGGATTGAGGGAAGACGTCATTGAGAGAAGAGCTTACCCGCTTCATCACTTCCACCAATTGCTGACCAGCTGTCACCAACATGTGGATTGGCACAGGAGCCCTGGAAATGGCAGCATCCCCTAACACTAATGGTTCTTCAGGATTCCAGCCCTTACCTTACAGCCATCATTCAGGTTAACAAACGTGTAGAGGAGGCCAGTCATTCCCACCACCACCCACCCACAGGGCAGGCAACCCTGAGGCAAGAGGATAGCTTGAGGAAGAGACAGCCCAGCATGTACAGATTATTCAAACCACCACCACTACCTTAACTATCAGATCCACTTGGACCCTGATACACACAACCTAACAACCTGACCATGAAGAAAACAAAGTTCTTGTCTCCCGAGTCCTCAGTACTGGCAAATAGTTCAACATTAGAAACTAATATTTTTGTCAGTCAGGGGAAATGACATATAAAAGCGACATTACCATCTGTTTTGCTCTGGTATTTTAAGGACCATGAGACCTTTCCATCTGATTTGCAGCTGAGAACCCCCCATATGTATTAAATGTATTCCCCATTAGAATGTGTCCTCATTAAGAGCAGGAACTGTCTTTTCTCTTTGTATTCCTAGAGCTTAACACAGAGCACTGCACATATAAGTGCTTCATTCATTCGTACAAAAATGAAGAAAAGAAATAATCCCCGTAAGCATATGGATAGATGCTAAATTTGAATTTGATGACCTGCATTGCCATGTAGACAAAGTAGAGTGGTAGCAGCTACCAACAAAATGACCACTAAATGACAGTATCGCTTAGTTTCTTTAATTGATAACAAGATAATTTCATGATGAAATTGCTTAATAGAATCAAAAAAGTTTAATTGTAGTCCAGATGAAAGTAAATATTTTTTTAAATATATAATTCCAAAGGGATAATACATTAAATATGGCCTCATGCTTTCTTCCTTTGTTAGTTTAATTACTAGACACTTGGTTAAAATTGAATACTCACTTTGTACAAGGCCCTATACTAGGCATTGCTGGAAATTTAGAAATTTAAGTGGAAAACAATTGTTACTTTAAAGATTCTTAAAAATTGAATGTAGGAGATTAAATATAAGACATTTAATAACAAAAAGAAATTGGAGGGAGAGTTTGGAAACAGGAAAACCAATTAGGAGATTAATATACGTGACCTAGGAGGGAGGTATTAAGGGCTAAAACTAATGTGGACCTGTATAAGTGGAGAAAGGAAATGCATGCCAGAGATGTTATTAAGGGAGAAATATGAAGACTTTGCAAGTGATTGGATGGTGAGAGGGTAAGGACAAGGGAAGCATCTAAGACCACTAAAATTATGAACTTGGGTGACTGGAAGAATAATATTGCCTACAAATGAAACAGGGAAATTTGAAGGAATGGTAGGTTTGGAGGGAAGATAATGAGATCTGTTTTGTACTCATTTATAGAATTGATATGAGTTAGAACAGTGGGGTCAAATTCAAATGGAAACGGGCCACCATTATTCATATAAGGGCCCTAGCAAGTCACATGCTGATTTGGTTAAAATGTAGTTTTATCTATGTATTATCTGTGTTTTATTAGATTTTTGTGTATTATGTTAAATATTTCCTAATTACATTTTAATCTGGTTCTGGCTGGACCAGGAGTATTGCTCCATGTTTGACACCTTTGGTCTCTGGTCTAGAATATTTAGACTTTTGAAGGGTAAACCAAAAGAATTCAGTTTTCAAGTCATTTTTCTCTTCCTCATAAAATGTAGATTGAGACTAATTCTAAAGTTCTCCGATTATTTAGAACCTACTTAACTCCAGTAAGTTATAGAGTTATACATATACACAGTTATATTGTGTATATGCATGTTACATATTTCCATGTTAAAATATAAATATCAAATGAGATCATAACAACTGTAAAGGGCGTAGCCCAAGATGTGGCATGTATGCCGTATGAATGTTATTTCTATATAGCTATTTTCTTCATCAAGTATTTAGTATCATTTAACTGTTCCTTCTATTTACATTGTTATCGTCCTTATCTTTGTGTAAAATATTGTTTTCCTGGTTCTGCCCCCTATTTACGTAGTTGCATAGAGCTATAACTATACTATAAGGCAGTCTGCTGCAGTGGATAGAATTTTGGGTTTAGAGGCAAGAACAGAGTTTAAATTCTTTCTCTAATATTTACTATGTGGTGCTGGGCCAAGCTACATACTTAACCTCGGTCTGCCTCAGGCAGTTTTCTAGCATTTATCTGCTAACTCATGCTGTACTCTGTCTTGTCATCTCCCACTGATTGGATAGCTCCTTCCTTAACCTTAATTGATGGAGGGCAGCCTGGGCAGACTAGCCTCATTCCACTGCTGGATGAATTTAGGACTTTCTTTACCATGCTCCTCCCACTGGGGGGTCCCTTTCTCCCTCCCACTTTCCAGCCTCTTTTTATGTGTTGTCTTCATCCATTAGCATGTAAGCTCCTTGTGGTCAGGGACTGTCTTATAAGGAACAAGAAGAGATAGCGCATAGAGTCTGGGCCAGGAGTAAGGAAGATCTGAGTTTAGATTCAGCCTCAGAAACTTACTAGCTGTGTGACTCTGAGTGAGTCTAACCTCTTTGCCTCAGTTTCCTTATCTCTAAAATGGGTATAGTAATAGCACCTGCCTCCCAAGGTTGCTGTAAGGATCAAGTGAGATAATAGTTGTAAAGTACTTAGAATATTACCTGGCATTTAGTAAGCTCTATTTATTAGCTATTACTATCTTTCTACTTATCTTTGTATTCTTAATAAATACCAGACTGATTTTCATTTGTATTATTAGGAGTTCTCACATTGAGACTTCCCTGTTTGATAAACCTACAGATCTGTCACATATTTGCATATGATTTACTTTGGATCCTTCACCATATTTCATTTATAAGTAACTTCCCTTCATGAGTACAGATTACAACCAGTCCATGAGAGAGAGATACAGTGTGGTGCAGAATGTTAGATTGGAAAACAGGAACTAGGTGGAAATCCTAGCTATGCCTAGTTATGACTCCGTATGACTCTGGGCTAAGTCACTTTATCACTCTAGGCCTTAGGTTCTCATCTATAAAATGAGAAGTTGGACTAGCTTATCTCTAAGTACCAAATCAATAATCCTGTCTTCAGGTTTTCTTTTATGTATGGTCTTCATCCATTAGAATATAAATTCCTTGAGGGCAGGGACTACCTTAGAGGCAGCAAGGTAGGAGAGTGGATAAAGCCCTGGCTATGGAGTAAGGAAGACCTGAGTTCAGATTCAGCCTCTGATACTAGCTGTATGACCTTGGGCAAGTCACTTAACTCTGTTTGCCTGAGTTTCTTCATCTGTAAAATAAGTTGGAGGAGGAAATGGCAAACTACTCTAGTATCTTTGCCAAGAAAACCCCAAATGGGGTCAGACATGACCCTGCAACATCTCTTGTTTCCAAAAATATTCTTTAGAAGATATGCCTATGAAGCCTTCATCTGGGATTTTAAATATATCTATAATATTTTGTGGCTACCAATATGATAATTAGATTATATATAATCATTCATTTTCACTTTGTGACTGGCCCATATGCTTTTTTGGTCATATAAGTCCTTGATGATGTCTCTCAGGTCACTTATGGCCCACAAATCATCATTGCTAATGTGTGTCACTGTCTTACATCCGTTATGCACCTTCCCAGGGCCTTCTGGGTGACCAACAATTGTGACTCATTGGACATGGTGGTTGCCCATGCTTTTTGACTATGTAGTGTCAACTGTAGAATGTCAGCTATTTGTGAATATTCTAGAAATTACCGCTAACTAAATATTGTAGCAATATTTGTGTATTTCCTTGACGTAAAGTTTCTTCTTTCTGTTGATGGTTGTTTAAAGTTTTGCCTCAAATGAATTCTAAATATTTTAACCAATATAAGCACAGTAGACTTTTTTCCTTGTCAATTATAAGCCCATCATAATGTAATATTTTCTGAATTAACATTTAATACAATGATAAGGAATCATACACCTTTCCTTCTACATCTATTGATGGTTTCTGGTCATCATACTTGTTAGTATCTCAGCCCCAAATGCACAGTGCTACAGTTAAATTCCACAAAACTTGGTTGGTTGTTGTCATTCGTCTTTGAAGAAGACCAAAATGGCATCACCATGATAAAGTAAAATTTCAGTGTGTCCCATGTTGCTGATCAGGCCAACATGAGCTCAGAATGCTCTACCGCAGGCTGCGCACAGATAGTTCGTGTGAATATTTGGGGTGGATATTCCAAATTTGTGCATTCTGTGTTTCTTTTGTGCTGTCTCAATTCTGCTTTGCTCAAAGAGCACAGCACCCTTTCTGATGTGAGCGTGTCATGCTGAGTCGTCCTGTGCCAGTGTCTCCCATGTTGCACAGTCAAATTCAAAGTTCTTGAGAGAGACCTTGAGAGTGTCCTTGTATTGTTTCTTCTGGCCGCCATGTGATCACCTGACCCATGCAAGTTTTCCATAAAATAGTCTTTTTGGCAAGTGTACATTTTGCATTCAAACAACATGGCCAGCGCTTTGGAGTTGCACTCTCTGAAGCATAGTTTGAATACTTGGCAGTTCAGCTTGAACAAGGACTTCAGTGTCTGGTACCTTTATCCTGCCAGGTGATCCTTAGAATCTTCCTAAGACAGTTCAAATGGAAGTGATTCAGTTTTCTAGCATGGCGCTGGTAGACTGTCCATGTTTCACAAGCATATAACAATGAGGTCTGCACAATGACTCTGTAGACCTTCAGTTTAGTAGTCATGGAGCCTCCCAAACACTGAGCTAACTCTGGCAATGCGTGTATCAACCTCATTGTCAGCGTGTACGTCCCTGGAAAGTACACTACCAAGGTAAGTGAACCTATCCACAGCATTCAGAACTTCTCCATTTGTTGTAACCAGTGGTTCCACATATGTGTGGTGGTGGCTGATGGAGTACCTGTGTTTTCTTGCAAACCTTGAGATGCTATAAACACCAGCTATGTTAGTTATAGTATCAATCAATAAACATTTCATAAATGTCTCCTATTTGCCAGGCACTATGCTAAGAGGTAGGAATACAAAAAATGACAAAAGATGGACTCTGTTCTCAAGGAGCTCTCAGACTGAAGATATCTATGTACCAGGTCTTCCACTACATCAGGAGATACCTCTAGTTCTCCTGATCCATATCTGGCCACTGGACCCAGATGACTCCAGAGGAGAAAATGAGACTGGTGACTTTGCATAGCCCTCCCTCACTTAAATCCAATTCACTTGCATGTCATGACATCACCTTCCGGATATCATGGTTCTTTTGGAGAATGAAGGACTAACAATAGCAATAACATCTATATACCAACAAAATATAAACAGGATAAATTAGAGATAACCAAAAGAGAGAAGGCACTAGCATAACACACTATATGATATTACATCATTGAATTCAAATGGAATACTTGACGTGAACTTCCTCACCTCTGGAGAGATTTGTAACAATGTCAAGGGAAGGAGAATGTTTATTTGGACTGAATTTTTTTTCTTGTTGTTGGCATTTTTTTTATTTTGGCAAGGCAATTATAGTTAATGACTTGCCCAGGATCACACAGGTAGTGAATGTCTGAAGTCAAATTTGAACTCGGGTCCTTCTAACTCCAGGGCTGGTCTTCTATCCATTGGGTCACCTAGCTACCTTTTATCTGAACTTGTTGAATCTTATCCTGGTTTAAACATACCTCGTATAAGCAAATGTGACTTTTGACAAGTTCGTTGCTATGTATGATTTGTTTTTCAGTAGGTGTAACATAGTGTACAGGTAGAAAATAGGGGTTATGTATATCTTCATTTATATTATGTATATGTGTATATATGTATATATATGTATTTCATACACATATATACGTATACTATATATATATATATATATATATATATATATATATATATATATATATGTATATGCTTTGTTTGGCTATATAGCATCACCTGTAGAAAGCTGGCTATTTGAGAATATTCTAGAAATTACAGGTAACTAAAACTTTATGGCAGCATTAATTGTATACTCCCACGACATAAAGCTTCTTAGGCTTATGGAGCTCTGTGAATGAATGTGAATGAATAGAATATATGCCCGGTAGAATTGTTTGACAATTATCCAAATTTCAAACTAAGACATTATGTACCACAAAATATTTTCCCCCTGATCTTCTTCAGCTCCTAACATAATTTAAAATAAATTATTTCAAAAATTACAGAGCAGTCTACACTCATCCCCTCCACATTATGGCTTCTCCTATAATGGTCTTGATATGTTGTGAGTAAGCAAATTCAATGTGAAGTTTTGGGGAGTTTTACAGAAGCCACAGATGACATATGAAGGCCAACAGATGACACAGAACCTATGATCAAATACTTAACCCAAATTTTATAATAAGGTACTGTAAACACTCCATAAAAGAAAAAGAAAAAATTCAGCCTTCTCTGGTACAAAGGGAGGGTCAAAAAATTTTATGTGGATTTTCCAGATTGCAGTGGGTGCTGCACCCCTAACTCCTACAATGTGGAAGAGATATCTGTGTTATTTCTCTCTCCCTGCCTCCCATTTTTTTCCTATTAGGTGACTGGAAAACACGTTTTTGGAAAGAAAAATAAAGCACTTTACGTAATGATATGCCAAAACATAGCCTTAAAAAGGAGCTCTCAGGTAGCTTTATGTTATTATAGTGATATCTTATGGCAGTATTCTTGAAGATTCTGCCTGGTTTTGTCATTTTTCTGATCCAGGCTTCCTTTAGTTACTTTCCAACTCCTTAGCCCAGAATTTTAAGACCTACCACAGACTGCCTCAGACTTAGTGAACAGGAGGTAGAATCTGACTTGGGAAAAGGACAAGGGTAAACATATTCAGGGGAGTTGGTTCTTCCAAGGTCCAGAATCCAAGGGAGGCAAGAAGAGAGGAGTCTTGTATCACCTTTCCTTTGATAGGAGCAGCTAGTAGAACTAGTTTCCACATCAATGTATATTAAACCAGTCACTATGTTTACCCCCACCCCAGCTTGCTCAGTGTTGTTAATAACAAGGAAGAAAGATAAGTTGTCTTATACAATCTTAGAAGGAACAAGTTGTTTTTTCCCTTTTACAAGGCTAGCTTTAGTGGGGAAAGTTGCTTTGTTCTGTGTGCAAAGATACTTATAGATGACTTTCAAAATAAATTGTTTTCCTTAGTATATAGGACTCTATTTTCTTCATGTGGGCATATAGCCTGCTCATGGCCACTTTTCTCTGCAGCTGTAACAGAAAGCAGTTCTATCTTTTTGCTTGTCTCCTGATGGTAAAGTATGTTGTATAGTTTGTCCTTTGTTCTCAAAGAACACAAGTTGTAAGAGGAGAGGAAAGGAGAGAAGAAGAAAGGAGAGAAGATGCTACTCACTCACAGGTTGTGTTTGTCCTTCATTCTCAAAGAGGACCATGACATCAAAATGATGACATATTTGCAGTTGACTTTAATTTGAGTAAGGGAGGGTTGTGCAAGGTCACTAGCCTCACTTTCTCCTCCAGAACCATCTGGATCCATTGGCCTGACATTTATTAGGATGACTGGAGATGGCCCAGGATGCAATGTGGGACCCTGGCCATTTTAGACTAAGGTCTTATCAGATTCTCACTTTGAATGAGATACACCTATTCAATGAATAGACCTCTTTAAGTAGCTACTCGAGGGATGGCCCCTTTTAATTTAAAAAAAAAAAATCAAACGGGAGGGGAAGACCCTCAGGACTATTTAGTATTTACATTCACTCTGTGCTAGGTGGGTGGGGACCTGTTGTCCAATCTATGAGCTTTGGAGTGAATTGAGTTCAAGGCTTGGCCTTTGAGCAAGAAATCTAGCCAATAAACCCAAAGAAAAAAAGCAGTTTTTGGCCAAGCAAGTGTACCTTTTTCTGGGTAGAGCACCCTAGGCAAGCACAAGAATAGGAGGAGCTGCTACTCACTCACAGGTTGTGTTTGTCCTTTATTCTTGAAGCTGGCCATAGCATCAAGGTGATGACATGACTTGCAGTTGAGGTAAAATATGTGCCTAATATTGGAATGGTTTTCATTCTTTTGTTCTATTATTTTTCCAAGTGGTTTTATCCATTGCATTCTTCTTCAAAAGGATTCCTGTGGGCATTTGTTTGCTAGTTGTTTCTATCAAAAACAATGAAATACTAAGAGCTATCAAATACACAATAAGTAAGTTTCATGAGAGTGGATTGGGAATTCTCTGAGACTTTGCTCCATAAATAACACATCCACCCCCATTCCTTCTTTATTTTTAACTCTCCCTTTGCAATAGTTTCATCCCCTCTGCCCACAAAAGTGTTCAAACACAAATGTCTTCCTATCCTTTAAAATACAGCTTCCTTTAACTCTGCTACCCTCTTGGTACCATCCTATTTCTCTCCTTCTCCTTCACTGATATATTATTACACATTAATAGAGTTCTTTATATTGTGTTTACTTCCTCCGTGACCACTACCTCTTCAAACTTTTAGTCTAACTCCCACTATTTCACTGACATTGCTCTCTTGAAGGTGACCCATGATAATAAAATTTAATGGTGGTGGGGCTGTGGAAGAACAGGCATACTCTTACACTGCATGTAAAACTAAGAAATGATGCAATGTTTTTGGAAAGCAATATGGCACGATATAAATACCCTTTGACATATTATGCCTTAAGGATGTTTTTAAATGAGGAAAAAACCCTACAACCTATAGAAGCTCTTTTTCATAATGGTGAAAAGCTAGAAACATTCCAAATAGCCAATAATTGGGGAATAGTTTAACAATTCATGCTATATGCACATAATGGAATATTGTTACTTCAGTGGGCCTATAATATCACCAATGCAGGTACTCCTTTAGTGGGGTGTTCAGGATGTTCAGGGAAGATTGGTACCTCTGGTGTGAGGGCTTCTGAACCCTTTTCAGGGCAGCTTTTCATCTCTGGTATTCACCTGAATCATTCAGTTCTCACTGTGGCTCCAAGGAACTATATAGCATGTGCAGTGGTCACACCCTAGCAAATCATTTGGGCAGATGAGCCAAACCAATTTAAGGGTAACTGAAGGGTCTCAAACCTGTCAGTGAGCTGGGGGATGTCTACCCCAAACATGTGAATTCTTCCCTCTGCCCCACAGTAGAATGGGTAGATGAGAACACTTTATCCAACAGCCATGAAGGCGACTGAAGTAGGCACTATGAAGCACTTCAAGCTTGCTCAGGCATTGAAGATGTCAAGGCCATTTGCTACATCCTGAGCCATTACCAGTTGTCTTGACTTTTGTCCTGACACTGGATATTTGTGACTCTGGATAAAAGAGTTAGGCTGACAACTTCATACAACTCTGCCTCACTTAAATCCAACTTATGCTTGTGTCAGAAGACATCATCTATACCATTTTACCATTTTTACCTACCTCAAAGTCCTGTGGTAATAGGCGAGTGATGAAGTAGCAGGTGTGGATACACTGGGAACTGTAGTCACAGCCCTGCATATAGGATGACTAGGTCATAGGGTCTATTTTATGTGGAAGTCACACAAGGCATGTCCTCATATGGAGGTGAGAAGAAGGTGAGTAGAATGCAAGGCACTCTCTATGTTTCTCTAAAGAACTTTGGAATCAGTTGTGAGATTGGGAGACACTAGCACAGGATTGCCTAGTGTGGCATGCTCTATGAGCAATGCAGAATTACAATGGCTCAAAAGAAACATGAGATGCGCAAATTTAGAGACTCCAAATATTCATATAGACTATATGTGTCCAACCTGTGATAGAGCCTTTGAAACTCATATTGGTCTTATCAATTATACTCAGGCACGGTGCACCTTGACCCCAACATAGTGATGTCATGTTGGTCCTCTTCAAGTACTAAGGACAAAAACCAGTAAGCTCCTCCAAGAGCAAAAACAGCAACCAATCCATGCCTTCCAAATTATAGGATCTCAGAGTTGGAAAGGATTTCAGAGGTCATCTAGACCTGGGCTTCTTAAACTTTTTCCATTCAAGACTCTATTTTTGCATTTTGGCAGCATCATTCATTGACATTGTATGGTTTGAGAGCATGTGCAGTACAAAGAGTGCATGCTTTTTGTTCAGAACCAAGGCTGTAGTGAAGTTGTGTGATGCAACACGGGCAAGTGCCACCAGAAATGCCTTGGATTCATTACACATTTGATTTTTAATTCATTTTTGGTCATTACATATTCGGAAACTTTTTACTGTTGCCAAATTTTTCACCCCACCCAAATGGGGTCATGACCCCACAGTTTAAGAAGGCCAGTCTACATCTGAACAATAACCATATCTGACAAGGGGTCATCCAGCATTTGCTTGCATCCTTACAGTGAGGGTGAGCCCATTACTTTCCAAGGTAACCGATTCTGTTTTTTGATAAATCTAATAGAATGTTTTTTGCTAAGCCCAATCAAATATATCTCTCCTCTTCTATCCACTGTTCCTAGTACTGTACTCTGAGCTGAAGCAGAGAGATTCTGGTCCCTCTCCCATAGACTAGTCCTTCAGATATTTGAAGAGAGCTACTATGTCTTCTTTAAGTCTTTTTTTCCCCAGAAGAAACAAATCCATTTTCTTCAAATCTCTCTCATTTGGCATGGACTCAAATATCTTTTGGGCTAGGTGGTACAATAGATGGAGCAATGGGCTTGGAATAAGAAAGATTTGTTTTCATGTGTTCAAATTCCATCTCAGACACTTACTAGCTGTGTGACTATAATGGTAATTTAAATGGGAAGATCTTTCCCGTTCATTAATAGGACCATGTGACCTGCCTGGGTCACATGGAAGTCTGAGTTACATGGAGCCTGTGGTGGGAGGAGCTTACTGAGTGGGTAGGACCAGAAGAGGCAGAGCTAGGGTACAGCTGAAAAAAAAATTGGTGAGAGCAATAAAAGGTAGGAAAGATGCAGGCAAGCTGGCTAGTGTTGAATTTGTTTGTGATTTTGTTGAAGAGAGCCTGCTTATGATTTGTTTGATGGAGCTGGTTTGTGGGAAGCCTAGCAGGGGGAAGGCTTGGGGATGGTGTTGTTCTCTGCACTATTACTGTGTGCAGATTTTTGTTACTATGATGGATTTGGCTTTCTGATACCTGAATAAATGCTTTGGTTTTGTCTTCCTTGTGAAGAATCCATTATATTTTGTGATTCAGAATTGCACCAGGGTATTCATGGCCTCTGTAAGTGCTGTGAATATGGCATTAGTGCTATGGTGACCGCAGGCAAATCACTTAACCCTGTTTGCCTCAGTTTCCTCATCTGCAAAATGAGATGTAGAAGGAAATGGCAAACCCCTAACTTTGTCAAGAAAACTTCAAATGGGATCATGAACAGTTGGACACAATTGAAACAACTGAACTTCAAGAATATATGTTTTGTTAATCTGTTTACCTCTCTCTGGTTCCTCTCCAATTTTCAATGTTCTTCCTAAAATATTGTTCCCAGAACTTAATGTAATGTTTCAGATATGGCTGACAAGGGCAGAGCTCATGGAACTATCAGCTCCTTAATAGCGGACACAAATGCCTCTCTATATGTAGCCCAGGATTACATTAGCTTTGGTGGATACCATACCACATTGTGGACTTATATCGAACTTGCTGTCCACTGAAAACTCTGGATATTTTTCAGATGAGTAACTAACCACCCCCACCCCCACCACCACCACCAAGTAGCCATACTCCTTCATCTTATATTTGTGAAGTTGATTTTTTGAACCACAAGTATAAGATTTTATGGTTATCTCCATGATTTTCTGGTTTGTCAAAATCTTTTTTGAATCCTGGTTTTGACATCTAGTGTGTTCACTCTCCAGGGGATTGAATGTAAATATTTAACAATCAAATCCCTGAAAAAAATTTGTACACAACTCACCTTTAAAGTTTAATCAGCATTCTTAACCTTTTCTCCATCATTTTCTTAATTCTAGACATGTAATAAAATAATCAGTCAAATCTTGATTTGTTCCATCTGTTGGTTTAATTGCTCATGGTGAGAATTTAACAACCAGCTCTCTTGACCCTGTTTGAGCTAGTTCTAGCAGATCCCTGTAGATATCCATTTCAGTTTTCTCTTATTTACCCATTTGATAAGCATGCCACCTATACATTTATCCAAATCATTCATAAAAATACTAAATAACACAGGGCCAAGCACAGATTGCTGGAGCACTATGGTCAAGACATCCTTCAGAACATCAATGATTAATTACTCTTTTGGTCCAGCACATATAACCAGTTTCAAATTCAACAAATTCTCCTAACTCACCCTTTCTTGTGTGTATTTTTTCTACTACAATTAACAGCACCTGAGACTTTGTAAAATGGTGTGCTAAAATCTAGGTAAGCTGCATAGAGATCATTCTCTGAATTTAGAGTCTAATAAACAGTCAGAAAATGAGGTTAGTCTGTCATCACCTGTCCCTGACAAACCATCATAGTTGAGAATACTACTTTTCTCTTCTGGATCTTCCCTCACTACTCATTTAATCATATATTTTAGTTTGGTTGGAATTGAAGTTAAACTCACTGGTATTTAATGTGCTGTCCCTTCTCTTCTCTTCTTTTCCAATCCTCCGGTATCTCTTTCGATCTCTGCAGTCTTTCAGAGATCACTGATAGTGGTCGAGTAATTACATCTGTCAGCTTTTTTTCATTCTCTGAGAATTCAACTAATTTGAGCCCAGTGACCTGAATGTGTCAAGGACAGTCAGGTGCTCTCTCACTGGTTCTTACTTATATCTTAGGAATCAACTCCCCATTACCCATGTTAGTTCTGGGATTTCCACTTTAAAAATCATTCTACTTTACAGATAAAACAGAAGCAAAATAGAAATTGAATAGCTCTTTGTACTCTCTATCACCAGTTATCATTATCCCATATTTCCTGAGCCAGGGTCTCATTCCTTTTTTGATTTCTTCTCCTTACTGCAATATTATCTTAAAAAAACACAACACCCTTTTGTCATTCTCAACTTTCTCCACCAGCTCTGGCTCATTATGAACTTTAGCACAGCTTACACTATTCTCACAAGACCGTGACATACTTTTGTATTCGTCTCCTGTTTGTTGCCTATTTTCAACTTCTGTACTTACTTAAAAAAAAAAATTTGACTTGGTTAATTTTCCATGCATCCACATCAGTCTCTTTTCTCTTTGTCTTCACCAAGGGATTTTTTTTGTTTTGAATTTAAACAAAAAAATTGTTTCCAAACACATAACAGAATACAAAAAGATTTGCATATTAACCATGAACCTACTTTTTATAGATTTGCTTTTTTAAAAAGTCACTTTCAAAAGTTTGCTTGTCTGTTTCCTTTTGCAGTCCCTTCTATGCGTTGTAATAAATTTTTCAGTGTCTCTTTTTTTTGCTATTATTATTATTGAGAACCCTTCACCCCCAATTTAAAAAAGTGGGAAAAATCCCTTGTACCAGATAACCATAGTAAAGCAAAACAGTTCTAGATCTGGATAGATCTGGAAAATAAAAGCTATGTATTTTTCTGCACCTTGAGTTTATCACCTCTGTCAGGAGGTGGGTGCCTGTTTCATCATGAGTCCTTTGAAGACATGATTGGCCATTGCATTGATCAGAGTTCTTAAATTTTTCAAAATTGTATTTTTTAGAAGGTTGCTATTATATAAATTGTTCTTTACATATTACATTTATGTTGTTCTATGTATATAAATGCTGCTATTATATACATTGTTCTATATATATTACATATATGTTGTTCTATATAAATGTTGCTATTATATAAATTGTTCTCTGGCTGCTATACCCTGTACTCTGAATCAGTTTCTATTTCTTAGGATTCTCTGAAATCACCTCTCTCTTCTTAAGGTATGATACTTCTTCACATTCACATATCATTTGTTCAGCCATTCCCCAACTGAGGGACACCCCTTTAGATTCTAGTTGTTTGCTTTTGCAATGGTTGTTATTGATAGACTCAATCAGTCAATCAAGCCACCCTACATCATTTAAAGTGCACTTTAAATATGCTACGCTCTGATCCATTTACTGGATAAAGATGTGCTTTGATTGTTGGTTGTGAGGTTAGCCTTTGTACCTCGCTGAGTATGGCAGGAAGTCTATTCTGATTGGTTATGTCCTTTACAACTTGTATAAAACCGGCTCCTTGGAATGAGTAGAATGCCAGGGGGGTGGAAATCTAAACTCCTGAAAAGGAATTAATTGGCAAGAAAGAGCAGAGGAGCCTGGACCATGGTGGACTCTGGTCTCAGCATTGGTTTCACTCTCTTCCTTTCCCCATTGTCAGAGGAGTCCCGTGAGTTTTTGAAGGGATAGAATATTTGGATTCAGAGTCCTCGTAGCGTCTTTACTGATGGCAATAGCTGATGATGGCTGATGGGGATAACTGCATTGAGAGTCAAGGAGAGACTGGGTTCAACGAGAACAGTAGATCCAAGACTCTTAAACTGTGGGTTGTAAACCCATGTGAGGTCTTGAAAAATTTGGCAACATTCAAAAGTTTCTGAATGTGCAATGACCAAAAATTAATTAAAAATCAAATGCATAATGAATGTGAGATGTTTCTGGTAGTGCTTTTAAAAAAATGATAGCTAAATTTTATGATCAGAATATGGTCATCTGAAACAGTGAGTCATTTTTAAATCTGCCTCTCTGCTGAAACCCTTAACTTCAATCATCTGCAGAGATAAAAATGCTGCCTGAGTCCCTAAGGTCTTCACTTTCTTCCCCAGGACATCATAATATCTAGTGCTGCCTTCCAAGTTTCTTCTAAAGTGGCCATTTACCTCTCCATGAATCATCATACCATAAAACAAGGGGGATTGAACTGGATGGCCTTTAAGGACCCTTCCAGTTCTGAATCTATGATCCTACTATCCTATCCTACACTATCCTACACAGATGGCTAATGGAAGCTAAGTTGAATGAGTCTAGCAAATATCTCCATGGCAGTGAGAAGGAACAATAAAGAAGGAATCATCAGAAAAGAAGGAATGCTGAAATAAAATTTTCTTTTCTTTTCCTGTTCAGACTTCTATCTTGGACAGAGAAATTTTACAAGTACTTTATACATTTGAAATTACAGTAAGGCATGTAATTACTCAATTCACTGCTGGGTCAGAATGCTGACCCACTTACCATTAAAAAATAGTAAAAAAAATGACATAAGACTTTAGATAGACTTAAAAGGACAAAACCTTAGATACATTCTTTTCCTCATATAACATGTTCATTCAGTTAAGCAAACATTTATTAATCTATTATTAATTCATTATGCCATTCATTATAATATTCATTATGCTAATTAATGTAAATTATAAAAGTAAAATGTAATTAATGTAAATTAATTTACAAAAACAAGTCCCCTTGAGTTTACATTTTATTGGGGGATAGATACAATACGTATGCAAGTGAGTATAATGAGAGAGTCGAGGAAGCACTAATGACTTTGTGGGGTTGGAGTAGGCACAGGGTGAGTATCTCAGAGGAGGTCCCACGCAGGTTGGACCTTGAAGCAAGACAGAGAGGCAGAGATAAGAGGGAGTACATTCTAGGCATGGGTCATTACCCATGTGTGCAGATCTTGGGAGACAGGAGCTGGAGGAGTTTGGAACTCATTAAGAGCAGCAGTATTCAACAAAGCCAAAAAGGTAAGTGGGAGAGCTTTGAATGGCAAGCCGAGTTAGGATTTTATCCTATAAGCAATGGGAAGACACTGATGGTTTTTGAGCAAAACTGATATTGGCAGATCTGTGTCTTAGGATGATTATTTTGGCAGCTGTGTGGAAGATGGTTAGAAGAGGGGAGAGACTGGAGGCAGGAAGACCAGTTAGGGGATTATTAGTCATCTAGGTGAGAGGTGATGAGGGTCTACGATAGAGACTGTGTGAGTGGAGAAGAAGGAATAGATAGAGGAAGAAATCTTATTGAGGCAGAATTGCAGTAAGTGATGAGGGTGAAATTGGGTTACTGGAAGATATGTTGCCTTTAACAAGTTTGGTGGAGCGAGGGGCAGTTAGGTGGCACAGTGTAGATAGAGTACCTGCCCTGAAGTCAGAGAACCTGAGTTCAAATCTGGCCTCAGACATTTGCTAGCTGTGTGACCGTGGGCAAGTCACTTAACCCCAATGGTCTCATAAAAAAAAAAAGTTTGGATGAGGAACAGATTTATCAGGAAGGTACCGAGGAGAGATATCACTCCTGCCAAGAAGAGGGTGAAGGGAGAAGGTTGAAGCTAAGCATAACCACCTGTTTTGCCCAGCCTAGCCTTGCCTTAAGCAATGTCTTTTTCTGAGCTCAACCCAGAGGATTTTGGTTAGGAATGAGGAGTGATACTGAGTCATTTGTACCACTTCCTGTCAAGACCTGTTGTTTTTTTTTTAATTTTTTATTCAAATACTGGTTAAGACAGCCTAGCCTTACCTACCACATCTAATTTAGAGTAGTTGATAATATGCTTTGAGACAATGTAAACAAACAATGCCAAATGTCCCAGTGTCATTTAACAGCCTTGGAAAAAATAAACATTTTAATTCAACAAACATTTTTTAAGCACCTACTGTTTCTGTAAACAGTACGGAATGGTAACCTGATTTAGAGGACAAGGATTTAATCTTGGATTTTAGAAGATTTAGGCTTAAATTCTAGCTCTGACCTGGTTCCGTGTACCTTAGGACTTCTCTACTAAGTGGATTGGATCTCCTTTGGTGGAGAAGTTTCTCAGGAAATCACAAGTCAGAGCACTGTAATATATAAAGTTTAGAAGAGTTACTATCCTGGGACTTCATGGAGTTCACCCATTTAGTAGGGACATTTACACATGTAGATGATTATGATATAAAATAGCATATGATGAGTTCATAAGAAAAGGTTACACACTTTACCTATGGAGCTCAATGGCTTATGATCTGACCCACTCTAATATTGTTTCTTCCACAGATTGTGAAATAATTCCTTTTGCTCCGATTTGCATTGAGGGGCGGTAGATAGAGGGCCCTGGAATCAGAAGGACTTGAGTTCAAATTTGACCTCAGTTATTGTAGTAGCTAGGTGACCCTGGGCAAATAACTTCACTCTGTTTGCCTCAGTTTCCTCATCTGTAAAATGAACTGGAGAAGAAAATGGCAAACCACTTCAGTATTTTTGCCAAGAAAACCCCAAATAGGGGAGAAGTTGGACTTGACTGAAACTATTCAACAACTGTAGATCTATTTTGATGTATAGGTAGCTAAAAGGACAATGAACCAACTTTGCATTAGCCCAATTTTTTTTTTTTGGCTAATTGGCATTGTGACCTTAAACAGTCATCTCATTATTCTTCAGTTTCTACATTTATAAAATAAGGATAAAACACCTGTTCCATCCATTTACAGGGTTATTGTGAAGATCAACACAATAGTGGGTGTGGGACTGCTTTGAAATGTATAAAGCAATACATGAAAGAGGTGTTATTACTACTGCTAGTCTAGGCCTATAATCAAGGGACTGACTTTGCTATGGCTTATATTAGTAATTACAAAAGATCTCCTAATTACACTGGGAGTCACATTTATGGAACATTATAAAGTTCACAGCATGCTTTACATATGTATATTATGTCATTTGATCCTTGCAATAACCCTAGTGTTATAAGATTTATTATCATGCCCATTCTATAGATGAGGAAACTGAGACCCATGGTCACAAAACTAGTGTCATAGATGGAATTTAATCAGTAAACATTTATTTAGCATCTACTAAGTGTCAGGCCCTGTGCAAAGGAACAGGGATATAAAAAGGGACAAGGGACAAATCAAGTCTCCTTTCTACTCTATTGCAGTGCTTTAAAATACAAATTTTATTGTTTATGTAATTAATATGATTTTCAGAAACTAAATCCAATTTTTACAGTCAGTTAAATTTGAATAGATGTTTCAAAAAATACCTAATTTACCTTGGCTGCAGAGCTGTCACTAGAAATTTTTGTGCATTTTGGTAAGTATCCCAAATAGACTGAGAGCAAAGAGACATGTCCCTTTAAGTCGAGGGGACATAGAGAGACCTGGGCCACCATCTGTAGTTTCCTATTTTAAAGAATTACCTTTGCTAAGTAGGTGTTAAACTCTGTTGTGTTCCTTGAAGATGACAGATGTTGTCAATGCCCTTTTAGTTTGGCATCCTGGGATAAAACTCTGATAATCCTACCTTCCTTCCAGCACTACTTGGCCTGTCTCAATAAGTGCAAGACAATTTGTGCTGGTTGAGATGTAAAATATGCTGATTCTTTGATTTCACTCTCTGTGTAGCACCAGTAGGAAAGACAGACATTAGAAAGAAAATTTGTGAATCACTATATGATGCGTTTTGAACCTGCAGTATTCACAGGCGTTAAGCCATGTTCCAGATGGACCATGCTCAATCATAATGCCGTCACACAAGGAAAGACAAGTAATAACCTTTGTGGATGAGGCAGATTCTGTGGCACTCTACCTCATAAAAGAACAAAGGGTTTGTCCAGCATCACAGAGCTGGGGTAGTGGGACAAATACACAGTTTTCATGTGTTTCTTCAGCATATCCTCTGTCCCCTAGAACAAAGCTTCCCATGTGAAGGAAACTTTAACCTTCTGATCCTTTCAAAAGCACCCACCTCTCCTTTGAGTCAGAGCTGAAGCAAGAATTAGTGCATTTTCTAGACACAGAGCTAAAAATACACCCTATTTCTTTTATTCTTCTCCTCCTCCTCCTCTCAGCTGCAGAATTCTAACCCAATTAACACACTGATTTAAATTAAAATAAAATTGTGATCTGTCTCTGTTTCCTCCATGCCCTCCCATCTGTGGAATCCCACCGTAAGTACCACCTTAGTTTTCAGTGTCCATCTCAAGGTGGGAAAATAAAAATTAGGACTGGGGCTGCATTAGTCTCCAGTTTTCTAGGAAGTTTATGGAACTATTGATTATTACTAGATCTTGATCTTGTAAAATGGAAGCCATATTTCCTCCATTTTATAGTATCTGGGTTAGATTGACAGTGTTTTCTAGATAATAGATGATGCCCTAAAGATAGGACACTTTTTATAGTGTCCTATTTATACACCTCCACACAGGGATCCACACAAGTACTGAGTTGAATGTTTGAATTTTTAAAGCTTTGAGGGATCACAGGACAAATAGGTCAAATAAAATTGAAAATAATCATGCCGGGGGTATTTTACCTGTTTGAATCACCTCTTTAAGCTTGGTATCTCAGAAGGGCCTCACAACCAAAACCACTGTCCTGTCCTTGTTTCTAGTTCACTAAGAGCAGCTAAAAGAATTATCCTCTAAAACACATAGAAAATTAAATAGCAAAGCAGAAAGCCCAGACGGGATCAGAGATGTCTAGTTCTGTGCCCTAATGCTAATATTTTTATTGCTTGGCGGCTTTTCCTGGTCTCTAAACATGCTGGTTCCCACCTCAAATCTTAACTTAAGCAACACCATTTATTAAAAATAAATTTACTACCTGTTCTCATTTTCATAGAACAAATCATCTTCTGGTCTTTAGAGCTGCCGAGTTGACCCTGGAGTTTCTTTCATCTGATCATTTCGTATCCTGGAAACATATTAAAAATGTGCTCTGATTTTAGAAGGATGGCTTTCTTTTATTTTATGAGCAGTGTTGGGGGTGTATACAAACTCTGAAGATGTTTTTAAATCCTCTTTTAACTATGGCTTTCAGGTGGTGACTAGATTTATTTTGTATCTCTTGAGGAATTTATTGGTGGACTTTGAGATGGGCACTTAATCTACACAAGAGGAATCATGACAGATAATTTTGCTTGGACTTAGAGTTAGAAAGACTTTTGATCAAATCTTAGCTGTCATTTAATGACTGTGTTATGTTTAAGTCGTTTAACTTTTCTGAGAAGACTTCGTTTTATAGGAAAACAGTTAAATATGTGTGTATGTATGTTCATACATACACACAATATACATATATGTATACACACACACACGTGTGTGTGTGTGTGTGTGTGTGTGTATATATATATATATATACAATAAAACACAAGTGCCCCATCAAACACTACCACATCATCCATACATGGAACCATTGGTTACAACAAATGGAGAAGTTTTGAATGCTGTGGATAAGTTCACTTACCTTGGTAGTGTACTTTCCAGGGATGTACACATTGACGATGAGGTTGATGCTTACCAGAGCTAGCTCAGTGTTTGGGAGGCTCAGAAGAAAAGTTTGGAAGAGAATAGGTATGAGACTGATTACCAAACTGAAGGTCTACAGAGTCATTGTGCTGACCTCATTGTTATATGCTTGTGAAACATGGACAGTCTACCAGTGCCATGTCAGGAAACTGAATCGCTTCCATTTGAACTGTCTTAAGAAGATTCTGAAGGTCACCTGGCAGGATAAGGTACCAGACACTGAGGTTCTTGCTCGAACTAAACTGCCGAACACTCAAACTGTATTTCAGAGAGCACAACTCTGATGGACTGGCCATGTTGTTCGAATGCAAATGTACACTTGCCAAAAAGACTATTTTATGGAGAACTTACGTGGGGCAAGCAATCACCAGAAGAAGTGATACAAGGACATTCTCAAGGTCTTTCTCAAGAACTCTGGATTTAATTGTGAGACTTGGGAGGCACTGGCACAGGACTACTCAGCATGGCGTGCCCACATCAGAAAAGGTACTGCGCTCTATGAGCAAAGCGGAATTGAAACAACACAAAGGAAACGTAGGATGCGCAAATTTGGAGTAACCACCCCAAACGTTCACATGGACTATCTGTGCCCAATCTGTGGTAGAGTATTCTGAGCTCATATTGATTTGATCAGCCACAGTCCTACACACTGAAGCTTTACTTTATCACAGTGATGTCATTTTATTCCTCTTCAAGAATGAAAGACAACCATATATGTACACACATGTATATACGTATATATACTTCAGAGGTTTTTTTGGTTTGTTTAAGCCTGGGATTTCCCTGGTGTGGAGCCAGAGCTACAGGTGAGGAAACTTCTAACAATGTAGATGAGAAACTGTTCTATTTTTTATAATCTTAAAGAATTGCTTAGGACATGGAAAGTTTAAGTGACACACCCTGGGTCACACAGCCACTCTTCTTTATCCTCTCCCCACCCCTCCGCACTTTTCCAGTCCCTCCTACCTGCTCTGACCAAACTCTTCTTGCCCAGTAGTCAGCCCTCAGTGAACCAGCCTCAACTCCATACAGATTTGGTCTACAAAAATGGGAACAGTGATTTTATTTTTAATAAATGACATTGCTTAAATAAAAATTGAGGTGGGAACCAGCAAATTTCGAAACCTGGGACAATGATAGAATCCCTTGTGGTTCCATTTTCTATTGGTGTTCTCATCTGCCAGTCATCAACACTGGGTTATTCTCATTATCTGATTCTTCTGTTTCCACTCATGTGTTATTGAATGGAACAAGATAAGTTCCATACAATAAATTCCATACAAGTGGGTGGATTGGATCCTCTACAGACTTACTTATCTAGGTAACTCTTCTGCTGCTGGACAACTTTGGCATAGAGATATCACATCAGCATCATGAAATGGCTAAACAAACCCTATCCCAGAATTTCCTGCTTTGGTAATTACATTTTTTTTTAAATTGTCAGAGACTTGTGGAAAGACTCCAAATCCATCATTCAGAGAAAGCATGGCTGTGTGTCTAATCCTTGATTCCTTTCCTCTAGGATACTGCTATTGCAGATTGGTGGAAATCGGAACTAATGGGATATTGAGAGATTATTGGCACCTCTTGGGTATTAGTGAGGTTTAACATTCAGGACTGTGTTTCTGCCATTCACTGAAGGCAGTTATCTCAAAGTTCCCTAATTTGTAACTAAAAGATGGAACACTCACTACGAGCCTGTATTTGTCATTCAGTTGTGGATAAGAGGGAGAAGAAGAGAAAGGAGAAGGGGACAGACATCTGTCCCTTGAGCCTACTAGCCCAAAATACAGGTGTTGATGTTATTTGCTTTCTGACTATAACCCTTGACATTTGTGTTTTCACATTTGTTCAATAAATGCTAAAATTTGATGACTGCCTACATCCTTTTGTTGTGTGATTAGCTGCTGTTGTAGATAGGGATTTGGAAGTTCTTTGTCACTTTAAAAGAGATGGGAAGCATGTTTCCAATCCAAGACAGTTGTGAAATTATATCTGAAAACATAAGTTAAGGGTTTATATTGTTGTTAAGTTGTTTTCAGTTATGTCCAACTCTTCATGACTCCTTTTGGGGTTTTCTTGCCAGAAATACTGGAGTGGTTTGCCATTTCTTTCTCCATCTGATTTTACAGATGAGGAACTAGCGTCAACATGGTTAAGTGACTTGCATAGGGTCACATAACTAGTGAGTGTCTGAGGTTGGATTTGAACTCAGTGCTCTATCCACTGTGCTACTCAGTGACCTAAGATTTATACTCCTTACCATTGCAATTTGTCCCTTGGCCCAAAATATATCTCTCCTCTCTTTGTGCTACTCATTCTGTGTTTTCCGGTCTCTTGGCTATAACTAACCACTCCCTCCTAAGAAGTCCATCTTCAAGCCAATGAAGTCACACTTTCTTCCCCAGAGTATAATAAGTCATAGGTCCCACAGAACTACCCTACTTTGTAAGCTGGTAATGATTAAAGGCAAATACCATCTTTGCTAGGAAATCAATCAGTCCATTTAATGAAGACTGAGGTCAACAAGAAAAGCTTGTCTTTAAGAAGTCTGTGCTAGTACTCAATGAGGTCTTATTGCCTAGTGGCAATCAAACAAGGGAAAGGACCAGCTGATGTTATAGGGTTTGACCATTGTATAACACTGGAGGTGAAATGAATCAGAGGAAAATGGAAGCAAGGCAACCATAAAGGAGTAAGTAATTAATCAGTGCAACCATGCTAGAGGCAGTTATGACATGCCAAAAAGTCATGGCAATGTCATACCTTTATAAAGTATACCATGAGGCTCTCCAAAGTATTATCCTATTAAATTAAGGAGTATCCAGGCATTGATGAATACCAAAATGGAGGAATATACAATTGTTTGGCTGTCACAACCAGATTCTGCCACTGCTCCTGCCCATACTGAGAGCCCCTTTGATAGTTCAGCACCTGAATTTCCAAGCATCTGACCACTCAGGCCCAGAAATTCACATGAATATTGACTTATTCTTTACCTGACACAGATGGTAGCTTTATAAGAGATTGTAATGGCCTGAATCTCAGCACATTGGGAGGACTATCCAGGTCCCCTGTCCCACAGGGAGTCCCTAGAAACTGGGTTGAGTGTAGCAGGGGAAACTTTATGAAGTACTAATAAATATCAGTTTTTATTTTATGTGACTACATCTCTTCAATGTAGGGGGAAAAACCTTTTTTTTGAAAGGATTTATATAATTTTATAAAATTTAATCAATAGAAAAATAATTAAATAATAGTTCCATCAAAATTTTTTCTAGAAGGGTTCTGATCTTGATTCATCTTGCTTTCTAGTGTGAAGAGCCAAGGTACCCTTTGATTATATGGTGTCAGAGGAAGATGCAGCCTTTTATGGCAGAAAAACAAATCAGTAATGAAGAAAAACTCCTGCCTTTGAAGTCTAATAAATCTCTCTTGTTTGAAGAGTAGTTGGTGATTTCAGCATTGAATACTCCAGGGCATCCTATTTAAAGCCTCTCCTTCTTAAGTGGACTGTCTCATATTAGTAGGGAAGAAGAATTGTGTAGCTGGAAAAGAAATTCAAATTCTCAGTTTCACCTTACTTTTTCTTTATATATGCATTAAAATAAGAACAAACGGCATATGTGGTAATGAAGCTCTTTAATTTCCATTTTAGGCTGTTTTTTAAATTAAAAATGTTAATATGGTAAATCTCTTTTTTAAAACTCAAGAAAAACAAGAAAGCTCAAATAACCGGATTTTTTGTGCACATTCTGCATTTTTATTTTATGTGAAAGAAATGGAAAATAAAATAACTGTGACATTTATTTTCATTTTTAAAAAATTTTCTCTAAGCTTTTTAAAAATATCACAACCCTTTCCATCTATACCTTTCTGAAGTGCTTCACTGAATCAAGCCCTCACTCATAAAGGAAAATAGCCGTAAACCAATCAACATCATTTATATTTTCAATTAGTCGAGCAATTTGAAGTCAACACTCAGGGAAGGACAGGATCAAAAGAGAGATTAGAAACAATGGGGAGCAGGATAGAATGGAGGGAAATATAGTTAGTTTTGCACAACACGACTATTATGGAAGTCATTTGCAAAACTACACAGATACGGCCTATCCATTGAATTGCCTGCCTTC
>CM053770.1:198210676-198270875 GCA_028658325.1 Potorous gilbertii | reverse complement strand
CCCAAAATCTTGTGAAAATGAATGTAAAAAGTTAAATAAATTTTAAAAAAAAATAAAAAAATAAAAAAAAAAAAAAAAAAAAAAAAAAAAGAAAAAAACAAAGGTGTAGAAGCAAAAGAGTTTGGGGAATAGCAAATAGACCAGTTTGATTTAAACATAGTATGTGAGGGGAGAGCAGTATACAATACGTTGTTTGTATTACACGAGTGCTGGGGCCCCTTCACAATGTCTTCAAAGGTTGATCGGGTCAAATTTGTAAAGCGTTTGTCTTTTATTAAGGCAACTGGGAACCACTGGAGCGTCTTGCAACTCAATGGACAGAGCACTGTGCCTGGAGTCAGGAAGAATCCAACTTGTGACACTTCCAACCTGTGACCCTGGGCAAGTTGCTTCACCTCTGACTGCCTGACAAAATAGATCTATTGGAGAAGAAAATGGCAAGCTCCTCTAATATCTTTGCCAAGAAAAATCACTTGGGGTCACAAAGGGTTGAAATGACTGTGAGAGAATGAAGCTTTTTGAGTAAGGAAGTAGAAGAATCACATTTGTACTTTAGGGAGATTATTTAACATTTGTGTGGCAGATGGATTATGGAGGGCAGATTCTAGAAACCAGGAACCCAATTAGGACTCTGCTGCAGTAGCATCTATGAGAAGGGATAGAGTGCTAGAATGGAGACCATGTGAGAAGAAAGTGATGGATAGAAGGAATATGGAGGGAAAAATTGATTAGACTTGGAAATTGATTGGATCAAATCTGTCATGATTGTCATTGAAACTAATTTATGGTTGTAATCAACCTAATATTTCTCTGTCATTGTACAACATTAGACTTTGGTAAGGGGAACTAATTTGGGATTCCATTATTTCTTCCTTGTTTTGTGACTCAAGTCCTAATGAGTACAGTCAGGAGTATGTCACAATCTTATGTACTACCTGTGAATTCTTAAAATCAGTAAAAGTTAATAATTATAGCGACTGTGAATCAAAGTCCACACTTTTGGTTTTCAGTGCAAACCTTTCCCAGGGTTCTGAAGTGCCTGCACTTTTAATAATGCTCCAAACAATATATCATTGCTCAGTTTGAAACTCTCTCTAGCCAGTAAGATATAACCATTGTTGGACTCCAGCGTGCAATTTTCCCCCAATTCAGTAAACATCATTAGCTTCCTATTACCTTTAGGATCAATTACACATTTATCAGGCTGTTATATAACCTGTTGTAACCTGGCCCTTTCCCATACTTCTCCAGTTTTCTTACACTTTAGTCTCCTTCAGCTATTCTGTAATCCAGTGACACTGGCTTTCATTGTGGTCCTCACAGGACATGCTATCTCCTAACTTTGGGCATTCTCACTGGCTGATCCTTATTCATGGAATGCTCTCCAGGAATTTCAGGAATTCACCTTGGAATATACTTCTGCAAGGTGCACCCCCCTTCCCCATACATGAGTTCCTTCTGGAGTCTTCATTTTGTAACTGGTTCCCCCTCCTTCCCCCCTTACACTTCTGTCCTAGCCCTGTTCCTGGCCCTCCGGATTTCAAAAGCAACTCCTTTTTGCAAGGGATCCTCACCCATTAGAATCTAAATTTCTTCAGGGCAGGGGCTACATTTCTTTTTGCTTGCATTTGCATCCCCAGTATTTAGCACAGTTAGCTACAGCTTCATAAATGCTTTCTCCCTCTTTCCTTCCTTCTTTCCTTCCTTCCCCCTTCTTTTCCTCCTTTCCTCTTTTTCTCCTTCCTTGCTTCATTTTTTCCTCTCCTTCTTCTTTCCCTTTCTTCCTTCCTCCTTTCCCTCCTTTCCTTACCTCAGGACTCCATCTCTTGCTTCCACACATTACCTAGGGTCACACAGCTAGTTACAGTCTAAGGTCATATTGAACTCAAGTGTTCTTAACTCCATCACACATATATGTCATATAAAATATATGTGTCTATTGAATCTTTGATTTCATTGGTGAAGGGAGCTCTCCAGGAGAACCCCTGGGCTCCTTGCCCCCCAACTTCTCCTCCCAACTCCCTGGCCAATCACCACCCCTTGCTGAGTACCTTATGCCAGTCAAGAGTTGCTTAGATCTCTGGGAGGTTAAGTGATTTGTCCAGAATCAAAGTCAGTGTGAATCAGAGGCATGCTTGAATCCTAGATCTTCTTAACTCCAAGGTCAGATCTATACCTACTATAGTACATACTGTCTCAATATATAGTTTTTCTATACATCATATTCTGTATTATAGATTTAACAATGGGAAATCAATGTAACCATTTCAGATAATGAACAGTTACATATTTAAACTTCAAAACCTGAATAATTAAAAAAATACTCAATGTGAGCCTATTGCATTGAACTATGTTAGAATTTCAAAGCTTATAGTCCTGAAGGACATGGGATCCAATTTTTTTAAAAAATTAAATTTTTCTTTTTTTTTTTCAATGAACAAAGTAGATTTTTCTCTATCCCATCCTTCTACCTACCATTAAGGAAAAGAAAAAACAAACCAAACCCTTGTTATGAATATGCATAGTAAAGCAAAACAAAAGGCCATATTGGCCATGCCCCCAAAGACCGGTCTCATTCTGTTAGTCACTAGCATTTATTAAGTACCTACCATGTTCCAGTACCAGTGCTAAGCATTGGTGATACAAAGAAAGGCACGATAGTCTTTGCTCTTAAAGAGCTTAAAGTCTAAAATGAAAAAAACATCCTGAAAATTAACCACCTTCAATTTTTAGCTTGGTGCTCCAAGCAGGTGATTAGAGGTAACAATGATTTACAAAGATTATCTGCGGTAATATTTATCATACTTATCATACAATCCGACTTATCACACGAGAGATTTGGTTTTGTAGTTTATAGAAATATGCCTAACTTTCAATACTAGCATCCCTTTCCTAGACAAAAATTATTTATTTTATATTTATTTAATGCAGTCTCAGTCCATCACCTCTCTGGTAGGAGGTGGATAGTAGCATGCTTCATGATGGGGGTCTTTGGGAGCATGATTGGTTACCATGTTGATAGCATTCTTAAAACTTTCAAAGTTGTTTGTTCTTACAATGTTGTTGCTATCATTTATTGGGGTGGGGTGGTAGTAGTGAGGCTACATGTGGCCTTCTAGATCCTTAAATGTGGCCTTTTGACAATCTAAATTTTACATGTGGCCTCAAGGCCACAGGTTCCCTACCCCTGGTTTATATTGTTTACTTTGTGGCACTTGTTTCTGCATCAGCATTTGCAAGTCTTCCTAGGTTTCACTAAAACCATCCCTTTCAAATGAGATAATATTTATAAAGTGCTTAGCATAGTATCTGGCACATAGTAGACACTTAATAGATGTGTGTCTCCATTTCTTATGACATGAGTGTTCTATTACACTGATATACCACAGCTTTTGGGGTTGTTGTTATCATTTCAGTTACATCCAACTCTTCATGAACCCATTTGGAGTTTTATTGGCCGAGATACTGGAGTGGTTGGCCATTTCCTTCTCTACCTCATTTTACCGATGATGAAACTGAGGCAAACAGGGGTAAGTGACTTGCCCAGGGTCACACAGCTGGTAAGTATTGGAGACCAGACTTGAACTCATGAAGCTGTCCCCACAATTTGTTTGGCCATTCCTCAATCAATGGGTACCTTCTTAGGGTTCTTTGATTCTACAAAAAAAGAGATGCTAAAATATTTTTGTACATATAGATCCTTTTCTGCTTTGAAGTATAGGCCTTATAGTATGTCAAAGGATAGATACAACTTAGTAACTTTTGGGGAACAGTTCTAAATTGTTTTCCATAATGGTTACACCATTTCATAGTTTCACCAACAGTGCATTCATGTCCTTGTTTTTCCCACAACTGAGCTTTACTTTTAATTATTACCAAAAAATCACCACAACTTCTAGAATTGGGCCTTTAGAGACCACATAGTTCAATTTCCACAGTTCTCGGTGGAGGGGAGTAGAGCCCAGAGAAATTAAATGACTACATGTAAGTTATTTAGCTTCTCTGAATTTCATTTTCATCCTTTGTAACATAGGATGTACTTTATATAGAGTTGTTGTGAAGAGAGCACTTTGCAAGTCCTCAGTCACAGCATAGGAATGGAAATTTCAGCGAAATGATTTGCTCATTTATTGGTAGTTCATAGTACACCTTAAATCTGAACTTAGGTTCTTTGACACCAAATGTCATTGTATCATCATCACCATCACCCACACCATCACAACAACCAACTGTAACTAAATTTTATAAAATGCTTTCAGGTTTGCAAAGTGGATTATGTTTATTATCACATTTGGCCTTCATGAGGAGCCTGTAGCTATTGGTGCTATCACCATCTGCATTTTATCCCTTCATCACGATTTTGATTATATGTTTCTTTCCAAAAGATTTGCTACTATTGCCTTATATATTTTTAATGGAGAAGCTGTCCACTGACAAAGAACATGTGTTTTTGCAGGAAGGTTGGAGCTAATGCAAATAAGAAGTGCAAACAAGGAACAGATAAAGAGAAAAGCATTTATGAAAGAAATAGAAAGATGAGTTTAACAAAGGACTGTATCACGTTTCTTTCTGTTGCTATAATAGCAATTTGGCTCACTTGGCCAGCCAGTCCTAAAGAGTGCACATCCTGTTTTCCAATTACAGGAAGACAAGTTAATGTCTCTCCCGCATTACACAATGACATTTTTGGTTATTTAGCTAACTCCTTTGCACAGGTTACCTACCTTAATCAATGCCATAAAATGGAACTAACAGCAGCATTTGGTGTTTCTGCACCTGGTGCAGAGTCCTAATGAGCCTCTAAGACACGAACACATTCAATCTGGTTGCTCAGCATTTTTAGCTAAGCTGAAGAAGTAAAAGAAAAAAAATGGAATATGTGAATTGTAAACAGAGGAAGAAAAAGAAGCAGGATATGTTCCTGGTTAGAACAAGAAGTTATTGATTCATCATGTAAAAAGGATGAGCAAATGAACACATAATACTGCACTTCTGTTATGCGGTAAGATGGAGTCGTAATATATATCAGCTGGCAGAAAGACAGAATAATCTGGAGCAGTAAAAATATGCAGACTTTCCTCCTGGAAATCTATTTCATAGATTATTTATTTAAAGTATGATACTTTTGTGTTTTGATAAGATAAGAAACAAAGAAGAACATTTATGTTATCAAAAGAAACCTTTATGCTGCTGCAGTTGTGCTGGAGAAAGGAACTGAGTTTCAGTCCTGGTTCAGACGTGTATTTTGTGACCTTGAATAAGTCAGTTAACTTTGTCTTCATATTCCTTTCCTATAATAACAGCCAAAAGGAAAGTGTTAAACTAAACAATAGCACTGCTATTATTGCTTGGACGTTGATGATTTGAGCTTCTAACCGTTGCCAGCATTGATACATCACTTTGAGGTTTGCAAAGTGCCTTATGAATATTATGGAACAGTCATAATAACTAACATGTATATAGTGCTTACTATGTGCCAGGAATTGTGCTAAGCATCTTACAATTATCAACTCATTTGAACCTCATAATAACCCTTAGAGGTAGAGGCTGTTATCATCCTTACTCATGTCACGTGTCAGAAGAGAGGGAACAACATTGGACCTAGCTCAGTTTCCTTGCTTGTATATTGGGAGGAATTGTATTAGATGGGGAAACTGAGGCTTAACTGCAGTTAAGTGACTTGCTCAAGGTCACATATATAGTATGTGTTTGAGGCTGGATTTGAATTCAGATCTTCCTAATTCCAGGCCAAGTACTCTATCCATTGTGCCATGGGAGAAAGATACTATTAGTATCTCCATTTGAGCGATAAAAAAACTGGGGCAGTCACAAATTAGGTGACTGGAATAATAGTAATGAGAGCTAATATTTGTTGTTTGTGGTCCTTCATTTTCAAAGAGGATCAGTAACATTGTAGGGTGATGTCTTAACTTGTGCATGAATTAGATTTAAATGAGGCAGAATTGCACAAAATCACCAGTCTCACTCTCTCTTCCTGACTCATTAGAGTCCTGTAGCAGGACAAAGGTCAGGACAACTGGAGATAGTCCTGGTTGCAGTGCATGACCATGGCATCTTTGATGTCTGACCAAACTGAGCCTGCTTCAGCTGCCTTCATGGCCATTGGAACAAATTGTTCTCATCCACCCACTCTATCAGAGAAAGTCTTCACTTGCTGGGGATGGACGTCCAGTCCCCCTAACTCAGGGACAAGTTTGAGACTTTATCCTCAACCTAGTATAGTCCAACTGCCTGGATGGTTTTACCTGGGTGTGGCTGCTGCACATGCTTCTTGGAGCCACAGGTGAGAGTTGAGTGGCAGGTGGACACTGAAGGCGGATAAACAGCCACTATGCAAGCCTTCGCACTAGAGATGCTAGTCCTCCCTGGACACCCCATATACCTTGGGCATTGTGGTACACAGGAGTCAATGTGGTAAAGTAGAAAGAATTCTGGAGACAGAAGACCTGGGTTCAAAGTCTACTTTTGATGTTACTGCCTTTCAATTTTCTCAACTATCAAATGACAGGGGTTGGACCAGATGGTCTCCCAGTTCCCATTCAGAACTTGACCTACAAGTCTCTGATTGACAATAATCAATACCAGCTATTTGAACCATTTGACCTTTTACAACCCTGGGCAATACTCTAAGATTATGGATTTGTTCCTATTGAGTCACCTATTTGCATTTTTGGAGGGAGTTTTTACAACAGGGTTTCCCTATACTGATGAAATCACAATTTTAGACATCTCCCACCCCCTCTTCCCCAAATTCATATAATTAACCTTTTTTTTTGCTTCTCAAAAAATTTTGTTGATGAACCAAAATCTTCCAGTGATCCTAGTGAGCCAAGGAATAGACCTTTTTGCAAAGCAGGTCTGAGGTTATGTTTCAGTGAAAGAACCCTATTAGAAACAGTTTCCAAATTGGACATCAAGGAAGAAGGCTCCTTTCCTATCTCAATCATCAGGCATCTTAAAAAAAAAAAAAGCTCAGAGCTTTCGAAAACACTGTGGAGGAGATAAAATTTGTTTATGCACCCTCCCACTATACCTATCCAGTCCCTTTTCACTTTTATTAAATTTTTCTTCCCTCAGCTACCTAGCATTCTCATTCTGTTTCCTTTCTATGCTGGGTCTCTCATCTAGACTCACCTCTTGAATAATGCCCCATACTCTGTGCCTATCTTCCCATTTTCTCTTTGTCTCGTGTCAGAAGAGAGATGGTAAGGAGTAGTGGTTACAATATTGGACCTCACTCAGTTTCCTCGCTTGTATGTTGGGAGGGATTATATTAGATAGTCTCTAAGATCCCATCTAACTTCCAAATTTATGTTGAAATAGTTAATACAATGATTTAGACTAATGTGATAAGGAATGGAATATGTCACTTTCAGAATTGTTTTCATTTTCACAGGGGACAGGCATGTCAAAGAAAATGAAATCCCTAGGGCAACATTCATTTATTATTTTTGTAGCATATGATCTTCTTGTTGAGGCAGGGTGGAAGGGAATATCTGGGATAGAACCTATCCTATATTTATAAAAGGAAGAAAATATATAAAGAGGTAAAATGAACAAAAAAGTTCTTGATCACTTTTAGTTAAGAGTACAGTATTTGGCTATTGATGGAAGAAACATTGATGGATTGCAAAAACTGAAATGCATATTAAGATTTTTACCTAGATATGGGAAGATATCCTGTAGTAGGTAGAAAGAAGATTTCTCCTAATGTGCTTGTTTGGATAGAATCATTTGCATTCACATCTTTTTTCTTCTGCCTCCCAAGGATTTATGGTCTTCAAAACCATAAAGCTGTACCTGAAGTTGGAAAGGATGAAAAGAAAATAAAGATTACCATCATTTAGGCATCATACCAACATCATAATTGACCTTAATGTTTTCTATTTGGGCTATCATCCAGGTACTTCACTTGGGACCAAAACCCGTGGCATTGCAAAGATTTAGAATGGCTGGGCTGAGTCCAGAATTATGGTCAGATCAGAATTACAAAATACAGTAACTCTTTTTCCTTATACAGCATTTTTCATCCAAGCTATCAAAGCACCATGCAAACATTTGTCTGTCTTAGCAACACCCTCCTTGAAGAGACATAAAATACCTTATATGGACAGACTGATGGGAAAAGTGGGTAAAGAAATCTAATGATTATTTGTGACCTTACTGGTTCCCAACCTTTCACTCTAACCTTGCCCTGCACTGGCTTTGCCCTAGATCACAGATGAAAATGACTTTAGAGTCTAGGATTTGATTAACATATTTATTGAAGGAAGGGATCGCTGACTGGATTAGGAAAAATTTAGAGCCTCCTGTAAGAAAATAAAACAGGAAATAAATGGGAAGGAGCTGGAATAGAATAGGCAGAGATCAGAAGCTACTCAACACCCAGTAGGGGAAAAGCTTTGTTAAAAAGGTCCCTGGGCTAACACAATGCCAGCAGTAGACCTGAATAAGGAATCTAAGGACTAAAGAAGAGAGAATCTAGCGAAGTGGTATTTGCAAGAACCTGAATCTTAATTCCAAATAAAATGTTGCTTAAATATTTAAAAGCCTAAACCTCTGAGCTATAAAACTTTAACTGATCAAATGTAAATACCACATTCTTTTCTCCCAGGGCTTTCAAAAGAATTCTACAAAGGACTGGGCATGGGTTAGATCTCAGAACTTAACAAACACAACCTAGATAAATGTCAAATGTTTCTTATTATGCCACTAAGTAATACAGCTAAACAAGATGGAACAGAGTCTGGGAAGCCTGTGAGTAATGAAAAGGAAACTTGACATTATGACGCTAAAGCCCAGGTCAGAAAGTAGAGAGGCATTTCTTTTTCTTTTCCCAGAACAGGCATGATTAGCATAAAAAGAAGTCTTTCTCTGATTGCTGTTATCCAACTAAAGGACCCTAGGCAAGTCATTGAGCTCCTTTTCACCTTAGTTTCCCCATATGTTTTTCACTAATGAGAATTCACATTCACTCCTCCATCCCAGCAGTTGCCAAAGTTTGTTAATTCCTCCTCTTTAATCTCTTCAAGGGGTCATCTCTAGTCATTCTGATCTACATCTTGCTACTGGATGCAGATGGCTGTGGAGGGGAAAGTGAGGCTGGGGACTGCACAGCCCTCGGTCACTTAAATCCAATTCACTTGCAAGTCATGGCATCACCTCCCTGATGTCAAGGTTCATTTCGAGATGGAAGGACACACAGCAATAATATCTCTTAGATTTCCCCTCTCTTCTTTCCACTCATATCACAACCACCTAAGTTCAGGACCTTATCACCTCTTCCATGTGCTATTATAATAGTCTTCTAATTAGGTTGCTCTATTCAGTCTCAGCTCTCTCCAACCCATCTTTTGCAACCGCCAAATTGATATTCCTGAAGTGATTCCTTCTTAAGAAATTTTTTAAAAAAACTTTGATAATATTTTATTATTTTCCCCAATTATATGTAAAAACAAATTTTAACACACATTTTAAAAAATTTTGAATTCTAAATTCTTCCTTTTCCTTTCTTCCCTTTTCCTGAGACATTACACAGTTTGCTATAGGTTATATGCATGTAATTATGTAAAATATATTTCCATATTAGTCATTTTGTGAAAGAAAACATAGACTCCCCCCCCCAAAAAAATCACAAAACAAAAAGAAAAAAGTGAAAAATAGTATGCTTTGATCTGCCTTAAGACTCCATCAGTTCTTTCTCTGGAGGTAGATAGCATTTTTCATCAAGAGTCCTTTGGAGTTGTCTTGGATCATTGCATTCCTGAGAATAGCCAAGCCATTCATCGTTTCATGATTATTTGTGATCATTCATGATCATCCTACAATATTGCTGTTACTCTGTACAATGTTCTTGTTCTCTTCCCTTTGCATCAGTTCATGTAAGTTCAGGTTTTTCTGAAATCATCCTGCTTTTCATTTCTTATAGCATCATAGTATTCCATTACAATCACATAGCACAACTTGGTCAGCCCTTCACGAAGCTGATCCTCCTCAAGAAGTTTCTGTCACTCCCCATTGTCTCTCAGATAAAATGCAAATTCCTCATTTGGTCTCATTCCAGGATGATTACACATTACTTCTCCTCACATTACCCCATAGCTCTGTTTTGACTGATTTGCTGTTTCCATATATGGCGTGCCATCTCGGGCTTCTCTGTTATGCTGTAGCCCAAGGGCAGGTACGCTTAGATATACTCATCATCAGCATCATCATCTTCATCATCAGGTGATCAAAGTTTTTGGCCACAGGAATTCAAGAAGGCTGAGAGGGATTGAGCCCTAGGTTTGTACATGATCTCTTGGGTCATTACTCACATCCCAAGGGAGGAACGCTCACTTGAACATTGACACTGACAAAATTACAGATCTCTTAAATTGTCAAAATACTGCATTCACATCGATCAGATTAGCTGGCAATGGGGTAGAGGGATGACAGATGGGTTCTACTAAGGTCAGGGAAAGATGAGAAAGATTCCTATGTGATTTTTGAAAAGGGCAATCTCATAAGTGGGGCTGCATTTGGGGTAACTGGGCAGATATGAGAAAACAAGGGAAGGGAGAGCGTTATGGAGAGCAGAGAACTATTTAATCCTAGAAGATAGGTACCAAAAGGTAAGATGGGAGAATTGTCAAATTTAAATGCTGCCCATCCACCAATTTGCTCCAGGGTCATAGGATCATTCTGAGTTTAAATCCAGCCTCAGATACTTACTAGTTGTGTGATCCTGGGCAAGTCATTTAACCTCTGTTTACCTTAATGCGCTGGAGGAAGAAATGGGAAAACATTCTAGTATGATCTGCCAAGAAAACCCTGAGGTCAATATTGATGTGCTGTGCTCCATGGGGTCATGAAGAGTTGAATGTGACTGAAGGACGTCACCACCACCATCACCACTGCAGTTAGGTGGTACAGTGGTTAGAGTGCAGGGCCTGGAGTCAGGAAGAGTTCAAAATTGGCCTTACACACATATTTAACTGTCTGACCTGGTGTAAATGGCTTAACTCAGTTTGCCTCAGTTTCCTTATCTGTAAAATGAACTGGAGAGGGAGATGGCAAACCACTCTAGCATCTTCGCCAAGAAAACCTAAATTGTTCAAGAGGAGTCAGACATGACTGCAAATGACTGAATGACAAAACATAGGATCATAGATTTGGATTGGGATGTCATTAGATGTCATTGAGGTCAGACCCCATTTTACAGATGAGAAAACTAAGGCACAGATGAATTGTATAAATAAATAAAAAATAGTCCAGGGTCACATAGCTAGTAAATGTTTGATGGGATTTGAAGCCAAGTCTTTCTGGCTCCAGGTCCAATGATCTAACCAGTGCACTGATAATTTTCATGGAGTGAGATGTGCTGAATGAATTTTGGGGTAGGATATTGGTATAAGCAGCCATGATAGTTTTGGTATACCTCCTATGGTAGAAATAGGTAGGAATAATGAATTTGTGTAACTGTTCCATTTGGGCCATGAAGACAAAAGTTATCCAAGGACGCTATCAGTCCATTTTGTTCACCTCGCGTATTGTAAATCTACAGGGGGAAAATCAGTTTAAGCAAAAAGTAAAAAAATTAATAGCTGCGGGCAATGTTGAGACATGAACATGTCTATAGGGCATTCAGTTTCTTTTAACTGTTAGGATGTAGTCAGTGGTTTTGACTGTTATTTAAGTTTATATATATATATATATATATATATATATATATATATATATATATAATATATATGTTCAAAAAATGGAAACAGTAGAGATGTAGGCTGGGTGCCTAGAGACCTCTACTAGTCTTGTTTATTTATTATTCTCTGTTGTCATAGCCTATATCTCCTTGAGTCATTTTTCCTTTAAAAAATCACATGCCAATATTGTAAATTATATTAACTAAATATCTGGATGTCTGAATCCACGGCACCCAAGAAGTCATAAATAACTTCAGTAGCAAATTTTGGTAATGAATTAAATGAATGAAATTTAATATTAATCGGTAATTAATAGGTACTTCTCCTGAAGTAACTACCATATTTGCTTAATGAAATCAGTTTGAAAACCTTAATTTATTCAGGTATTGAATTCAATAAAACACTCCTATCAGTTCGGTAGTCAGCCCGTTTGAGTGAATTTACACACAAGCACACATGAGGAATTTGCTCATGGAATAGGAAACAATAATTAGAAATCATTGTTTGATGGTTTTAGAATATGGGATAATTTCCAGGATGAAATGATCATAATTAAAATGATTTCTGTTCCCCAGAGCAGGGCTTTAAAATTTTCTTATAGAAGTTGCGAGGGAGGCCACTGACAAAGGGGAGGAGAGGGACCTTGTGTAATGGATGACCAACCAATGAAAACCCAGTCCTTATGAATATGAGCAGTGTGTTCTGTCGTATGCAGTCCTCTACGCTGGCTTCAGAGCCCTGCACCGGTATTCTGTGACTTTCCAGCTGCTGAACCAGAAAGGTGTATGATACAAAATGGACTTATTAGCCATATGCTCTCTCTTTGTCCTTATGGTGGCAAAATTTTCTGTAAACCTCCAAGTGAAGGGAGAGGAAATACCACAAATAGCTATGAATATATGGATCCTTTGTTTTTTGCATTTGACCTTTTTTGCTTTTAGATGGAATATTGGAGATGGAATAGATTGGGACCCTGTGAACTTAAAAATATCCGAAGACCACCAGGGATCCAGAAAATGGAATCCATATTGGAGTTTGATGGCAGCCAAACCTGATGAAGAAAATTTTATACTACAGGAGTGATCGATCAGCTTAATGGCAAATAAGAGGAAGCAACCTGTCCAGCTGTACTCCACCTGGGAGTGAATTCAATGGGGTTGTTACTTGTAGCACCTGTGTCAAGTTTAAACCCATTCTTTCTAGGGACTGAGGTGGTTTATGGGAGAGTGCACTCCTAGGTGTTGGGGATGGGAGTACAAATGCTTCAAAATTTCTGTTCTTGTTATATCTTCTCAGTAAATAACTTTATAAAAGCTAATTGATATTAATTTGTTAAATTATACAAGGAAGCTTAATTGGATCAGTGCCATAAAGGAGATATTCACTAGTCTTGATAATTGATATTGAGAACATACTGTAATGGGAACTTGAGTTTGGAGCATTTAAAAAGAACTCAAACCCAGAGGGATTTCCCTAGAACTCTGAGAAAGTGATGTAGCTATCTTTGCTCCAGGGGACCTGGCTTGTCTGTGGGGGTAGGAGTTGGGATAAGAACTCCTAGAGCTTATAAGGATCCTATGTGCAAAGTGGAAAGCTTAACAAATGTCTGGATAACTGTGGATAAAAAAACAAAAACAAACCCCAAACAAAACAAAACAACCAAACCTCTCTCACCTGAAATGATATGATAATTAGGATAAAGGTGATAGTACTTCTTTTTTTTTTGGCCTGAATTATGCACACTTAAGCTTTTAAATTCATTATTTCATGTGAATAGTCCTTGTTAGATGGGGTGGATAGGATGTCCAGAGAAGATCTGGTGTAAGGGCTTCCTGAGTTCTTTTCAGGGCTGCTCATCCACCTTTGGTGTCCACCTTCACCCAACTCTCACCTGTGGTTCCAAAAAGCTGTAGCATGCGCAAGGGCCCCACCCTAGTAAAACCATCTTGGCAGTTGTGCCAAACCAGCTTGAGGGTAACTGACAGGTCTCTGACAAAAATATACACAGTGACCCTAATGATGAGTTTTTATGTCCCAAGTCTTCTTGTCTCCAGACTAAACATTTCTAGTTCCTTCTAATGATCTTCATAAAGAAAGATTTCCATTTCCTCCATCTTTGTTGTTCTCTTTTATACAAGTTTCAGTTCTGTTTATTTCTCCTCTAAGACATGGCTCCTACAGGCACGGTACTCCAGCATGGTCTAGCTAGGGCAGAGTACATACAGCAGTACTGTCATGTCCCTTGATGGGAACACTGTATTTTTCTTACTGCCGTCTAAGATCTCATTAGTTTTTTTTGGTTGCCACATCATTTTGTTGACTCATATTGATCTTTCAGTCCAATAAAATGCTTAGGTCTTTTTTCACGTGAGCTCTTTTCTACTCATATCTTTTCATTCTATATTTGTACTGTTGGAGTGTTGAATTGAGCTACAGGATTTTACATTTATACCTATTAAATTTCATCTTGTTAACTTTAGCACAGTATTCTAGCCTGTTACTTTTGAGTTTTAAGCCAGTCATCCAGTGTATTAGCTAGTCTTTCCAGTTTCATGTTTTGTGTAAAATTGGCAAGCATGTCATCTGTGCCTTCATCCATGGTATCAGTGGAAAAATGTTGAACTGAGCAGGGCTATGGTAAGACCAATATTTCCCTGAGGCAACTTCTTTCTCCCACCCTTGGGGAAGATTTACCTGAAAAAAGACCAAGTTTCTCCTGGGGGCCTGATGGTTTTAGTTTTCCTGACCCAGTTTCCTGGTCTTCTAGGGTCATAAAATGTCCCAGCAATCTTTTGTTTGCCTCTTAAATTTGGTGTGTACTTAAGTTCACTAGAGTCATCATACCCTGATGACTGACTGACCAGATGATGGGGCCTTATTCAAAAAAACATGTGCTTCTGTATTGTATGCCCTTGCTGAGTCAGGGCAAACTAAACCACCTTTGTTAAATGTTCAGTGACTTGCAAGTACCTCATTTTAATCTTAAGTGTCAAATTCAGTGCCAATATCGAACCTGGCATTATAGGGTATTGACATTAAAGCTGCACCTCCAACAAGGGCCTCATGGCACTCCACTAAGATCACGGGATTGTAGATTTAGAGTTGGAAGGGACCTTAGAAATTACCTAGTCCAATCCCTTTTATTTATTCAAAATAAATTTTATTTATATATTTTGTTTTTTACATCACAATTTTTTCAATTCCTCTTTTCCTCTAAATTGAATCTTCCTTTGTAAAAGAAAGAAACTTGGTTAAATAGAAACAACTGACAACGTATACAAAATTCTGCCTCCTTCTATCTCCTATTCTTTGATAAACAGAGAGATATTTTTCATGCTCTGTCCTCCACGATCAAGTATGGTTATTACAGTTATTCAAAGTTCAGATTTAATTCAATTAAACATTTGTTAAGCTTCTGTTATCTCCTAGATACTATGCTAGATACTGGGGATATAAAGACAAAAAAAAAAAATGAAACAATTCCTGCTCTTAAGGAGTCTATATTCTACTATAAAAGTAAACCTTTTTTTGTGGGTATGTGGTATTTATTTATATTATTAGAGTCATTGTGTGTATTTTTCTTCTAGCTCTATATAACACACTTTGTATCAGTTCATATAAATCTCCTCATGTTTGTTTTTCTGAATATCTCCATATTTATCATTACCTATTACACAATTTTTGTTGTTGTTGAGTCATTTCAGTCATGTCTGACTCTTACTGACTCCATTTTGGGGTTTTCTTGGCAAATATACAGGAATGGTTTGCCATTTCCTTCTTCAGCTCGTTTTACAGATGAAACTGAGACAAACAGGGTTAAGCGACTTTCCTAAGGTTACACAGCTAGTAAGTGTCTAAGGCTGGATTTGAACTCATGTAGATGAGTCCTCTTGATTGCATGCCCAGTGCTTTATCTATGTGCCACCTAGCTGCCCCCATTACACAGTAATATATCATTAATTCATTTCTAACAAGCAGAACTGCTGCTGGGCCCAAGGGTTAGGGTGCTGTATGCTGTCTCCACTCCTTTTAATTTTAATCTCCAGCACACAATGACTGGTTTAAGTTCCAGATGAGCCTGGCCTGTAATGAGAGGGATTCTGTATATGACAAAAAAGAACACACACACACACACACACATACACACACAGAATGTAGACTTGACTGGCCAGCACTCAGTCCTTTCTGCTGTCTCTTCCCTGATGTGTAAGGCTGGAGGTGAATCCTTTCTAAGCCTTACTTAGATCCTTCTGGGGCACATATTTAAGGGGTGATTTTTTTTTCTGCCGCTATCCTCTTCTGCTTAGCCTCCTTTCCTTTGGTGATTTAATAATATTCAGGGGCAGTATAATGACTCTCAAATCTATCTGGTCCCTTCTGCTGTTTTGTGAAATTCATATCAGATGAAAAGTGAGTATTACATAACAATAGTTCACAGCCCCCAGTTGGAAAAATTTCCAGTATTCAGAAGGAGGTAAAGTCGTGGTTCATATCCACTGTTCTGAGATACCCGTAGGCCTAATGATCCACCTTGATCTCTTCCTTCTTTGTTGCAACTTGAACCGTCTCAGTTTCTCCATTTGGTTTCTACTTTTGTTTCCTTCTGTTAACTGCTACTTTTGTGCCACTAATGTGCTACTTTTCAGTTCTAATCATTAAACCCTTGATAGGTGTGTGGAGATGCTGTCTTCTCACTTCTTCTTGGTCTACTGTCTTATAGTAAGACTGCAGGATATGACTCAAATTCTTCTATCAGCTCAAAGATCTCAAAGGTTCAGTTTGCTTTCAGGGCTCTGAGTCATTCCTCATACCTGAACTTACAAATCCCAGAACGCCAAGAAGACCTTTTTTCCTCTATGCCCTTTTCTTCTACCTTCCAATTTCCTAACCTGGTCTTTGTATTCCTTTCTCACTATTTCCTTCCCCTCTTCTTACTGGCGAATACTTCATCTTTCCTGAAAACCTGAAGAATACAAAAGCATTGATCCAGTCCTTTCAACATAAATCTTCTAGCAGGGATGTGGACTTATCCCTAGTACACACATAATTGTTGATCGTTAGTGGTGGAAAGATAAGCATGTGACAGTCTGTATGGGTCACTAGAATAGTTCCTCGCCTAGGAGGCAGGAAGACCTGTCTCAGAAATCCACCCTCATACAGTCAGTTAACTTCTGTTTACCTCAGTTTCCTCAACTGTAAAATGGGGATGATATTAGTACCTACCTCATTTGTTGTTGGATCATTAAATTGTTGGGGATCAAGCAAAGTAATGTTTGTAAAGCACTTAGTCCACAGTAGGCACTTAATAAATGTTTGTTTGCTTACTTTTATACCTGTTGAGGCTGAGATTATTTGTGGTTCTCTCTAATTCCTTTTGTTCTAAACGTCCTTTATTGAAGAAGGCCAATTAGGTTGAACTGATTGCATTGTTGCCAGATGATTTACATGGTGTTGACCAATCCAGTGGGTTTGCTGTCTTTCAGGGGGCTGTTCAAACCAAGTTGTCTGTCCAGAGAGGGACTGGAGAGAGTAGAAAAACACTATGGTCTATGAGGAAGGTGCCAAAAAAAATATGACTGGCTACAGGAAGCAAAGAATAGGAAAGGGAGATGCCTCTGGAATGGGAAACCAGACAAGGATGTCTCATGAAAGAGTGGGAAACAGGTATAGAAGCCAAGAAATTCAAACCCAAGTGAGTCATCCATAGCATGTTTCATTTCTCAGATCCTGATCATGATGGTGGTTTAATTTGTATGCTCAAAGTTGAAAAAGCAGCCTTCCCCACTATCAGTGCTTGCACTATCCTTTAAGCCTACTGGGGTTGGGGGTGGGGAAGAGGAAGGTCATCAAAGGTGGGAATCAGGTACTCATTCAGGAGCCCAGTGTCTTTCTCTGCTCTCTGTGCTCATAGCCTTCCCAGTTCATGAGATATCCAGTTCAGTATCTTCTTGGCTACAAATTCTTCTTGACCCTCAGTCACTACTGGTAGAAACTGCAGCATCTGGGTAGGGAGATGAATATCCTCATGGACTTCTGACTCAATGACTGGTGGAAAACAGATGGAACTTCATGGTACTGGTACCAGATTCCCTGCCTGTGCCATTAAGAAGGACTGACCAGGTATTCTGATCCTTCAGCTTCTAAGAAGATAGAAAGCTCAGGGGGTTCTCCACATCTGGTCACTGACCTATCGGGATCTCCTTGGAGTCCAGTAGTGGTCAGTTGTGCATTGGCCTGTGGGCTTGGCAGCCCCTGATCTACTTGGGCACCTTCCTACTCTTCCAAATAGTATTGGGCAGGCAGTTTGGTAATGTGAAGAATAAGAGATAAGAAGAAAACTTTAGCTTCTATAGGGTAGAACCTGTACTTAGAAAAAAAAAGTGCTGGGTTTCTGGGTAAGGATGGAATTGTTAAAAAGGCATTTATCAGTAGCAATTCTATTGGCATTCTAGCTTTCCTGTCTTCCTTTGCACAGGCTGTCCCCATGCCTGAACTCCTTATGTCAGTCTCTTAGAATCCCTGTCCATATTTATAATTCAACTCATGTTTATTCCTATGGGAAACCTTTTCTAATGCCCCTAGATAATGCCCTCTCCTTCCTCAAGTTTTGGAGAATATGCCTAATTGTTTACAATTATATTGCCCTTAGTAGAAAATAAACTTCTCAAAGACAAGGATTGTTATTTCTATAAGGTTTATGTGTTCTCAGAGGTTATCTATGTCCCCAAATGTTGCTAAATGCAGCTTGTGAGAAGCATTTGAATCTTGTCCACCCTTTTTTAAGGGAACTGTGATTTCCTGTCTTGAGGGGAGCAAAAGAAACAGGAGGTTAACTCTTCTGTTCTCTAGTCTCTGAGACAGGTATAGGACTAAAATTATACCTCTCTATTCCCAAATAAATTGCTGGCCTAGGGGCACAATTTCTTAGTTGCAGAACAAAACTCACTTCCTGGTTGTCAGCCCTCAAGAAGATATATTTCCACAACCCCTTCAACCTTGACTCTTTCCATCATTTGTCATTTTTTGCCAATTTGCTGGGAATGAGATGAAGCCTCAGGGTTGTTTAGATTTTCATTTATTTTGAGTGCTATGGAGAATTCTTTTATGTAGTGGTTAATAGTTTATATATATTTTTTTGAGAACTGTGGATATCTTTTGATGAATTGTCTATCAAAAAATATCTTGTAGTTTTATGTATTTCAGTTAGTTGTCTATATAGCTCAGATATAAGATCATTATCAGAGATATTTTAGACAAAGATTTTCAGTTAGTCATGTCTCTTCTTATCTTAATTACATTAATTTTGTTAATGTAAGAGCTTTACAGTTTTATGTAATTGAAATTGTGTGTTTTATCTCTTGCAATCACCTCTATCTCTAGTTTAGTTAGGAATTTACCTCCCATTCATAGCTCTCTATGAAAGCTATATTTGTTTCTTTTCTATTTTTTTTTAGTGGTATGACTTTTAATATTCAGGTTATATATCCATTTTTGAATTTATTGTGGAATATGGTACTAGATATTAGTTTAAGCCTGATTTCTGCCAGATTGTATTCCAGTTTTTCCAGTAATTCTTGTTAAAAGGAGAGTTCTTTCCTTAATAATTTAGGTTTTCAGATTTATCGAACACAGTGTTATTAAGGTCAATTATTTTTGATCCTTCTTTGTCTTGGATGGTTCATTGATTTATTTTTCTATTTTTTTTTTAACCAGTATCAAATGCTTTTAAAATAATTACTGCTTTATAAAGTAGTTTTGAGGCCTGGAAAGGTTATCTCCCTTTTGTTCCTACCATTTTTACATCATTTTCTTTGATATTCTGTATCTTTTGCCTTCAAATGCCTTTTGTTATCCTGTGTGGTAGATTATCCCCTGGTTGGTTGTCTGTCCTACCACTATAAAGATCTGTAAAGTAATTTCATTTTTATTTTCATTTTTATTGTATTGGCATAGCTCAGCCATAAGCACTGAATATTCTTCAAACTATTTAAAGTGTTCTTTATTTAAGGAATGTTTTATAATTGTATCTATTCAGATATTGAGTGTGCTTTCTTATGCTGACTCCCAACTAATCAGTCAAGAAGAATTTATTAAGCACTCACTGTGTGCCAGACCCTTACTATGTGCTACTGCATTTTCCTTGTGCCAGATCCTATCACTGCTAAGCATTAGGGATGCAAAGAAAGCTAAAAACAGTCTTTGTCCTCATAGAACGCACATTTTATTGGACCCCCTTATCTTGAATGGGAGTAAGGAGAAAACAGTTTGTATCAGGAAACAGTTTATACCAGTGGGAGTGAGGAAAGATTTTTTTTCTCCTCTTCTCCCTTTCCATCCATGGCATGAGCAATGGAATTATTTTCCTAGTAGAAGAGATACCACATCCATTGGTTTTAGAGGTAGTTTGAGAGAGTTCAAATTGTGGAGTAGGGACACATAGTATCCAGATAGACATGGGCACAAAAATTAATCACTAGAAGCAAAATAGCTTCAAGGAGTATGAGGTCTGTCAGTAGGCACAAGAACCAGTCATAGTTTTTGTTTTTTAAAAAATTTGAAAAATATTTTACCTTTTTTCCAGTTACATGTAAAATTTTTTTAACATTTACATTTTAAAAAATATTGAGTTCCAAATTCTCTCCCTCCTTCCTTTTCCTTCCCTTCTCCCATCCCTGAAATGGTAAGCATTTTGACATAGGTGATATGCATCCGGTCATGTTTTCAAGGGGGAACTGTCTCTGATAATTAGAGGCTGGGGAATCTCTTCTCTGGAGAAGACTTCATGAGAATAGTCTTCAAAACTCTCAAGTACTGAAGGTGTGATCTGCCTCAATCTGCACCCATTCTTCTTTCTCTGTGTATTTTTGAGGGACAGGGATCTCCAGGTTTGTGGGCAGAGTGTCTCATAGCTACTATTTTTTACCAGGCCATCTTAGTGAATGCCTTTGCTTTGAACTACTTGGGTGTATAGGAAAGAGAGAGGGTGTACGAAATATAAAAAATAGTGTAAGACACAAAGATGTGAATGAATATTCTGTGTCTAAGGGACAGTGAGGACAGTGATTCCTGCCTACAGTGGCAGATGGCACTTAGGAGTTAGTAGGAGGAGACATTTGTATATGTAGAGTGGGGATATATATACATATATATATGGTATATGTAATTCAAGGTTTCTATATACCTTGAATTCAACTACTGACAGAAAGAAATGCGAATGAAAATTATTTCAGTTCTCATATGTTTACTCTAGAACTTCTGTCCTGATTTAAAAGCATGAAATTACTGTCTTCTCTCTTAACTCTAGACCTTCTTCAGAGTCAGGGAGTGGACTGTCATGGAAAGTCTTCGCAGTGGAAGTGATGTTTCTGTTTGAATTTGAAAGAAATAAGGACTTGGTGGAGAAGGGAAGCAAGATTGGATTAAGGCACAGAGATGTGAATCCAATGGAATCGAGAAAAGGCCAGTTGCTCAGCATTGAGTTCTTCAAGCTTCCTCTGCACTCTAGTGCTATTTGCCTAGGCAAGTAGGCAGCACAGTGCATAGAGTACTGGGCCTGGCATCAGAAAGATCTGAATTAAAATCCACTTTCAGACTAGCTGCGTGACTTGGGCAAGTCAATTAACCTCTGTCTGCTTCAGTTTCCTCAAATGCAAAATGGAATTAATAATAGCACCTTCCCTTTAGAGTTGTTAGGAGAAGCAAATGAGATAATATTTATAAAGTGCTTAACACAGTGCCTGGCATACAGCTGGCGCTATATAAGAGCTCTTATTATTGCAGTTGTTGCTATTATGATGGACATTGACATTGTTGCTCAGTTTTCCTGAAAGTGTACTTATTTGAAATAGCATGTCCTGCTTATAAATATAGCCTGAGATCTGTTCAAATCAGTTCATTTCTTTGTATACTTAGCTCTGCTAGAAAAAAAATGTTATTTAATGTGTGTCCTTTCAAAAACATACTTTACACATAAATATCCCTCTATTTTTTGGCAAATATACTAGTTAAGATGGATCCCTACTATTTGATTGGTGGTGTTAGTTTTAAGTCTAGATCTTGTAGATTCCATAGGAATCCTGAGTTTATAAGGAAATTTTCAGGTATGTGAATTAGGCCATTTATGCTGTGGACTGCTTTGTCAAGAAAGATTTCTTCTTCTGATGTTTCATTAATAATAATACATTCTTTTCACTTTCCTTTCCTTGAGGTAAGGCAATTGAAAGATGAAATTCTTTAGAAGAGTCACCTGCATTACCAATTTAGTAATGCCTTACATCATGTAGGTTATTTGTTAAATAGAAATGTTTTTAAAGTGGTGTCATCTTTCACCATCCCTCCAGGACAAACTGCTGGGTAGTTCTGATTGTAGAAATCATTTTAGCTAGCAATTCATGCAGGGAAAAGGGAAGAAATGACTATCTTCACGTAAACCCACTAGAATGATGAAACATGATTAAAATGACGGAAAAGAAATTACCAAGTAAGGGGTTAAGAAAGGGGAAAGAAGGCATTTCATCATGGAAATGTACTCCCAGATGAATCAATTCTAAGGGTGTTTGTTTATTATAATCATGCATAAATGCTTGAATAATAATTACACCCCCAAATTATGTGAAAATTATACCCCTTATGTTGCATAAAATACTTTACATGCCCATTAGAAACTGAGCCAAGGGACATGTAATGATGTGAAACCTAAAAGCTCCATGAAAATGATAGTCAGCTTTTTCTTTTTCTTATATTTAGAAGCCAATTGGTGGGGAATCCTGTTACATTTTTCTCTATAAATAAAATACACCCCCCCCTCCCAAAGGAAGTCTCTAACTACTGCTGCTGCAGAAAGCTAGCTATACTGTATTTAGGACATTTCTGTGGCTTTTTGACAGATGCCTTCCCCACAGAGAAGCAGCCCTCACTCACCCAGGATGAGAAAGCAAAGATTTTTCCCAAAGCAGCCAAGGAATCTGTGATGTCACCTTATGCTTGGCAACCCCACTATCACAGAACGGAAGGAAAGAAAAAAGGAAAACCTTTTGATTCTATTGTAGAGGCCAAAAGGAAAATAGTAAAAAAAAAAAAAATCCATGAGATTGGGTCACAGGTCATAGCATAGTGTAATAATCCTCTTGAAAGTAAAAGTGTTTGCTTTAAAAACAAAACCCCCAAAACTCAGCTCTCAAAGTTCCTGGATCTTCTCAGCCTTATTAGATATTACCCTTCTTTGTGCACACTATGGTCCAGCCAAAGTGGCTTTCTTATTCCTCACACAAGGCACTCCATCTTCTTTCCCTGTGCCTTTGTGTTGCCTGTCTCCCATGCCTGGAATGCACATTCTGCTTCCTGCCATCTTTTTAGATTCCCACTTTTCCTTCAAGGCTCAGCTTAAATGCCATTTTCTATATGAAATCTTTTCTAGCATCTCTTCCCTACTGCCTGGGTGAAGGGGTGGGGTGGGAGGTGGGGTGCTACCCTCCCCTCAGCTATTAAAGCCTTCTTTACAAAATTACCTTGTATTTATTCTGTGTGTGTGTGTGTGTGTGTGTGTGTGTGTGTATATATATATTTACATGTCTCTGCTGATTCAATTGTAAATTCCTTGAAAGAAGGAACTGTTTTGTTTCAGGAAACACCAGCACTAGGCCCAGTGTGTGGTATATAGTAGATATTTAATAAAGGCTTAGTGATTGATTGACAGAACATACTCTAGAATATGGTAAACTCTTAGAGAAAGATATAATGTGAAATAGGGACTTAGAAAAGTAAGATTTGTTGTAGAATTGTTTCAGTTGTGTCCAAATCCCATTTAAGGTTTTCTTGGCAAAGGCTCTAGAGTGGTTTGCCATTTCCTTCTCCAGCTCAGGAACATTAAAATAGCCATGTAGCACTTGTCAAATATATTCATTGCAGTATGTAGTTGTTATTTCCTCCTGGTGTCCAGATGTTGAGAGGCAACAAGGTATTGCAGATAGAAAACTGGTCCAAGTGTTACTGTAATAAGGAAAGCAAGATGTCAGGATGTGGAACTGGGAAAACCCTGGACTTCCATCATGGTTTCAGATGTTTCTGTTCATTCTGGGTCAATGGCAAAAAGAGTACAGCAAGGTGAGCAGCAGTCTGGAAGTCTCAAGTTCAAATTTAGATTCAGACACTTAGTAGCTGGTGACCCCGGACAAGTCACTTAACCTTGGTTTGCTTCATTTTCCTCATTTGTAGGAATGTAAAAAATGGGCATAACAAGAGTGTTATTACCTCTCAGGGCTTTTGTGAAGATCTGATGAAATAGTAATTGTAAAACACTTAGCTCAGTGTCTTGCACGTAGTGAGTACTATATAAATGCTAGCTGCGGTTACTTAAGCTGAAGGAGTTGATCACCAAGCTGCTGCGCCCTTCTAAACTGGTTAATATGTGTTTGCTTTTGGATAGAATTGTGTGGAGAGATCTCAGAAGCAGTATTCGTGTCAGGATTATGGGAATATGCCTTAGTTACCTTCAAGATGGGTCAGAGTTTCCTGTCAGTTTCCCTTTGTTTCCATTTGGGTGTATTCAGCCAGTCATTGATGCTCTGGAGGAGGTGGCTGGCGTATGAGTGGTATCTGTGTCTCTTAGACGATTGTGTGGGTCTGTGATTACATTGTTTTGCCATTCCAAAGTCTTGGTGCAGATTACACCACTGCAGGGGTTAGGCAATGATAAACTGTGTCCCAGATCCAGCCTAGAGTTGTATAGCTCTAGGGTGTGGCAGATGGAATGCTGGGTCTGGAGTCCGGAAGGTCTGGTGCAAATTTGATCTCAGACACTTACCAGTTGGGTGACTTTTTAGTAGCAAGTGTCTCCCAGGGTTGTTATGAGGGTTAAATAATATATTAAATGAGATATAAAGTGCTTAGCGTAGTACCTGGCACACAGTAGGCATTCTATAAAGGTGAACTATTATTAGCTATTGTATCATTCTCGGTTAGCTGAGCTCATTCCCTTATCTTTAGGAGGTGTGTCCTGGAGACTTAACACAAATCAGCTTTAGATAATCCTTAATACTTCTTATAAATTGTTTGTATTCTGGCTAGAAACCCTGAGGGTCTTCCCTTCCCAGACCGATTTTTTTGAGAAGGCAGAACTAATTTTTCTTTTTTGGCCCTAGATATTCCCTCAGTTCTCACCTATCCTTTTATCACCGAATGGGAGTTGTGTCAGGTAATCTGAGACCTAGCAAAGACTTTAGCTTAAAAAAACTAAGGTCTCCCACTGCATCCTGGGCCACTACCAGTCATCCTGACCTATGTATGTCTTGCTACTGGTCTCTGGATGATTCTGGAGGCTGATGACTTTGCACAGCCCTGCTTCTCTTAAATCCAATTCACTTGCAAGTCAAGACATCATTCTGTAGATATCATTGATCCTCTTTGAGAATGAAGATTGAACACCAAACAATCCTCTAGCGTCTAGCTTCTTTTCCTTTCTCTTCTCTTTCACGGTATTATCAATGCTTTTATTGTACACTTTGAAGATGCCATCATACTTAGATATTTTAATGGTTTTGTGATTTCATTGATGTGACCATTCCTTCCAGTAAGGATCCCAACTATCCATGCCTTTTCATCCTGGGTCCTCCATGGGGATCCATCCAATCTGCCTCTGTTTAGATTTCTTGACATTGTGTGTTTAGTAATTGTTGTTCATCCTTCATTCTTGAAGAGAACCAATGGTATCATGGGGGTGATGTCTTGTGAATTGTATTTAATTGAGGAAGAGGCAGCTTCATTTTCCCTTCTGGAGTCATTGAGGTCCAGTGGCAAGACAGAGTCAAGAGGACTCGGGATGGCCCCAGATGCAGTGGATGACCTCATGTGGGCTGATCATAGATTATACTTCACTCTTGCAACGTGACTGTTCCCTCCTATTGTTTTCATATGACTTTCTGATGACATGCTTTATGTCTACTTCTGCAGAATTTTTAGTTGGTAATATTGTTATAGAGTGAATAAGGCATTTCCCAAGTGTAAAACAGAGCTAAACAGTGGAGATAGATCTAAGGAGCTCATTTGATAATGAAGAGGAAACACATTTGGAAGGTTTCAGCTGCAAGTCAAGATAAAGTTTCGTGATCCTTAGGGTGTAGTAGCAAAGCAGATATTTATGTCTCTTTAATGTTCTTTCCACTGTTAAAATCATGCATTTATGATGTTGAACCATTTGATGATATAGTAGGAATAGTTGCCAGGCTATGTTCCCCTTAGGGGCTGCTACCCAGAGTGATGGCTGGGGACTAGAAGCATAGCTATGACAGAGGTTCTTGGGTTTGGACACCTAGGCTGTCATTATCAGCATCTGAGCTGAGAATATTGGTCAAGGTCGTCATGGTGGTAGTTTGGTCTGTCTGCTTCATGTTGTTTTGGGTGTCTTTTCAAAGCCCCAGTTGCTGAAGGTAGGCTGTCTTGGCTATCCTGTGAATAGAAGTTGGTTGGCAGTTGATAGAAATAGCCAGGCTCTTCTCCATAGGAGTTGTTTCCCCAGATGATGACCATTAGGACTGGGCTAAGAAGCAGGGCTAGGAGTCTGGGGTCAGGAGACTTACTCCCAATCATCTTGTGTTTATCTGCCTGTTGATGGCAGTTGATCAGTAGTTGTTACTAGTGGTGATGAGGAAGGTGGGCCCCTTCTCTAGAAAGACTCCTTTACTCAAAAATAGCTGTAGGGGCTGGGCTGGAAGTGTATCTAGCAATCATGGGGAAACTGCTATTTCTAAGGCTGTTGGATTCAGGAACAGCTTTCATCAGGGTCTGAGGGGAGAAGGTGGTCTAAGTGGTGGTGGAGAGCCTGACACAGGCTCCTCATAACCTATTTATGCCTACACTGGACTTTTCCACTGGTTTTTGGATGAAGCTCAATTTAATTCTTCAGGGATTGTATACTTGCTTGCATCTATACCAATAATCCAATAAACATTTATTAAGCACCTACTCTGTGCCAGGAAATGTGCATCCACCAGCATTATGTTAGGCAAGGAAAATTAAAAATGACAGTGTGTGTATATCTAAGTTAAATCTGCCAGCAGTAAGCAAAGATGTGAGCTAACTGCATTTGCATACCTCCTAGGAGTGGGAAGAAATCATAGATAGGTGCTGCCACCTGCCTAGAACACCTGCAGAATTTCTACCCCAAGGATTAGGATATAATTAATCAGAGGCTAAGAAGCAGCAAGAAACCTGTTCATGATTTAAAACTAGCCTATTACTCTTCCAGAGAAGGTGAATATTTAGCTAAACAACCTCTGATTTAAGAGAGAATGGGGAGGGCGTCGCATTGGAGAGTTCTGAGTTTCCACCCTCATGTAGTAGTGTGTTCTGGCTCCTTGGGAATGTGGTCAGACTCTCAAGGGGTGTGTCTGGGTCCAAATCCTGGCACCTAGATTTATTCTCTATTATCACAGAAGCTCCTTAGCTTTTCACAACTTGTTTTCTTCTCTGTAAAACTGTTTGTAGTATTTATCTCACAGGGTTGTTGTTAAGGAAATACTTTGTATACTTGAAAGTGCTACATAAATATATAAGTATTTCCATTTGAATACAAGCCCCTTGAGGGCAAGGAGTGTTTTTTACATTTCTTGGTAGACTCTTGCTTAGTATAGTGCCTGGCACACAGCAGGTGCTTAATAATTGCTTGTTGACTGACTGAAATACAAATTGTCGTCATCATCATGATAATTATGGTGGGTTTAAGGGAATGCCACTCTTTGCAGGGCTTCTTGATCACTGAGCCAGTTTCATTACCTGAGAAAATGCCAGTTTCTTCTACACAGTGGGTTGGTATGTGGTTAGAGGGGTTAGATTTGGAGGCAGCTAGACTTGACTGAGTTTTAATCTTGCCTCAGACAATTTCCTAACTCTGTGACTGGGTAAACTCTCTCAGACTCAGTTTTTTCACCTGCAAAATGGGAATAATGGTAGTACCATCTCACAGGTTTTTGATGAATATAGATAGCACTTTGTAGACCTTAAAGTGCTATAATAATATTGCTATTGGTTATAAGTCATTCCCCTCCTTTGAAAGCAGAACATATTGGAGACTTTCCAGTCTCTTTGAATTTAAGAGCTCAACCAAAATTTTGTTTCAGGTTTGGTTCATAGAATGTTTTAATATTTTATATATTTCCATAACTTTAGCTAGTCAACAAGCATTTATCAAGCGCCTACTGTGTGCTAATCACTTAGATAAGTATTGGGAAGACAAATGTAAGCTGAAAGGCAGTGCTTGTTTTTAATGGAAGCTATAAGGAGTATGGTAGAGAAAAGGTAGAGTGCAGCCTGGAGAGGAACTTTAGAAAATAGATGGCTCCACCGGAGAATACATGAGACTAGACTACAATAATGTAAATGAAAATAACCCTGAAATAAATTGATTTTGGTCCTGGAGTAAAGAAGAGCAAATACATCTCTCCTTTTGGAAGAGGGGTGGGGGATTAGGGATGCAGAATGTTGCATACACTCTTCACTTTGATCACTATATCTACTGGCTTTGTTGAACTAATTTTTTATTGGAAAGGAGCGCTCATTTTCTGTAGGGCAGTATATTTGGAAAGGACTGTGATATAAAAGCAACAGATATCAATAAAACTTATTTTAAAACCTATAGATTGAGTTTCCAGTATTAAAAAGTTCAGTGAGTCTTTCTTTCTTTATGGAAAGAGAAAAAAACCCCCAACAAAGCTACACCACCGACAGACAGGGACTAATAGCTATTTGCAAGATTATAAACAAAAGTGATGACATAATGAATTTTTAACTATCTCTTAAGGAAAAATTAGCCAAGAACAGGGAACAAAGAACTTAATCACAACAAATTAGAAGGAATCTATTTCAGTTCCATATTAAGGCCAATTTAATGAGACTACTTCTAACTGAATGCCAGTATACTAGATTTTAAAAGAGCAATTTTTTAAAAAACCTTTTCACCTAATTGCTTTGATACTTTAGAATTGAGATGTCTCCCTAAATTTGTGGTTACGGATATCTCTGAGATATTTCAGGTTTGGTTCCAGACTACTGCAATAAAGTATATCACATGAATTTTTTGGTTTCCTAGTGCATATAAAAATTATGTTTTACTGTAGTCTATTAAATATGCAATAGTATTAGGTCTAAAACTCCCCCTCCAATGTAAATACTTTACTTAAAAATGCTTTATTGCTAAAAATAAATGCTAAAAATAAAAATAAATGCTAACCATCATCTGAGCCTTCAGCGAGCCAAAATCTTTTTGATGGGGGAGGGTCTTGCTTTACTGTTGATGACTGCTGACTGATCAGGGTGGTGGTAGCCGGAGGGTAGGGTAGCTGTGACAATTTCTTAAAATAATGCAACAATGAAGTTTGCTACATGAATTGACTCTTCCTTTCATTTGGAAACATAGAGGTAACTATACAGTTATTAATTGACCTAATTTCAATATGGTTGTACCTCAGGGAACAGGGAGGCCAGAGGAAAGGAGGGAGTTAGGGAATGCTCTGTGGGTAGAGCAGCCAGAATACATACATTTTATTAAATTCACTGTCTCATATGGGCATGGTTCATCATACCCCCAAAATAATTACAGTAGTGGTGTCAAAGATCACGGATTACAGATCACCATAACAAATATTATAGGAATGATGAAGTTTGAAATATTGTGAGAATTACCCAAATGTGACAGGGACACCATGAGAACACATGCTGTTGGAAAAATGGTGCCAAAAAACTTGAATGCGAGGTTGCCACAAACCTTCAATTTGTAAAAAATGCAGTGTCTGTGAAGCGCTATAAAATGAAATGCAATAAAATGAGGTGTGCCTGAATTCCCTGGCAGAGGTGTCTGGCTCATTCCAAGCACACTGTGAAACAGTAAGTATTCACTTTTAAGATTTGTTTTCTACTTAGGTTATTTTCCTTTCATCAATGTAAATACTCAAACAAAAGAAAACAAAAACCCAAACTGTTTAGATAAAAAGTGGGCTCCCTAAACAATTAAACCTTTGACTTCTCTTATCAATAACTATACTGAATTCATTGGTGTAAAGAATAGATTTATTTTTAGAGCTCAAAGAAATATCATCTGAGCGCTTCTGGTGCAGTCGTAGAAAAACTTTGGGGTGTGTGTGTGTGTGTGTGTGTGTGTGTGTGTGTGTGTGTGTGTATACATATATATATATATATAATATATGTATGTATTATGTATGTACATATATATGCATACTGAAACATTTTCAAAATTACCATGCCCTTAAACTCTACACATATCTCAAATATACCCTGCAGTGTCAAGTCTAATGACATCAAATGGAGCCAATTTTGTTCATTAGAGTTCTGGGAAGCAGTCTGCTAACTTCTTTTTCCACTAAGACCATAAATAGCAGTTTCTTTCTTCTTATTATTAAGAGAAATCAGAGGATTATATAATATCATATTCAATATTATATAATAGCTAACAAACACACAAACACACATGTGTTCTCACACTTGTTATTATTTTGTCTATGTACTTTGGTGAGCGTATCAGAACCTGTTAGATACATTCTACATTTCTGATTAGAGAAGGAGAGGGTGGAAAAGTGGTTGAAAAGGATGTAATTTAATGAAAAATTTTGTTTCTGGAAAACACAGGGTGTGATCCACATGGTCTTCTGGGGACCTTGGGTACAGAATATTGTGTATGCTATAGGATCTGATTGCTTGGTTGGTCAGTTTTGTTTCATTTTTTTTGTTAAAAGGAAGAGGTCAATAGAATTTTGGAAGACTTTGTAAAATATATTTCATTCTTTATGATGTTATTTAGTGCTCAAACCATTCCAATATTTTTGCCACGAAAACCCCAAATGGAATCATGAAGAATGGGACATGACTGACAAATGACTGAACAACAATAAGAAAAAAATGCCAACTCTTGACAATTCTTTTTTTAAAGAAATCATTCATGATATAGAAGAGGGAGACTTCTGTATGCCCTATAAATCCGTGACTTCAATCATTCCATCTTCCTGAACCATGCTTTCCTATAAATTTTTCCCCATCCTCATCTTTTCTTACTTTTTGCCTTGAAGTCATTAAATTTCAAAGTGTACATCAATTGGATCTATTGAATTTCTCTGCCATGATACCGTCCTTCACAACCACTGTCATGGCAACAACCACAGCAGGCTTTTGCCAAAATATGGGTCATCGGAAGCGTAATTTGTGATAACCAAATAGCACATGAAAAAGTATTTCTTGCTGCCTTTAAGCATATGATAAAATCCACTCAGCCAACTCCATTCTTTGCCTGTGAATCATCTTTCCACTCAGCTATAACTTCCCACAAATACATACACATACACATGCATTATATATACATATAATATGTCTATATACATACATTGTACATTTACATATGCATAATGCAGTTACATATACATGTACATATGTATATAGATACAAATATATGCACATGTGTATACGCCTGTGTTAATATGTGTATGTGTGTACATATGTACATAACCATGCGTAATATATGTACATATGATATATAATTGGTCTGTGTAGACATATACATGTGTATCTGTATGTGTACATGTATATATACACATATACTGCTAGGTGATACAGAATACTGGACATAGAATTAGGAAGGCCAAAGTTTAAATCCTGTTTCATACATTAGCTGTGTGACTCTGGGCATGGTATTTAACTGCTGTTTGCCTCAGTTTCCTCACCTGTAAAATGGGGATAATAGCAGCACCTACCTCGCAGGTGAGGATCAAATCAGATAACACTTGTTAAGTACCACAAACTTCCTCTCTGAAACACCAGTGTTCTTCTGGGGTCACTTGATGGTTTGTGAGTGATGGAATGTTCTAGTCCCTGAACTGTTGAAGTTTATAAGCTCCCAAAAGGCAATGGGAAAGCATGACAGGCATGAGCAGGGCACAAACAATGTACTTTAAAGAAAGAATTAGATAGGCAAAACTGTTAAAAATATGTATACATATACATGTATATGTAAATACACACATATATTCATATATAATATACATACACACATATAAATAAAATTAGATATATAAATATATGCACACATGTATGGATGTATATGATTATATATAATACATTATATTTATATATAATCACAGATACATACACATTATCCCCAGAGTTTAGCACAGTGCCTGAAATAAAGTAAATGCTTAACTTGAATTGATAGTAAGATATTAATTGTCAAGAGCTTAGCACAGTACTTGGCACAAAGTTGACTCTATATACATGTCAACTAGTATTATTCAATGCGTGATTGTTGCTCAAGAACCAAACTAACTCAATTCAGAGAGGCCCATAACCAGTTATGCTCCAGCATTGTGAATTTATCAACCCTAGAAATTCTTTAAGACAGTCAGCTTGTGATATTTGTAATGGATGAAGAATCTTCACTGATGGACTTACAAATCCTTGAGGAAATGACCTAATAACATATACATTAGATATATGTGTGTATTTTGTTTATTGGTCTCTCAAACATAGAAACAAAATGTTTTTTTTGTACCATGCTATATTCAGTCCTCTCCTTATTATATGAATGAATAGTATGGGGGTCAGGGGCAGGGTGGGGCTTCCACTATACATCAGGATAAGAATGGAGGTGCCCTCTGGCATCGGTGGAGTAGATGATGGAAAACAGGGACATTGAAAAAATGATTATATCCAAGAATTTCCTGGGCTAAGTTCAGAATGTACAAATGCTGATAGCATGTGGAAAACAGGAGAGGCAGGAAGAAAAAAATAAAAGCAGAGAAAATATAGCAGGCTAAATAAGGCAAAGAAAGGAGAAGAGACCAGTTCTGACTATCAATGTGTAAATAAGAGCAGGAAAGAAACGGACCTAAACTTCAGGTAAATGCAAAAAAATGGAAAGAGAGAGATAGTTATTAAAAATAAAGAAGCCCTCAGTATATGGGGGGGTAGAGTGGAGGGAGGGAAACTCTATCCTTTCCAGCAGAATTGATTAGAATGACTTCTATGTAGAATTTTCGCATATGGCCCCATATTGTTAGGGAAAGCAATTTGTCCTAACTTATGAGGCATTAAGCATTACAAAACTGGGAGTATTACACGTTGCATTAAGTTGGATGCCTTTTTAGAAAGATATGGATAGTTTTTATAATGTTTTTAATTCTCTCTTCTTTCCTTCCTGCCTCATAAGTTGCTTGCTATTTTAATCATTTAGTGGTATTTTGGGACCTTGTTATCCAACACTGATATGTTAGGAAGAATTCATCTTTGTGACTTTTATAACAGGCAATTATAGGAAGTGAAGTTTTGATGGAGTGACAGTGTGGTACAAATTAATGACAACATGTATAATGAACAGAGTTTCTTTTAAACAGCTCAAACGCATGATTGCTTTAATTATTTGTACAGCTCCAATTGAGAAGTAATTGTCATTGAGCACAGGTCTTTTACGGTACCTGAGGTAACAGTCTGCTCCCAGAAAAAAAAAAAAAAGCAGCAAGGCTGGGAAACTGATGACTGAAATGGTTCTCTTTCCTATAGAGCATGCAGAGTACAGTAATTATCGTTCAATAAAACCTACAGGAGGCAAGGGGATAAAAATGGCATCTATTAAGACAAAGAGGCTTCACAGGGCATTGATAGAAGGACTATCATATCTATATTAGATATGAACAGACGAGGGAGTATTCAAAGAAATATTTTAATTTGTTCCCACTGTATATTTTTTTAGTCACAGTGCTCATGCATAAAATGTGTATCAGGATATGATTTTGATGCATGATGCTAGAAATTGCATGGTCAAAGCAATGCACTCTAGGATGCTCTTGAGCTGTTGTAAATTTCTTCATGAATGGACGTGACACTGATGGATGCTCCTGTGGGAGAAGTGAGATGTTCTATAAAGGGAGAAGGGGACTTTACAATGGATGTTATATGCAGAGATTTGATGCTTAAAGAGCATGGACATGAAAACTAAAACAGAGTAACTAGACTTTGATCTGATGTTGGCCACAGGCTGTTAAGTGAACCCATGTGGGAGTTCTGAATTTGGGCTTTGCACACTTGTTTTTAAAATATTTTGATAATTATATTTCAATACAGTAAGGGCAGCCAGGTGATGCAATGGATAGAGTGCCTGCCAGGTCTGCAGTCAGGATGCAGCCTCAGATACTTACTATAGCTATATGACCCTGGGCAAGTCACTTAACTCTGTTTGCTTCAGTTTCCTCGTCTGTAAAATGAGATAAAGAAGGAAAAGACAAACCACTCTGGTATCTTTGCCAAAAGCATCCCAAATCGAGTCATGGGGAGTTAGACACAACTGAAAAGCAACATTTCAATATTTTTTATTTCCTTTTTAATCCTACCTATTTTACTTTATGCTTTTAAAGTGATTATTCTCAGAAGGGACCCATAAGCATTCCCAGATGATCATAGAGATCTATGACACACAAAAAAAGCTAAGAACCTCTTGTCTAGAGTTTGAACCCTGGCCTTTGGTACACTGTACCTAATGGAGGTCATAAAAATGAAGTCTTCATTTTTCTGGGGCCTGGGAGAAAATAACTTGAGACAGAGCTGGCTTACACTTCAATTTAAAAGAAGAAACACCTTTGAAAAAAATTTCTTTCCTTGAATTTACAAGAAAATCCTTACTTATGAGAGAATCTGAATATGTTCATTGCAGTAAATGATAAAGTAGGTATTGAACAGTCAGTATGTATATCCCAATTTACAAAGCACATTGGGGTCATTTTAAAAAAGACATAGTTACCCCTATTAACTTCATCAGGCCGAAAAAAATTATACACAATAAACCAATTTTAGAAGAGTCATAATTACTCAATCAAATATTTATTAAGCAACTTCTATATACTATCAGTCGCTGCTAGCTAGACCCTGTGAATAAAAAGAATAAAATAATTCTTGCTCTGAAAGAATTTATAGCTATAAGACAAATTATCAATGGGTACAAAGGAATTTGCCCCAAAATAAAGATAGATGCTGAGAGGATATAGAGTAAATATTGATATGAATGAAGTATACTTGTATGTATCTATATTTATCTATTCATTTATTTATTTGGTCTAAACTAGTAATTTCACATGTATGGAGAATCTTATCAACCAACACAGATGAACAACGGTGCATCTTATAGTCTTAGACAATTGCCCAGAACACTGAGAATTTAAGTGACACACACATGATCACATAGTTAGTATGTGTCAGGAACAGAGACCATGCTGTTTCAGATTCTTGTATTGTTAGGGTCTATCACAGTGCTTTCACATAATTAGTGCTTGGTTTGTTTCTTAAGCCTTAAATGTTTACTGAATAGAAAGTATGAGCTAATCTAATTGAGTTTCTTTAAAAATTTATATACCCATGGAGACTGTACCCTGGAATATCCCTCCATCCCCTGACATCCTTCTCCCATTGGTGAATTCCTTCAAGGGGCTTCGATTCAGACTCAAGTCGGTCATCTTTCATTTGTCTCCTGGCTCTGCTTCTGACACTCTTGACCGACACCATCCTCCTAAGCTTTTATGTGTTATTTTTTTCCCATTGGCCTAAAAGGTCCATGAGAACAGGGACTGGTTTTCTTTTGGCTTGTATTTGTATCCACAGAACTAAGCAAAATTAGTGAGTATTTAATAAGTGTTCGTTGACTGACTAGGGACTCTATCCAGTTGGAAGGCTCTAATACTGTGCTTGGCTACCTGACTTTGCCTCTTTTCTAATTGGGGGTTTTGAACCTGGAGTCTGTCAAGTTGTTTTTTAAATATCTTACAGGGCAGCTGGGTGGTGCAGTGAGCAGAACACTGGTCCTGGAGTCAGGAGGACCTGAGTGAAACTAGGAAAGTCAGAAAGAATCCTGGTAATTATAGTTGGATGTCATTAGTTTCTTAGTAATCATACATACTTTATGCATTTAAAGACATTAGCATAAAAAGCGGTCAGTAGGTTTCAACAAATTGTCAAAGGAGTTTATGACACAGAATAGTTTTACCTCATTCTAGACTCTGGCAACAGTCATGCTCAGGGAAATATAGAGGCTTAGGCTGATAGCTACTGACATTGGGATTTGGTAACTTAATTCTGGAGTAAGTAAAATCATCTGAAAAATTAGGATAATGATGACCTATCTTCCAGGGTTGTTATTAGAATCAAATTAGAATAAAACTCTTAGCACAGTACCTAGTACAGTAAGTGCTCTATCAATGTTAGCTAGTATTATTAGTAGTGAGTCCCAACCCTGTCTCTACTTGATTACAAACCCTGCAGTTGGATTTCTTGCCTTTGAGTTCCAGGATCTTCATGAATTCTGGTGTCAGACTTCTCAGTTGCCAGTAGCCTGCCTATTTGAACCTCAATTAACTATCCTCATATCATAGAGTTAAAAGGAAAATTTTTATTTGAGCTTTTACCCTGATTAACAAGGCAAAACTTTGGGGAAAAAAGAATTAGAAGAGTTATTGAAATATATATCAAGGTAGCTGCACATTGATGGGCTGATCACTGGAGTTCAGCCTGAGATTCAAGGTGGAGCCAGTTTTTATTGATAACTTTCATAACAAGATAAAGACAATTTGAATAGGTCCATGTCAACAAAAGGGAACAGGCTTTTAGCTCTCCACCAGCCACCTGCATGGGATAGCTAACAGATAGGGATATGTACTGGATAGCAGGTAATATGAAAGCTGTAGACTGGGTTATGCCTTCTCCCAATACTGATTGCTCAGGAGAAATATAGAAGTTTGTGGAGGAATGGGTTTGAAACCAGCTTCTAGGCCAGTAGTAGTAAAGACCATTTTGTCCTTATGTAAGGCTAATTTAAGGTTCTTGGTTCCAGCCCATTAATAGGCCTCAATATCTTTTGTTAACTTCTATTCAGGGTGAGAGGGTCCTGCCCTCCAGCTCTGAAAAGTGTATAAATCTTCTGAGGTGAGTTTTTGCTTTGGGGCTTAGTTTTTGAAAGAAGGTTTATGTGCTAGATGAGACTCTGGGAAGTTGCTAAAGCTTCCCCTACTTTGAAAACTCAGATGTCGGTGCTTCTCTCTCTGGTAACTATGTATGTGTGGTCAGACGGTAGGATTTGTCTGTTGATCTGTGATGTACGTATTGTTATGGTCAGATAGTTGGGAGCCCTGTGTGTTGATCTTTATTTCTCTGTTTTGTATTTTCTCTATAGTTCAGAGTGCCGACTTTCCCCCCTGAACAAAGTAGTGAATGATATATGTGCTTTGATTAAAGTAGATTGTTGACCCCTCAAAAGTTGCTTTCCTTTTAGAAAAGTGGATCAAAGTAGGCCCTCCTGTGCATGACGGGGTCTTTGCCGTGACACCTTACTTCAAAACACTCTCTAGCAGATTCATAGCGGCTGAGGGCTTCTAGTGACTCCCAGGTGAAAACTATGGAACTAGTGAACAAAGCCGCCAAGCTGAACATTATCAATTCAAGTGAGGAAGCAGGAAAGGAAAGTGTTTTACATATGTTAAGTTTCTTTTTGTTTTATCTCTGCAGGAAGGAAATTTAGGGAGAAGCTGAGCTCAGTAAGATAATTTAATGGGTTAAGCTGTACCAGTTGGCTAGGCTTGGTGATGTAGTGGAAAGAGCTCTGCTCTTGGAGTATCAAGTCCTAGACTAGAGTTGCAGCTCTGATGCTGCCTAGCTGGTTAACCTCCATCAAATCATTTCATTTCTCTGTCAGTTTTCTCACTTATAAAATGAAGCTACTAATACTTGTATTGCTTCACTCAGAGACTAGTAGTTGCTAATCTGCATTGGTAGATGGAATTTCATCCCCAAGCTGCTCCTTGCTCCAGTAAAATCATAAGTCTGGACCATTGCCTACTTCCCAGGGTTATTGAGAGAATCAAAAGAAGTGATATCCAGGGGGCATTTTTTAACTGTAAAAGATTACTCACATAAACATTATTATGGCTCTAAAAGGTCTATTCATTTGATAGCTGACCTAATAAAATCCAGAGTCTGGGTTTGAAGAGGCGCTTTAGGGCCGTATTCAGGTAATGTCTCTTGAAGAATTAGTATCAGTAGCCTCATGTTGAATCTTGCTTCCCATACATCTACAAATGAGAAGAATTAATATCCTCAGGATATTACAGGAACTATGAATGAAAGGGAAATTGAAGTTACCTATGAAAAATTAAGTAATGGTAATATTATTTTTGATTTTTATGAATATCTTTAGTTTTTACCTCATCTTCATTTCCCCTCCTCGCTGAGCCATCCCCTTATAAAAAAGGATGAAGAAAGAGAAAAATAAAGTTCACCAAAACTAACCAATATTCTAGTGAAATCTGCTAATATTTGCAATGTTCCACACATACAGCCTGCCATCTCTGCAAATAGGAGAGTAAAATGCATTTTTTTTTTTTGCAAGGAACAGGTCAAATTTAGTTATTATAATTACATAGAATTTCTTTTGTTTCCATTTACATTGTGTATATTGTTTTCCTGGTTCTGCTTACTTCTCCCTGAATCAATGCACAAACATTTTCCTTTGCTTACCTGAATTCATTCATTATAGGGACAGGGAGGTCCCACAGTGGATAGAGGGCTGGGCCTAGAGTAAGGCTCATCTTCCTGAGTTCAAATCTGGCTTCAGTTACTTACCAGTAGGGACCCTGCGCAAACTACTTAACCCTGCTTGTCTCAGTTTCTTCATCTGTAAAATGAGCTGGATAAGGAGATGGCAAACTATTCTGATATCTCTGCCAAGAAAACTCCAAATAGACTCAGACAAGAGTGAAAAAAAAAAGGACTGAGAAAACAGCATTATGGCTAGTACTGTGCTGGGTTTTAGGGACAGAAAAATTAAAAGCTATAATTTCTGCCCCTAAGGAACTTATATTCTATGGGGGGAGGGAGGTTCATTGTCATACATGAAAGTAATTAATACAAGGTATATAGAAAATAAAAGCAGAATATTGTGTCTTGTGGTTGAATTGGTGTGGGAAAGTCTGGAAAAGGACTCTTATAGGTCTCAATGGTCCAGACCTATGATTCCTTCAATGTGAGGAATTTCTATTAATGCAGATAGGCAACTCATATATAACTTACAGTCTTAGAAAGTTACTTAGAGCAGTGGTCTCCAAGATCCCATTTTTTGTAGGGTGTCAGCCATCTATGTAATCTCTTAATATTGTTGAATGTGAAATCATTTATTCTCTCAGTGGTTTCCAAATGGGAGGCCTGAGAGCAACCTAGCCCCAAAAGAGCTGTGACTGGACTCCCGGAAGTGTGTGATCAACTTATTAGAGACCAAGAAAATGGCTCAAATCCCACCTTCTGGATGACAATCATTCTTGGTACTTTCTCTAGCACAGCCATACCTACACTTATCCCCCAGTGGTCCTCACTGGCCATCTTCCATCTACTCAGTAAGCTCCCATCCTTCCTCTTTTGTCACATTGTCTCTTACTATATAAACAAGAATTAAAAAAAAATGCATAAAACAATTTATAACCATAGAGTGTCACGGAATGTTAGTTATTAATGCTCTTCTACTCCGGGTCACAACAGCTTCTATAAAGGGATTTACATGAGTTGTGTTTTTATCACCTAAGCACAAGATAAGGGAAATTAAAAATGGCTACCAAAGGTAATTAGCGAAACAATCTCGCTACCCTATCTAATTAGTAACTCTGAAATGAATTTGGAACTCGAGTCCTCGAGAAGTCAAGATTAAAATGCCAAATGCTACTTCTGAATATCCTTACGTGTGATTTAGAGTCATCTGGCTAGACTTCCCTATGAAATATTTCAATTAGCTGCAAAATGGATTGCATTTTTGAAATGAATGACTTGGCTGCAAAATATTACAAACAGAAAATTACAAGGGAATTACAAAGAAACACAGTGAGAGATGTCATCAAAGAAATGTTTAAGCTAAAAAGATGTTTATGTGATGAGACTGGCAATGTATGTTCCCCTGTGATCCTTGCTTTGGCCAAGAGAAAGCAAAGAACTCGCCCAGCATGGCAGGTGGGCATCATGTGTCTGCTTTATGGGGAACACAGAGAAGAATTTTACAGGATGATCTGGGTTACGTTGGTTGTCAGCTGCATCATTGGAAGGCACACCCACAGTGTTGAGGTCATAGATCCATTGAAATATTTGGATTATTTGAATATTGGCAAAACATGTTTTTAAGAAGTGGTTTTTAAAAATTGCTTTTATAGAATCTCTTGCATATCCACATTCAACCTTGGGAAGTATTAGTTTTCTGTGCTAAGAAATGACCATGTAAGGAAACCTGTGTGGCTTGAACTATGATCTTTTAAAAGAACTAAGCAGATGTTTCCTGTTGGTTTTTTGGGCAGCTAAGGAAGGACAGGGGAATATCAATAATTTTTTCCTTAAGAGCATCTGATCTTCAGCATTTTATAAAAGACATCTTTCAGGAGAAGAGAGTGACTAGACACATTTCAACTTGATTATTTGATCCTTGACATCCATTTTCATTTGGAAAAGTGATTAGATATGTCATTGACATGCCAAGGATATCACTTACTGTACCATACTTTGAAAATTAATAATATTAATAATAGTTAAAATTTATATAATGCTTACTGTGTCAGGTACTCTCCTAAATACTTTATAATTATTATTTCATTTGATTCTCACATCAACCCTTGGAGGTAGGTAGTTTAAAAATTAGCACCTCCATTTTATCGATGCTTTTATTGTCTTCATCTGATACATGAGGAAACAGGCAAATAGAGATTTAAGTGACTTTCCTAGGGTCACACAGCTAGTAGCTGTCTGAGGCTAAATTTTAACTCAGGTCTTCCTGACTCCAGGCTTGATTTTCTATCCACTGTACCACCAAGGGGCTCCACTTATTTACATGAAACACTGGATTATAATAGTAGTTTTTTGTTTTTTTGGGAGCTATGGTTTCCTTGATATAGGGAAGTATAGATGTGGAAGCTCCCTCCACCAATGTAGATTGGCAGCTGTCTGCACCATGTAATCTTAGAGAGTTGTCAGAGGCACTGAGACATTAAGTGATGCATGCCCTTCTAATTCTTCTTCTTCTTCCTCTTCTTTCTCTCTCTCTCCACTTTCTCCCTTTCTCTCTCTCTCCCTCCCTCCCTCCCTCTCTCTCTCTCTCTCTCTCTCTCTCTCTCTCTCTCTCTCTCTCTCTTTCTCTCTCTGTCTCTGTCTCTCGCCCTCTCTCTTGCTCTTTCGCTCTTCCCTACTGCCACTCCTATGGAAGATCTCCTAAGATCTCCGGAATGAGTAACTGAATCTCTTGATTCAAGGCCAGTGATCTTGGCTGCAATTGTGGGCACAATTCTAGAATGGATACTTGGCAAACATCTAGCAGTTAGTGATCACAGAGAGAGAAAGAGAGAATGGTTTCATCAAGAACATTATAGATAAACCTCTTTTTCTTTTTTGACAAGATTATGAGATTGGTAAGCCAGAGAAATACTGTAGATATACCTAGTTTTTGTAACTGGAGGTACCAAAGAGCTTTCATCCTGGGCTATAGGAAGTAATGAGGGCCCAAACTGAGATGATAGCAGCAGGAATTGAAAAGGAATGGATGACTAAAGGACAGGGCAGACTATGGAGAGAGGGAGGTAGCAGGAATGTAAAAAGGATTTTTAAGGGTAAGAGAGACATGAGTATTTTTGTAGTCACATGGGAAAGTTCCAGTGGAGGGAAAGAGATCATTGAAGATAGGAAAGAGAGGAAAAAGAAAGAGGAAGGGAAGGAGGGAGGAAAGGAGAGAGAGAGAAAGTGAGAGAGAGAGACAGAGAGAGACAGAGACAGAGACAGAGAGGAAGAAGGAGGAGGAGAGGAGAAGGAGAGATAGAGAGAAAAAGACTGAGGAAATCTTTGCTGGTTCAGGATTCCAGAGGGAGTAGGAAGGGATGGGGATGTTTTCTTTCATTCTGCAGTCATTCTATGCCTTATACTTCTCTGAAGTGAGAGTTCTGAATGCAAATCAATGAAAAAAGCTGACCTTGGGTAATCAGTGCAACCAGTTATAAATAATAAATTAACTTTATTTTATTTATTATTTATTTAATAGCCCTTATATAAAAGGGCCTTTGGAAAGAACCAACTGTTTACTGCCAAAGGGTGTTTTAAAATGCATAATTAATAAAATGACAACTCAACAGTGAAACCAATGTCCACATCATTTCTCCCTAATGGACTATGACAAGGAATCAGAAAAAGAAAAGAAAAAAAAACCAGAGTGGAATCTCTTTCCAAAGCAGCTGCTTTTAGAGTGAGCCTTTACAACCACAAGTGAAGTCTCCTGGTGGATATGTTGTATGTTGTCTTCTCCCATAAAACTGTAGCCTCCTTGAGAGTAAAGACTGTTTTTTGTTTGTTTATATTTGTACCTTCTGCATTTAGCACAGTGTTTGGCACATGGTAGGCACTTAACAAAAATGTACTCTGTTTCTTTCTGTCTTCTCCTCTCTCTCTCTTTTCCTCCCTCCCTCTTTCTCCTCTTTTTCTATTCCTTCCTTCCTTCCTTTCTTCCTTCCTTCTTTTCTTTCTTTCTTTCTTCCTTCCTTTCTTTCCTTCCTGTCTCCTCCTCCCTTCTCCTTCTCTCCCTCTCTCTGTTTTTATGTTTCTATTTCTCTTTCACTTCCTCCCTCTATCCTTTTCCTCCTCCTTTTTCTCTCTATCTGTTCCTTTCTCTATCTTTTCCTCCCTCACTTCCACCCTCCTTCTCTTTTTTCTTCTTTCTTCTCTCTTTCTCTGTCTCTCTCTCTCTGTCTCTTGGTGTCTGTCTCTCTTTCTCTCTGTCTGTCTGTCTCTCCTCTACTCCCACTCTTATGGAAGACCTCCAGAGATTTAGGGAACAAGTAACTGAATCCCAGAAGCACAGAATGTCACAGTTGAAAGGAATTTTAGAGGTCATAGAGTGCAAATCCTAACTCACAAAAAGTTCCCATAACCACATGCCTGACAAGGGGTCTTGCAGTCTTTGCATGAAAGGAGGGGAATGCTACTCCCTCCTGAGGCACCCATTCCACTTTTGGATGACTTTATTAGAAAGTTTTTCCTGAAATGAAGCCTAAATTTGACTCTGCAACCTCTACTCATTCCTAGTAGTTCTGCCTTGTGGGACAAAGCAGAGTCTAGTTTTTTTCTATGCAACTGCCCTTTAAATACTTGGACAGCTATCATATCCCCCCTATATATCTATTCTCCAGACTAAGTATCTGAAATTTTTTCAGTTGATCTTTTTATGGCATGAACTTGAGGTCTTTTACCATATCTGTCATTCTTCTCTGGACAGTTTAGCTGTGTTCTTCTTAAAATGAGGTAACCACAACTGAACATAAAACTCAATATGTATTCTGGCCAGGAAAAATACAATAGGTGGGGCCATCATCTCCTTAGTTCTGGAAATGCATTTTCTAGCTCTTTTGGCTGCCATATAATATTGCCTCATGTTGAGCTTATGGTCACTAGTCAGTCAATAAACATTTATTAAGTGCCTATTATGCTCCAGGCTAAGCCATCGCCAGTTGACTTATGTCTTGCCACTCAGATGACTCTGGAGGAGAAAGTGAAGCTGATGACTCTGTGCAGCTCTGCCTCACTTAAATCTAATTCACTTGCGAATCAAGACATCACCCTTGTGATAAATAGCAGAGCTGGTGCTGTTTTACACTGACCAACAGGTAACCTTACTGGGAGATCTTGGTATCAGTTAAATCCCAGGTCCTGTAAAACATAAATAAGTCATATTTGGGGAGAGGGTTAGGATCACTTTACATAAGAAAATTTCATTGCAGAATTAATTGAATAAGAAGTTGGTCAGAGGAACAGAAAGCCTTAATCTACACTAATGTATCTGACAAAGGGAAAAAATTAACAGAAATAATTAGTGACAGACATTATTCTTGATGAGAATGAACTCTGTTAATGTAGAAGCCTGTCCTTACATGAACAACAGGGCTTACATAATGGATTTCAGTATGTTCAAAGTGCTTATTTCTATGGTGTTATTCTGGAAAGGGTTAGTAAAAGGAACTCACTTCTCATTTTCTCTTTTTAAGCTATAAAATTATAGAAGAACTACTTAAGAAAAGAGTGATGGTCATCTGTAAAATCTCAGCACATTCTTATTTGTAATAAATAACTTCTTTATTCAAACAAAAGTAATTTCTTAGCTGATCTTTCTCCCATCATTCATGTTTCATAGCTTACACTAAGAGAGCAGCCCATGTTAACAAGTAGTGGGTCCCATCTCCATGTCTCGAGTAGGAACTGACTTAATCTTACTGCAGGCACTTCATAGAGCTATTTTATTTTTGGCTTCACAACAATCAAAGGCATACTCTAAGAATTGTTTGCCAGCTCTTTACCTTCCTTTGCGTAATAACCCCTTTGCAATGAAGGGCTCTCTTCTAATGACAGTATAGATAGGCAATTTTCTTGGAAATGTTCTTGGGGAATTTGGTGATTGTCCATTGAGTGGAAAAATATAAAAACTAAAATCTCCAAATAGATACTCTTAACCATACCATCATGTCAAGGCTTCCTAATAGAAATAATTAAGTTGGTGGTGTCATCCAGCCCCAGATGGTAGTGTTGATTCGTTATGGTCAGAGAGGGACATCTATTTAAGGGGAGGAAATACGGATATAACTCCCCCAAACCAGACTTCAATTATCAGCTGCTTCCTTGAGCTCTTATCTTCTCTCCTCATTCTTGTGTCTTCCTGCTTTCTGTTTCACTGCAGAAATAGTCTTGGCGATGAAAGGCAAAAAAAAGTGGAAAAGGGAAAAAAAAAAGATATTCTGGGTGGAATCCCAGAATATCAGTGACAGCAGAATGAGTTTTTAATGCTGAACACCTGGCTGCCTTTTATCCAGCTACCAAAAAAGGTGGGTTTCCTGATTATGTATTAAAATAAAAACCCCCTAAAACCAACAAAACAAAACAAAACAAAAAAGAATTTTTTCATCCTATTCATGAGTGACTATGGAGACAAATAAGTTTCAATATCTGCCTGAAAATTCAGGACAATAGGATTCTGCAAACACAAAGTGTTCTTTTGCAATTAGCTCAGAATTATGGAGTACAGGAACATCTTTCAAGACATGCTGCATTTAGGGCAGGCTATACAGGAACTGATTGAGACAGAACAACTTGTCTTCCAGTTAGGCATTCTGACCCACTCCAATACATCCACTCATGGTGACTGGTGATAGGAATAGTAACAAAGGAAGGTGAAAAGCAAAAAATTACCCTTATCCTCATCCATAATTTTTTGCTGTTTTAATAATAATAGCTAATAAGCAGTTTTTTACTGTAGATTCATCATGTAAACCTACCCGTAGAGGAATTGTTACTAAGCAGACATAACCAGAAAAGAAGCTGATATCAGTGGGAAAAAAAAGAGAAATTATCCAGTAATTGGATAATCAGGTCATTAGTCATTGTGAATTATCCACATTGAATGACAGTCTTCAAAATATTGAGGAACAGTGAGGGTGAACCAGTTCCAATTCCAGAGAAAATGAATTTCTACTTGGCAATAACTTGGGGAAAGTGACTTTCTTTTTTTAAATCACTAATATTCTTCCCATGATATTGTATGTCTATGAATCATGGAATAATTTAGTCTTTGAAAAATTGAGAGAATTATGTTGGATTTGGAATTGAGTTTAGAACTGGGTTTAAATGTGGCCTCAGACATTTACTTCCCATGTGATCTTAAGCTCTCTAGACCTCATGCCATCATCTGTTAATTGAAGGCATTGAAGTAAGTGACCTCCAAGGTTTCTTCCATCTCTAAATCTATGATCTTAAGAGCCTGTGAATTAAATTTAAGAATCACCCAATACGCGACAGGGAGGTACAAAGTTCATAAGCAGGCTATAACACTATAGATAAGGAATCAGGTGCAAGAAACCCACCTAATAGTGTCAGACTCAAATGGAAACAGATCCCTGAGGGTTGTGTGTTGACTTAGGAAACCACAAGTTCACATTGGCTATGTTGTACTGTATTTTTATTTATTAGCTAAACATATTCCAGTTAAATTTTAATCTGGTTTGGGCCACACTTGGTAGAGTTTGGCACCTCTGATGTAAAGGAGATTATTCAACAAATGTATAACTGGCAAACACACACACATACATAGGCTGATCATACAGTGAGATTTAAGGATAACTGATGGACAGCCTCTATATTCCATTGGTGTCCGTAAAATGACAAAAGAACTAGAGGAAAGGAAGCTCTGCCACATTTGGTTTTATAGATTTATGAGAAGTCATGAATAAGAGTCACTAAGGATGGGCAAGCATGAAAGAGCTGTGATTGTATCATTTGAGGGACTACCCACCTTATAATACTGGAGAATAAATACACAGAGGAATGTGTATTACATGAGCTGTACTAGGGGGTAGGCATGTAGACATAGGTGTATAGATGTACTTAGTTCATGTTCTATGGACATACATGTAAATGCTTCTATAATACCTATGTACTATATATACATATATATATATACATGTACATGTATATGTGTGTATATATTTATATCTATATTCCTTATAAGCTGTGAAAATCCTTGTCCTAACACCCACATTCACAGGTGAATCTTGGGTTCTGGAGCAAGGCTGCATCTTTCCTTCAGAGTTCTAAGGGTACTCCTGAGGAGTTGGGGGTGTATATGATTCTTTGGTGACATTAGCTTGAGACCCCATCAATATATTATCTCTAATATTATCAGTTAAGAATGAATTTAATTAGCTAATCTTATAAAGTTTTTCAACAGGAGTAGTTACTAGGATGGCATGATTAAAACAATTGGTACAAAAATCTATCTATGGATGTTTGTGACACCCTCTCTTACAAGTAGAGAGAGAGTTCAGGGGGAAGCAGGGCTCAAGATTAAGGGGCAAAGGGGTAATTTGCAGCTTCTGGTTGTTAGAAATCCTTTTCACCCATTCATGAGGTTTTCTAGAAGTTCCTCTTATACATGGCACAGTTTCTTTGTTTGCCTTCTCATGAAACTAAATATCAACCTCCAGTCTGTCTTTGACTTTCTGTGAAGATGCTACTGTCAACTGAGCCAAGGATGCTGCTAGGAAACTTATGGGAGAATGAGAAATCCTTCAACTCATGTGAAACTCATGGGGTCCTTTGATTGCCAAAGCAGAGGGGGAAGGAGACTAGGTCAAGGTCAAAGCCAAAAATTCCCCTTCCCCTCACTTTACTCTATTTGCCTCAGTTTCCTCATCTGTAAAATGAACTAGGGAAGGATACAGCAAACCACTCTAGTATCTTTGCCCAGCATACCCCAGAAAGATTCATGAAGAATCAGATATGACTGCACAACAAAATTCTGTCTGTGTTTGTCAAGTGTATGCTTGTGATTATTCTAATTTTAGCATTTCTTTTATGCATAGGAAATAAATGCATACCCCATATTTGATTCATATTATATTTGGAGAACCCTTTTGCGTCTCCCCCCTTTGGGGAGATCAAGACTTGAGGTCAAATTGAATCTTCATGTAATTTGTCCCTGGGGCTTTAGGGTTGGGGTTGAATGTACAAGAGCGTGACAAATGGGAGCCTAGCTCTGTCTCTCATTAGAAGCCAGGCTCTCTAGGGCTGAATTCAGTCAGGTCCACATGTTTTGGTTCAGAACAAAAGAATTGCCTGGAACAGAGGGAGTGATTATAGTACTCCAATCCCCTGCGCCCAGATGTGACTTCTTAAAGGTTTTGTATGGATGTTTGTGTATGTATACGAATATGTATGCAAATACATATATCCATTTATAAAACCCCAGGGTTTAAGACCTTTCTGCAAAGTCAGTAGAGGCCGCAGGAATAAGATCTAAAATCATGATGAAAAATTGTCATTTGTCCTTCATTTTGGTAGGGTCCTATTGACAACACAGAGTGATCTCTTGACTTGTGTATGAATTAGATTTGAGTGAGGCAGAATTGCACAAAGTTCTCATCCTCACTCTCTCTTCCAGTCATCAAAGTTCAGTAGCAAGAGAAAAGTCAGGACAACTGGTGGTAGCCTGGGGTTCAGTGGATGACCTTGGTGTGTTTCATGCCTGACTAAACTCTAAGCGCCATTGGAACAAATGGTTCTCATCTGCCTATTCCACTTGGGAAATCTTTGGGGTAAACATCCTCCTGATTCATTGATGGGTTTGTGGCCTGTTGGTTACTCTTAAGCTGGTTTAACCCATCTACCCATATATAAATGCACTGGGGTGCATGTAGATGCTGCAGCTTCTTGGAGCTACAGATGAGAGTTAGTTGAATGGGGGGACACCAAAGATGGATGAGCAGCTCTGAAAAGGGCTCAGTAAGTCCTCACACCAGAGGTTCTAGTTCTTCTTGAACACATAGAGAGCGAGCAAAAGAATATTTAACTTCTGAATTTCATACCTCTTTCTTCTTTTCTCATTGCACCTTTGAAGGCTTTGAACTTAGAGTCACAATGTCAAGGTCAGAATCTTGGCTCAAACACTTATTTCAAGGGCAAATAACTTGATCTCACTGTGTCCCAGTTTCCTCAATTTGTAAAAGGAGAGTAACAATAGCTACCCCCCTCACTGGGTTGTTTTAAGGCAAGAATTTTGTAAGCTATAATTTCTATATAAATGTGAATTGCTAATACTATTACTAGCTGGACTCTGACACTAATAGCCTCAAGACCCACCAGCAACTCTACAGGCTAATCTGAAAACAATCTTAAAATATTATCATTTCATTTGATGGATATGTAATGAAATGGTGACTTCTAAAAATTCCTTCTTTTAGTTCTGTTTTGAAGGAGTAGCTGAATTTTGACATCCCCCTCCCTCACACACCTCCCCTTCCCTGAATTTTCTGTAAACTATGAATATGCTACATCAATATTTTAAAAGCCACCATTTCTTACACATGTAGCAAAGGATGCTTACAATCTTCAATAATCTCTAATGTAAAATGTATCCATTATTTATGAACCAACAAAGGAGTAACCAGTATTGTACAGGCTCCTGAGTGCTACACTATGGAAGCCTTGGGATGGTTAAATAACTTCTTCATTATGTTAAACCACCATCTAATAGCTTTAGCAGTTAAGCCTGAAAATCATCATTGTTGTTTTGTCCTTATGAATACTGACTGAACAAAGCAGAGAGAATTTTCCCTGGTGGGACGTTCCTGCTGTTGTCTTAGATTTAAAAAAAGATGTCTCCTCCAAATCATGTCTAACCTTTGGAAAAGTCATTTGTTCTTGGAAAAGCTATTATATCTTCTGGATTTTCGCTGAGAACTTACTGTCTGGCTGATGTTGAAATGAGTCCTAAGAAAGAAAATTCAAAGGCTGTGTCTAAGCATGTGGGGCAAAATGAGAAACTCAGGTATTTTTGGAGTGGGAAAAGCACCCTATTGGGGAGACCGGATATCTGGGTTCTTGTCCTAGCTCTCCCACACAAGGTTGTGTGACCTTGGGCAAATTCCTTAACCTCTCTAGCCTTTAGTTGTCCCATTTGTTGAGTAAAAGGCCTTGATTATGTGATCTCTGGGTTTCTTTCCAGCACTGTGACTCTATGACAGTTATATAAGTAATCCAGACCCCTTTCCTTCTCCCCTTCTCACCAGTTTCTGAAAGCCGAGAAGCTTTAGGGAGTTTCTGAAGGACCTAATTATCTTTGAGTGTTGGTCAAAGTCACCAGACAGTTGCTCAACACTCTACTTCATTCACTTTGTGTAGCCTAGGGAGTCTCAACCTGGGTTCCACAAATTTATTTTTAAAATATTTCGATAACTGTTATTCCAAAATAATTGTTTTCCTTTGCAGTCCTAGGTATTTAATTTCATACATTTAAAATCGTTATTTTGAGAAGGGGTTCATAGGCTTCACCAGACTATCAGTGGGATCCATGACACACACAGACAAAAAAAAACCTAAGAACTCCTGGTAAAGGCAGAACTTTATGATACTTTATATAAATAGTAACTTTTATTTATGTTGTTATTTAATTACAGAGATACTCTCAGGGAACTGCACAATTTTAGTGGTTAGGAGTTTATCTTCAATATTCAGTTGACCATTTAAGATTAAAATTTCTTTGAGAATTTTTTAAAATGAGAACTGTATTAATATGTTTTTGTTTTGATATATTGTATACATTTGTTTTCATCATTATATATGTTTTTCTTTTGGTTCTCCTTCCTTCATTCTACATCAGTACATGTAAGTTTTCTGGTGCTTCTCTGAATTCTGTACATTTGTTGTTTTTCATACTGGCATAATCACAGAATCTCAGTGTTAGAAGGAATGCTTCCACTTTTGGAGAGCTCTAATTCTTATATTTTGTTGTTCAGTTATCTGTTTCATGTCCAACTCTTCATGACCCCTTTTGGGGTCTTCCTGGCAGAGATACTGGAGTGGTTTGCCATTTCCTTTTCCAGTTTATTTTACAGATGAGGAAACTGAGACCAACAGGTTTCAGTGACTTGCCCAAGGTCTGTACACAGCTAGTAAGTGTCTGAAGCTGGATTTGAACTCAGGTCTGCCTGACTCTAGATGTGGTGCTCTATCTATTGTACCACCTGCTACCTTAGCTTTTCTCATGCCAAGCCTGAATTTATGCCTTTGTCATGAATGCCCCTTGCTTCTTGCTTGTCCCTGTAAGGACAAGCAAAATGTAATCTTGCATTACCTAGACATATCCCAGATTGTTCAGTCATTCCTGAATGTAGAGACACATATAGTTTTCAGGATATGAATATTTTTTAAGAGACCCTGTTTGGAGTAGCTTTAGTTTCCTTCTTTACCATCTTTAATTACCAGCTATGCTAGTCTGCAAACAGGTTAATAAATTCCATCAAGCTGTTTATGGCTTTTGTCCTGGATGAAATGTGTTTGTGCATGTGTGTAAATGTGTGTGTGCATGAGTGTGCATGCATCTTGGACTTGTGCCCAGTTATCCCCTGTGTATAAGTTAGGTACTACGAGAGGTACATTAGCTCTTTTAGGCCGCTAGGGTCCCATTAGAGACTGGAGCAGTAATTTAACAAATGGTTCCCTACTGTCATGAAGGAAATGATGTACCATTTCTTCTTTGCATAAAGTACCTGACTTACATCCAGGGAATAACTCATTCACCTGGCAAAATCTGGCCTAATGTTCACACTGGTGCTTATAAAACCAGTCTGAAGGTTATTTATTCTCAGGATGTGGATGCAATAATCAGACTCAAACATTTTGGTGAACTTGGTTGATCTCTTTGCTGAAAATTTCTCCAGATGGATTTGACCAGGAGGACTCTGTGCACATTCCTAAGGACAGACAATACTAGCACAGTGTAAAATGTATAATGTCATCATATGTTCTAAGAAATGTCTCGTTTTTGCAAATAACCTTGGAAACATTTCCTGGGTTTAATCTCATACCCCATATAGCTGCAACTACACAAAAGTGGAGGCCTGAACAATTAATTACTTGTTAAATTTCAATAATGTAGCCAACTGCTCTTACTATATTATTTGTTTTGATGACTAAATATATACTAGAAAGATTTATGTGCAGAAATATATCTTCTACATTTTTTTGGAATTGTATAAATATTTTATTAGTTAAAATTAACAAACATTCCTATCCACTAAAATGAAAAAATGACTTTTCTGAAAAAAAGACTAAAATAATAGTTCAAGCCAAAGCACTTTTTTTTGCTTCTTTAGCAAGTCTATTTACCTGAATTTTATACTATGCATCTCCTTTCCATTTCATTTTGATTTGGCTTTCCACGGAGAACTATGTTTAAGGAAATCTTGGACTAAAAAAAAAATCATAGAATTTTAGGTTTATGGAATTTTAGAATTTTAAAGGACTTTAGAAATCAAATAGTCCAATTTCCCACCAAATGCTGTAATATTCTCTACAACATCTATACTGTTCTCGAATATTTCCAGTGACTGAGAGCTCACTACCCCATAAAGGAATCTTATGCTATAAATTATGAGTAGTCTATGTGGAAGTCCTTCAACTATTTATAGATAGTTATAAAAAGAAGTCCATATAATAACCCACTGTGTCATGGAGGTTACCCTGGATCTTTGAATACACTGGCAAGCTGTACAATTATGTTTTTTTTCTTAGAATTTATTTATATCTTTTTGGGGTGGCTAGGTGGCAAAATGTATATAGCCCTGAATCAGCAGTCAGGAGGGTCCAAATTCCAATCCACCCCAGACACCTGGACAATTCATTTAACCCTGTTTGCCTCAGTTTCCTCATCTGTCAAATAAGTGGGAGAGGGAAATGGCAAGTCATTTCAGTATCTTTTCTAAGAAAACCACAAATGATAAGGTCAAGAAAAGTTAGATACAACTGAACTAAACAACAACAGAAATATTTTTCTTCATATTACCCAAATTTTGAGCAAAGGGACCAACCAAATTCACCAAAATGTTTCAACTTGATTATTCTATTCATAAACTGAGAATAACTTCCAGTCTATCTTTTAAAGCTCCAGTGAATACTAGTCCAGATTCTTCTAGGTCACTAAGTTTATTCCCTGGATATAGGTTGGGTACTTTAGTCAAAGAAGAAATGGTACATCATTTCCTTCATACCAGTAGGGAACCATTTGCTGAATTACTGTTCCAGTCTCTAATGGAACCCTAGTGACCTAAAAGAGTTTTCAACTCTATCTTTCTCATTTCTCCTCCTCATTAAACCATTCCTTGTAACAAAAAAGACAAAAAATAAGTTTAGCATAACTCCCAAAGACATCAACAGAGTTTGATAGCATATACTGTGTTCCATACCCAAGGTTCCCCACTTCTGCAAAGAAGAGAAAGTAGCATATTTTCTCATTTCATCTCTAGGGTCAAGCTTTGTTGTTGTTTTTTAATAATGACTCATAATTCTGTTTGGGTTTTTTTTTTAGTTGCTGTTTCTGTTTACACTTTTGTAGTCATATCATATACTGTTTTACTAGTCCTGCTTACTCAACATTCCGTTTGACACAGCAATATTCCATCACATTCATATACCACAATTTATTCAGTCAATTCCCTGTGGTAGATTATATCAACCAGGAAAGTCTTCGTCAATAGACTGTCTCTGTTACATAAGTACTAGTCTAGGTAAGTCTAGAGAGATGCATCACCATCAAATTGGTTCCAAGGTAACAGATTCTTTGAAGATGACTGCCCATGAAACATCAAAATACAAAATGGCTCTCTGTCTTGGGTGGTTTGCTTTGGAAACTTTAGGAACAGTTTGTAAACTGTCTATGACCATTAATTTAGCTGTTGACACTTTGAAATGTGAACGTTTTGTTCAAGAATTGGGTTTGATATGTTCTCCTGGGGAGGAAATGAGCCATATCCACATTGCCATTCCTCACCATAAATGAAGCAGAAAACTTGGAGTTGAAGAAAAAAGGGGGAAAAATGGCTCACTGATTCTCCTTTGAGAGGTAAATGAAAGAGCTGGCATAGTTAGTTCCACCATATGCCCAGACACAAGAAACATCATTTTGTGGGATATTCAGTCATCTCATTTTAAGGCACTTGTCATGAGCAAGTTAAGACAGCTGAAGATAATGCTTGTTGCAGAAAGGAAGAAATGGAAACATTCTACAGAAAACCTTATAAGACCCTCTGAAACAAATCACTCTACACTCTATATTCATTTGATAGCTTCGAGGTGGACAGGGGCGGCTAGGTGGTGTAGTGGATAGAGCACCAGTGCAGGAGTCAAGAGGACCTGAGTTCAAATCTCACCTCAGACACTTGACACTCACTAGTTGTGTGACCTTGGGCAAGTCACTTAACCCCAATTACCTCATCCTGTGTCATCTCCAGTCATTCTGATGAATATCTGGTCACTGGATTCAGATGGCTCTGGAGGAGAAGTGAGGCTAGTGACTCCTCACTCAAAACAAAGTCAAGTGCAAGTCATGTCATCATTTCTCTGATGGCATGGTCTTCTTTGGCAACAAAGAATGAACACACACTTCAAGGTGGGCACAGGGGAAGAGGCTGAAAAAAATGCTGGAAAACATAACTTAGGATAAGGAAATGAAAGAGGGGAAAAGGCTTGCAGACCCTGAGAAGCTTCATACTTCAGTATTTATGATAGACGGTGGTGAGGGTTTTGACCCAAGTTTGGGCCCTTACTACTTCTTGTCATGATTTTCTGATTTGTCTTCCTGCTTTCCTGTCATTCTCCACTGCAATCCATTCTCTAGGAAGCTGCTGAATTAATCTTCCTGAGGCAGGGGTTGACTACTCTGCTCAAGAATCTTTAGTGATTCTCTTTTGGACAAAACAACCATAGACCTGAGGGTTGAAAGGTTCCTTAGAGGCTGTTTTGGGCTGAGTCTGACTTGAGCCAGTCCCCTAGCTCATGTTTGATATTGGAACAAAATGAACTGCATGTAGGTCACTTAACAGCAAATAAATGTACCTAATTTTAACAGGCAAAGTATATTCAATAAGGTTTTGAATTTAAGAAAACCCTAAGTTGATTTGGCTGAGCAAATCTCCCCTACCTAAGAGTTGTTTGTGGTGGTTTAATAGCCAAACATCAGATCATGCCTAGAACTTCTTTGTTGTTGTTGTGGGTTTTTTTGGAGGAGGGGGAGGCAAGGCAAATGGGATAAGTGATTTGCCCAAGGTCACATAGCTAGTAAGTGTCAAGTATCTGAGACTGGTTTGAACTCAGAGTCCATTAGGACATTATTTATCTCTCTGGGCAGCTAGGTGGTACAGTGGAAAGAGTGATGGACTTGAAGTCAGGAAGACGCCTCTTCCTGAATTCAACCCTATGTGCCTCAGTTTCCTCATTTGTAAAATGAGCTGGAGAAGGAAATGGAAAACCACTCCAATATCTTTGTCAAGAAAACCTGAGTCAGACAGGACTGAGCAATATCCTCACCTCTGCACTTGTATTTCCCTTAAGATAATGTAGACTCCTTGATGGAAGGGACTATTTTGTATTTTGCTTTCGTATCCATAGGGGCTCTGAAGAACTTGATAATATCTGCCAAGGTGAATATATTCTTCAATATTTTATGAATTAAATAAAAAGGTGGGGGAAGATGAGAAATATGTCAGAAATTGGGTTTTAAGAAGAAGGAATGAGCATGGCCAAAGTCTTATAGGCTACATAAAAGTCTTACAACTTCATATTATGAATGTTTTCATCTATATAGGTTCCCAAAGTGGGCATTGCAGACCCTTAGAGGGTGCTGGAATGATCCAGGTTGTAGGCTTGGGTGCAATCAAGGGGTGTTGGAAGCATCAAGAAAGAAGAGAAAAGAAGAAAAATTTTGAAAAACTATTTGTACATGTTTCATATGTTATGTAACAATGTTAAAGTTGTAGTGATTACATTATTTTCTAAATGAACACAGAAAATGCAAGTTATAATCAATCAGTGTTCAAGTCTGCTGACAGGTCTTAACAAGCAAATGTTGAAAGGTGAGTGTATTGAGCATTGTTGGTAAGTCCAGCATGCACTGGCAGGAATATATACATGTAATGACTTGTTTATATATGATACTACATGATTACATGATTCAATATTGCATCATCAAAATTTCCATGTAGGAAAATGTGATGACAAGGAAAGTAGGATCTTTCACTGTTTTTGTTTTAGTATAATCAAGTACCTCTGATTGAATAATGTAATTAAAGATCTTCCCCACCCATTAATGGGCCTGGGAAGATTTGTAGGAAGGCACATACCTTTTGTTAATGAGGTACTGGTTCTCAAGTGTTGTGATACCCCTGGCTCTAAACAGTGTATAAAGACTCTGAGGGGCAATTTTACTTCAGGGCTTAGTTTTTGGAAGAGGGTTTGTGTGCCAGATGAGATTCTGGGAAGCTACTAAGCAGCTTCCCCCTCCCCCTTTGAAAACTCAGATGTTGGTGCTTCCCTCTTTGGTAACTATGTATGTATGGTCAGGCAGTTGAATTTGTCTGTTGATTTGTGATGTATATATTGCTTGTCAGACAATTTGGTTGCCCTGTCTGTTGATTTAGATTTCTCTGTATTTTCTCTGTCGTTCAGGGTTCTGACTTTTCCCCCTGAACTAAGTGAATGATACATGTGTTTGTTGAAAGTGATTGTTGACTCCTCAAAAGTTGTCATTCCTTTTATAAATGCAGAACTAAGAACTTGTGATAGCAGGCCCCCCTGTGTATGTTGGGGTGCTTACTGATACAGAAAACCCCCACAGATTTACAATAAATTATTAAATTTAAGATGTATTGTTTAAAAAAATTATATTTTTTTGCAGTGATATAATTAAAAAAAAACATTAAAGAGTTAAAGTAATAGAAAAGTAATTTTTTAAAAAAGTTGATGATTGGTCAAATAAGTTTGAGAACCTCTGGTCTAGAAGATGAATAGTAGGTGTTGGACATGTTGGACATCAAATAACATCAGCAAAAGTGAAACTGAATGCATCTGAACATACAAAAAGTGACGTCATTGATTTTGGAATTATCTATGAAGTAGCTATTTGTGTACAGAATTAGTAGAATTAGCAGAATTAGTAAAAAACAAAACTATAAAAATAATAACAAGGAACATAAATGACATTTAATTGAAACAACTCCATCCTGAACTATCTTAACAACTAATTACTAATGAAAAAATAATAAGTAGCATTTATATAGCTCTGTAAGGTTTGTAAAGCACTTACATATGTTAATTCATTTGATCCTCACAATGACCCTGTGAGGTACATGGTGTTATTTTCCCTATTTTACAGATGAGGAAACTGACAGAGGCTTGCCCAGGATCACATGGCTAAGTATCTGAGGCAGGATTTAAACTTAAGTCTTTCCAACTTCCAAATGCTGTGCTCTATCCACTGTACCATGTAGATAATTCGTATTCCTCATGGGGAAAAATGGGATATGGTTAAAAGAAATGACATTGACACTAATTATGTAGTAGTTTTATATAACAGTTTACCCAGTTTAAGTAAATTTCTACAAAAGAGAGACCAAAAGAGCCTGTAATATAGCTATCTTAGTTAGAACATATTTGACTTAATTGACCAGTGGAAAGAAATTGTGGCCAAAGGCAGCAGTAGTTTAAAATATAAACTAATTTGCAAAATCTTATGAAGAAGGATGATGAATAATTATGAGCAGCATCACCTCATTAAGCAAAGGGAAGCAATGGTGTTTAAAGAAAGATATCCAACTAAGCAAAGTCATATCTATGCAATTTAAGGACAGGAAGAGAAGGAGGAAACAGAAGAAAAAATGGAAAAAGATTGGCAAAGACTTTTGTAAGAGCCCCATCAAGGACAGCAGGGTCACCACACACGGACTTCTTACACCAGCCCTGAATGTGGTTTTAAGGCACCAAAGAAAAGAAAGAAGGGAAAAGTAGCCAGATTGAAACAAATATTTATAGATGAGAACCATGTTGGAAGCAACATAATGGTGAGGATGTTGAAAGCTAGATTCACAAGATGTCTTTGTGGAGGAGGAAAAGATGCCAAAGATGTGGACCTCATTAATCCAAAAAAAAAAAATTAAAAAGAGGGGACAGAAAACACATCCACAACTACCAATATGCTTATATTCTTGTCTGTACAGGAGACTCATCTATTCAATAACCCTGAGCATCCTTGCTGAAGGCATTAGTGGAAAATAAGAAGGGTTTCAGAAGCAATGTTCAACAATGGATAACACCTTTACCATTTATAATGGTAACAGTGATAGCTAAGATTTATACAGCACTTCAGGTTTGCAAAGGTGTTATCTCTTTTGCTCTTTTGCCCATCTCTGAGAGGTAGGTATGGTTATCATCTCCATTTTACAAATGAAGAAATAGGCAGACAGGTTAGATGGTCACACAGTTATTAGGTCTCTGAGAGATGATTTGAATGGAGGTCTTCTATGTCTCTGAAACCAATCTATCCCAAGCTCTACCTAAATGACTGAAGCATACAGAGAATACAAAATTCCACTGTGCTTATTGTTTGTTGATTATGAAAACGTACTTGATTCAGTAGAGCAAAATGCTATCTTTAGTTTCTCTGCTAATAAGGTGTCTCCCATTCATACATCAAGATCAGTCAAAATTCTTTGGAAGAAATTCAGTGTCCACCCTGGGGCTATCTCTCCAATTTACATTCCCAGGCTGTATCCCCTGGGGCATAATAACCTCCTAACATTATAACCCACAAGCCCTTACCAGGCAATTATCATTAGTCATCTAGAGGACCTAATTAGCCCAAAGAAAAGGCATTGCTGGAATGGCATAGCACAAATAATAGTAACAAAACATGTTCCTTATAAACCTGGGGCATTCTATCCCACAAAAACACACAACATCACTTTGAGGAATGGGTACATGTACATAGTACTCCCATACAGAGGCACACATGTCTAGCCAAAACAACTCAGCACTCCCAGCATTGCAGGACCCAGATATTCTTTTCTTCTGATGGGGTCCTTAGGCTGTTTTCCTGCTAGATGTAGCGTCTCTGCTGAATGGGTCATTCAGATACATTCTTTGAATCTGTTTTCTGCTAGGCATGGAATTTCCTACTGTGTGACCTGACAAGATGTCATTGCCAATGGGCAAAGGGTAGCAAGGTGGCTCAATGGATGGAGTGCCAGCCCTGAAGTCAGGAAGACTCATATTCCTGAGTTCAAATATGATCCCAGACACTTACTAGCTGTGTGACCTTGGGCAAGTCACTTAACCTTGTTTGCCTCAGTTTCGTCATCTGTAAAAGGAGCTGGAGAATGAAGTGGCAAACCACTCCAGTATCTTTGCCAAAAAAAAATTCCAGATGGTGCCATGAAGACTTGAGTGAAAATGTCTGAGCAACAACAATGGTGCACACAACAAACTGATTTTCCGTTATGTATGTTGATTAGTGCAATGGAAACACTAAGTTAGATTTACCCTCAACAACGCATGCAATCAAACTTTATTAATCTATGGCATCCAGTTGTCAATTTGACAATACAAATATCAATCCCTCTAGAAACAAATCACCAACCTGATTCCTAGAAATCCCAGTAGACATGATTCTTATTGATGACCAGGGCAAGGTTTCCTCATTGCCCAGCCAGAAAGAAGCCCTTTGTCTCCCTTTGAGGTAGTCATTTGGCAAGTCTTCATCAGTTATCATTGCCTTCAAGAAAACATGACGTGCCTGAGTATCAAGTTTCAGGAACACAAGAGGATATCTAGTTGAGATGTAGAGGCAGACTGACTACTGGGACCTCTGACTGGCTTTTAGGATTTTAGCTAGGGGTGTCAGGTGATTACATTCAAGCTATTGGGGTCTATTACCAACTTTGTTTACCACATAATTCAATTGGTAGGTAATTATATAAGCTATTGATAAAATTGTTTATGGCATTTTCTCATTGGTGCTCTGTTCTAGCAGAGGATTCACATATGTTTATCAGTTTTTTATGAAACACACACAAGTTGTTTGGAACAAACTATATCACATGAGTGCTTATCTTATTACTGAAAAACAGTGGACAGAAAAATAATTCAAAAGCCAAACAACTCAAATGCAAAATGGAGGCTTAAAACCAAATGGAGTCAGTTATGCTAAGTTAACATATTTATTCTTACCATACCAGATAACTCATTTTATATCTTTCTTTTTTTTTTTTTTTAACCTTCAAACCTCCACTTTATTGTTTTTTTGTTTGTTTCCTCTCCTTAATCTTCAACTACAGTTGCAGATATGAGCAATATGGACTGGTTGGAGTTTCACCTCTTTTCGTTTCCTTTGCCTCACTTTGGAAGAGGTTTTAATAAGCAATGAAATGGCCAAAAGGCACTTAGGAGATGTAAAATGTCTGAATGATCAACCTCTGGATAAATGAATTGTCTTCATTCCTACCAACAAAACCACATAAATCAGGACAAAATTCCCAACAATTCTGGAACGTTTTCTAGAAGCTAGCTGAGCCTTCTTGGAGGCCCCTGGTTTCGATTCCTTCTCATCTGTCTGTCTGTCCCTTCCCCAGGGTCCTGGAGTATCCAGATGGAGAGGGGTAACGCATTGGTTGTACTTCGAAGCTTGCTGTGGCCGGGCCTGACTTTCTATCATGCTCCCCGGACCAAGAATCACAGTTATATTTATGTGGGCACTGGTGAGAAGAACATAGACCTGCCCTTCATGCTATGATGCTGAGGGTCCAGTAATCTCCAGTTTCCCAAGAAATAAGCATACACCATGTGGTTTAGCAACTATGTCTTGTTTTATATTTCATGGGTAATAGTTATATCACTGGATTCAAGGGTTCAGTCAGAACTGATCATGACACCTTATGGCAGTTGCCAATGGCTTCCCCACAACTCTACGAGCAGTTCCATTAGAATCAGGATCAGATTATTATTGCCTTTCCCTCTGTCCACATTCTGGTCAGGAATAACTAGTTTTGAAGACATCTAGGTCTACAACAGTTCTAGGCTGGATTTACTTTCTAGTCTTT
>CM053770.1:198190303-198210176 GCA_028658325.1 Potorous gilbertii | reverse complement strand
ATAGACCTGTGATTCTCCGTGGCAGCATTCCCCCATTAGGTCGGATGAACTGACTCAGCCGAAGGACATCCACATAGTTATACTTGTGTTTCAGATTCCAACGACAGATTGGGCACTGGCCAGAGGGGTTAGGAGGATCTGGTGCCACCTTGGAAGTTTCTATGATTCGGCCTTCAATAATAGTTGTCTTGCCTTCTTGGATCTCCACCACTTCTCGGAGGCCCCGGGCTGGAGGCTGAGCCCAGCTGACGGGAGCCGGCCCCTCGAGGAAACCTCAGAGCAGCCGCCCGCCTCCCGACCACAGTGCCCTGAAGGCCGCCATGGTGAAGAGCCTCATTTTATATCTTTCAGCCTCATTTTCCTCATCTGTAAAATGGGGATAACAGCAACACCTACCTCATAAGGTTATTATAAACCAAATGAGATAAAGTGTTTAGCAAACCTTAAGGTGCTCTGTAAACACTAGCTATTTTTATTGTCTTTGTCGTTTTTAGATACCTTGAGAAAATCATCCTTCAACGTCCTTAAAATCATGTCACCTCCAACACAGACCTTTTGTGGGTAGCCTTGGTCTAGTCCAGGTACCTTCCCCATATTTTATCCCTTCAGTATCATTTCAACCACAACATACTGGATGGAGAAGGAAAGGAGTAAACATTCATTAAGTGTCTATTATGTGTCAGTATGCTGGGGAACTTTACAAATATTGTACAAATATCTCCAAATATGGATCTTTACCACAACCCTGGGTGATAAGTGCTATTATCTTCATTTTATAGTTGAAGAAACTGAGGAAAATAGAGGTTAGGTGACTTGCCCAGAGTCATACAGCTAGGAGGTGTCTCAGGCTGGATTTGAATTCATGTTTTTCTTACCACAGGCCAAACACTCTCTCCATTGTGCCACCTAAAGTTGCTGGTGTTAGACCATAAATATTCTGGATCCACCACTGTCCTTAATGGATTAAATGATTCATTAAATTGTAAATTTCTTGAGGGCAAGGAATGTCTTTTGCCTCTTTTTGTACGCCCTGTACCTGGCACCGAGCAGGTGCTTAATAGATATTGATTGATTAAAGTTTTTCATTAAACTCTTTGCAGATCTTTTCAATCTTTTATCCGTTTGTTGTCCTGGAAGTTCTTTCCTAAAATGCCCTCATGGTAACTTTGGTTGAATTTCTTCCTAAGCTGTCTTTAAATTACCTTACTTTCTGCTGCTTCTTTTTGTCTTTTGAGGCCATATTATTTATAGTCTTCCACCATTCTCTATAAGATTTGACAAATGAGTTCACCTTCTCTCAACCCTTCTTTCCCTTGACTACCATATCTTGCTACTTGACAAGTAAGTCCAGTATTTGCTAAGATACTTTTCTTCTCTTTCTCATGACAATTGATTTATACCGGTTAAACTTCTATACCAAACTATTAAAGCTTAAATGTTTGTCCTTTCCTCCATCAAATTCCCATTTTTCAACATCAATAGGAGTAGGAATGGGGACTAAATCTATGCTTTTATTGATACTGGTAATTCCTTGATGGGGAAATTGCCTTGACCTTCTTTGGCACTGTCTTTGCAACTTGGAGTCTTACAGAATTGTCAGAAACAACACAGAATGGTCAAATTACTTTCCCAGGGTTACACAGTCAGTATGTGTTAGAGTCAGGCCTTGAACTGAGGCTTTCCTGGCTCTGAGAATAGCCTTTTATCCACTATCCCAGGGTGCTGCTCCCCAGCATTCATTTAAATTCATTTAATTCAACAGTTCATTTTAATAGAGTATCTTGGAATTATTTTAATGGTTATATCTTTTTTTTTTCAATTGTATTCTTACTTTTAGCTTTGTATCACATTTGATCTTTGCTTCTCAAGTCAGTGGCTGACTATACAGTCAGCTGATTCAGGAATGACTCCCACATCAGTAACAAGTTACTTCTTGTCCATTAAAATATAATCAGTTTCATTTTTCCCAATGCTCTTTGGTGCACACCATGTCAAATTTTTTTCTCAAAGAAAGTATTCATAATGTATAGGCATGGGGTTTCTGTGCAGTCTACAAGTCTTTGACCTTTCTCATGCCTTCCATTACCCTGAGCTATATTTTCCATTTTTTTCTTTGCTTACTAATTCCCACCTTTGTATTGAAGTCATCAAGTATGAAAGAATTTTTTTTTTAATTTTGAGGATCTTATTTAGTTCTTGGTAGAATTTCTCTACCTACAGATGGCTGGGGCATAAGCACCAATTATTCTCTTGATGGTCCTTTTTGTAAATATTTCTTAGGAGCACATCAATACAAGTAAAACATATAAAACAATGCCTCTTTCTTTTCTCTTTGTTCGCTTCTGTATGTACCATAAAACCAAGTCCTTTATTTGGCTCTTCAAAGGGAACTTTTTAGTAATGCTGCCATTTAGCTATAACTTTGATTTTCTGGCCTCCTTGTCTAAATTAATGTGATCTAGTCCCTCCAGAAGGAAATCCGTTGGCTCCTTGAACAAGGATCTTACATTTAGAGTACCAACAGGTAAGATGTTATTCATAGATAACCAAGAAAAATCATACTGTTCTTAGATGAGAGGTAGCTCAAAATTAGCACATTCCAAACTGGACTCCTTGTCTTATCGGCAATATCTGATCCTTTTCTGAAAGTCCTTATTTCTATAGCTGTTGCCACCATTTTCCCAAACTGTCACCCAAACTTCACACTTCACTGTCATTTTCCTTTTTTCTTGAGCACTACCTGTACATTGCTATGTACCATCAACTGTGCCTGGGCAACATCTCTAGACTCTCACCCTCATACTGTCACCAGCCTAATTCAGCTTTTGCTGGGCTAATGTAATAGCCTCCTAACTGTTCTATCTGCCTCCAGTTTCTCCCTTGCTTCTAATTCAGCCTTCACCTACCTGCCAAGATAACCTTACAAAAGTACAGTTCTAATCATATCTCTTTCTTGCTCAAAAGTCTACTCTGGCTCACCATTGCCTGCCTAAAAGGTTATATGTGTATGTGTATTATATATAACACATATATGTATTATAAAACATATTATCTAAATATTTGCATTATATACAATTGCATATATAATATACAAACACATTACATGCCATATATATTATAAAATACATTATATATACGTGCATTATATATAATACACACATGTGTGTAAGCATTATACATATATCCATTTAGAGATGTGAATATATTTATATGAGGCAGCTAGTTAGTTCAGTGGATAAAATGCAGAGCCTGGAGTCAGGGAGACTCATCTTCTTGAGATCAAATTTGGCCTCAGACACTGTGTGACTCTGGGAAAGTCACATAACTTTATTTGCCTCAATTTCCTCATCTGTAAAATGAGCTGGAGAAGAAAATAGGAAACCATTCCAAGATCTTTGCCCAGAAAATCCCAAAGGATGTTACAAAGAGTTGGACGTGTCTCACCAGCAGCAACAGCGACAGATTAAAGACAAACTTTTGATTGGTTCTCTATTTGAAAGAGATGCTTGTGCTGGGGGAAAAATAATAAAAGTGATAATGATGATGATGGTGATGGGGAGCCATTGGGATTTTTAAAAGATTTGGTCCATCCAGAACATATGCATTATTTAAATTTAAAAACACTTGCAAAATTATTAATTAAAAACATAAATGGTGTTTATTCCAGCTAATATGCTTTAGATTAAATTTACCATCCAGTAAAGTTGTCTTAAGGACCTGTTTTAGAGACAATGTGTAAAATATATTTATGCTCATGTTAGAGGACTTAGAAGATGAATTTCCTATTTTATGGTGCCTTTCTGTCATATCTGTGATTGATTTGGGAGAGACAGGGAGGTACAGTGGAAAGAGCCAGGAAGAACTCACTCTGCCACATGCTTTTTGGTTGAGTGATAAGGGGTTTCATTTGGTTTCATTTAAATTAATTTCATTTAATAGCTTTAATTATTCTCTGGGCACCCAAGTCAATTCTCCAAGACAATAAGTTGTTGGTGGAGAGTATTTCCGCACTAGGAGTTACCCTCACTGAAAAACCATGAAATCAGACCCCTGTTCTCCCCCAAAAGATTTTTCTCTTTCCTTGATGAGGAATGCAACTCCCAATCATAACATTGTTCCTAAGTCCCTATCTATGCAAACAACATAAGTCAATCAACAAAGTTGTTATTAAGCACCTACTATGTGCCACATACTATGCTTGGTGCTGGGACTATAGAGATAAAAATGAGGAGCTCAGTGTCCTCATAAACATATTTTTGGCATGCATAGCCTCTGAGCTGGATTCCTTCTCACTCACTAGAAAGAAGGGAAAGGTCCCTTCTAGCAAGAAATATGGACAGCCTTCAAGTTTAGACAAGAGAACAGCTAAGGGCCGGATCTATGGTTTTATATAAGTTTATATATAAGTTTAAAAATCTTAGAGAGTTTCCTAGACCAGACATGTCAAACTTGTAGCAAACCAGATGAAAATATAATTGGGAAATGTTTAACAAAATAAAATATAACGCAATACAGATAATGTTCATTTATAATTTGGTTAGTCAAAATGGTGCCCTCAGGGATCCATTCCTATTTGAGTTTGACACCATTAGCCTTGAACACTGACAGTTCAAGTGACTTTCCTAAGGTCACACTGTAAGAGGTAATAATTAAACCTAGGTCTTTTTGGGTCTGAGGGCAACCTTCTATTCACTGTTGCTCAGTCATGTATGACTTTATGTGATCCCATAGACTTTGTCCATGTGGTTTTCTTGGCAAAGACACTGGAGTGGTCTACCATTTCCTTCTCCAGTGTGGCCCCATTTTACAGATGAGGAACTGAAGAAACCAGAGGTTAAGGTGACTTGCCCAGGGTCACACAGCTAGTAAGTATTTTTGGCCTCATTTGAAGTCAGATCTTCTTGACTCAACACCTGGCATTCTATCCATGGCACCGTCCAGCTGCTTTTTCTATTCACTGTACCATGATGCTTCTCAGAAAGTAGGAGGAACAATTCCAACCAGGTTGGGCTTGGTATACACACACAAATTTTGAAGCAACACCTCCCTTTTAATCATATAAGTAGATCCACCAACACGCACACATTCCTTTTAGTTCTGGCATCAGTAAATGAAAAGGGATAAAGTGAGAAGATGACTGAATTAAATGTTTTCTGAAGGAAATTTTTACTCATCTTTTCACCCATATCTCCCACTGACTTTTAGCAAGCCATGATTTATCATCTGGCTGGTGGCAATAGTGGCAATATCTTAGCATCTGTTGAGCATAAAGAGTTCTACACTTGAGGCATCTACTCCATTCATTGTCACACCAGGGAACTTGTACACTCAGTCAGACCTAAGGAACAAAGTTTCTTACAAAGATACACAAAGATGAAGTCATCTAAAATGAGTAGTAATTCATTTCTTGGAGGCAGCAAGATGGCACAGTTGTTAGATTACTGGACCTAGAGTCAGGAAGACCTGAGTTCAACTATGGCCTCAAATACTTACTAGCTGTGTGACCCTGGGCAAGTCACTTAACCATGCTTGCCTCAGTTTCCCCATCTGTAAAAGGAGTTGGAGAAGGAAATAGCAAGCCACTGTAGCATCTTTGTCAAGAAATCCCTTAAAAGGGGTCATGAAGAGTCAGACATAACTGAAGAGGATTAAACTGAATTAATTTCTTGAATTTTTTCTTTTCTCATTTTTTTCCAGGGTGGTTAAAAGGAGCAGTCAGAGTTCTGCAACTTACGTAGGAGTCTTGGCTTTAGTCTCAGCAAACACTTCATCTGTATTTATTGAATAAATGAATGATGACAGGCATGAATGAATGAATGGATGGATGGATGGATGGATGGTTGGACGGATGAATACATGGTCCATTCTTGAATATACTAATGAAAGGTTGGCAGTGATATGGATCATCCAGAATGACATAAAATCCCTTAACCAACCATATTTAGTTTTATGGTAATTATTAGTGTATGGATGGCAGGCTAGATGTTTGAGGAATTCCTGGTGTTTTAAATGAAATAATGAAGTTGAAGGTCAGTAAAGGAAGACCTGGAACATTTAGCAGTTTCACCTTATTCTGACTCTCCATGAAGCTCTTCCTTCCTCTTTATTCTAGAAGGGAGATCATCACTTCTTAGAATGGCTCAGAATACCTGATTAAAACTCATTGATGTAAAGTTTATTGAACAATAATTGTTTTTGCATACCTTCTCTGAGTTGTGGGGGGTAAGGAAATGATTTGGTTTCAAAGGCCTCCATGGTGGGGCATGGTGGCACATACCTATAATCCTTGCTTCCTGAGAGGCTGATTTGGGATTGATTGAGCTCTTACACCAGTATGGTGAACCTCCAGGATCAGGGACCAACAGAATTCCTAAAGAAGGGCAGACCTGCCCAGGTCAGGAAATGAGCTATCATGATTAGTGGTGGTCAGGCCATGAATGATCATTGAACTCCCTTCCTGAGTGAGATAGGGGGATCAAGTTTCAAAAATAAAATAAAACAAAATAAAATAAAAGGTGTTCTACGTGACTTTTTGTTGCTATTGGTGGTGGTGGTCCTTTGTTTTTGAAGAGGACCAATGACATCACAGATAATGTCTTAACTCCTGAGTGAATTAGATTTAAGTGGGGCAGAGCTGTGCAGGAAGGGAGACTGCACTCTCCCCTCCTGAGTCATCCAAGTGCAGTGGTAGGACAAAAGTCAGGATAACTGAAGATGGCTCAGGATTCAGTGGATGACCTTGGCATCTTCAATGCCTAACCAAGTTTTAAGTGCCCCACAGCACCTGCTTTATCCACCTTCGTGGCCATTGGACCAATGGCTTGTTCCACGGGGGAAGTCTTCCATGCTTGGAGTAGACATCCTCCTAACACCAACAGGTTTGAGGCCTGTCTTAGCATAGGATCTGCTTGACTATTGGTTAACGAGACAATAAAAGTAAACAATAGATATAGTACTGAGAAATAACTTTATATTTTACTTCTTAATACCCTGCTCATTATTCATATTTTCTCTAGGATGAGACGTAAGTTTCTTCACCTTGTCCCTGAAGGTCTCTCATGGTGGAGCTCCAATTTTTATTTAAGACTTAGTCATATTACTCTACTTCACATACTTTTTATGCTAGCCAAACTTGACTACTAGCTGTCCCCCAAGTCTCATATTCTTTATCTATACATTCACACAAGCCATCCCTTATACTTGGAATATATCCTACTTTGTTTCATTTTCTCAGAATACTTGTTTTCCTTCCTTAAATAAGTATTCATTTATCTTTGTTGATACTGTATCCTTCTCCCCCAAGACCCCCATAGAATGCAAGTTAGAAACTGTCTTCTTTTTAGTTTTTGATGTCTGGGGCTTGGGGGCAGCTAGGTGGTGCAGTGGATAGAGCACCAGTGCAGCAGTCAGGAGGACCTGAGTTCAAATCTCCCCTCAGACACTTGACGCTCATTAGCTGTGTGACCTTGGGCAAGTCATTTAACCCCAATTACCTCATCCTGTGTCATCTCCAGTCATCCTTGATTGATATGTCTCTATGTAAGACTTGTGATTTGTTTACTAAATTTCTCATTTATTTCTTATTTCTGTCAGGGTGACCTGTAATGTACTCTTAATAACAGAATTGCTTCTGTTGCTTCCCCCTTTTACCTTCAATCCAAATACTTCTCATCATGCTTCCTCATTCTAGTTCCTGGTTTTCCTAATATGAATGTACCTCCATATTATACAGGATATCCCCCAAAACTTAGTGAAATTTTAAGATATTAAGGCTACCTTATCTCTTTCTCCCATCCACCTTTACTTACATTTTTTTAAACCTATTTTACTTTTTACCTTTTTTTTTTTTTGGAATGAGATATTACCATCCAAAATCATCCCAAATCATACTTTCAAGTTTCATTGATACCTGTTAGGCCAAATTTTGCTTCCTTGATTTAGAATCCATAGGGCAGCTAGGTGGCACAGTAGTTAGAGCTCCCATCAGGAAGACTTGAGTTCAAATCTGACCTCAGACACTTACTGTGTGACCCTGGGCAAGTCACTTAACCCTGCTTGCCTCAGTTCATCTATAAAATGAGCTAGAGAAGGAAATGGCAAACCACTCCAGTATTTTTGCCAAGAAAATCCTCAATGGGGTCACAAACAGTCAGACATTAATGAAACGACTGGACAACAACAACTAATTTAGGTCCATAGTTTATCTTGTTTGTTGTTTCAACTTTGAGTTTTACTCCTGATTCTTTTCTTAGATTTTATTTTTCTCCTAGAAATTTCTGTATATCTCACCTGTTATTTTTCTTTTTGACTACTTTATATAATATTTAACTTGAGGAATATACCTAGTCAGTCTCCGCTCTTCCCCATCCTTTTTAGTTTAAAGCCCTGTTGATCATTTTGCATGATACCTGGTAAATACATCCTTACTACCCTTTGTTAGTCACACTCGATCTTTGGGTAGGAATCTATCATCTCTATGTTATAAACCATGAGGCAGAAATTCAAATAGTATCCTCAGGCATCACCTTCTTAGCCACATGTTCAATTCTTCAATGATTTTTTTTTTCTGGCATTCATTTCCTTCAATGGACAAGAGTAAAGAAAATACAGACTGTGCCCCTTTGGGCTCCAGATTCTTGCCCAGGACTTCATAATCGCTGACAATACTTTTAGATTTTCTTTGGGCATTGCCATTTGTGCCCATATGAATCACATATGAATCTCCATCATGAGAGACCTTCAGTGACAAGGTGAGGAAACATGTCTTTTCCTAGAGAAAATACAGTGTTACTGAAGGATTTTGAATAGGGTATTAAGAAGTAGGATATAAAATTATTTCTCAATACTATAGCAGTAATTGATATCTGTTTTGATAAGTCTTGGGAGGTCCCCTGTTAGGTCTTATGTGCCCCAGGAAGACAACAGACCTCTTTGCTATTATCATCAAGTTGATGAATAGCTGCTTCAGTACCCAGGAGGCATCCCCAACTGCTACCTCTCTCCTCTTAATAGATAAGCTCTCCCCTCATATAATCTATAGCTCCACCATAATCATTCAGTGGAGGACAAATAGCTTCTTCCTCCTCAGCATCCAGCTCTCTCCTCTTCAAGAAGAGCCTAATTGCACAGCAGCTCTTTCCTTCTTTTTTTTTCTCTGGAGCATGCCTAAACCCTTTGAAAGACACTCCATTCTAGCGTATCAGGGCTCCCTTAATCATCCAACATGATGTACTGGGTAGAGTGCTGGACTTGGGGTTAGGGAAACTTGGGTTCAAATCCTACCTCAGACACTTGCCTGTTATGTCTGAGGCACCTAGGTGGTACAGTGCTGGATCTGGAGTTAGGAAACCCTGAGTTCACATGCAGTCTCAGTTTCCTTAACTGTAAAATGGAAATAATGAACCAGCGCAATGGATAGAGCTCTGAGCTTGGAATCAGAAAGAACTGAATTGAAATATGGCCTCAGATACTTACTAGTTAGCTATGTGACCCTGAACAAGTCATTTAACTCCATTTGCCTCAGTTTCTTCATCTGTAAAATGAATTAGCGACGGAAATGGCAAACAACATCAGAATCTCTGCCAAGAAAACCCCTAATGGGGTCACAAAGAGTCAGGCATAACTGAAAAACAACTAAATAACAATGACAAAACCAAAACCAAAAATAACAGTACCTACCTTACAGGGTTGTTGTAAGGTTCAAATGAATAAATGCTTTACTGGAACACAGTGAGTGCTTAATTAATTTAACTTGTTCCCTATTTGCTCCTCGTCCCCGCCTTTACCCCTTTCCTACTTGTGATCCTGGACAAGTAATTTAATCTTTCTGGGTGTCAGTTTCTTATCTCTGTAACATGAAGAGATTGGACTTGACCTCTAAGATCCCTGCCTGCTCTTGTGTAATAATTAATAAATAATAGCGATATATAAATAATGTATAAATAAATCATTTAACTAATGTATACATATATATTTATGTATAATATGCTTTTCTGGTGCATCCAAAAAGCAAAAAAACTTTGCTCTTCTTTAGATTAGCTGGAATAAAAAAAGCCAGAGAATGATACACATTTACATCGATGTCCTTTCATCTCTCTCTCCGTCTCGCACATCTCTCTAAAGTAAGTCCAATGATGTAATGAGAATCAGTCTCTGACTTATGAACTCACAGTTTATAAATGGTTCTTTTATATGAATGGGCAGTATTGGAGTGGGGGAGGGGAGTTTTATTCAGCTAAAGTCCCTACTCCTGCTTTCCTTAGGGGATGCCCTCGTCCTTTGTTTCTCTTTTGAGGACAACGGTGAAATGATTAACTAAGAGTTACCTTCTCTTCTGCAAATGTGAGTAGTTACCAAGTGTTTGTGCCTGAAGTAGCTAATGTTCCATTTCCTAGCCTTGGATTGTGCCTGAAGGAAGAATTCCTCCTGCTCTACTGTTGGAGCCCTCTTTCTCCTCCCCACAATTGTAATGATGGAACAGGACCAGTGACAGGAAGCCTTGCTGCCAGGACAAGAGGAGTTATGTTCCTAGTGTTATGACTTGGAATTCAGATAAAATTTCCCTCCCTAGAAATAGTGTCATAAATTGTGATTAGATATACCTGAAATATTACAATTCATCTGATCCTTTAGGTGCATTGAGATTGCTTGGTTTGTAGAAAGAGAGCTTTATCTAGAGTGAGAGAACTTGGGCTGAATCTCAGGTCTACCTGTAGGACCTTGAGCAAATTTTAACTTCTCCAGACCTCAGTTTCCTCATCTATAAGATGAGACTAGTCCTGATGATTCTAAGTTCCATTCTAGTCCCAATTCAATGCACTTAGCTGTCCTTCTTTCTTCCATCATCACAGTCTCACAATTACCACTACCAACTTTCTTCCACTACCAACCACTACCATCCTCCTTCAGGGGCCAAAGTGGAACTGGCAACTTGGTGCAACCAGATATCTTTGGTACCCCATGAGATTTGATAGGATTTGCTTTTTATGGGGTGACACAGGCATGGTCTTGTGTGTGTTCATCCTTTGCTGCTGAAAAAGATGATGCCACCAGAGAAATGGTGACATGACTTGCACTTGACTTTGTTTTGAGTGAGGGAGGGCTTGTGCAGGTCACCAGCCTCACTTTCTCTTCCAGAGTCATCTGAATCCAGTGACCAGATATTCATCAGGATGACTGGAGATGACCCGGGATGAGGCACTTGGGGTTAAGTGACTTGCCCAATGTCACACAGCTAATGAGTGTCAAGTGTCTGAGGGGAGATTTGAACTCAGGTCCTCCTGACTCCTGCACTGGTGCTCTATCCACTGCACCATCTAGCTGCCCCTGACAGATGCATGGTCTGAATCCATGAAGGGCCACAAGTGAGGACTTGGTATAGTAGGCTAAATTTAGTTACCTGCTCAGAAAATAGAGAATATTATAAGAAGACCAGGCAAAAGGAGTATCTGTCCAGTTCTATCTCTTGAATTTGTACTGCTTCCCAAACTCAGAACTTTGACATTCTACTCCACAGTCCAAACCTTTTCTCTCTCTCACTCAAGAGAAATCACTTTTCACCCTTATCATGACCTCCAATCCTTTGACCAGTTCTTACTCTCCCAGTCTACCTTATCTAGTCTGTCTTTACTTGACTTTGGATTCTTAAAGACAACATCAGTAAGGCCTGAATATTCTATCAAGCTGGAGTCTGCCAGTATTTCTTAGGTATCTATTATGTGTCAGGCACTATAAATATGCCTTACTTTCAAGTATGGGTTTGTTGACAGTCTCTATGTTTGTCATCTGAGGACCAGTCTTAGCTAAATTTGAGAGACTCATTTCCAAAAAGCTGGCAGCTGGTTGATCAAATTTTTGGTGTGGGATAATTAATTGTTCTTTGATGTAGATGCAGAGTTCTAGGTGGAGGGGGCAGATAATAGATGCAATGAAGTATTGCTATGCTAATGAAGTATTAATATATTAATAAGGTAGAAATCTCCTGCTGTCCCTTTTCAGCAGTGTGAAATTTTTCTACCAGAAAGGGGCATTGACTAGCTGAGAATTGGCCACATGCCTAGAAGGCCTTTAAGTAGCTAACCCTGCCAGTCCTGGAGTTTATCCAGGAAAGGTCGAGATTCCAGGCCTGGCTCAGGCTTGTAAAGAGGCCATTGTGCTTGGACCCAGTTGGGCAACCTGTCCAGTGGAAGCCTGAGGGCACCTTCATGAGAACTCTCCTAGGAGGGAAAAGGTATAGAGGTTCTGTAATTCTGAAGTGTGATTTGTCTTGGCCACTTGTGTTCCAGGCACTTCCATTGTACTCCATGTTTGTGCCCACTCTTTCCACAGATTCTATGTGTATTTGTGGGAGAATTCACCCCAGGTTTATAGCAGGAAGGTGATAGTTTTGTAGCTACCCTTCTTACTATGACCCAACCCATGAATGAAAGTTTAAGCACCAATTCATGAAGATTGTTACCCTTACTATGAACAGGCAGTTTTCAGACAAAGAAATCAAAGCTATCTATAGATAAATAAAAATGGTCTAAATCACTATTGATCAGAGAAATGCAAATGAAAATGCCAAGATACTACCTCATACCTATCAGATTGGCTAATAAAAAAGGCAAATAATATATATTGGAGGAGATAGGGAAAATTTGGGAAACTGATAGACTGTTGGTGGAGTTGTGAACTGATCCAACTATTCTAGAGAGGCCTGTGGAATTGTGTTCAAAGAGGAATCGAACTGTGTATATCCTTTCATCCAGCAATACCACTACTAGGTCTGTGTCCCAAAGAGATTTTAAAAAATGGGGGAAGGGAAGGATCGATTTCTACAAAAATATTTATAGCAGCTCTTTTTGTGGTGCAAAAAATTGGAAATTAAGGAGATATCCATCATTTGGGGAATGGCTGAACAGGTTGTGGTATATGATTGTAATGGAATAGTATTGTGTTATAAGAAATGATGAGCAGAATGACTTAAGAAAAAAACTGGAAACTTACATGAATTGATGCAAAGTGAAGAGGACAGAACCAGAACATTGTACATAGAAACAGCAATACTGTGTGATGATCAACTGTCAATGATTCAGCTATTTTTAGCCATACAATGATAATTCCAAAGAACTCATGATGAAAAATGCTATACAAGATAATTCCAAAGGACTCATGATGAAAAATGCTATCCATATCCAGAGAAAAAATTGATGGAGTCTGAATGTGTATTGAAACCTACTATTTTTCACCTTTTTGGATCTTTTATTGAGGATAGGGTTGTGTCTTCTTTCACAACATGACTAATATGGAAATATATTTTGCATGTTTACACGTTTAACCTATATCAAATAGCTTACCATTCAGAGAAGAGGGAAGAAAGGGAGAGAATTTGGAACTCAAAATTAAAAAAAATGAATGTTAAAATATTTTTACCCTAGTAAGAAAAGAGATATGAACTATACTAGTGTTGATTGTTGATTTCAATACCACAGCAAAAATGATACTTCTGATTATCAGTTACTCAGCTCTGGTGCATTATGTCATAATGAGTAAGGCTTAACCATGTTTTACAGTTTCAGTTTATTACTCATGAATAGACATGCTTTACTCTTGTAACTGAGTTAAGCCAGACAAAATAAAGGAGGAGATCTAGCCATTAATCTGGCCAATTAAACTCCCATTTTTCTATTGTATGTGTGTATCTCCATTCATCTATTGATTTATGCCTCTTCTCCTTTTGTAGATTCACCAAATGCTCATAACCAGTCAGGTTGCCTGGGGTGGAAGTAGAAAGGACAGTTCAAATGGAATCCTAACCACTCTGATATCCCCACCTACCTTCTTTTCATAAGAATCCAAACATTCTTTGACACTACTTTTTCTGCCTCTTTCCTATCAAAACATCATCACATGCATTCACAACATGTTACACAATGAGGATGCTCTTTACAAAATCATTCCTTCTGGGGGCTGAGTCATCAGGGAAGGTAAAGCTTGGTGAGTAAGTTATCCAGGAAAATAAAGTCAACACATTCAGATCTGTCTTCTACTTCCAGAACTCTCTGATTCCTTTCCCCTGCCTCTTTTTTGGAGGTAATCAGGGTTAAGTGACTTGTTCAGGGTCATACAGCTAGTAAATGTCTGAGGATGGATTTGAACTCAGGTTCTCCTGACTCCATGGTCGGTGCTCTATCTATTGTACCACCTTGCCCCCTGCCTCTGAGGTTAGCCCACATGACTAAAAATCAGGGTGAAAATCCTGAAACAGGATGCTGATACTCATAGAAACCCGCCTTTTACTCTTAGTGGAAAAAACCATTCTTGGTTGAAAGATCTTGCTTGTTGCACTAAATCACTCCCTTGATCACTGCCAGTCATAGCTTTTAATTTCTGGGCAATCATCATTTAATTACATGTGTAGCTATGGTCAGGAGCAATGTGACCTCCTACGTAAGTTCCACTGAGTTTTCATTTCTCCTTTGCTGGGTTTTTATGTTGTCTGTTTCCTCTGCTCTAATTCATCATTATCTTGTTTTCTTAGAGTCTCTCTAGACCCACATATTATTGTGTATACTGCAGTAGCTTTTTAGAGGAGGTGGTTTTTCTCTGAGTTCTTGAGCTGAGTGGTTGTTGTTTTGTCACCTATGATATCTGAATACAAGGTCTGTTTCCATTTTAGCAAATTCCATTTTTTTCTTCTGCAGTTATTTGAGGCTGAACTTATCCTAAACTTATGCCTACCCTTATCCTAAAATGAAGGAAACAGAGGAACAATTACTTCTTTTGCTGTTAGAATGTGAATGTGAAGGCAACTTGATAATTACCGCTGTAACATCTGTTTCACTTGGGTTTCCCTCAGAGAATATAGATATTATATCATTAAGACACAAATGGAATGTAAAAAAAAAGTTAGCTTGTGTGGCAATTGGAGATCAACTGAAAAATGTCTTTCTGTGAAGTAATTACTTCCATAGATTCAATTATTATTTCTTTGCAGATGACTCTTAAAACTACAACCTACCTTGGGTCAAAATCCATTCAGGTCCCCCCAAATTCCATCTTTCTCTTCTATCTTTTCTCCCCTTCTCCAGGGAGGGTCTCCCCTGCTGAGAGACTATAGAATCACTGTTCACCCATGGATGTGGTAGGGGGTCATCACGCTTTCTACTCTGTCTCTCACCTACCCTTTTAGCATTTATGTACCTTTTGCAATTTTATCCTGCAAGATACAATGATTTAGAGGTGTTATGGAGTTTCTTCCAGATCTATTCCTGTACCTTCATTGATGTTTTGTTAAATTTACGAAAGATTTACTTATATCTTTATCCCCTTAGAGTTTTTGTTAATAACTTTTTGGGTTCTTTTATTTTTTACCCTGTAGGTCTCTCCACTCCCTTTCTTGTTCTCTCCTTCCTTCTCATTCCTCTTCCAAGTTTCTGTAACATGTAAACATAATAATAGACAGTTAGTATTTATATAGTGCTTTAAGTTGTTAAGAATGCCTTACAAATATTATCTCATCTTATCATTACAGCAATCTTATGAGGAAGGTGTGATTATTATTCACATCAGTGAAGAAACTGAGGCAGACAGAGTTTAAGTGACTTGTCCAGGGTTATGCAAGCAGTAAGCATCTAGGCTGGACCTGAAATGTCCTAAATCCAGGTTTTGTGCTCTATCCACTGCTCCACTAAAGGTTCAGCCATGAAATAACTTATTGCACTACCAGTTCTTTCTTCGGTAATTGTAATTTTTCTTTATTGAGTTTTGCTTGGATTATTTTCAAGACAAATATTCTCCTCATAAGTAGGTTTTTTGTTTGTTTGATTTTGGGTGGAGGAAGTGGTGCAGAAATGATCAAATGACTTTCTTGTTGGATGTTTCTGTTTTTAATTGATGATTAAGCTTAGGTTTTCAGGGTATGTTGTATGTTGTTTTGAGTGACAGCTTAAATCCTTTCCTTTTGGAATATGTTACCATGTTTTCTTGTGATTTCTCGTAGCTGAGAAATAATCTTGTGTTATTTTAATTTCCTTTCCGTTATATTTGGAGTTTTTCTTGTCATAGAAATCATCACATTTAATCACTGTGTTTCTTGGAGATCAAAGCAAAGGTTTTCTTCTGGAGGTGATTTACAAAATCTCTGAATTTGTACTTTTCTGGTTTTAGAAGTTCTTGAACATTTTGTAGTATTAGTTCATGCATTATAGTTTTCAGATTGCTTGATTTGTCATATTATTTTGGGAGACCAATGGTTCATACCTAGACATGTAGGAAGTATAGTGGATAGAGTGCTGGATCTGCGGTCAGGAAGGTCCTGCATTCAAATCCTACCTCAGATACTTGCTAGCTATGTGACATTGGGCAAATCACTTAAACTCTGTCTCAGTTTCCCCAATTATAGAATGGAGATGAGAATAGCATCTACTCCCTAGAGTTGTTGTAAGGATTAAATGAGGTAATATTTATAATGGGCTTAGTTCAGTGCCTTGTATATAGTAGAATATCCTGGCTTCTTGTCCTGCTACATTCTGGGGAGAATAGTACTGGCCCCAGCTAAGTTTTAGCTTCCTTCAGGTCCAGCAGAGCCACATGTTCTGACTCCCCACTGTAATTTCCCTCTTGGTTTTCTTTCTTCTCACAATGGGGCTGAATCAACATCTATTTCTTTTTGCAGAATGGTGGGAGGGTACCAGGGAGTTTTAACAAGAATCTCTACTACCTTAAGGATACCTAACCTAGAACTTGCCCTCTGTTAGATGGAGGTGCATTTTCATCCCTCCTGTCTTTCTCTTCATGTATTTTGGCAGAGTTAGTGTCTGCTACTTTTTGAAGAGTAGAGAGATGGATGGCAGTGGTGGTAGGATGTTGGCAGAATATTTTTACAATATGTGAAGTTGGTTCTGTCAATGGCTGCATGTATGAGTCCCTCAGTAGTCTCATGACCCTGTCATAGAAGTGTGGAGGCTGATGGATGAGTGGTCCTTAATGAACACTTAAAGGATTCCTGTTCTCAGGTCTCAATTCATAAGGATTTTACTTTTTTTTTTTGACTTCTTGATACTATAGATTAAACTATAATTGTTCCACATCTGGTGCATAATTCTTCCTTCTAGAGAGTGAAAGGGGTCTGGAGAAAAGGTCTAATCCAACATCTCTCTGATCTAATGACTCCCAAGACTCCATTTATTTTTACTTAATTTCATGTGATCAGATTTGGTCCAATGTCCTAACCTGTCAAGATCTTTTTGGATCTTAACTCCATGATTTAGTTTGTTCTCTGTTCCTCCTAGCTTTGTGAAAATTTGAAGACGTCCCAAGTCATTGATCACAATGTTAAATAGCTCAGGACCAAGCACATATCCCTGCAGGACTTCTTTGGAGTCCTCCTTTCAAGGTGACATTCAGTCTTCAGTGACTTAGAGAGAGAGAAATGGTAGAGTGGTTAGCTTGCTGGATTTGGAGTCAAGAAAACCTAGGTTAGTTTACCACCTTTGAGAGTGACCAGCTATGTGATAGAACTTAATACAGTACCTAGGACATAGTAACATAGTAAGTACTCAGTAAATGCTTTATGGCTGTTAACTAAGTCACTTAACCACTCTGGATTCATTTTCTTTTCTGTAAAATGGAAAAAAACATATATATATAAAATGTACCCACTCTAAAGGGCTTCTTCAAGGCTTAAATGAGATAACCTATTAGAACTGCTTTTAAAGTAACATTATTATTGTTTATTTGTTTTTGAGTTCTTTCAGTTATGTCTGATTGTTTTCTTGGCAAAGATGCTGGAGTGATATGGCTATTTCCTTTTCTAGTTCATTTTTCAGATGAAGAAACTGAGGCAAACAGGGTTAAGTGTCTTGCCCAGAGTCACGCAGTTAGTAAGTGTTTGAGGTCAGATTTGAAGTCAGGTCTTCTTAATTCCAGGACCAGAGCTTTATCCACTGTACTAATTAGCTGCTTATGAAAGTACCATATTCTATTTTGTATTGCCATTTCCTGTTTCTAGGGGTGTGCTGGAGCCAGCTCTAACTGGAGAGTTTTCAAAGCTGACTATTAAATTTTTAGTAAGAGCATTTTTTTGTTGTTGTTTAGTCATTTCAGTTCTGTCCTATTCTATGACTCATGGGATTTTCTTGGAAAAGATACTGGAGTTTGTCATTTCCTGCTCCAGTATGAGCCTTTACACATCAGAAATTGGCAATCTTTATAAATTAGGGCTTGATTTAGTGTTTTTTATTTTGATTGTCTAGATCAGAGGTGGGAAACCCTTAGCCTTGAGGCCACATGTGGCCCTCTAGGTCCTCAAATGTGGCCCTTTGACTGAATTCAAACTTCACAGAAGTTAGACTCAGTCAAAAGGCCACACCCAGGGACCTAGAAGGCCAAATGTGACATTGAAGCCACAGGTTTCTTACCCCTCATCTTAAGAGAGTGTTAATAATACTGATTAAACTTCAAAATATACTTCCCCTGCCCTGGAGAGCCTGGTTGTTAAACACTTACCAGCAGGCCTCTATCTGTTTCTGCCTTATCCTCCAACCAAATTCGTAACTTATGGAGGACAGGGACTATGTCTTACTCATTTTTATAATCCTAGCACCAGGCACAGAAATTTCCACATGATTCAGTTCTTGAGGGAGTTATGATTTCATTCATGTAAGTCCTCTCTCTGTCAACACAGATTGCCAACTTGTTAAGCAACAGTGCCTACAGTCTTGCACATTTATTGTTGAATCATTTCAGTCACGTCTAACTCTTCATAACCCCATTTGGAATTTTCTTGGCAGAGATACTAGAGGGGTTTGCCATTTCCTTCTCCAGCTCATTTTACACATGGGAGACTGAGGCAAACAGGGTGAAATGACTTGTTCAGGGTTATACAGCTAGTGAGTGTCTGAGACTGGATTTGAATTCAGCTCTTTCTGACTCCCAGCCCAGTACACTATTCACTGTGTCATTTGGCTGCCCTAGGCTTGGACATAATATGTGCTTAATAAATATTTTTTTAATTAAATTGAAAATAGAGAAGAGAATACATCACATGGATGATCAAGAAAATTCAGATCTACTTTTTTGGACCTGAAATTTTCCATTTTGTTACATCACTTCTCCTTTTTGTATCAGCTGTGGAGACCTGGACTTTCTTCAGCAATTTAATTTTGGTACAGAAATCCAGTGACTCAATACCCACGTGGGGAAATTACTCAATTATCCCCAGGTTTGTAACTTTTTCATTGCTAAAGGATCTTGGCAACACTGTTGCAGATGAAGGAGTAGGACCTTCCATTAATTTCTCTCCTGTGGTTTCCTTGACCAAAGGAATCCAGGGAATGTGGTGGTCTGGCTGGATGAAGGTGGGCAGGACCGGTTTTCTGAACTAGATGGCTGGTTTCCTAAGCAGCTTCCATAGCTTCAGAAACATACAAGTTCGTCAGGTTTTTTAAGCTAAAGGAAACTGATTTTTTTTCCTGTTAAAATTTATCTTACAAATAACATATTTGTTGTGAGAAAAATAACAACACACAGGGGAAAAATTCCCACATGGCCATCATGCTCCCTCATTGCAGTGAGTGTAGGCAGATGATTATCTACTGCCTGTCAGCTGCTCAATGACGGAACACAAGGGTGGGACCATTTAAATCCAGGCCTTGGCAATAAGCTGATGAAAGGAACAGAATGAAATGAAATACTTTAGGGTGAGAGGTTGTAGGAATTGCTTTTTTTTTAATTTAATTTTTTTATTTTATTTTATATAAATTTATTTATTTAACTTTTTACATTCATTTTCACAAAATTTTGGGTTCCAAAATTTTCTCCCCATTTGTCCTCTCCCCCACCCCAGTACACTGAGCATTCTAATTTCCCCTATCACCAGTCTGCCCTCTCT
>CM053770.1:198105553-198189803 GCA_028658325.1 Potorous gilbertii | reverse complement strand
GTATTGACCCATTTTTCATGCTTTTCTTGCATCTCTCTCATTTCTCTTCCCAGGTTTTCCTCCACCTGTCTAACTTGATTTTCAAAATCCTTTTTGAGTTCTTCCAAGGCCTGAGCCCATTGGATATCTATTTCAGATGTTTGGGATACAGAGGCCTTGACTCCTATGTCTTTACCTGATGGTAAGCATTGTTCCTTCTCCTCAGAAAGGAAAGGAGGAAACATCTGTTCCCCAAGAAAGTAACCTTCTATGGTCTTATTTTTTTTTTTTCCCTTTTCTGGACATTTTCCCAGCCAGTTACTTGACTTCTGAGATTCCTCCCCACCCCTGCCTAGATCTGCTCAATTAGTGCTTGGGGTCTGAGATTCTAATGCTGCTACCCAGCCTAAGGGCTTTGGGCAGCAGACCTGGTTGCTATTCAATGTGAGCTTAAGTTCAGGTTCTCAGGTGGGGGCAGGGCCGCCTCCCAGGCTCAGTTCCCTCAGGAGGTTTATGCAGATACCTTCCTTAATGGAGCTCCTGCCTGCTCTGGGAGCCTCTGACCTCCCGCTGCCTCTGCTGCTGCCTCCCGAGGGGGCCTGAGTCATGGAGACACCCCGCTCCCCTCTCAGCCTGTCCAGACGTCTCTCTCACTGACCTGTGCATCTGTGGGTGGAGGGACCTTCTTGGCCACTGGAGATTCCATCCCTGAAGCCTGCTCAGATCTTCTCGCTCCTCTTGGTGCTGCGCGGCCAGGGCAGGGCAGGGCTGGGCTCCGCTCCTGTCTGGTGTGCGACGGACCTTTGGAAGTCGCTTTTTCAGGGCTCTCTGGAACGGAAATCTCCACCCCATTGCTGTGCGGCTCCACTGTTTCAGAATTGGTTGGGAATTCTTTTTATAGATAATTATGGGCTGTGGGTTCGGAGCTAGCGTATGTGAGTCTTTCTCCTCCACCATCTTGGCTCCCAGGAATTTCTTTTTTTTTATACATGAGATTCATTTGCTAGCAAAATAGAAGAATTCAGAGAGTGGGATATAATCCTTATAAACTTGGAACATGGAGTTTAGTATTGTAATTATCCTTGATACTTTCAATTTCTTAACTAAAAACTATGTAGTCTAAAGAGTGCTGGATTTAGACACAGAGGACCTGGGCACAAATCCCACTGTGACTCTTACCACCTGTGTGACTTTGGATGAGTTCCTCTGCTTTTATGGCCCTCATTTTGCTTATGTAACAAATTAGATTTTTAAGGGCTAGTCAATGACTACTGGAACACTAAAGAAATTGGTTATTTAAATTGACACAAAGGTAGATGAACCTTTTGCAAACCATTCTCTAATTTGTCTTAAAAAATGAAGACCCTAGACTTTCATGTATAGCAAACATTGATTAATCTGACATTCTATAATCCAGATGTCTATCAATATGTGCTCATGAATAACGATATGCTATATTAGTAATTGATATGATAATAACCCTGTGGCCTTATAAGATCTTGAGACACCTTTTGAGTCATCTCATAAAGATTAAATATTGTTTTGTATTGTTTGAAATTTCAGTAAATTTTATCCTTAGTTTTTGAAAAATTATAAATCATTTGTGCTTTTTTCAACTGGAATGTTTGGCTAATCTTGACACTAGGAGTGAGAAATTTGAAAAGTAAGTTATACTCTGCAGTGCTTATTCCAATTTCCACTTATTTGATGAGTCTGGGCTTTGAAGCATGGCTACTCAGGAGTACCTTGAGAAGTTGGGAAACCATCTTTCTAGTACTCTAGTACTTTCTAGTACTCTATAGCTCAAGCCATTACTGGTGTCTCTTTCAGTATGATGATAAATAGAGAATCAATTCAGTCAAGCAGACTTAAGAAACTTTGGTTGGATACTTAAGTACTTAACCAACTGCTTAAGTAGGTTCCCCCAAAGCATGTGACATAATCTCCCACAAGTATATATATAGAGAGAGTCTAGGGGAAAGTCATTGTTGAGTCATTTTAGTCATGTTCAACTCCTTTTTGGGCTTTTTTTGGTCCCTTTTGGGTTTTTTGACAAAGATACTAGAGTAGTTTGCCAATTCCTCCTCCAGTTCATTTTACAGATGAGAAACCGAGGCAGACAGGGTTGAGTAACTTTCCCAGAGTCACAAAGCTTATAATTGTCTGAGGCCAGATTTGAATCGAAGAAGATGAGTCTTCCTGACTCCAAGCCCAGTACTTTATTCACTGTGCCACCTAGGAGGAAAATAGGATTAAGCTTATTGATAGTACATGTGGAAAAGGAATAATTCTCTGCTCTTGATTGCTGAAAGTTTTTTTTTCTTCTTCATGGGGTGATCAAGAACTTCCCTATAGGTGTGGTACAGCTTCTCTGTCCTTTCTCTGTGGAACATTTAATCTGTCTCCCTAATTAATATTATATATTATGTATAATTATAATATTTTATTATTATGTAATATGTTATATAAATAATTATATATATATATATTTGATGCTACTACATGGTATGAGGGCAGAAGACCAATGGGAAGTTCAGAATCCTCTGGATCCTTTGAGAGTGACGAAGTCTTCCTCTGGTGACAGTAATGATGGGTGGACACGTAGATGGGAGATCTCAGTCAATGCTTCTCATTCCCTTGCGAGCATTTCTTCCTAGAGTTTTTAAAAATTGGAATAGCACATTCTAATCTTTCAAATAAATGTAGTTCTAAATTGACTTCATTTCCTCAGTCAATCCAAATTCCTAACCATTTCTATTCCAATTTCAAAGACTTTTCTCACAAATGATTGAAATGAAGGCAGTAAGTCATTTAATTTAATAAATCATTGGACTGAGACTGATTGAGACTTGCCCTGGTCTCATTAAGGTATCACAGCATCTCATCGCTTAAAATGAGAACTAATGCAAAATGAATCGAGCAGAACCCAGAAAACAATGTATATAGTAACTGCAACATTGTGTGATGATCACCTATGAATAACTTAGCTCTTTTTAGCAATACAATGATCCAAGACAGTTCCAAAGGACTCTGATGGAAAATGCTATCCACATCCAGAAAAAGAACTAATGGAGTCTGAATGCAGATTGAAGCATACTATTTTCACTTTTTAAAAATTTTCATTTTTTTCTTTTCATCTGTTTCTTTTCTTACCACATGACTAATATGGAAATAGGTTTTATATAATTGCACACAAATGACATATCAATTCACTTACCATTTTAAAAAGGAAAGGGAGGGAAGGAGAAAATTTGGAACTCAGAAATTTTTAACAATGAGTTAAATATGTGTATGAGTTACATATGTGTATATGTATGTATACATGCATGTGTATATTGTATGTGTGTGCAGGTATAGAGATACACATGTACATATATGTGTGTATATATACATAATACGCACACATGGATATGAATTTTGGTACAATGGCTATAGATTCCAAGCATTAAACTTGGGGGTCAGAAAAATGTGGATTCAAATCCTACCTGAGATACCTACTAACTGTGTGACCTGGGGCAAGTCAATTGACCTTTCTGGTTCTCTGAAATGATTGGATTCCACAGCCCTAACCTAAGTTTCCTTCTAGTTCCAAATTTACAATCTGATGATCCATTTTTCAGATCAATAAATAAGCTCAGAGATGAGAAATGATGCATCTTTGATTGCACAGCTTGTAAGTATAAGAACAGAAATTTGAACACAGATCTTCTACCTCCAATACAATGTTCTTTTTACTCTCTGGATCAAGAAATAAACTTCTATTTGTTTAGAGATGCCACTGTAGATAGTAAGGACTGGAAGTGAGTATTAAAATGCTTGATTTATTGTCTTACTTGCATTTTGTGGAAATCTAACAAATGGAAAAACCAACAAGGATTCAATGAGTGTAGTGCCCTTTAAATGGACCCCATTAATATCATGTCTCCCACACCAGCATACTTTTAACACTAGGAAACACTTCCCTATCTTTGTAAGTGCAGCCTTTGCTACCACTGCACTCAAACCAGTTGAAGGAAGTGATATGACACATGCTGGACATACAAACAGACAGGATTATCTGGAATTTCTAATTAGAGAGGCTTATCAGTTTTTGGAGGGAAAAAACAGCCCTTTGTGGTTTAGTATCTTTTTCATAAGCTGCCAACTTTTTAGTTCAATCATTTTAAAGATACTTTTTAAAAAAGATGTAGTAGCTTAAATTCAGCTACAAGTTTTCATGGCTAATTAAGTTGCCTGCTGACTATCAGGTACAGCAGCTGCCATGACTAGGGTGTTATCTGTAGGGTAGGATGTAATAGAGAAAAAATTACAGAGATGCTTATTTAAGTAAAAAAAAAAACCACACAACCAATTTAGTTTTGTTAGTTCAGGGACAAAAATTTGGAATTTTCCTACTAAGAAATTAAGAGACTTGTTACCTTTATACAATGATCTTTGGGCCCTTAATGATAATTATTTTGAAAGGAATTATCTTACAATAATTAAATCCTACATACTCCTTCACTTAGATCTTATTTATAATAATGAACTAATTTCTTTATACTTAAGAATCGAGTAGTTTATGATTGGGTGGCCTATACTACATTCGAGGATACTTTGTCTTAATGATTGCTAGATTGATTTGATTTTGCAAAGACTTATTCAGGTTTGAAGAAGGTGCCCCAGGAGTGGACATACACAGGAGTGTATGATGTTTCTCTATGACATGCCATCATTTAATCTATCAAAAGTTTGCTTTCCTTCCTACTACCCCCTTTGTAGTCCTGGGATCATAGACTGGTGTGACTGTTCTCTGTTAGAATGTAAGTTCCTTAAGAATGTCTCATGATACCTCTGGTGTATCATCACTGTATAAAGATATATGTTGTTGTTCAATTTGGTCATTTTTTCAGTCATATCTGACTCCTTGTTGACACCATTTGGGATCTTCTTGGCAGAGATACTGGAGTGGTTTGCCATTTCCTTCTCCAGCTCTTTTTACAGATGAGGAAACTGAAGCAAATAGCGTTAAGTGACTTGCCCAGGGTCACACAACTAGTAAATGTCTGAGGCTATATTTGAACTCAGGAAGATGAGAATTCTTGACTCTAGGCACAGCTTTCTACCCACTGTGCCACCTAGTTGTTATTTGTGCTAATATATTAACTCAGTAGATCACCCAACCTATGTCTTGTGTATCATAGTATGCATCCTTCACTTCATTTTTTTCTTGTATAGAACACTTACTAGTCTGATCTCTTCTAAATAAATGAATAAAAAAAATTTATTAAGTGCTTCCTGTAGCAAGCACTGTACTAAGTGCTATATATACAAAACCAGGCCCAAACTCCTCATTTTATATGTGGGTAGAGAGACTACGAAAAAGTGGTGAGATTCATCATCGCTACCAGCCTTCATTCTTTCCAGTGAGTCCCCCACCCTTTGCATGGACAAGTATAACAGTAGAAGGAGCAAATCAGACAGAGGAAAGGAAAAATAATATCAGTGGCTGGGGAAGCCAAACTGATATTCCCAGATTCCAGGTATGACAATGATGTTCCTACTCAAGATACTTCAGGGGTTCTCCCTTTCCTCTAAGGACAGGAGTTCTCAACTTCTTTTTTTTGTGTCATGTACCCCTTTGAAAATCTGGTAAAGTCTATGGACCCCTTCTCAAAATAATGACTTTAAATACATAGAATTACAAAGAAAAACAATTGTATTGAAATGTAGTTATGAAAATCTCTCTCTCTCTCTCTCTCTCTCTCTCTCTCTCTCTCTCTCTCTCTCTCATTCACAATCTCCAGGTTAAGAATCCCCAGTAGGATAAAGTATGGACTCCCTTGTCCATATTTTAAAATCCTTTACAGTTTGGCTCTGAGGGCATCTAGTTGGTGCAATGGATAGACTATGAGACCTAGGGTCCTCTTCCTGTGTTGAAATCTGGCCTCAGACATTTACTAGCTGTGTGACCCTGTTTGCCTCAGTTTCCTAATCTTTAAAAGAGCTGGAGAAAGAAATGGCAAATCATTCTAGTATCTTCGCCAAGAAAACCCCAAATAGGGGCACAAAGAATAGGACATGACTAGACAACAAAGTTGTATCCCTAGCACCTTGCTTGGTGTTTGACACTTTTGTAGATATTTAATAAATGCATTTTTAATGGATTGGTAAAGGTTTAGTTTCTGGCAGTTGCAGGAAGGGGCCATCCTACTTCTGGGGCAGAAAAATAAAGGCTAGTCTCAGATCTGATGTACAACATAATTCAGTTGGTCATAAAATAGACCTAGTGAGGTATGAAATTCTAGGGGTGTCCAAGATTCTGATCTCCTATGTCAGGCAGTCATTAGCATTCAACATTTATTGAGCTCAAACAGTAAGCCAGGGCTATGAAGGATATATCAGAAATAGTCACTGCGTCTGGCGTGGAGTTGCTGAATGATTTTGGGAAAAGGTTGTTTAAAGAGGGGGATAAAAATCAGTTAATGAAAAAGGGAGAGAACATTCCTGGCCTAGGAACTAGCATGGAATGAGTAACAAGAGGAGACAAAAATGCTTAACATCTGGATACATTTTCAGTATGAACCTTTGCACCTCAGAAATCAGAAGTGCAGCAGATCAACAAATTGTTTTCTTGATTGTCTAGACTTAGAATAGTAATAGAGAAAATGTTAATAATGTAAATTAAATTTAAAAGCATGCCAGGTGTTCATTCTTTGTGAGAGCTTATTGTTAAAATTTTGCCAGTATACCCCTGCTTAAATATTATATATTAATAACACTTTTCCATTAGAAAGGGTTTTCCTTTGTCCTCTGTGAGGCAGCTATAATAAAGTGAATTTGTCATCAGGAAGACCTGAGTTCAAATCTGACCTCAGAAAAATATTAGCTGTGTGACCCTGGGCAAGTCACTTTACCTTTCAGTTTATTCTTTTGTAAAATAAGCGAGTTGGATAAGGTAGCCTCTAACATCCCTTCCAGCTCTAAACCTAGGATCCTATGACCCCAGGTTTAACTCCTGCTTCAGATGGTCCGTAGTTGTGTGACCATGGGTAAATTACTCAGCCTGTTTTCTTATGGGAATGATAAACCACTCAAAGGGTTGTGCAAAGTTAATTGAGATGAAAAACATACTATAAAGTTGTCCTTACTCTCTCAGAATCCCTAGTTTCCTTCAAAGCTTATCTCAGCTGTCTCATTCTACATGTAGTCTTCCTGGATCATCCTAACTACTCGTACTTTCTCCCCAAATTATTTTGTATTTATGTCTTTATCTCTACCTCTCATCTATCTACTCATATATGTAAGCATATATCTATGGATGTATCTATCATCCAGCTAACCATCTATCATCTATCTTCCTTTTATCCTTCCTTCCTCTTTCCTTTCCTCCCTACCTCCTTTCATCCCTTCCACCCTTCCTCCTTCCCTCTGTTTCCTTCCTCTCTCCCTTCCTTCCTTCTTTCCTTTCCTGCTTCAAGGTAGGGACTATTTTGAATTTGTGTCACTCGTGCCTAACACACTACCTGGTATGTTAAAAAAATTCCTGCTCATTGATCAATTGGAGTGTCATTTATTATAATTTCATTTTAATTCCTACCATCCCGTGAGACAAACAATTAGGCAGACAGTGTAAAGAATGCTGAACTTGCAATTAGGAAGATCAGAGATAAATCTTGCTTTGGACACTTAATAGCTATATAACCCTGAGCAAGAAGTCACTTTACCTCTCAACCTCAGCTTTCCCATCTGTAAAATGGAGTTAATAATAGCACCAACTTCATAGGTTTCTCGTAAAAAAAAAGTCAAATGAGATAATATGTGTAAAGCATTTTACAAACCTTAAGGCATTATATAAATGTTAACTATTATTATTACAAGGAGTGGAAATAACATCCCCCACTTTATAGAGAGGAAAATTAAAACTCAGAGAGGTCACATGACTTATCCAAAGTCACCTAGCTTACTTAATAGCTGAGTCAAGACTTCAACCAAGATCTTTTGTTTCCTCTGCCTGTGTCGTGCTTCCTGTATCCCCTCTGTAAACAGAAAATGGTATGGTGGCCAAAGGAAGAGAGACTTTTTAAAAAACATTGGCTGTACTGTGCAAAGCAAGTCCTGGTTACATACACCTCTAAAAGTTTTGCATCCTGTTTACAATCTGGATCACTAGGCAGCCTCTCTGGCAAAAAAGCCATCCTGGGCTTCCACTAGGCACCAGTGCAGGGACAAATATAAGGAGGAAAAAACTTGGGGTTAGGAAATAACTGCATTTTCAGCATTCTAATTCCACAACAGATCCAAAACAACAGCAAGAGAAATTTGCGAATGATAACTCCCAACCGAAACTCCGATAATTCAATATAATTCCTTCTACATTTCTATGCTTTAATAAAGTTGAACAGGAAATATTTAAGAAACTAGTTGGAGGAGATAGCAATGACAACTCATTCTGTTTAGTCTAGATGAGGAAAATGGTGCGAGAAGTAAAAAAAAGAAAGGGAAAAAAAACTTGATGAAGTTGAAACACAAGTTAGAGCATATCTGAATATAAACTGGCTTTTTACCAGGGATAAACAATGTGGCAAGGAGAAGACTGAAGAGATATAAAAATAAACAGCGTTAAGTTGAAGGGGGTAATTAGAGAAGCCAAAATAAGTACTAACTCTTAAATTGCAAAAAAAAGATTTCAGCGAAGTTTAAAGGATTCTTCAAAATAATTTTCAAGAAACTCTAGGACTTAAATCTATCAGGATTTCAGATGTTCTGAATTTTGATATGCTTATTTTTTTTTTTCAGGAGAGAGGAGGTTGGGAAATACTTCCTTGGCTTGAAATGATCCTAGCAATAAGGAGAGTGAACATTTACATTGCGCTTTAAGATTTGCAAAGCTCTTTACAAATGTCTCATTGGATCCTCCTAACAACTCTGGGAGGTAGGTACTGTTACTATTCCCATTTTACAGATGAGGACACCGAGGAAGACGGAGGTTTAAGTGATTTGTCCAGGGTCACACAGATAACAAAAGTCTGTGGCTGGATTTGAACTCAGGTATTTCCAGTTCTAGTGCTCTATCCATGAAACAACATGAGGGGAAATGAACTTTAGGGTCATAGAATAATAATATCTTTCCGTTTTTCATTAGAAATTCTGGGAAACAGTAGATAAATGAGAATTGATCCACAAAAATTGTACTGGCTGATGGGAAGCAAGTGGTTTTTTTCTTTAGTAACTATAATATTTCTGTAGTTCTGAATTTGGGGTGAATGCACCTGGATTTGAATCTGAGGTTGTACTTGTATGACCTCTGCTCCTTGGGTGACAAGTTAGTTTTCTAATGTGGAAAGTGAGGAGGTTGGACTATATCACCCCTACAGTCCCTTTCAGTTCTAAATCTATAGTGCAAGGATCTATTATTATGTCTGAGTTAAAGATAGCTTGCTAGTTGACTTACACAGCAGGGAAGGAACATTGGGAAAGTAATGAATAAGAGAGCTGTTTACACATGCAGGGAGAAAAATCAGGCTATACCATCAATGCCTTGTCTCCTCAGAAATGCAGAGTATAGAATGCAAAGATGTTGTCTTTTCCCTTCAGCTTTAAGGGAGGTAGGTTGACATTTCAAACAAAGTCATCAGGAGATAGAAGAACAAGGACCCAGAACTGCCTTGAAGAGTGAAGCAAATTTTAGACTCAGTGGATATGCCTGATCCTTCTTTAACAACAGAAGTATAAAGAGAAATCTAATAAATGGAGTTACTGATGATTTTTTTCCTACTAAACAAAAGTTAGATAACTTCGTCAATGGGCAAGAGCATCAAAAATGCTGCCCAAGATGGAGCTGAGCTAATTTTTTTTGACTCAATTGCCATGCTTGGTTCTTTTTTAATAACAGAGAGGTAAACAGAGATTTAATAAATAGAATTACTCATTAATTTTTCCTTTATGTTAGATACCGTTGTTGATGAGGAAGACAATCAAGAATGCTGCCCAAAGTGGAACCAAGCTAATTTTTGGACTCAATTGATATGCTTGCTTCTTCTTTAACAGCAGAAATATAAATAGAGATTTAATTTTTCCTTTATGTTAGATATCATTGTCAATGAACAAGAGAAGTAAGAATACTGACCAAAGTGGAACCGAATTAATTTTCTAAATTAATTGATATACTTGATCTTTCTTTTATAATAGAAATGTAAATAGGGATTTAATAAATGGAATTACTTATTATTTTTTTCCCACTAGATAATCATTAAGAACATAAAATCAAGAATGCTGTCTAAGAGGGAAACAAGCAAATTTGAACCAAGTGATACTCCTGGTCCTCCTTTAACAAGAGAAGTATGAACAGAGATTTAACGAATGGAGACTGCATATTTGTTCCTGCTAGACATCTTTTTTTATGGGCAAGAAAATCAAGAATGATGCTGCCCAAGATGAAGTTATGCTCCAGGTATGTAGACCAAGGTCTAAGGGATATTTTGTTGGTAGCAGTAACTCTAGCTCACAGCTTTCTATCACTTTAAATTTTTGCAAAGGTCTTTCCTCACAACAACTCTGTGAAGTAGATTGTTGTGTCTTTTGTTTTCAAAGAGGATCATGACATCAGGGAAATAATGACATGACTTGCTGTTGACTTTGATTTGATAGAGGGAGGGCTGTGCAAGGTCACCAGCCTCACTTTCTCCTCCAGAGCCATCTGGGTTCAGTGGCCAGATATTCATCAGGATACCTGGAGATGACCCAGGATGCAATGGGAGACCCTGGCCCTTTTAGGCTAAGGTCTTTTCAGGTTCTCACTTTAAGTAACAATGCCTCTTAGTAGGCATTTTGGCTGACCCAAGGAGAAATGAGGCCATAGGTGAGAGTTTTAATAATAATTGAAAATTCCGTCCATGACATTAGCCCTGAACTTGAAATGATTTGGCCATTATGTCACCATATGGATCAGTGCTGTGACATTAATCATTGTGAAAAGAAATATGGAAGACTTGTCAATTTTGTGAAATCTCCCTGTAATCTAGCTTCTCTCTTGTGTTTTAAAGTCAAATTAAGGATGCAATTTTCAATTGCTCAGAATTCTCCCGCGGTTCCTCATTTCTCTTTAGACAAAAGTCTAGACTCCTTTGCTTGACATTCAGGGTTCCTCTACTGGAGGATAGATAGGTCCCAGGCTGTCACTCACAAGTATCTGTCTGTCATTCATTCGTTTCTTTAGTTATTATTTTTCTCATCATTTTCTAATCACATGGTTTTTATTCATTCATTTAAATTCAATGAATATTTATTAAGTACCTCCTAGAAGTCTTTGCCTCTGCTGGGCTCTGAGCCCTGAATGCCATGTCCATCCCTCTTTCATCCTGATAATGTGTATTGATGCAGCAAGAAGAGACACTGGACCTGGGTTTGAATCCCCGTACTTCTCTATATATGCATGAATTCCCTTGTTCTCTGTATGAATGAGGGCAAGTCAGGTCACTTAGTATCTCTTAGGCCTTAGGTTCCTTGTCTGTAAAATGAGGGTGTTGGACTATGGATCTGTGAGGTCCCTTCCAAGTCAAAAATCTATGATTCTTCCTCCTGGCAGATATGTGGAGCACTGGCCCTGGAGTCAGGAGGATCTGAGTTCAAATATGACTTCAGGTTACTAGTAGTGTGATCATGGACAAGTCGCTTAACTCTAATTGCCTCAATAAAAGAAAATGAAATAAAATGCTTCCTGTCTTTTAATTCCTGGAAGACTTCCTCTAACATTGATCAAATCCTATCAGTCTCCCCTTTCTCTGATTCACTCACTGAGGCATTCAGTCATATACTGCCCGTCATTGTCACTTCCTTGTTTCCATTGTTAATTTCCTCACTTAGCTTATGATCTCCAGGAGGGTAGGGACCATCATCTTTCTTCTCCCTCAGTGTCTTCCAGAGTGCCATTCAGAGAGTTGCATTCCATAAATATTCATCTAATGTACAGGTCCTGAAGTCTCAAGGATCTGAGCTCAAATATGTCTCATACATTTACCAGCTGGGTGAGCCTGGTCTAGTCATTTAACCCTCTTTGCCTCCTAAAACAAATAAATGTTCATCAAATGAATGAATAAATGGTAGAAGTCAAAAGGACCTTTAAGTTGACTAGGCAACAGACTCACAATCACTGATACCTATAAAGCACTTTAAGTTGTGCCAAGTACTTTCCATATGGGATGTCCCAAAAGTTTCCGTGCAATTTCAAGGTAGTAAAGTTTGAACATTAGTGCTGGTTATTAGTGCTACCTCTGCCCTCCTTTGTTGGGTTGGAGGGCTGCCTTCAGGCTAGGAAAACTTAGGGTCAAGGTCTCCCACTGCATCCAGGGCTACTGCCAGTCATCTTGATTCATGCCTTGTCACTGGACGGTAATGATTCTGGAGGAGAGAGTCAGGTGGATGACTCTGCACAGCTCTGCCTCATTGAGATCCAATCACTCTCAAGCCAAGACATTAACCTGCTGATATCACCAGTCCCTTCAGAGAACAAAGGGTGAGCAGCACAACAAAACTTAGATACCATCTCCTGTGATACTCAGAGCAAGCCCTGTGAGGTAAATATTGATAGATACGCAGTGGGGTGCCAGAATGCACTCTAAAATGCTGGGGTGAAAAGTCATCCCACAAGACTTCGCTCAGGCTGTCTCCAAATCAAGTAAAGGCATTTATTGGGAATAACACAACACACCAAACAGGCTCCTCCATCCCTTAAGGGAGACGCAGATTAAGGGAGACCCTAGTTTAAGAGGGAGGGGCAGTTCCTTGATGGAGACAGCTGCTCCTTAAATGAAAAAGTTCCTCTAAGGGAGATGGCTACTTCTGGGAGAGGCCTCCTGATAAAGAGAAATGCCCCTACACCTTCCAAATTAAAGAAGACTCCCATTAGCCAGAAGAGGCTAGAGATTCTTAGAGAGGAAAACCTGCCTTGGGTGGGGAGATGAGGTAATCAGGGACTGTAGTTCAGAGTTTCAGGCATTATCTATAATTATTCCATTGTTTATCTCAGGTCTGATGGGCTGACCATCCCAACACCTCTCCTCCCCACTTTGTTTAGTTATTTCACTGACCAGCCTATTAGAATTTCATCAGCTCCTAAAGTGGCTTTAAGTGGTATTCATATAATAGACTTCTCATTGACCACTCTATTTGAATCTCATCAGATATGGCAGATGCTATTGTCCCCATTTTACAGATTAGGAAACTGAGATTCAGATGAGTTAAGTGACTTGAATGTACTCACATAGCTAGTATTAGAAGAATGATCTGAACCCAGATCTCTTCTGATTTCAAAACCAGTGATCATTCCACAATACTTTGTACCTAAGGTACCTAAAGAGATTCCAAATCCTTGCAGGCAAGGGCTTGAAGCAATGGGATCCAAGGATAAATCAAAGGAGATTACTATTTTTCTATAATAAAAGTAGACATCAGGAAAAAAATTCATGAAGATGACAAAGAATTAGGAAATAGAATTTGTGAGACATGGCATATATTATATCTGCTCTAGAAGTACTCACAGTTTAGAGATAAGGTAAGAGGGGGTGATTATACTACTGTACTCCCAGCAGGTTAAAACACATCTGGGCTACTGCATTCAGATCTAGGAATAGCAGTTTAGGAATGATGTTGAAAAGCTGGAGGTCATTGAGAGGAGGACAACCAGAATGATGAAGGCCCTCAGATTCATTGAACATCAGTTGAAGGCACTAAGGATGTTTAGACTGGAGAATTTTGAAAAGACCCAAGGGGTTGTCTTACGATAGTTGACTCTCAGTCTCAGAAAGGCTGTCATAGCAGAAGGATTAGATTTTCTGTAGCCTCAGAGGACAAAATAGGATCAAGAGTAGAAGCTGCAAAGAGGAAATTGAAGCTAGAAGTCAGCAAAAAAGGCAACTAAAATGCTGTAATCATTAGAGTTATCTAAAGGTAAATGGGAAGCTAAGTGGCACATTGGGTAGAGTGCTAGCCCTTGAGTCAGGAGGACCTGAGTTCAAATTAATGTTTGTGTGACCCTGGGCGAGTCACTTACTCTCTTTGTCTCAGTTTTCTCATCTGCAAAAGTAATTGGCGGAGGAATTGGCAAAACTTCAGGATTTTTGCCAAGAAAACCCCAAAAATGTATGGTGAAGGGTCAGAGACAACTAATCAACTAAATAACAATAACAAGAAAGTAGATGGGTTACCCCAGGATTCTCAATTCTTCCTTATTGGGAATCTAGGAGCAAAGAAAGGCTGAGTATGGTTTGGACAAGATATTAATTGAGGTCCCTCAGAATTCAGAAATTCCCTGATTTTGTAATATATCCACATGGACATTTGTAAGGGTAAATTAAATGGTAAGATCTTTCCCATTCATTAATAGGCTCATATGACCTGCCTGGGTCACATGGAAGTTGGAGTCACATGAAAACTTGTGGGAAGAGTTTGCTGAATGGGTAGAATAGAAAAAGGGGGAACTAGAGCAGAGCTGAGTGGAAATTGGTCAGAGCTAGGAAGGATGCAGACAAGCAGACAGCCGACTAGTGTGAGCGAAAGAGTGTTTAATGGACTGGTTTGTGGGAAGCCTAGCAAGTGGAAGGCTTGGGGATGGCGCTGCTCTATGCATTGTTATTGTGTATAGATTTTTGTTACTATGATGGATTTGGCTTTCTAGTATCTGAATAAATGTTGTGGTTCTGTCTTCCATGTGGAGAGTCTGTTGTATTTCACAATTCAGAATTGCACTGGGATATTCAGGGCTGTTGTAGGCACTGTGAATATCTCATTGGCATTACAACATTCATATGCAATAAAGGCTATTCCCAGATACTAGAGGGTAAAAACCACTCCAAACACTGATCCAATCAAAGTGATTAAGTGTTTAGCTAGTACCTACTTTGTGTCATGCTGGGGCCTAAGCATGGCCACTCCTTACTTGTGTGTGTCAGGTCCAAGCACTGCTTCTGCCTTCCTTTGCTGGGCAGGAGAGCTGACTTCAAGATTAAGATACTCCTCAGGATTGCTGTTTGCTTACCCGTGCTGAGGACAAAAGACAAAAACAAAAAGGGTGGCCCAGTTCCTGCTATTCTAGTCTAGTATATGTGCTTTAGCTACCATGATTGATTAGCTGTCATTGCTTTGAGAGCAGGGGCAAGCACGTATGGTCTGTACTGGTATAGGACTATACCCTTTCTTACTGAAAATCTCAGTAAAAGTTATAGCACACAGTTTGGAAGAATGAGTGGAAGTTGGTTCTCCTTTCAAACTGACCCAATCCCTATTGCCATCAGCAAATCAAGAGGGATGTATTTGGCACATTTGTTTGTGTCTCCAACTTTGGCAAGGTCCAGCTCAAGCACTATCCTTCTTTGTGCTTCCCTGAATGTCCCATTGGAATGTTCCAGTTAGTACATTCAGCAGATTCCAGACAATCCTCAAACTAAGGGTTTTCAAAAGTCTATAATGGCAAGTAAAATAGGATCTTCTGTTGTTTTTGTTTTAGTATAACCAAGAAATATAATGCCTCTATTTGAATGTGACTAAGGAGGATCTTTCCCACTCTTTGTTGGGCCTGGGAAGATTTGTAAGAAGGTCTATGCCTTTTGTTCATGAGGACTGGTTCTCAAGGGATGCAATGCCCTCTGGCCCTAAAAGTGGAAGTGTTTGTTTGGCCAGATGAGGATTCTGGGAAGCTGATTAAGGAGACCCCTGGGCTTCAAAAATCCAGATGTCAGTGCTTTCCTCTCTGGTAACTACGGACAGACACTTGGCATTTAAACTGTCTGTTGACTTCAGGCAGAGGAAGCCATGTCTGTTGAGTTTTTAATTTCTCTGTATTTTGTTTGAATTTCAGGGTGTTGACTCCCCTGAACTAGGTGAATGATATATGTGCTTGGTTAAAGGAATGATACATGTGCTTGATTAAAGTTATCGTTAACCCCTTGAAAGTTGCTTTTTTTTGTGAATACAGATCTAAGAACCTGTGATATTGGACCCCCTTGTGGGGGCACTTGTTGGGGTACTTACTATTACAGCGTCTTAAGATATAGGCTACATTCACATCAGTTTCAGAGGAATGCCCACAGGCAGTTAATTTTCTAATCCCTCTTGGTCAGTAAAAGGCTTCTGTACTCCTTCAACTTCTTTTGCTCATTGGTGAGCTCCTCCTAGAGTCTCCATTTTGAATAAAAGCACAAACCATCCATACTTCATTCTCTGGACTTTGCCACTATCTTTCAGCTGCCTTCTTCTGCCATCCCCTTCTCCCATTGGTGAATTCTTTGTGGAACTCCCATTCTGAGAAATTGACCAGGCCAGTCATCTTGCATTCCCTAGACTTCATCACCATGGACTTTCCCACCTCTCTTGAAAGCTCTTGAAGTCAGGGACTGTTTTTCTATGTTTGTTTTTGTATGTTCTATGCTTAGTACACTTATTGTTGTTGAATGATTTTAGTTGTGTCTGATTCCTCATGTTCCGTGTGGGGTTTTCTTGGCAGAGATACTAGAGTGGTTTGTCATTTCCTTCTCCAGATCATTTTAAGAATGAGAAAACTAAGGCAAACAGGGTTAAGTGACTTGCCCAAGATCACACAGCTAATGTGTCTGAGGTCAGATTTGGACTGATAAAGATGAGTCTTCCTGATTCTAAGCCTGGCACTTCACCCTGTGCACCACCTAGCTACCCTAGATGCTAGGCATACAGTAAGTGCTTAATAAATGTTTGTGGACTTGTATGTAGCCTGAAGCATGTCCAGAAGTACCACCAGGAGAGGGTACAAGGACTCAGGGTAGCCTATCCCTAGAACCTCACTGTTTTCCCTTTGAATTGCCTTTCTCTTACTTCAACCATGAGGTCATTGTGATCCAACTAACACCCAATTTTCTAGGTCAAGTCTGACTTAGGCTATTCTGGTGACTCACGTTTAGGATTGGAATGAGACAGTCATAGACAATATAACAATTAGCAAAAGAAAATTTCTTTAGCTATAACATGGAATAATATTTAGGAAGAATATAACATTGATTGGGCTGGGCACAGCTTCCTTTCCTCTGCATTTGTCACAGAGAAGTTCTAATAAGAGGCATGTGTTAGGCTTTCAGGGAGAGCCCCGGACACATGGTCTGTACCAGGAAGCTATTGAACCAATTAAAATTTAAGGGTAGTTTCCATACCATTTAAGGAAAAACTAGCTTAGTTCTTAAAACGGGGTAGATTTTGTTCCTACAACACTGTTCCCACACTCATAAAATGAAGAAAATTTCTTGTCTGTCAATAACTTTTTTTGGAGAGTGGAGTGAGGGAGAAAAGGAGGGAAATACTTTAATGCCTCTATGAATTGGGGATCTCCAAAGTGCAGATATTCCCTGCACTGCCAATAGCCAATAAATGTTTATTAAGTACCTACTGTGTTCCAGGCACTAGGCTTCATGCTTGTATATCTTGAAATCACTCTGTTCCCTTTTCTTTGGTGGGGGAAAGGATGAGGGACTGGAATAATGGAAGAAAATACTAAAAAGCAGGGTGGTTTTTCATGAAGGAAAAGTATGGCCACCCTAAATGGAGTAAAATAGTTGAAATATAGTTGGAATCAGGCAGATAGAGTTATATATGTTAGGGAATGTGGTTTATGATACCACCACCATGGAAATGATTTCTTTCATATTACTGTGAAAAAGGAAAGCTGATCTGCTTTTCCATCACTTATATGGTCTTATGTGGTCAGGCAGGGGTTTCCACTATGATAATAGCAATATTAATGATGATAGAGTAATAATCATATCTAACATTTATTAACACTTTAAGGTTTACAAAGTGTATGTACCACCAAAGGAAATCTTGCCTGGCAAATTAGAACGTTTTAAGAGCCTGAATGATTTGAATATGATCTTGAGAGAAGAGAATACTCGTTATCCACTTAAAATATTTCCAGACTGCTGCAGTATGGCACTGTTTAGAAACCAAAGGAATTGTTTCTTTCCTTGGCCAGCTGATCTAGCAAGAAATTATGGAAATTGTGCAGTTTTTCCAATTGGAGCCCTTTTGGTTGCTAAAATATTTTTACTTACAGACACATTTGACCATGAACCCAGGGCTTTCTACCCTCTTAGAGTCTACCACAGATAATTCTGGTCTACTGGATGTCTCATAGTCAGCCTCAGACAAGCATTCTTGAGATAAAATATTTCCTTTAGAACCACTTGCACTAAAAAAAATAAAGGCATATCCTGAGGAACTCCTAGAGAAGAAATTCAATGATAGCAAACATCCCTCTGAACTGTTTGAGTCATTTAAAAATGTATCTCCTGATTGACTTACTGATTAAGGAAAGAAGGAGCTCAAGGCTACTAGAGCAATAGCTAGCAGCCTTCGATGTTATGAAACATACTGTGTGCAGAGATGGTAAGAAAAGAATGGGTTGTGATAGCTATCTCTACCCATGCACGCTTAGAGGGCCCTTGGGGAAGGAGGAAACAGTCACAGAGCTGGGGCTTTAACTAAGAAGATGTTTCTAAATTTGACTATTAGAAATGGATAGAAAGGTCATGGGTATCTATGATCAGTGAGTGATGCATCTCAGTCTAAGTTCTTCCCCAGATCTTTGCAACATGGGCTAAGTCCTGAATCTTTGCAATTTACTGCATGTGCTTGTTTTCTCTGTTACTATTTTAAATTCCTATTTTTTTTCCTTCCATGCCCTTTTCGTTTTTTTTTTTCTCATTTGCTTTTACGTAAGCAGAAGCTTCAAATATATGAATGAGACAGGATAAAACATTCCCAGGGTTATCGAGCTGCTCCTCATTTATTCTTAGCTTTGGGAAGGATTTGCTATCTTGCCCAGCATCTCAGGCTTCTTAACTCTGTAAATCCTGAGTTTTAAGAAAACAAAAAACCAAAAAAATCCTCCTCTAAGGTATAGATCCTCGTCAGGATTGTACCTTTTACATCAACATTCACATCCGTTCCCCTTTTTCCACTCTGCAGTTTGTTCAGGCTCTCCTCCCTTTTTATTTGTGCTATGGTCCTGGCCTTTTACTTGGTCTCCCTACGTTTAATCTCTCCTTTCTCCTTCCCACAGATCTGACAATGTCTGGGTAATGTTGTTCATTTTTCCTTCTCAAAGAGGGAAGATGTTTTGACTTGCAAGTGAGTTGGATTTAAGTGATTTGCAGGACTGTGCAGTCACCTGCCTCACTGTCTCCTCCAGAGTTATTGGAATCCAGTGACAAGACAAAGGTCAAGACAACTGATGATGGTCCAGGATATCGTGGGAGACCTTGGCCTTTTTAAGCTAAGGTCTTTCCCAGAATCACTTTGTTTGAGGCAACACCCATTCAATGATTAAAGAGTAGGTAAGAACTGAGGCAAAGGATGACCTAGTCTGCCTTCACAAAAGTATCAATCTGGGAGGGGAAGACCCTCAGAGTTTTTGGCCAGAAATTACATTCACTCAAAGACATCAAAACCCAAATAATAAGCAAGGGAGGCTTAAGGTGGAACCTATTGTTGGGCAATCAGTAAAAACCAGAGTGATTTGGGTTTAAAGGTGTAGTTTGACTATGTCACTTCCTTGCTCAGGAAATTTTAGTGTTTTACACTTACATGGAGTATCAAAAACAGTCTTCTTTATTTGGCTTTCAAAGTCTGTCTCAGTCTGGTTCCAGTCTGGCTAACTTTCCAGGCTGATTTCACATCGCTTTTCTTCATATGGTCTATGTTCCAGCCAAACTGCCCTACTCGTTCTACTTCAGCATGTCGTTTCCCATCTCTGTGTTGTTACTCATGCCTGGAAATGCACCGCCTCTCCCTCTGGGAATCCCTAACTTCTTTGAAGTTCCGTACAAGTGCTACTTCCTATATGAAGCCCACCTTGATTCTCCTCCCAGAACCTGCCCCCACAGAACTTACTTTGTACATCCTTACATTTTCTGTGGCTATATTCCCTCCAATAGCATATAAGCTTCTAGAGGGAAGGGACAGTTTTAGTCTGTATACCTAACATCTAGCATGGTGCTTGGCACATAGTAGGTGCTTAATAAAGGCTTTTTGTCTGAGGGTCTTGCCTTGCCAGACTGATTCTTTTGAGAAGGCAAACTAGCCCATCTTTTGCTTCCATTTTTACCTAGCCTTGAATTGCTGAATGAGTGTTGCCTCAGACAAAGTGAGACCTGAGAAAGACCTTAGCTTACAAAGTCCATGGTCTCCCACTGTACCCCAGGTCATTGCCCCTTGTCTTGACCTGTGTGTGACCTATGTATGGACCCCCTCATTAACCCTAGAGGAGAGAGTGAGGCTGATGACTTTGCACAGCACTAGCTCACTTAAATCCAGTTCACTTGTAAGTCAAGATATCACCCTCCTGATGTCATGGTTGCTCTTGGAGAACAAAAAACAAAATGAATATATAAACCCATGGTTTGAGGCAGCCTATTTTAGTGTGCTGATGTATTTCTTTTTGTTCTACTTAGGCATCTGTGTGCAGGTTTATAAAATGATGATAATCTGATTGCTGTTGTCTCCTAGATAATCTAATCTATTATAACGTTGTTCTTCAAGTTCAAGGCATCCTGAAATAACTAGACATGCTCGTGGGTACCATTGGATGTCTGTCTGTATCTCTCTTAATCAAGAGAATCTGGAAGACCTAAAGGTATGGGCTGAATCAGTAACTATAGCTAAGGTGAGGGATTCAGGGTTTGGCTCCAGGGTGCTGAGGTTAGCCAACACAAAGGGGCATGTTTCCTGTCCATGGCTGACTTTTGGCTTACTGTCTCCATGTATCATGGTCCTCTCTTTGTGCATAGTGCAGTTGTGCCCCTGTTTCCTTGCCTGGTGCTAGTCTGCCACCATGATTCTGTTCCACAGGTCTTTGGACCAGTACCACTGCACCGGTCAATGACCTGTCCCTGGCCTGCCCAAGAATCAGATTTATATCAGGTGCTTCCTCACTTGCTGCTCATCTTCCATGTAGCTGGAGATGATGGAGCTTTCAGTTTCTCACTCTTTTTTCTCTCCCAGTGATGACCTCTGCTTAGGCTTTTTCCAGCTCTCTGCAGGTGGGAAGCTTGATCCTGGCCTCGGGTGACCCTCTCTCTCTCTTTCGGTGTGAATAGTTATCAGGCTAGGCTCTTTTCACAGAATCCCACAAAGCTACTATATTACATTTGACATGGTTGACTAGTAAGGAATGCGGGTCACCAGCTTTTTACCTTATTTGGCACTTTCCAGCCCATGGGGGCATCTGTTTGACTAAATAGCTTTCTTATTTTAAACCTTCAAAGAACCTAGTGATATTGGATTGGTCACTGTTGTTCTCCATGGCTTTTCAGGGATTTCTTCTGTAGGCCTGTTCTAATGTGTGATACACCTTTTTTTTTTTTTTTAAATTTCTAATGCTTCCCTTGGCTTTTGTAGTCCTATTTTTAACCAATTCTCTTGCATTATGCTTTGCCTTTCTTGCTGCACACCTGTGCTTGCAGTACACACATATTTTGGGGGTAAAAATAAAACAAACCTCAAGTTACTCCCATTAATTTCCTTGGCAAATTGTCTTTGCACTTACTTTCTGTTCTATTAAGAGTCGCAAGGAGAAGGGTAAGGGATCCACTTGGCTACATTATTTCTAGATGTCAGTGGCCATGTGAAGGATTCTGAACTCAACCCTTCCTTACACTCATAATCCTTTCCTAGTTACTGAATGCCCTTGGTGCTCAGACTTTTCCATCAACTAATCGATCCATATACTACCCTTGAAAGGTACATTATCTCCATGTTAGTGATGGGGATAAAGGGGGAAAGAACCCTCTAAAAGAAGCCATGTAACAAACCCAGTCCCACAGATGAGTGGGAATTAATACTGTACTATCCCTTTCTGTTCTGTATTTTGCTGTCTTCTGACCCCATCTTCATCAAAATGGGTGGCTAGTGATTATCTAGTGATTTATCAGATTCACTTTTATTTTCTTATACTTTCAGTACAGACAACAACCACAGTGGGGAAAGAAAAATTATTTTTAGAGTGGACACAATATTATTGTTAAAGGCAGAAGGGATTATTTTTGGGTGTGACAAGAAGCCTGATGGGTTTTGGTCCTTTCCATTTTTATGCCTGTTCAGATAAAGCAACTAGGTAGCATGAGTACATACAGTGCTGGAGTCAGGAAGCCCTGGGTTCAGATCCTGCCTCAGATATTTACTTGTTATGTGACCAGGATCATTTTAATTGCTTAGTACCTTAGTTTCCTCATCTGTAAAATGAAGGGATTGGGCTCAATGGCCTGTCAGTTCCTGTCCTGCCCTAAATAATACTGTGGATTTGAAAGTAGGAAGATATTTTTTGAGTTCAAATCCAGTATCAGACACTAGCTATATGACCCTAGGCAAGTCACTTACTTCTGTTTGCCTCAGTTAGCTCATCTGTAAAATGAGCTGGAGAAGGAAATGGCAAACCACTCTAGTCTCTTTGCCAAGGAATCTTCAAAATTGGGTCAGAACCAGCTGAAATCACTGAACAGTAACAACATGATAGTCTACTTGTTAAGAGCAAAGTCCAAGTAGGAATTATGGTAGTCTGTCTGTCTTATGGGATATAAGCCTGAAACACCTTAATACAACATGACTTGTTGATAGTATGACCTAAATACAAATCACTTGGGCTGTGCTCTTAATGAATAGTTTCATTAATACCATGACTTATGAATCTTAAATATAAACCATTAATGGAGGTCCATTAATCTTTAGGACCTCCAGAGTCATAGAGTTTCTAGTTACCTTGCATGGTGAAAATGATGGTAACCTAGCAGATAGATTCCTGGTTCTGGAATCAGGAACACCTGAGTTCAAATCTGGCTTCAGGCACTTGCTAGCTTTATATACCTGGGTAAGTCACTTAACTTCTATTTCCTCAGCAATCAAATGGGTACAATAATAGCACTTACCTCCTAAGGCTGTTATGAGGATCAAGTGAGATAGAATTTGCAAGGCACTTAGCATATGTAGCTCATGTAGATGCTTAATAAATATGCTTTCCTTCCTTCTCCCTACCCTTAGTGTTTTTTTTTTTTACCCTTAGCTCAGAGTTCATATGTCTGTTAAACTAGTCTATGATCTCTTTCTGGATGTCCCTCACCCCCTTTTGCTAGAGGAGTGGAACTTAAGGGAAGAAATTCTGTTCCTTATTGGTAGCTGTTTTCCTACAGATGATCTGTCCTTCAACTGCTTACTTGTTTTTGTTATTACCTATAAACCTGCTCCCTCCTCTTTTACAAAAAAAAGAAAATTAGTCTAGAGACAAATCCTTGTATGTTATGATTAATGATGGCTGGGAGAAGAAATTCAGGAAGGGCTTTTGCTGTGTGTAGAGGATTTGGAATTCATACCCCTAATTTAACAGGCCTGAGATCCAAGGGGGAAGGAAAGGACAGGTAATGATCTCATTTGGAAGTCCCCAAGGCAAGCTTGGCGAGCTCCTATCATTCCTTAGGCAAACAGTTTCTCCTAAATGAGAAGAACCCCAAGACTTAATGGAGATAAGCTCTGAAGGCGAATACAAACCAAACTCAGGCATGACTGAGCTTCTGAAGGGTTGATTTGCTACATGTGGAGCCCTTAAAACTATTCTTAAAGTGTGCATTGGCACTAAGCCATTGATGCGGGGTCATAACAAGGTGCATTGTATATGAAAACACTGCTGCTGGACCACTGGCATGATCTCTTCCAGCTCTCAGTGTAAAATCCTGTGGGGATATTTTGATTTCACAAACATTTATTTTAAAAAGGCAATCTCCTTTTTGGCTACTGAGTAAGAAGAATAGATGACTCAGAGGAATAAAAAGAAAAAAGTGACTCAGGAGAGCTAGGTGTGGATAGAGCATCAGCTCCGCAGTCAGCAAGTCCTGAGTTCAAATCGCAGACAATTCCTGGCTGTGTGGCGCTGGGCAAGTCACTTAACCCTGTTTGCCTCCATTCCTCATCTGTAAAATGAACCGAAGAAGGAAATGGTAAATCACTCCTGCATTTTTGTTAAGGAAATGCCAAATGGGGTCACAAAGTGTTGTACACAATTGAAAAACATTTTGTGTAGCTATGTGGTACAGTAGATAAAGCACTGACCTTGGACTCAGGAAGACTCATTTTTCTTAGTTCAAATCCAGTGTCAGACACTAACTAGCTATGTGACCCTGGACCAGTCACTTAACCCTATTTGCTTCAGTTTCCTCATCTGTAAAATGAGCTGGAGAAGGAAGTGGCAAACCACTCCAGTATCTTTGCCAAAAAACCCCAAACCAAACCAAATAAGGTTGCAAAGAATCAAACATAACTGAACAACAACCAAATTGCTACCTCTTCTTTATTTCTTATTTCCTGATCCCAAGTGAATGAGTATCAATAGTGAGATGGATATATCCATGCCTGTAGACTACCTTGTGAGTTTTTGAGGTGCAGTGGTCCTGGGTCCTTTGTTTGCGTGTGATTGGCAGCAAGGAAAAGAGTATTCAGCAATTACTCCCCGACTCTAGGTTGTGGTAGTTGTCCTTCATTCTCAGAGAAGACCAAAATGACGCCACTTTGTTAGAGTCAAGTCACTGTGTATCCAACTGTGGCTTATCAGACCAATATGAACTCCCAATGCTCTACCATAGGCCCAGTACAAATAATCAACATTTGTACATTTGAGTGGACTCTCTAACTTTACGCATCTCACATTTCTTTTAAGCTATTTCATCACTTAACTGTCACAGCTCCTTAAGTGAACTTACCTTGGAGCAGATAACCACTAACAAAAAAGTGAGCCCAAACTAGGGCTCAGTTTGCTGGAAAGTATCTATCATGAGGGAGATAGTGCAGAGATGAGATGAAATTTAAAATATCTTGACAGCTACCTTCTTCCATATTTCTACTAGTCCTCTTTGAGAATGGAGAACCGGCAACAGTTGCTTTTTGTTCTGATGAGGACTAAGTGGAAGCCTCCCCGCAGAGTGTAACAGTAATTAGTACTGCCACTTATATATTTAAGTTTTTCTGTTGTAAAAATGGAGTTAAAACTACCACATTCCATTTTAGCCTTGATGCCATAACTGAGAGAGAATGCTTCTTCATTAATCAATCATAGGTGTTACTAAATGTAAAGTCTCTGAAAACCATTGAATGAAGTTGAGATGATGCCAGACATTAAATCTGTTCTGGGATTTTGCCATTCTCTCTGGTTGCTATATAAAAGTTCTGGGTTAGCTGAAATTGGGGAATTCCAGAAAGTAGAGCCCAATGTTCTAGCTGAAGTCTCTGAGTAACAGTTGCTTGGGAGGGGTAGGGAAGAGGGAAGAGGAAGGAGAGATCTGAGCTTTGGCTTTGGGTCTCCTTCCCCTCCTTTTGAACTCTGAAGGCCTGGAGAATTTTGGACTTTCCATCTTGCCATCAGCATCATGTATTGGCCCTCTGGGATACCAGTGACTGCCCCAGGAGCCAAGGACAGACTGGATGAAAAGCCAACATGGAACTTCTCAAAAACTCCAGTAAAAGGAGGAAAGAACTTCTAATGACCTCTTTGCCACATGTGCTCCCTTAGTCTGAGCTCACTGGATTCTCCCACTCCCACTCTTTGGGATAGCATGTCATAGACTTTGGGGAAAATATTTTATACCAACCCTTTTTATTGTATTACTTTAGTAATATTCCTTCCCAAAAACTACTTAACTCTGACTGACTTGCAACTGATGATCTTAGGGAGATGTTCTCAGACCAGAAAGGGTTTGAGTCAATGTCATTAGAGAAACCCCTTCAAATATTTAGGGGTATCCCTAGAATCCAAAAGGGTTAAGTAGACTTGCCTTGATATCCAGGACTCATCTGTAAGAATGGGAGTTAGGATAAGAATCCTCACACCTTACATGGGGTATATATTAACGTGAACTTTTAAGAGTTTTCTGATAAACATGTCTTTTGTAAGGAATAAATCCTGATCCATATACCCTGAATGCCTTCCTACTTCCCAGTTTGGGGACACCCTAGATTAGAAACAAAACTTAAGCTGTGTCTGAGGCCAGATCTGAACTCAGGAAGAAAAATTCCAGGATGGAGATGGGGGTGGGATGCTGGTGGTGGAACAGTTAATGGGAGTAATAAGGAGCCATTGGAGTTTATTGAATAGAGTGGTGATACACAAGGCTTGTTCAGATAGTTTGGGCATAGGCTGGTGAGAGGCAGTGAGATGAGCTAGTCGGTATCTTTAATTCCCTTTTATTCTCCTTGATGCATGATGTACAAAGCACAGAGATTTGTCAATAATTGTAAATAATATTGACAATAAATTCACCCACACAAAACAGGATAAGGCTCTGCAGCAAGCCCTGAAACAGTCAATTCTACTAGCCTCCTTTCAGAATGTTTCCTAGGTAGAAAATTACCTAGATCCTTAGCAATGCTAATGTTCCTTTTATTAAGGATTTGCTTGCTCTAGATTTCAAAGGGAGAATGAAAGTGCAGACCAATTTTACTTCTATGCAGACAAGCTCCAAAGAAAACAGAGACTATCAGTTACTCAGAATGATTAAAAATCACCTGTGACTCTGACAATATCCCTTGCAAAGAAATCTATTTGGAGATTTTTATGTACACTAATCACATCTAGGAAGTTGGTGTACATTTTTCCTTTCATAGGTTTTTTGGTGAGAGAAGAGAATGGTCTTGAATATGCAAATGAACCTAATCTAATTAACTTTTATGACCATAGCTCCTTTGAGATAACCATGGAAGCCAATTAGATTCCATTAAAATTCAGCCATTTCCCCAAGCTTCCATGAAATACCACTTGCCTCCTTGGAAGGAAAGCAGCGAAAGTAGGAGAGCTGGTTCTGAAACAGCAAAAGGAGTTAGCTGGAGAATTCAAGTCAGAGAGAGGCTGTGGCTTCTCCAGCAACCATCCTGCTGGGGCCAACAAGAGCAAGATAGCCCTACCAGATGCTGGTGCACATGCAACCCTGGACTGTTGGATGTAAAAAAGAAAATTGGATGCCAAATAACTGTAAATTAACCATGCAAGGGCTTTTATAGAATCAACTATAAACTAAGGAGATGAGAAGTATTTGTAATAAACAGCCAAGTCGTGTTGTGAAGATCTTGGGCCTGGAGTCGGGAAGACCTGAGTTCAAATCTCACCTCAGATGTTTACTACCAGTGTGACCTTGGGCACTTAATCTCTGTTTGCCTCAGTTTCCTCAATTGTACAAAGGGGATAATACCAATACATACCTTCCAGAGCTGTAATTTAGAAAGGCCGAGGTCACCAATCTTATTGTCATCTCTAGTTGTCTTGACTTACATCTTGCCCATGGCCTTTGATGACTTTGAAGGTGGGAGTGAGGCTGACAACTTTGTGCAACTCTGCCTCACTTGAATACAATTCAGACACATTTCAAGACATGTCATGTGATGTCGTTGGTCCTCTTTGAGAACTCACTTAACTTCTAGGTTTGTTGTTATTCAGTCATGTTTGACTCTTTGTGATCCCATTTGGGGTTTCCTTGGCCAAGATATTGGAATGGTTTGCCAATTCCTTCTCCTCTCATTGGACAAACTGGTTAAGTGACTTCACATGGTTAGTGAGTGCCTGAGGCTAGATCTGAACTTATGAAGATGAGTCTTCCTAATTCCAACAACAATTGTGAAACACTTAGCCCAGTTCCTGGCACACGGTGGGGACTATTAAATGATATTATTGTTATGACATTATTAATAATATAAATCAGGGATATGTCCAGAGAAGGAGGAGGATGGTAAGGGAGAATGGAAGTCATGGAATGTAAGGATAAGTTGAAGGAACTAGGGATACATAGTTTTGTGTAGAGAAAACTGAAGGGCAACTTCCCAGATGCTTTCAGATATCTCCAGTACAATTGCTGAGAAAGAGGGATTAGATCTATTTAGTTTTGCTTCAGGTGACTAAAACCAATGGTATAAATGAGAGGGAGACAAATTCCAGATCAAATCCTAGTGATTGAAGTGTCCCAAAATAGGATGAGCTTCCCCAGGTAAGCATTGCAAATGAAAGAGAATGGAATGCTTTATGAAGTTGTGAGTTCTCTGTCAGTGATAATGCTCAAATAGATGCTGGAAAACCAGTGATTAGGACTTGGAATCAGGGAGATCTGGGTTTGAATCTTGCCTCTAATACTTATTAGCTATATAACCCTTCTTGAGTCACTTAACCTCTGTCAACCTCAGGTTTCTCATCTGTAAAATGGGAAAAATAATAGCACCTACCTCCAAAGGTTGTCACAAAGATCAAATGAGATAATAGGTACATAAAGTGTGTTGTAAATCTTAAAGCGCTGTGAAAATGATAGTTCTTAACATTATGTTTCTAGAATTCGTTGAGTTCAGCCTTATGATAGGTGGTCTTTGGTTACCATTTCATGCTCATAACTCATCTTTTTCTCCTCCCACTATTAGAACAAACCCCAGATTCTCTCTACCATGTATCTTCTCTCCTTATGAAAGGAGTATATCTTAGATATACAATACTATTCCGCTAATCATTTTATCTAATGTTTCTTTGAATAAGACATACCTGCTTTTATACAGTTAAACAAGTCATGAATTACAATAAATCTCACTGATACCTACACAGCCAAATTTTCATCCTCAGCTTTAAGATATCTGGTTCATTATCTATTCTCTGCATTTATATATAGATATCTGAAGCCTTAAGAATAATTCTTACCCTTCTTTGATGTTATTATGAAGTAGTAGCAATAATGAGAGCTACCACTTATATTTGCAAAGGGTTTTATACATACTATAGAATTTTATCCTTACAACAGCTAGAGGAGGTAATTGCTATCATTCTCATTTTATAGTTGAGGAAACTGAGGCAGCCCTTGCCCAAGGTCACACACCTACAGCCCATATTTGAATTCTGGTCTGACTGACTCTATTTGCTGTGCAGCCAGCCTAGCTGCTTTTGTGAATGATTGACTTTCAGTGACGTTCTTTTTCCTATGTAATTTCTGATACTCTCTTTAGTACATGGCATGTTAGATGGGCAGGCTTCTCCTTCCTAATCTTAGTTTAAACCCATCTTGATCAGAGTCTCAAATGCCCATTAAATTTTTTTTGTGGGTCCCCTTTAAATGTACCATCTCTGGAGATGGGGTTTATTACCATTCAGGATCTTAGCTCCTGAGATCGGAAATACAATTCTCATTCTCCAGCATCATCTCTATCACTTCCAGTACTTGAAGTAAAGTCCTCCTGTCATTCCTGGGGTCTGGGGTGCCATGGAAATTGAAAAAAGCTTGACCTCTCTTTGAGAATGTTACAAGGGATAGAGTGTCCCGAGATCTTTGTTTTTGTTCTTGATTCCCAACTATACACAAATTATTCCGGAATATCTATCACATTTTTTTTGTACTTGATGATTTAGCACTGGGTCCAATATTTAGCACAGTGCCTTGCATATAGTAAGTGTTTAATAAATGCTTGTTTTGACTTTACTTGACTTGATTTTCAAGGCACTCCTTTTCTAACCTCCCTTCTGTTCTACATTTCTTTTCCTTTTGTCTGAGCTCTTCATTTTATTACCGCAAGTGTTAGATGAAAGTGAGTGAGAGTGTGGGAAGTACAGGGGTACACTGTACTTTGTATAAGTATGAAAGGAAAGAAACACATCTTTATTAAGAACCTACTATGTGTCAGAAAGTGTGCCAAATGCTTTTTACAAATATTATCTCCTTTCATCCTTATAGCAACCTTGAGAGGTAAGTGCTATTGTGATTTCCATTTGACAGTGGAGGAGACTGAGGCAGATAGACGTTAAATGACTTGCCTAGGATCACATAGGCAGTAAGCGTCTAAGACTACACTTGAACTCAGATCTTCCTGACTTCTGACAAAGTACTCTTGATTATGACATGTAGTTGCCTCTAAGGGGAATGATTCTACCTTTTCTACCTTTTTTTTCCCCTCACATCACTTTCGCATCTATCTTTCCTCTTTCAACATAACTAAATTAGATGCCAGTGACTTTCATCCTTTGAAACACTATGGCTAGAAAATATTTAGTGCTATTGACAGTGAGTGGTCTTGTCCACTCTGGAAATGTACTCTAAACTGTATTTGTTCAAGTATAAAATTGTGTTCCCAATTTCTGTGTCCCACAGTTGTCCTAGTGGTGGGAACATATTTTATGTCATGTGACTGACACAGTCTTGTAATTAACTTCAGCACAAGATCCATCTACTCCTCCACATAGTCAAGCTATGTTTCTAAAACAAGCATTTTCCGAAGAGTGGGTCACATTGCCCAGCTCTATGTGATTATATAAGCAAGAGTTTCACTTGTTCTCCACAGATACAGAGATGTAGAATTAAAGATGCTGGAGGTGATTTGGTGAATTTTGGATGACTTAATAACTCATGCTTCATCTAGTTTTTCTTTTACTGGTTTTTTTTGGGGGGGAGGGGAAGAATTGTTCATAGTCCAATGAAGTGCTTAAATTCTATCAAAAGAATTTGAGTATGGAATAATTGTCAAGGCAAATGGGGATAAGAAAGGTATAAGCCCAGGTGGGGCCACATGTATGGTAATGAGGTTTGAGAACTGGTTGGTGTCTTCAATGTCCTATAGTCCAACCCACTTATTTTATAGATGAGGAAGCTGAGATCTAGAGGGATAAAGTTATTTGCCCCATGTTACACAGGGTAGTAAATGATGATCCAAGATTTGAACCCAGGTCCCTTGAATTCAAACTATCACTCTGTCAACTATATTATCTTGCCTCAGGAAAAAGGATAGCTGTGGATAACTGGAATACAGAAATTTTAGTTTTATATTTTGTTATTAATTTTATTATTATATTTTATTATACATAATTACACACATGCATGCACACATACAAACACACACCCAACAATTTTAGCCTCCTTCTCTTCCAAGTTCTTTTAACACAAATTGGCAAAGAAGATGCAAAATGGGGAGACTTCAAGATAAAATGGCAAAAATAGTCATAGAAGGGCCAGTATCCCAGTAAAGATCTAAAAAGCGAACTAAATCAAATAATAATAATAAAGAAATTCAAAGAGAAAAATTAGTAAATATACTCATTCACCCAATGATGACACAAAAAAGACACCCAGAAGTCTATGAACACTGAGGAAGAGAAGTCTATGAACACTGAGGAAGAGGTCCCAATAGGGAATCTATGGGAGGTTAGATAAATAGCTCTGAAATCTATCAGTTCTCTGATAGCAGGTCCAAAATCTACAATATGGAAAGTTCTCAATGTACCCTTTCCAGAGATGGAAAGATTAACAAAAAGATAAACAAGAAAAACATTAAGGTTCTACCTTTTATAATTTTACAGTCAATTTTCCCCTGCAATATGATTAACTTTTTCTCCAAGTATTTAGATGCTATACTATTCTCTCTATATATGCATACACACATACATATACACACATATATACATGTTAATTATTGTTATGATTTCATTGTCTATGGTTGTGCTTAATGTTTCTGCTTTCCTTTATTTGCTTGGGCTTTTTTATGCCCTAGCACATGGTTAATTAAATAATTTAATCCTAAAGATTATGTGAGTCAAAGAACAAATCATAGAAACAATTATCTTCATCAAAGAAAATGACAAGAATGAGACAATATAACAATATTTGTGGAATGGAGCTAAATCAGTACTTATGGGGAAATTTACATCTCTAATCACTTTTATTTAGTATCAGTAGAAGAGGGAATGAACAATGGGCATAAAACTAAAACAAGTAATATATTTTTAAAACATCAAGTGAACACTAAAATAGAAATTCTGAAAATCAAGGTAGAGATGAACAAATCTGAAAGCAAAAAACAAATAAACAAATCCTATTGAATTGATAAATAAAATTTGGAGCTGGTTTTTTTTTGGGGGGGGAACTAATGAAACAGATAAAACATTAGCTACTCTGATTAAAAAGAGAGGAACAGCAAACTGCCAGCATCAAAAATGAAAAAAAGAAGGAACATTCGGAACAAATGAAGAAAAAAATAAAATAAATTATATAAAGAAATCACTAGAAACAATTTCGTCCAATCACATACCAAAACCCCATAACTTCAGTTAAATAGATGGGTATTTACAAAAGGCCTCTAGATTAACAGGACAAAGATATAGAAATTTTAAGTAGCCCAATCTCAGACAAAGAAATTGAACAAGTCATAAATGAACTATCAAAGGAAAAAAAAATTAGGACTAAATGAATTTACAAATGCATTCTATCATATATACCAATAAAAATTAATTACCATATTGCATAAACTGATTGCATAAATGGATTAAGAAGTGATCCTACCAAATTACTTCTATGATACAAAATCTGTATTTTCTATACCAAAATGAGGAGAAATAAAACAGAGAAAGTAAATTATGCTCTAATATATCTAGAACATTAATAGAGAAATATTGAATAAAATATTAATGGTCTACAGTAACATATTAAACATATTATGCACTACAACAAGGCTGAATTTATACAAAGAATGTGAGGTTGATTTAATAGGAGGAAAATGACTATCAATCATAAAATCATAAAATTACAATCATAAAAATTACATCGTTATATTAATAGATGTAGAAAAAAAATCCCTTGACAAAATACAATACTCATTTCTATTACTAAAATTTAAAAGCATAGGAATAAATGGACCTTTGCTTAATATGTTAAATGGAATCTTTAAAACCAAGAGTCAGAATTATCTGTAACTAAGAAATGCAAGAAGACTTTCCAGTAAGTTTAGGTAAGATATAGGTAAAATTAAGTAAAATGTTCATTATCAACATTATTATTTGACATAATTCTAGAAATTCTACTAATAGAAATAAGAAAAGAAAAGAGATTGAGGGAAATAGTATAGGCAAAGAGGAAACCGAATTGGTACTTTTTTGCAAGTGATAGGATGGTTTATTTAGAAAATCCCAAACATTAAAAAAAATTGAAACAAAACCTTCAGCAAAGTTAAAGCATATGAAATAAACCCACAAAAATTTTCAGCCTTTGGGTTTACTACTAACACAATAAAGCATGAAGAGATAGAAAAAAGAAATACCATTCAAAACAACTAAAGAACATATAATATATAAAATAAAATAATAAAATTTTTTTTTCCAGCTATCAGAACTAGGAGAATGTTGTACACAGTAACAGCAATATTGTTTGATGAACTGTGAATGACTTACTTAGCTATTCTCAGCAACACAATGATCCAAGACAATCCCAAAGGACTAAAAATGAAGCATACTATCCATCTCCAGAGAAAGAACTGATTTTGACTGAATACATATTGAAGCATGCTATTTTTCACTTTCCTTCATTTTTTTCTTTTATTCGAGTCTTATTATATAAAAGGACTAATATGGAAATGTTTTATATAATTGCAAATGTATAACCTATATCTGCTTCCTTATCTTCTCAGGGAGGAAGAAAGGGAGGCATAGAATTAGGAACTTAAAATTTTAAATAAAAATGTTAAAAATTTTGAAAAAATACACAGGAAGAAAATGAATGCAACTATAGGAGTTATTTAAATTCTTCATTGTTAGGCCATTCAAAATAATAAAAATGTTAATACTGCCTAAAACAATATACAAATATAATCTCAAACTAGTTAATTTTCATAATTACTTTATAGAATTAGAAAAAATAGTAACAAAATCTGTCTGAAGGAACAAAAGCAAGAATACAAAAAGAAAGGAGTTGAGAGGAAGTAATACTATATTTCAAATTATACAAGAAAGCAATATTTATCAAAACGATTTGTTACTGGTTAAAAAAATAGAAAAGGTGATTAGTGCAACCAATTACTTACATAAGACCTAGAAGCAAATGAATGTAGTATCATAACATTCAATAAACCTCAAATGCCAAATTTTTCTAGTAAAGACTCAGCATTCAACAAAACCTGCTAGAGAAAATGTTCAACAGTCTGGTAGAAATTGGGGTTATACCAATATCTCATGCTATACCACAACAATCTGCAAAAGCGTAAATGGTCTAGATATAAAGGGAAATAGCATAAATTATAGGATCAGGAAAAGAGATACCTTTTGCCATTATAGTAGAGGCAGAATTTTCAACTAAACAAGGAATATGAAAGCCCACAGCAGATAAAATGGGCAGTTTTGCTTTTGTAAAATTGAAATGTTTTTGCATGAACAAAATCAATACTGTTAAAATTAGAAGGGAAACAATTTCTTGGGGGGAAAATCTTGGCAGTGTTGTTCTCTGATAAGATATGAAGGGAATTTATTCAAATATATAACCCTTCCCCAATAAAAATGCTCCAAATTAAAGCAATCTGAGGTCTTATCTCACTCCTGTCTGATTGGAAATAGTGACAAAAAAAGAAAATGACAATTATTGGAGGGGCTGTGGAAGGATGAACATATTAATACTGGTGAAGCTGTGAATTGGTTCTTTCTTTCTGGACAGCAATTTTGACCCAGTAATGCAGCTTTTAGATACAGGTCCCGAAGAGATGAAGGTGGAATTTTAGCTGATACTTGATTGACATTACGCAGGGAAGCCACAAGACAGAGATGAAAAGGGAGAGAGTTTCATGCATGAGGGATAGCCAGTGAAAGTGGACAGAGTGGGAAAATGGAGTCACCTGTATGAAGATCAGCAAGGAGACAGCCAGGTGTCAGTGGATTGTGGAATATATGAAGAGGAGTGAAGTGTAAAAAAGACTGGAGAGGGAGGAAGGGATCAGGCTGTAAAGGGCTTTGAAAGACAAGACAAATTTTATATTTGATCCTGGAGGTAATAGAGAATGGGAAGAGACTTTAAGGAGGGAAGATCCCCTAGCAAGTCAATGTAATATTCCAGGTGTGAGATGACAAGGACTACATCAGGGTAGTGACCATGTCAGAGGAGAAAACAAGGTACATACCATAATAAGAGAATAAAATTGATAGGCGAGTCATAGGAACGAAAAGATACTCAGATAATTTTTAAGCTAAATTATCTACTACCTATGAATTATTTATTACTAAGTAATTACCTGTAGGTATTTCAAATTCTGCTATTTTAAAAAAAAACCAAATATTAAAATTTTTTTTAAAGTCCCCAAATTGACAGAAGCTGTTTCCTTTGGGAATGACCATCTGTCTTATTACTTTATTACTCTTCATACCAGTAATTATGAATATTTTTTCATGAGTCATAACAAGACAGTGACAATCAATTCTAAGCATAACCAGGACATGCAAAGCAATTTATTCTACTGTGATATTCATATATGTTCCTTAATCATGATGAGAATTGCTTGAAGATCTCATTGAGGAAAACAGAAAATTAGACTTTTAGCAATATTCTCTCTAAAATGTCATTATGGCTTTGAATGAAATAATTTAAGTGGCAACACTAAAAGAAGAAGATGATCCCGTGGTCTTGGAGGATGTTTGTTTGATTTCTTCTTTGTTTTGGAATTCTCCATTCTGTTTCTCTTTTGTTGCATGATTTGGTCAACCAAAGAGTGATGGAAAACTTAAAAGATAAGGGATTGTTGTTTTTTCATCCCCAGGCCTGGTTTATTTTAGAGCTTTGATGTTAATAATGATAATACTCATAGATGAGCTAAGCTTTTAAAAAATATATTTTATTTTTTTCCACTTACATGTAAAAACATTTTTTAAAGTTCATTTTTAAAAAATTAAGTTCCAAATTCTTTCCCTCCCTATTCCCTGAGCTGGCAAGCAATTTTCATATAGGTTATACATGTGTAATCATGCATAACATATTTCCATTTTAGTCATATTCTGAAAGAAAACATAGACCACAAAAAAAAAACCCAACCAGAAAAAAAAGTGAAAAATAGTATACTTCTGTCTTCACTCAGAATCTACCAGTTCTTTCTCTGGAGGTGGAGAGCATTTTTCGTCATGAGTACTTTGGAGTGTCTTGGATGATTGTATTGCTAAGAGGAGCTAAGTCATTCACAGTTCTTTATCAGATGATGTTGCTGTTACTGTGTACAATGTTCCCCTGGTTCTTGAGCTAAACTTTTAGAACCTGAGCTTTGTCCACAAGGCACAGTTTGCCAGTGGGAGCTGGTAATATATAAGGCATCATGAAAACTTGAGTTGACAGGGCAGTTTGTTCTCTGTTATTACCTGCCTTAGAAAGGGTGGGTGGAATGAAATGATCTCTTCTCTATTCCTGCATTTCCACTTGAATCCTAGAGAGTTGATTATAGCTTTTCTACTGTGAAACTAGTTGTTTCATTCCTGACTCACTTTGTGGTTCATAAATATCCTGGGGAAAACACATGAGTTGCAGAAGTTGCTTGTCCTTTAACCTTGTGCCTCAATTCAGGTCAAAGAAATGTGCTAAACTTCTTGGTTTATTACTGCTTTCATAGCTATTTAGTAACTGATTTATTGTCTTAAAAGATTTTCTGGATGCAAGAAAGCTAGCTTCTAATATTCTTATAAAAATCCAAATCTAAAATGAGGTCCTGGAAATATTTCCTTACACTTATTCTATAGTAAAAGTTAAATCAACAAATATTTGTTAAATATTTCTGAATTATGGTTAATAATATAATATTTATAAAGAGCTTAACACAGTACCTGGCACATAGTAGGGACTTAATAAATGCTTATTCCCTCTCCCTATTTGACTTACATGAAGCACTGTGATAAACTATTAAGGGGAAGGGGGAGTATAAATGATAGTGCCTGTCCTCAAAGAATTTGCAGTCTAGTTGGGAGAGATAAGATATTTGTTCTTCAGTCATTTCAATCTCAGTCCTCATTTTTTTTTTTTGCAAGGATGCTTTTCTAGATCATTTTATAGTGGAGGAAATTGAGGCAGAGAAGGTTAAGTGACTTGCCCAGGGTCACATAGCTAATACATGTCTGAGGCTGGATTTGAACTTAGGTCTTCCAATAACTTAAAGGTTAAATAATGTAGTTGAGTGGGGAGTGAAGATAGATTTCCATTCTGCCTCTAAGATAGTTGATGTTACCTCTGAAAGTAAGGGGCTGGTGACAAGTGAAAAGCCCAATTCACACTCAGTCATCCCTAAGGAATGTAAAATAGTTCTCTGAGTAAACTCTGGAAGGGCAGCATATTTTGGCTGCCTCTTGTTTTTCACTGAGAGAGGGACAATCATCAAGAATAGATGAATTACTACCTTGTTCAGCGGGTCTGGCCCTTTCCAGGATAGAGATGCCCTATGTTTATGGCCACATGGCAGCCTTGTGGAAGTTAGTATAGCTGTCTCTCACCTAGTTGCAGTATTCCTCCTCATGTTGGGGCAAAGGGACTGTGGAGGGTGAAGGATGGAGGGAGGGACACACCAAGAGAAGAGACAGAAGGAGAGACAGTGAGAGAGACAGAGAGAGAAAAGAAAAGAGAGGAGATGCAGCTACAGAGAAAGAAGAGACAGAGAGAATAAAGACGGAGAAGAGACAGCAAGAGAGAGAGAGATGCGAGAGAAGACAAAGGAGAGGAGAGATAGAGAGAAAGAGGAGAAACACAGAATAGACACAGAAAGAGAGAAAATATAGAGAGAAGAGAGAAAAAAGAGAAGAGACAGAAAAGAAGGGAGACGAAAAAAGAGAAGAGAGAAGATGCAGAAAAGAGAAAAGAAGCAGAGAAGTGACAGAAAAAAGATGTAAAGAGAAGGGACACACACACACACACAGACACACACACACAGACACACACACACACACACACACACACACACACACTGAGCATGAAGACCAATACTGAATAAATAGAATATGAACTTGAAGACAGGAGCTATTTTTAATTTTATTGCTTTGCATGTAATAGGCTTTTAATAAATGCTTATAGTTTGTTAAATCAAAATGGATATTCATTGGCTTTTTCAAAAAGCTCTTAATCTTTACATAAAATCTCATTGAGTACTATGTATTTATTTGCTGTATGTTAATTAGTGTGACCGTATATTTTTAGATTGTCATTTTAAAATAAATAATTTCATATCAATTTATTATGAAAGATTACAGTCAGCTTATTTAGTGCAGTTTGGAAGGGTTTTGTTAGGAAGGACATTAGAAAAACATCTTTACTCTTTATCAGAAAGCTAAGATCCTTATAGTGATCAAAGGTTCATTTTTTTTTTTTAAACAAGTGAACATTTAATTGATATACAATGTTTCTCAGAGGACTGTTTCAACATGAAGAAGAAGAATAATTAATCTTGTGAACAAGGAGAACTGGATTGAAGGACCCCACAAACCTTTTCTTGCCAACCCCCACTCTAAATTACATCTGGCTGAGTCTTTGGGTTAATGGCTGTGGAGTTCTGAGCCTTTTCATCCACAAACCCCTTTCCCAGGCCCTTATGTATTGAAATCAATCATTGTCTCCCTTTGGATCTTCCTTTACTTGATAGATTTCATCTGCTTTTGGAGGAATTGAAGTTCATTGTATTGATCTATTATGTTTATTGTTGTTAAGACGCTTTATGAAGACTGTAATTAAATAAGTACTTAAAAAATCATCCAAAAATTAAGGGCACACAATGCCAAAATGGAAAGTTTACAAAACCTTTGGCTTTTTTTCTTTAAGGAAGACTTTATTATTTATTGCAGAAATCCTATACTTGATTCCAATCATCTTTCTGGAATTTCTTGAAATTAGGACAAGTTGTTGATGTAGGTTTTAGTATTGTGCTTTAAAGGATACCAAGCCTTCCCAGTGTTTCAGAAACCAAAAATTTATATACAATTGAGAAAATTAACTGGGGCTGAATTCTATGAATTCCTTGAACTTGGGGTGAATCTATCCTACTTTGGAACCAGTCCAGGATTTGCAATATTTACTAAAAAGAAGACTCACTTCACTGAAGACAATTATATTATATTATATTGATGGGCTGTTGTGATCTCCTTGCATGTTTTCTCACCTTTTACTGAGTCACAGGGATCATATTCAGGGCTTCATCTAACACCAGTGGGCAGAAATATTATACAGAAGTATAGGGAACCAAATATGCAAGCAATTGTTGATTTCCTTCATCATTCCCTTTTGAAGTTTCAATGTTTTTTTAATTTGATGATTGCAAAAATATCTCATGCTCTATGTGCAACATATGTAACAGAAGCCTCAAATAAAAGTCTTCTTCTCTGGCAAATTTAGAATAAATAGATCCAATAGCTTTGAGCTAGGAGCTATCCTAGCTGGAAAAAGACAGACAGGATCATGGGCAATTTACATAAATTGTCTAATCCCTTATTATGTTAATACTAATATAAAAATGTTAATACTGTGCTCAGGAGTATATGTGGGAAGGAACCTTATTACTTGAGTGATAAAGTATAATTCATGGCATTAAGTGAATTTTCAGTTACTTATTCTATATAGAACAGGCTGGATTGCCTTTGGGAAATTGAAAAGATTCTTTAATGAGCTCAACCCAATAGCACTTTTATAGCACTTTAAGGTTTGCAAATATTTTCTTATATATTATATCAGACAGAGGTTAAGTGACTTATTCAGGGTCACATGGCTAGTAATTATCTAAGGCTGGATTTGAATTCAGGTCAAACTTCCTCTCTTTGAAGTCCATATTCTATGCACTGAATCATCTAGATCAAAGATTCATCTCAAAAAAAAATTATTCTGGATTTAACGAACAAAGGAAAAAAGGCAAGAGTAAGAGAAAGTAATATTTTCACATACAAAGTAGCACAGAAAAGTAGAATTATATATAAAACCACAAATCTATTATTTACAGCTTGCTTTTTAAAAAAGTACATAATAAATTCAATGCTATTTCTTTTTTTTTAGGTTATACGTGTACAATCATGTTGAACATATTTTCACGTTGGTCATGTTGTGAAAGAAGAATCAGAACAAGGGAAAGACCATGAAAAAGAAAAAAATAACAAAAAAATGTGAAAATAATATGCTTTGATCTGCGTTCAGACATCCATAGTCTTTTCTGGATGTGGATAGCATTTTCCATCATGAATATTTTGGAATTGTATTGAGTCATTGTATTACTGAGAAGAGCTATGTCTATCACAGCTGATCATCATACAGTGTTACTGCTACCGTGAACAATATTCTCCCTTGTTCGGCTCACTTCACTCAGCTTCAATGTTCATGTAAGTTTTTCCAGGTATCTTTGAATTCTACCTGCTCATCATTTCTTATAGAACAATGGTACTCCATTACATTCACATAGCACAGCTTGTTCAGTCATTCCCCAATTGATAGGCATCCTCTCAATTTCCAATTCTTTGCTACCACAAAAAGAGCTGCTATAATTATTTTTGTACGTGTGGGTCCTTTTCCATTTTTTTAATCTCTGTGATGCAGACCTAGTAGTGGTATGGCTAGATCAAAGGGTATGCACAGTTTTATCGCCCTTTTGGTATGGTTCCAAATTGTTCTCTTAGCATGGTTGGATCAGTTCACAACTCTACCAACAATGCATTACTGGTCTGATTTTCTCATGTCTTCTCCAACATTTCTCATTTTCCTTTTCTGTCATATTAACCACTCTGATATATGTGAGCTGGCACCTCAGGCTTATCTCAATTTGCCTTTTTCTAGCCAATAGTGATTTGGAGCATTTTTTTCAAATGACTATAGATAGCTTTAATTTCTTCCTCTGAAAACTGCCTGTTCATATGCTTTGATCATTTATCGACTGGGGGAATGACTTGTATTCTTATTAATTTGACTCAGTTCTCTATATATTTGAGAAATAAGGCCTTTATCTGAAACACTATAAAAATGGTTTCCCAGTTTTGTTTTCCTTCTAATCTTTGTTGCATTGGTTTTATCTGTGTAAATCTTTTTAAATTTAATGTAATCAAAATTATCCATTTCACATTTCATAATGTTTCCTATCTGTTTGCTCATAAATTCTTTCCTTTTCCATAGATCTAGCAAGTAAACTATTCCTTGCTCTCCTAATTTGCTTATGGTATGTCTTTATATCTAAATCATGTGCCTCTTTGGATATTATCTTGGTATAGGGTATGAGATTGCTATTTCAAAGTTGTCCTGCTTGTCTATGTTTCTCTCTAAACTTTTTTCAGTTCCTGTCTATGAATTTTAAAAATGCTCCAATAGCCATCTTTTGTTTCTTATCTCTTTTTTTGGTGACAATACTATTATCTTCCCTAATCCTTTCTACCAAATTCCCCAAATATATTTTTAAAAATTACCATCCATGTAACAAATAAGCATAATCCAGCCAAAGAAATCCACTCATTTGCCATGCCCTAACATGTATGTTTCATTCTATACTTTTAAGTTTGTCACTGTTTCCTCCAGAAAAGGGTAGAATGTTTCATGCTCAATCATCTAGAATTATGGCTGGTAATTGCATTAATCAAAGTTCTTAAATCTCAGAGTTGTATATTTTTAAAAATGTTAATGTTTTTATAGAGTAAATGGATAATCTCCTGCTTCTGCTCACTTTACTATATAGCTGTTCATACAATCTACGTAGATTTCTGTAAATCTGTCCCTTCCATAGTTTCTTAATGGAAATATGGTATATTGGTATAGTTGTACATATGTTCATATATTATAATTTTGACCACTTCCTACTTGATAGATACCCTCCTAGTTTTCAGTTTTTTGCTACTACAAAAAAAGTACTGCTATAACAATTTTAGTATGTATGCATCCTTTTCCTCTTTTTCTCACCCTTTTGGGATATAAGCACAATAGTGGTATCAATGAGACAAAGAATATGCACAATTTAGTAATTTTGGGAGGCATAGTCCCAAATTGCTTTTCAGAATGACTGGACAAGTTCACAGTGTATCAATGTGCCTATTTTCCTACAGCCATTCCATCATTTGTCATTTTTCTCTTTTGTTGACTTTTTAAATCTGATGGGAGTGAAGCAGAACCTCAGTTTCCTTAATTTGCATTTTGCTAGTAATTATCTATTTGGAGCATTTTTCCATATAGTTGCAAGTAGTTTAGATTTTTTTTTTCTCTTGAGATTTCCTATTTTTATTCTTTGATCATTTATTAATTGGGAATGGATTCTTATTCTTATAAATTTGAATCAGTTGCTTATAGGTCTTAGAATGAGACTCTTAGCATCTTCTGCCACAAAGATTTTTTCCTGATTGTTTCCTTTCTAATCTTATTTGCATCAAGTTTGTTTGTTCAAGACCTTTAAATTTTATGGAATCAAAATTGTTCACTTTGTCTTCTGATCCTTTCTATCTTTATTTGGTCCTGAATGCTTCCTCTGTTCATTGATCCAAAAGGTGTTGTTCATTTTTGCTCCTCTATTTTGTTTTTCATATCCAAGTCATGTATCCACTTAGAGTTTATCTTGGTATGTGTTATATGTGGTGGCAGATTCCCACTTTACCCAAAAGATCTTGTTAAATAGTAAGTCTTTATCCCATTGACTGGGTTTTTTGAATTTATTGACCACTATTCTATGTAGCTAGATGGTACAGTGGATAGAGTGCAGGGCTTAGAGTCAGGAAGACTTATCTTCATGAGTTCAAATCCGGCATCAGATACTTACTAGTTGTGTGACTTTGGGCAAGTCACTTAACCCTGTTTGCCTCTGTTCTTCATCTATAACATGAGCTGGAGAAGGAAATGGCCAACCACTCCAGTATCTTTGCCAAGAAAACCCCAAATGGGTCACGAAGAGTTAGACACAACTGAACAACACCAACAATGAAAACCTAGAGAAAGACCCACTACATCTTGTTATCCAGGTTCTAGAAATATCCTTGGATATGCCTTTCCTAATGTTATTGTCTATTCTAGTGTTATTGAGACCCATTCTGATGTGTTTTACCCAATACAAATTGCTATTAGCTAGGACCCTAGTATCATTTAGCTAATTAACATCAATTAGATTTTACAGAACAATATTTATTAAGAAGATATAATAAGAGTAGAAAATGGGAGGCATTTTCTCTCAATTTCCTTATTGACTTTGGTTACTGGAAAAGAGGGCACAAAACTTGCTAGTTTTTGCTAGCACAAAAAATGCTAGAAAGCATTTGCCCTACCCAGTTCACTTTATAATTTGGCATAGTTGTTGGAAAAAGTCATCCCCTTACTTGTAGGACTTCATGTCTTGGATTATTTGGGGGGAATGAGGTGGGCTTAATCCATTGGGCAGGTTTCCAATCACTCTTCAGAACTCCACTGGCAGAGTAGTCTCAGGAGGCTATAGACTTTAGCATAGACCCTCTGGTGACTTGCTCTTCCAACCTTTCAAACCTCACAAGATGATAGCTATCTCTAATATTCTTTCACCTAAAAGTGGAAAAGAACAAGTACAAGGAACAGAGGTCCACATTCATGGACTACGTATTGATGCTACATATGGATGGGAAGGTTTCTTCCCATCCATAGACTCATAATAGGTCTTCTTCATGCAAACACAACCAGGGAGGAAAGTGAAAATTCCTTGGTTGGTTTGTGCTTTCTGAAAGCACAACCAGCTCTATTAACCTGTTTGCCTCAGTTTCCTCATCTGAAAAATAGAGATAATAGTATCTACCTCCCAGGGTTGTCATGAGGGTAAAATTATATGATGCTTGTAAAGCACTTTCCCAACCTCAAAGTGCTATGTACAATATTATTATTTCAGGAGTCTGTCAAAGGGCTCTTCTTTTGATGGTAAGCAGACCTCAAACAATCTCTGTGCACGCTTAAATCCATAATGGGACTGCCTCAGGCAGACCATGCCGCAAATACTCATTAGAGCTGGCCTTGACCAGTAATAAAGAATGATTTTTTGATGGAAATTTTGATGAAAATATGATTCTTAGAGATTGAGGGTCTACCACTGGTCATTATCGCAGAAGCTAGCATTTATTTATTTACTTTAAGCATTTTGCAAATCTCATTTGATCCTTACAACATTGTGAAGTAGGAACTATTATTCTCTATTTTTTAAATACAGAAACTGAAGTTGAGAGAGGGTGTCTTTCTCATAGCTGTTGGACCTAGATTCAGGAAGACTTGATTTCAAGTCCTGCCTTAGGCATGTATGAACTGTGTGACCCTGGACAAGTCACTTAACCTTTCTCTGGCTCAATGTTTTTATCTGTAAAATAGAAATAATAATATCATCTACCTCTTAGGCTATTGTGAGGATCGGTGAGATAATATTTGCAAAGCACTTTGCAAATTTTAAAGCGCTATATGAATTCAAGCATCTGTCACATAATTCACATGCTGTCATGTCATATATTAGGTGGGGAACTAGAAGGACAAGATGTTGCCTGTGCTGCTAGACATGGTTGCTTGTTGGTTTAAGCCCACTTGGGCATGCCGATGGTATATTAAGAAGTGACTATTTTGTAAAAATGAGAAGTATCAATAAAACATTAATTTTCTAAAAGGATACATGTGTTCCAGAGCAGGCTCTAGAAGCCATCCAGTCTAAGACTGGACAAATCCATAGAGGTCTATGAGCTATCCAAGGTCATACAGGTAGTATGAAAGACAGGATTTGAACCCAAGTCCTCTGATTCCAGAGCTAGTGCTCTTTCCAGTGGACTACATCATTAGAAAACAAGATTCTGGGCCCCATTGAAAGGCATGTCTCATCCAGTACTTGTGAAAGTAGTTGTCAAGTAAGCACTTAATAAATGATATCTTATTAAAAACTTAAAAGTAGTGCATAGTAGGGTCCTGTTAGAAAGAGTCTGAAAAGACATTTTATTCAATCTTCCCACTTGGCAAGCAAGGAAACTCTGGACCCTTCGAGATTAGAGAGATTTGTTCAGATTCTTATATCTAGTTGTAGCAGAGGCAGGTTCTGCCTTTCAGGCTAGTGAATTTTCTATTACACCACTTTTTGTTAATAAATATTTTTATTTAAAAATGTTCTAGAGGGGAAGTTGGGTTCCAGCCACCAGGAAGTTGATTTTCATGCACATAAAGACTGTTCTCCATAGTTTTTAACCTATGTTATATAGGTGTTGAATATAGGTGACCTTGCTGGATCACAGAAATTACCTAGGTCATTGAAACCAGTTAAAAGAGAACTATCTAAACCAGTTAAAAAAAAGAAAAGAGAGAGCCCAGATGTCACCAGTCCTCAGCTACCCTCAGTCTTCCCCAGGGACTCTTGGTTGTTATGCAAAACAATTTATGTAACAGTTTCTTGAGGCTGCGCCTCTCATGAGACACCCTCCCAATGAAACAGCATTTAACCTTGCCCTTCCTCTGTCCCTCCTGGGTGTTCCTACAGCCGGGAGCTCTGAGATGCCCCTGGATTGTCTCTATTAAAAGATCCTACTTTTTTGCTATTTGGGCTGTCTTTATTTCAGATCGACACAGGCTATCTGTGTTGCTCCTTTGTGAACACAGACAGACATTTGAGTTTTCTCTATAATACTCTCAATCTCAGGGACCAGGGCAGAAGAGAGGTGACTGGGAATAGTTGCATTTCATCTAAGGGGACTGAAATTAGATCAAGAGAGGGAAAGAGGTGCTCATAGATCCTGGTGCAGGCACTTCATGCATTTCAGGAAGTGGTCTTGGATCTCTAAGCACACAATCATGAAAAATAGGATGCAACAGAGAGGAAGGGTGTATGCTCACATGCCAGTCGGCTACTGAGGTTAGAGTGAATTCAGGGGATATAGGATCGAAAGAAGCAGGTGCATTTGTAAAAAAGAACTAGAATTTGGGAGGGGTAATATGCTTGCCCTGAGTGTGGGATATCATTTTACATAGCAGGTTGCAAAATGTTATCAGATAACTAAAAGAGATGGGAGGCCTTTCACTTACAGAAAATCTTGGAAATTTGTTGCATGTCAGTAAACTGGGAAGACATAATTATAATACTGCTTCGGATGCAGAGAAAAATGCGAGAAGCAAATTATGACTTTAATGGACCCACACAACTCTGATAAAGGAGGGGACCTTCTAATGATGTGCAAATTCTATTTTATAGCAATAGAAATATTGCCTTAGATTTGGAAACTAAAGTTTAATCTCTCTTAGGCAAGTGATGACTTTAAAGTTGTTTTTATGGTTTAGAGTTTTGAGTGTGTGTGTGTGTGTGTGTGTGTGTGTGTGTGTGTGTGTGTGGTAGGATTATATGTACATATCTATCTATTTTTTAAATATATATGCCATGATGTGTCAGGGATTAATTTATTTTGGGAGAATGTATTGTGTCTTTCCTAGCAGTGCAAGAAAGTTTGGGAGAAAAAAAATCATACCAGGTTTCTGAATTTCAGTGTGTGCAAGGAAATGTCTGATAGTTTTAGTGAGAAGGTAATAAATCCTTCAGGAAGTTGCAGCTAAGAGACGAGTGGGGGAAAGAAAAGATAATGGGAGGGGGAGGATGGAATGGAAAGAGTGACTCTATATCTGAATTTGATAATTTACAAATTCAGTCAGGCAACAGGCATTTATTAAACATTTAGTATGTGCCAAGCACTATGCTAAGAACTGGAAGCCAGACTGTTCCTGCTCTCAAGGAGCTTATATTCTAATGGGGCAAAGACAATATTATATTTAACAAGAAGTTGAAAAGGGGAGGGAGAGCAAGTGTCCAAGGCACAGTAGAAGAAGTCCATAGCACAAGGCCTGGAAAGGATTGATTCTTTGGAATATAAAATGTTAGCTGATTTCCCTTTGTATACCAGGCCAGCATAAGTTTTAGTCCCCTAAATTAATTATGATAAGGGGCTACGTGAAGCTGATACATGAGTCAAGAGGTGAGTTTATTCTTGTGAAAAGTCTTCTTTCCAGAGTTTATGAATCTTTTTTTTTTTAGATGTGAGGCTGACTTGTCAAAAGTCTTCATGATTTCTAAACTTTTTCTATCTTTAGCCTTTTAAACTTTATAAATGGCTATTGAATGGATTTCATGTGAATAATTGAACACTTTTAGCCCAAATGCTACAAAATTTATTGAGAGAATAAGCTGGAAAATTTGAGCTATCCCTGCAATCAGGGATTAGCAGAGGGACAATGGAATACTCCAATGACTTGTCAATCATTCCATTTGTTGTATCAGTGTAGGGATAGGTAACTGTCAGAAAGATTAATGTGGGATTTAGTTTTTCAAGCTTTTTTTCTTGTGTTAAGTGGAAAGTCTGACAGGTTAGTTTTGAGACAGACCTTGACACCTAGCCACAAAATAATACCTTGAGGGGTACAATCATGCAGCCTACAAGATGCAGTATCTACAAGGGGAAGAACGAATTTGAAAAAAGATGTCTGAGGTAAGGTTCTGATACAAGGGACCTTAGAAAGCATCTTATTCATCCCTCCCATCTGGCAGGTAAGAAAACTCAGGACTCAGAAAATCTACATTTTTAATTAGTTGGCAGATCCAGGTGACAACGGGCAAATATGGTGGAATAAGGCTGAAGAAGCTATTAAAAGAGTAGATGATGTCACTTGATTATAATCACAAACGTCCTCTTGCCCAAAGGCTATATCAAAGAATGGGAGAAGTAGTTGGCATGGGCAGTTGATAGACTGGCCTGGTGACAGGTGAATTTTTCTGTTTGAGAAATAATTCACAAGGAATTACCAAAGACAACAGATGGATAGATACTAAACTGGACCAGATGGCCAGTTGTATGTTTCCTGAAGAGAGAACTAACCTTTAGATAGTTACATAGGTTTAAATTTAGTGTTGAGTTCTGGTCAGAAGAACTGTTTTGTACAGTCCATTAAATGTATTAATGACTAGACTTCAAGAAGGACACTGAAGTCTGGTGTCTCATTGTTTAAGGGTGTCCTAGAGATGGCCCCGAATCTCCAAAGTTCTTTGGGTCCTTCAGTAGGGAGTGGTAGAAATTGTGCCTTTGTAGACTACACTTTTTCCCATACCTAAGATGGGAGGCAGTTGCCACTGATGGTGGTTGACCAAGGTATTATGACAAGTTATGGGAGTGTGACCACGAATACTCACAAACTAGTCACTGTAACATGTTATTTTAAAGTGAGAAGGAAGCAGGCAGGACAAAGAAAAGGAATAGGAGTCTATGAACTTCATACAACAAACTTGCCAGACACTAGTAGAAAGAAGATAGCTACAAAAATACTCCAAGTATCACTGATATGCCAGTTCAGTAGGACCATTCCTAGGAAAGAAGAGAACTATCCTAATTAGAACTTGTACTGAACATGTGTAAATTATGCTAATCTAAGTAAATGATATTAAATGATGGGAGGAGGGGCATCCAGGAATGATGTTTCAGTAACATTTGCTTAAGACAATCATGGTTTATTAAGAAAAGTGAGTTGAGGCTTATGGAGTAGGAGGACCTCTATCCAAAAGAGAAGCTGAATGAATTCACATGGAACAAATCCATTTCTTCCACAGTTTTGAGCTAGGGTTATGTACATTTAATAAAGCAGTTAGATCAGTCTGAGTTTCTCCATGTTACTCCACACCATGGTGGTCATAAATGGAGAGAGCTTCCATGGTTAGCACAATCTTATGCTGTTGTTAAGAGAAATATTATGTCTAGAATGAGGAAGTTCTCTATAAAGCCATTCTCTACTGTGCTCTAATCAGACCATCTGGTGTGAATAGTAGCTTTGGGGGAGACACTGATAAGCACTGATATGCAACTCAATTCAATAAGCATTTATTAGATGCCTACTATGGGCCAGTCACTCTGCTAGGCATTGCCGATACAAGAAAAGAGAAAGTTATTCTTGCTTCTCTCCCTCAAAGTATATATATATATATATATATATATATATACATTACATGCTCATATATAAGTTCATGCAAAATATATTTCAAGCAATTCCTAGGGGTAAGATATAGGTCTGATATGAAGGGAAGTTTAACAATAGGACAGGAGTTTCAGAGGGTACAAAGGAAGGTGGGCAGAAATGGGATAGTGACTTCTGGGGGAGGAGTTGACATGAATATGTATGAGAGAATGGGCAGTTGTGGCCAGAGAAAGGGACTTTGGCTAGGCAGCCTATTCACTCAGAGTCTTGTGATTCTGTGTGGTAGCATGCCTAGAACAAAACCTCCTACCCCCTACCACATCTCCCTGTTTTCTCATGCACAGTCATTCTCAATCACAAGGATTCTTAGTAGAGTCTTAGGGCAATAAATTGACATGCCCTTCACAGCAGCAAAGATGATATTGATTTGATAATCAATTTCTGAGAAAGAGGTGGTGGAGGGATACATGCAAAACAGCAGGGCAGATATCAAATATCTGATTCTGTCTAATGATGGTAGTTGGGGAGGGGAGAGAATAAGAATTTATTAAGCCTTACTATCTGCCAGGCATTGTCCTAAGCACTTTGAAAGTATCATCTGATTTGATCCTCACAATAACCTTGGGAAGTCAATACTGTCATTATTCCGATTTACAGTTGGAGAAACTGAGGCAGACAGAAGTTGAGTGACTTCTGTCAAAGATAATAACTGTTTGAGGCTGGATTTCGAATTCAAGTCTTTCCAACATGAGGTCCAGTGATCTATATACTGCACCACCTAGCTGGGTCTTTGGTTTACAAGAGAGAGAAAGCTGGGCCACCTCCAGTCATTATGATCTATATCTTACCACTGGACCCAGAGGACTTTAGAGGAGAAAGTGAAGCTGTGAATTTGCACAGCACTCCCTTACTTCAATCCTATTCACTTGTAAGTCATAGTATCACCTTTTTGATGTCACCGTCCTTTTCGAGAATGAAGGACAAACAATTACCTGGCTGACTCCTGACTCTGAGTGAATAGGTTGCCTACCCAAAGTCCCTTTCTCTGGCTACAGCTGCTCATTCTCTCATACACATTCATGTCCACCATATCCCTGAAGTCCCTCTCCCGTTTCTACCCACCTTCCATTGTACCGTCTGATACTCCTTTTCTATTGTTAAATTTCCCTTCATATTAGACCTATATCTCATTCTAGAAATTGCTTGAAATATATTTTGAATGAACTTATATTATGAGCAGGGGTCCATAGAGTCCTAGGGCTAGCTTGATTATAGAAGAGGCATGTTTAAGTCTTCTTCATCCAGAGAGGCTCTGCCACAGGAGTCATTCCAATGTTGAATATGCTCTCTCCTCTCTCCCACCTCATAATATTCCATTTGATTCCATTTTTAAGTGGGATAGGGACAAAGACTAGATGTGTTGCTGCCAAAAATCCTTCAGGTAATTGAGGAATTAACTGCTTTAGCAATGAGAATGCATTGAAGCTGTATCAGAGACTAGGAGTTTATTTTCTCCGGCTACTAAGATGGTGGGGTCTAGAGGGGGAATTGTGTCCCAGGTTGTGGCCCACACCCCAAACTGAGGTTTTCTCCCAAGGAGAAGGCATCTTAGGTAGCTAGAGAATTGACTTCTTTCTTTGAAACTACATGATCTTCTTAATTCATACTATTTCTAAAAGTAAGATAGTTTAGTCCTTTACACTGCGACTGTTCCTTCTCTGTTTCTGGTTTTAATTCCACTTTGATTCAAAAATGTTTTTGTTTGTTCCCTGAACTGGGTATTGGGTAGGAGGAAGTACCCTGTTGATTCAGAAATTCCTCTATTGCTTCATCACTGTTACTTCACAGTATTAACTTGTGTTCCTACAGCTCCTGAGTTGACTGGGAAACTCCTAACTGTTTTGGTGTATTCATCACTGAGACCACAGGGTTCCTCCTTTTCTGGGGTCATGTGGCTTTACTCTTTGAGTACAGTCCCTCTCTTCTCTGCATCACTCAGTTCTCCAGTTCTAGTTATCTATATCAGTTCTTTCTTTCAAAGGCTGAGTTGGAGGAATATCTCAGGAGTATGATTTTGAATAAATCTTTCATCTTTAAAAGAAGTGTTAAAAGGACAAGAAAAAAAGGAGAGGAGGCTAGATAATGGACAGGTACCTAGGGCTGAATGAGTTCATACTTTATCAGAGTGAACTTTGTGGTCTTAACAGAGAAAAAGGAGGGAAAAGAGAACATAGTAGGGAAGGAGAGGGAACTTATATCACTAAATCAGGGTACATGGGATGAAGAATCTAGAAATATGGAGTATGAAGGAAGGAAGAATGAGTATCACATGAACTGCACTTTCATTTGAACTAGACAAAAAGATTATACACTGAGTTTTCTATAGAAATAAATTAAAAAGCAGAGAAATAATTGAGGATGGGGAGGGGAGTGGTTTAAGATGAAGGGAAATAAAATAAACTTCATCTTTAGAGTGTGGATCATGAAAAGGAGAGAGAAAGGAAGATTAAGAACCTGTGATCACAGCTTGAGTGAGAAGGAGAGAGGGATAATGGAGGGGAAATGGATTATTTCAGTTATAGAGTTTATTCAATCTGTATTCTTTTTAGATCATTGCTGGGGTAAAAGCAGGACAAGTTGGGCTCTTTTTATGTTTCATGTGGCTGTCTTACTCAAAATTGATATATATATATATGTATATATATATATATATATACATATTTTTTTTTTTTGTCAATAAGATCTAGTACCACAGTCCAGTTACAGGTATCATCTCATCAAATCTTAGTGATACTTCTTCCTACTTAGTTGGACATTTAATAGATATTTGAGTCCGTTTGTTTTTACTCTGGGCTCCTTTCTTGGATTTTTCTCTTCCATAAATTTTTATTACTTTTCCTTTTCTAGTCTTTTAAAATTTCTCTATGATATCTAACTTGGGGATATACACAGGCAGACTCATTCACCATTTCTTTTAGTTTAAGAACATTTGATTAGATTTGAAAAATACCCAGCAAATACATTCTTAGTTACCTTTGTTAGGTGAACTCTATCTCTGATCAGGAATCTGTCAACGCTATATTGTAAAATGTGACCCAGAAATCCAAATCCCGTTCTCAGCCATCATGTCCTCAGCCAGTTTTTCACTTACCAACTTAATTTTTCTCTCTTCTATATTCCTTGTCTTCAATGGACAACAGTAAAGAAAACACAATCTCTCCAGTTTCTTGCCTGGTACTTCATAATCATAAAAAAATATCATAACTACACTCAGTATTATTTATTGGAAGTGTCATTTTAGCACATGTGAATCACCGGAAGTAATGGTTATCTGCTTTAATAAGTCTTGGTAGATATTCTGTATATTTTGCATGCATGGTCCAAGAAGACAATCAGGTTTCCAAATAGCTGCCTTTACAAATAGCAACCAATTGGAACATCACCAGCCATCATTACCATTCTCTTCTGCTACGTCCTAGGTGAGTTCTCACTCACAGCTTCTCCCTTCTCAGGGCATTTAGCGTTCTCATCATCAGGAACCTGTTTAAAGGCTTTAATTGTATAATTTTCCTTTTCCTTCTCTTTCTCCTCTATGTAACCCTCTTCCATGGTCCATCATCCTGATAAAGATCATCTTCCTTCTTCTACCTTCCTTTCCCTTCAGCCCCTAGTGAAATCTGTTTTGTTTAGGAACACTTCATTCTCCATAATATCCTGGAATCTGGGAATTGTTCTAGTTCTTTCACTTTCTCTTCTAGGAGGGAGTTCAGCCTTCCCCTGGAATGCAGATAATAGTCACTCAGATAGGGAAGAAATATAAACATTGCACATTCAATGCAAGTGATTACAAAATTTAATCTCCATAACTGTTGAAATTTTAGTCTTGTTTCTTGAAACTATTGTACTTGTGGGTGTTATGCTTTAATCCTAAACACCTAGTTTTTTTTCAGCTAATTTTCACTTGTTAATAACTTGGCAACTCCATTCAAAATTCTTTCTGCTGTCTCCACACCACCACAGCAGTTGCTCCCACTTCTCCTTAAACCTTGTATGAAACTCCTGTTTGTTTCACCAATACTTTCCACTCACCTATCTGCTCTATCAATTTCTTTAACTCTAATTGTCTCACCTTTTCTTGCTTGTCTTGCCTTTTGTATACCTCTTTAATTTCTATTTCATAATCCTTTATTCTCCCCCTCAAGCTACCATCTATCTTTCATATCTTCTCTAATTGTCCTTAATCTTGCTTTTTTTATAGCCTAGAAATAGGTTCTAGACCAGTATCTTGGTCTGGAAACTGTTCTTCAAATTTTCCTTAATTTCTCTCAAATCATTCCTCCCCAAATTCAATCTCTGATGCACTTCAGTATTCTGAACCCCTCCAATTTAGCTACATGATTTGCTTTGCCATTTTATTTTGTTTAGGTTCTTCATTTTTCTCTCTTTCCTTTTCTCACAGTCTTCCTCCATGAAAGCCAAAAGAGGAAAGTTAATTCTCTTATGTCCAATTTAAATACCTTATGTTAAGATTTAAGTCCACCCCATCTTGCCCAATCTTTAGAATGAAACTGAAATCTTTAGGGAATGCATTTTAACAAAATTCTCATACTTACTTTTCTCAGTAGCATCTGAAACTTATTGAAACCACCCTGTACTATCAAGATAAGGGGTATTTTTGAAAGAAAAATGTACTTTAATAGTAATCTAGAAGACCCACGGAGCAATGATTGGTATAAGGAAAGTGACAAATTTCTAATGATGGTTTTTGGTCAAGAAATGTCATAAAAGGTTGTAATGAGGAAACACAAGGTTAGGAAATGAGGTGAGTCATGGAAGTATTATATCCCCCTTTAGAAAGTGAGCTCCTTGAAAGCAGGGACTGTCTTTCCTATCTTTATCCTCAGAGTTTAGCACGGTGTACTGAAGATAGCAGTTGCTTAACAAATTTTTTCATTCACGTATGTGATGCGAGAAAGGAGTTAACAATACATGAATAGCCTCGATACTTTGCTATCCTTGTGTTGTATAAATACCTAGAGGAGGAATCCCAGCATATTGTATGGATTTTCTGTAGAAGAGCCATAGAAGATGGATAAGAAGACATGCAAAGGGTGGGACGTGCACCAATATAGGTAATATATATGACACAACGAGATCCTGGATCCATTGATATATTACAGTAGAAACTGAGACATGCTCTCCTCAAGTTGACCTAGAAGAAAGCCCCAAGGATGGGACACTGAGGGGTTTTAGCCACTCTCTTCTCCCCATCTTGGCTCCCTCATAAACCAATTAAACTCTGCACTCTCCTCTTCTCTTGAATTCCTGACCCCCTTTTCATATTGCCTAATATTTCTAGCCAAGCCTCATTCTTGAATCACTTCCACTCTTAGCCATTTTTATACCTACATATGTGCTGCTGAACCAAGGTGGAGAAAACTACACAGCTGTTCTGACAGGGTCTGTTACAAATTTATGATACATAACCTCCATTGGCCCCGTCACTGCTGCTATGTAACCCTATTACCTGTCCCTCATCAAGTCACTATCCCACTCTCCATAGGGACCCTTAAATCTTTTCATCCCTCCTCAAACTTCCCATGAATCTCCCTCCCCCTTCTTTCTCAACTGACATCCTTGCTTCATATTTTACAGAAAAAACTGAAGTCATTCACTATGAACTTTCTCTTTTCCTCCTCCCTTCCCAATCTCCTGTCACTCAGGTACTTTTTTGCTTCCAGTGCCTCTTTCACCAATTCACATGAATTGGTCTAACTCCTTACCAAGGCTAATTTCTCTACTTATTCAAGTGATCCTACTCTGTCCTGTCTCTTTTAAAAGATTGTCCTCCACAGTTTCATTTATTTTCAGTCTTTCCCTTGGCTCATTTCTTACTGCCTATAAACATGACCATGTCTCCTTTATCTTGAAAAAAACTCTCGCTCTATCCTTCTATCCCTGCTATCACGTTATTTCTCTTCATAGTTAAACTCCTCAAAAAGACTCTGTTCAACATGTGCTTTCGCTTTTTCTCCTCTCACTCTTCTCTTAACCCCATATAATCTGACTTCTGACCTTTTTTGCCACCAAAACTGCTCTCTCCAAAATTACTAACAATTTTTTAGTTGCCAAATCCAGCGGCCTTTTCTTGATGCTCAACCTCCTTGACTTCTCTGGGGCTCCACGCTGTTGACTACCCTCTCATCCTCGATGCTCTCTTTTCTCTAGGTTTTTGATATATCCCTCTCGCCCCTTCCAGAGGACACCCTCTCTCTGTAGGTGTCCTGGTGTCCCTCAGGGCTCTGTCCTGGACCCTCTTCTCCTATACTTTTTCACTTGGGAATCTCGTCAGTTGCATGGATTTAATTACCATCTCCATGCTGATGATTCTCCAATCTACTTTTTGTGTCTCGATCTTTCTGCTGAACTCCAACCTCACATTTCTAATTTCTTTTCAGACTTGTCAACCTGGATGTCCAGTAGACATGTTAAATTCAATAGATCCAAACCAGAACTCATTATCTTTCCTCCTTAACTTTCCCCACATCCTGCCTTCCCTATTACTGAAGTGCTAGGGTAACACCATCCTCCCAGGCCCTCAGGCTCTCAACCAGGGAGTCATCCTAAATTCCTCACTCTCTCTTTCCACCCTCCCCCCCCCCAATATCCAAGCTGTTCCAAGGACTGTCACCATTTCACTTTTGCAACAGGTCTCGAATAAACTGCCTTCTCTCCTCTGACACTGCTATGACTCCGGCGCAGGCCCTCTTCATCTCATATCTAGCTTAGTGCAATAGCCAACTGGCAGGTAGGCCTGCCTCAAGTCTCCATCCTCCATTTAACTACTAAAGTGATTTTTCTAATACACAGATTCGATAATGTCATCTGGCCTATTCCAGTGTCTTCCTATTGCTTTTCGGAGCCAATGCAAAGTGCTCAATTTAGCATTCAAAGCCTTTTATGACCTAGCCCCCTCCTCCCTTTCCAGTTTTCTTATACTTTATTCCCTAACCCATACTCTTTTCTTCTAGTGATACTGGGCCCTTGACTGTTTCATGAACAAGACATTCTGTCTCTCATATCTGGACATTTTCTCTGGTTGATCCCCATGCCTGAAATGATCTCCTTCTACTCCACTCACCAAATACTGACCTCCCTGGCTTTCTTTAAGTCCCATCTAAAATCCTACCTTATACAGGAAGCCTTTTCCAAATCCTCTTAACTCTAGAGCCTTCCCCCTGGTAATTACTTTTTACTTCCATTTATCCTTCATATAGCTTGTTTTGTATAAATTTGTTTTCATATTGACTTGCTCATTAGACTATAAGCTGCTTGAGACTACGGCTTCTTTTTGTATGCTCAGCACCCGGCACAAAAGAGATACTTAATAAATGTTTATCAGTTTATTATTGATAATGGATAGAGTGTTGAACTTGAAGTCAAGAGGACTGAGTTCAAGTCATGCCTCAGACACTTACAATCTATGTGACTCTGAACAAGTTATTTGACCTCTCTCATCTGTAAAATGGGGATAACAAGAGAGAGACGTCACAAGGAGAGATCAAATATACATAGTAAATATGTAAAGCGCTTTGTAATTCTTAAAGTACCATTTATACGGTTATTATTATTTTAATATTTTAAAATATTTCATAATTTTCTTGAGAAGGAAATGGAGTAAAATAAAGTTATGGTTGAAATATTGAGTCAGAACTGTCATTAAGATCCCATAGGAAGGAACAAAATTACAGAGGCTGAAAAACACATGGTTAGTGAATTAAAAAATATTTGTTAAACCCACATAATTTGCCTAGGACCATGCTAGGGAGTTGAGTGGTGGAGGTATCAAAGAATTAAATCTCAGATCATGTCTCATAAACTTTTTGGTGGGACAGACAGGACTAGAATTCATAAAACCATTAAGAGAAAATATAAGAAAATATATAACAAAATTCTAAACAGTGGGGTGCAAATGGAATTCAGAAAAGGAAAAAATCCACATAAGTGGAGTAGACCAAGAAGGCTTCCTGAAAGAAATGGGATTTACTTAGTCCTTAAAAACATATATCAAGAAAATACCATGGAAAGAACACTGGATTTGAAATCTGAGATCCTTGGAGTGACCTTGGGCAAATGACTGTACCTCTCTGGTCTTAGTTTCCTCAACTGTAAAACAAAGGAATTGAAGTAGGTGACCTCTAATGTCCCTTGGAGCTCTATAATACTATAGCCTTCCTGCAACTATAAAAACAAATCAAGAAATGAAAGCTTTCTGTGATTCCCTCCTCCCCTCCCCACCAGGTCATCTGACTTGTAGATGTTTTTAGTGCTATTTCTTCATTTCCATTCTGTTTATTAGATTGAACAGAACTGACGAAATACAGCGCAAGAATCCAGACAGGAAGTTGAGACCTTGATGCTTTACATAAAGGGGGAAAACCTATTCACATAATTCTATAATCACCAGAACCAGCATGCACCTTTAGAATGACTGAGGAGGGTTCAAGCTTTCAAAATCATCTTTCCTGAATATCATACAAGAAAAGACTCCTAAGTTAGTGAGAGACTGAGAAAAGAAATGGATTCCCCCAAAGATTCTGCAGCAGCAAACACAGGTGATATTGCTTATTCTCTCTAAAAATTCTTCCTTGGGTGGGATGGTGAAGGGAGGGAAAAAAGGTGATTGGAAAAGAAGTGAGTAGTGGATGCAGATGAAAAGGAATTGCAGGGGGAAAAAAAACCCACAGCAGAGTAGTGGTAAAGGAAAGTGGTTAGAGATTGGGAAACAGGTGGTCTGGGGAAAGACAGTTAAAAAGAAAACAGTTAAAAGAAAGAGAACACAGTGGCAAAGGTGGAGGTAAGAAGAAAAGGAAATAACTAGGAAAGGGAGAGTTTTGTGGGATCTGGGTCCTAGTTAGATTCTAAGATGTCATTGTATTAATGAAAATAGACTTTGGAGCTGGAACAGGACCATGCTGTGTTCCAAGGTCCTTATGGGATCCCTTGAATGGGACTTTCTGTCTCCACAGAGCGAATAGGGCACCATTCTCCCTTATGTTATTGGGTTATCGCTGGAGTTTCTATATCGTTCCTTAGTTCCTGCTTCATTGCCAAATATGTTGGTAAGTTGAATTCTGCCTGTCACATGAATGTGGGAGTTAAGTCTGCTCGTTCTTGTACCTTTCACTCCCTCTTTTCCCACCTATGGCCTCTGAGTATTTCCTCTATTTCCTTCTCCATGTAGCATCTTTTGGGCCATACATCTAAGTTTTTACCGTGGTGCAGATATAGCGCCATACTCTGGGTGCTAAATCCCTTATGGCACTTTCTTCACCCTCTATTTCTTTTTAAAAATTACATGTTATTTTTTAAATAAACACAAATCTATTTTTAATGCTCTCTTCATTGGGGAAAACCAAAACCATTGTCAAGCAAAAGAAATCCCTGCATTGGTCACATCCCCCCAAATTATGTCTCAATCTGCGTCCTGAGTTCATTATCTCTCTGTCACGAGGAGGGTGGCATATTTCATCACTGGTTCTCTGGAATTATGGTGATTGTATTGATTGGAGTTGAGAAGTCTTACATTTTTGTTATTATTGTATGAATTGTTCTCTGGGCTCTTCTCACTTCACTGTTCATTAATTCATACAAGTCTTTCTGGATTTCCCTGAAACTAACTTACATCATTTCTTTTGGCACAATAGTATTCATCAACACTTATTCACCATAATGTGTTTATATTCAGCCTTTCTCCAACTGGTATTCTACATTTCTAAGAAACTTTGAAATAGACTTTCTGTAATTTATTACAAAAACTGCTGGGATCTTGAAGCTACATCCTTATGTTCATCTTGTAATCTCTTCTTAATTTTGGATTAGTTATTGCCTTTTGGCTGAACCTCTCATCTTTAACTTTGTACTCATAAATCATGTGCAGAGTTTTGGTATATGACTTTTGGGGGATTGCTAATTGAAGCCTGGGGCAAGTATTACCTCCTACATGACGTCTATCCTGACCTTCTCAGTTTCTAATGCTCACACCCTACAAAATTTACTTTTTTCTTATTTTATATTGTTATGTTTATATGTTGTATCTCCCCAACAGAATGTTAGCTCCTGAAAGGGAGAGATTTTGATTTTTGTCGTTGTATTATCAGGGACTAGCACAATGCTGGGCACATAATAGGTATTTAATGAATATTTGATGAATGAATGAATGTGAAAGTACTAATACTGAGACCTAGGGATATGGTGTACTTCATGAGTAGAAGGAATAATCCCTTTTATGAAAGAACCCTGAGGAACTGGATGATATAATTACAGTCATAAGTTTTAAACTTCCTTCCTTCTTTCATCCCTTCGTCCCTCCTTCTTTTTTCTTTCTTTCTCTTCCCTTCTTCCTTCCTTTCATTCTTTCATTCTCTTTCTTTCTCTTCCCTCCTTTCTTTCCTTCATTTCTTCCTTCCTTTCCTCCCTCTTTCTCCCTCTTTTTGACCCTCCTCTCTTTTTTCTCTTCCTCCCCCCTTTCCTTTCCTTCCTTCTTTTTTTAATTTTAAAAAGCCTGGACACTGATCTTGTATGTAAGGGAGAGTGTAAGTAGGAAATGGTGTAGGAAGATAGCCACCAAAAGATGTAAGATTACATTTTCTTCTTTTGAGTAAAGCACTTTAAGAGAATCACAGAATACAATCCAGTGACCCTTCATGATGAAAGAAAAGTAGACAGAAGAGAAAAGTAATCTTAAAAGTTAAAGGCAATGACCTTCTTACTTCTTTCTAGTGTCATATCGCTTATTCTCACGGGGCTGTGAAGAAGACAAGAACCAGTTCAGTTTGGATGACTTCAACAAATCCTCTTGTTCTACTGATACCTCAGGTTTGCTATCCATCAAATAAGAGACCCATTCACATGCCCACATTCCTTGTACTCATAGGTTGATTTCAGGGCCTTGGGAAGAAGAACAGGAAAGATAAGTAAATGATAGCTAAATCATGCCCAGTTCTCCAACAGATCAACTGGGCAATCTAATCCAAATGACTGGCATGGCATAGAGGATTGATGCAAGATCATATTGACCATTTCTTAGAGGTTGAATATAGGAAGAAAGACATAAACAGAACATTGGAATGACAATTTTTGTCAGTTTGGAAATATGGGTGAGATAAGAATGAATTTAAGGGATTAGAAGAGAAGGGACATTTATTTGTTTTAACAATGAGGATGGTAGTGTCATCCTTCATTTCAATTGTCACCTATCTCTAAAATCAGAAATTAAATGAAAGAGGAACATGTTTGTAGAGTGTGGATTTGGGAAATACTTCAAAAATCCACTTTGTGTGATTGCTAAATTCATTCCACTTCTCCATTTTAGGCAAGTCATTTACTTTTCTGCACCTCAGCTTGAGAGGGCAAAGAGTATGAATGGGAAAAAGGCTGCCTGTACACTCTGACAAAAGTACAGAGGCTACTTTCATGTTGTTCATGGCAAAACACAATCATCTCTTCCCATTGTAGTATAAACAAGAAGCAAGATAAACTGAACTAGGTTGGATTTACAGTTATGTTTCTGCTTTTTCAAATCTCAATTTATGTCTTTTTTTGGACTTCTCTTTTGTACTTAATCATATTTAATTTGTATTGTGGTTATCTATTTACAAATCTTATTCTATCTCCTACATTGTAAGCCTCTTACGGGCCTGAAGAAAGAGGGGAAGGGAATAAGCTTTTATATTGTGCCGGCAATGCACCAGGTACTATAGTAAACACCTTTGACAAATATTATCTAGCTTGATTCTTGTAACAACCCTGCATTGTAGCTGCTATGATTATCATTCTCATTTTACAATCAAGGAAATGGAGGTGAGCAGAGAAAGAGATTTTCCCAAGGTCATACTAAGTGCAGGAGGTCAGATTTGAGCTCAGGTCTTCCTGACTCTATGTTCAGTACCACCTAATAGCCTCTCTCTGAAGACTAATTGTAGCTCCACTTCCCTGAACATGTTAGATGTTCTTAATAAATGTAAATTGAATTACAGTGACGTACAGGAAACCATAGTTTATGAGTTGATACCCAAGGGGAGGAACAATGGTATATTGACTAGGATCTGAGAGTAGGAATTGAATGAACCTCGTTTTATACTAATGGTTGGTAGATGGACTTGATTTCCAAATGGCCTAGAATAGTTCTAATGAAAATCTTCTATCCTTGTCCTCTTTTCCAATGGGATGCTCAATATAACTTTAAACTCTCTTTAGGAAAAATCAATACTTGTTGTCCACTGAACTGGATAAAATTTCAATCCAGCTGTTACTTCTTCTCTGATGATGGCATGACTTGGACCGCAAGTCTGAAGAATTGTGAAGAAATGGGGGGTACTCTGGCAGTTATAAACACACAAGAGGAGCAGGTATCTTGAGAAACATAGCTGGTCTTCCATAGGAATCAACATACCCTAATGAGTCCATCACCTTTTCCAGATGCTCATGGTTTAAGATGAAATATGTTAATTTACATATACATGTTATTTCCCAACCACCATAATCTGCTTCCCTGGGGAAAGAGGAACATATACCATAAGATTTATGTGTGAGAATAAGGAAGAATTTATTGATCATGGATAAACCTGTGAGGATGGTAGTATAGTTTCCTTTCTGGTATACTTTAAGAACAACATACATACCCCAGAAGCTTTCATTTCTTGTTATTGGAGGAGGCTGAGGTTGGTGGATCATCTGAGCTGGATTGTTTTAAGATGCAATAGGGCTACAGTTGATTGGGTGCTCACATAAAGTATAACACAAATGTGATGACTCTTTCCTCCCAGAGCATGGTGTCTCAGCCTACCTAAGAAAAGTCAAGCTGTCCCAGGTCAGAAAAATGGAGTGAGTTAAAATTTCCATGACTATCAGAATTGGAAAGGAGCTTATAAGTGCTCATTGTACTTCCAGCCTCAGCAAGAAAGGGTGAATCAGACTCAAAAAAAGACTAATATTTGTTTTCCTATCTTTTGAATGTTAGGGGATGAATTAACAACAATATTAATAACAACTGGTATTAACAAAGCATTTTAAACTAATAAAATACTTTACAAATATTATTTTATTGGATTCATATGGTGTAGATAGTGTAGGTATTGTCCTAATTTTTCAAATGAGAAGACTGAAACTCAATGAAGTAAAGATGCTTGTCCATGGTAAAATTTTAACCCAAATATTTCTTGGCTCCAATTTAAATACTCTTTACGAGGATATGATCTTTAAGGCCTCTTTCAATCAAATCTGTATTCGTTCCTCTCTCCATGCTGGATTCCCAAAGTTCACATCTTTCCCCATTTGGTAGCTATTGCCTTTGCCTGACCATGAGCTAAAATCGGCGATCTCCAACTTGTTCATTTGTGTTTTTCTCTAGCATTTCCTTTTCCGAGCAAAACCCAAAGGAAGAGAGTTCTACATTGGGCTGACAGACCAAGTGGTTGATGGAGACTGGCAGTGGGTAGATGGCACACCGTTCAACAAAAATTTGAGGTGATTTTCTTCCTGAAGGAAGCTGGGTTCCCCATTATCTCCCTCTACTTCTTGCCATGAGTCACATTTAAAGAAGCATCTCAGGCAACAATTTTTGCTGCTTCATGAGGTAATTCTGACTCCATTTTGGGGGCAGCTTGGTAGGATAGATGAGGGAAGAGGGAAGAACAGGAAGGAGAAAAAAGTGAGATCCATGCATCTTCTTGCCCTGTTCTCTAGTAGTACCATAAGAAGAGATGAAGTAGTGGCAGAGAGATAGAGAGACAGAAAGAAATAGGGACAGAGGGGGAGGAGAAGAAGGACGAGAAGGAAGAAAGAGGAGGAGGAGGAGAAGGAAAAGGAGGAGAAGAAGGAGGAGGAGGAGGAGGAGGAGAAGGAGGAGAAGAAGGAGGAGGAGGAGGAGGAAAAGGGAAAGGGGAAGGGGAAGGGAAAAAGAAGAGGAAGAAGGAGGAGAAAGAGAAGGAGGAGGAGGGAGAACAAGAACAAGAAACCAATGAATCGATGAATGAACATGGCTTATAAAGTGGAAGAAACTTCCAAAAGTCAAAAGCATTAAAAATTCTGGGCCCAGGGCCCAGAGTCAACAAACAAGGAAAAAATAAGGCATTTGAAAGAGAAGGTAGCCTTCAGTGAGATGGTTGTAGAAAAAAACCTGAAAATCTCTCTTCACACTTTTATCTTTCAGAATTAAGAAGCTATAGTTTGTAAATCATTTCATATACACACATGCACACACATAGATTATGTCAACTGATGATCTTAAAGAAACTTACAAAAATAAGCAGAATAGGAGCTGTTATACCCATTTTTATAACAGGTGAGGAAACAGAAACTCAGAGGGATTTAATGGCATATCTACGGTTATATGTCTGGTGACAGCAGCAGGATAAGAAGAACCTTGATCTTCTGATATCAAATTCAGGGCTTTTCCCATTTTATCACCCTGCTGCTCTTGGGGGATGTCATCAATTAACAGTACTTGGCTAATGAAATGACCTGTACAGATGAAAAGATTAGTGCCAAAGAAATGAAACCAAAATAACCTTCCTTTTCTCACTTATGCACTCCAAGAATTAATATCTTTCATGTCTCTTCCAGTTTCTGGGATATTGGGGAGCCAAACAACATTGTTGGGTTTGAGGACTGTGTAACCATAAGAGACAGTTCAGATGCAAATCGCAACTGGAATGATATAACATGCTTCTTCAAGATGTATCGAATTTGTGAAATGTCCGTGAGAACTTTTTTGACTGAGAAAAAACAGTAGAGAGAATACATGCTCTATAAATGTATAGTAACCAAGAGTGAAATGTTTTTTTATGTTAACATGTAATGGATTTATTATTATTTTAAATGAATTAATAAATGAGTAAGTAACAAATTTATCAGTTTTAATTTCTAACATTAACCCGCATAACAAAAACTCTTTGGGGTCCTGAATATTTTTAAAAGTCTAAAGGGGTCTTGAGATTAAAAAGTTTGAGAACCATTGCTTTAGATTTTTAAAATATTAATTGTTACCCTACTTGAGATCTTATATGCAACTCTTATTTTATTTAGAGAGACCTGGAACACAATAGATTTTGTTGCATCCCTTATTTTCATTCTGTGTCTATGTTTTAATTGTCTTTCTTATAGACAGCAAATTGTTGACTTTTGTTTTCTAGTCCTTGATTCTTTTCTTTTTATTGTGAAATTAAATGAATTTATTTTAAGGTTAGAATTGTTGAGTTTGTTTTCTTCCCATCAGTTTTTATGTGTATACATAACATAATGATATAAATAATATAAAAATATAATGTAAATTTAAGTTTTATTTTAACACTTAGTTTTTGTCCTTTATTTTTTTAAAGTTTCTATCCATAGCCAATTGCTTTCCTCCTCCCAAAGTATCCCTGCTTCCTATTATCCTGTTGAATTTCAAACTCTTTGGACTTACTTACGTTGTTTCTCTATGTGTCTTTCTTTGTCTCTCTGTCTCTCTATCTCATTTTGTTTTTGCCTTTTGAGCTCTTCTGCTTAGTAGATCAGGTCAGAGTATACTATCAAGTATTTGATTATTCATCCCTATAAAATGTAATTTATGGTTGAACTACCTGTAAGCCTGCTCACTTAAATATTAGGTAAAATAAAACTATCAGATTCTCCTTATTCCTCCATCCATTATTCTCTTTTAATGATATTAATTAGTGATGTCCCTTTCCAAGTATATTGTTTTCCTTCCTTCTCCTTTCTTATTCCTTACCCCTTCTAGTATATTTTATGACACAGTTGTTTTCAAAGGATTTGCCATTTACCAGGGATGTGACTGAACCCCTTTCTGCTTCAGTTTCCTCTTCTGTAAAATGGAATAATAATATGTAATGCTCAGGTTTGTGTGAAGAATCAAATGAGAACACATGCACACACACACAGACACGCACACAATGTATGTGTATATTAAAGCACTTTGTAAACATTAAAGAGCAATATAAATGTTTACTATTACCATTATAATGCTGTCAGCGGCACCCAGCCTCAGCAGCTCCAATGTCCCTAAATTCCCCAGTCCTCATCTTAAGTGAGTCTTTTCCTATCTTGACTTACATTGGCTGCAAGTGCTTCTTTATTAGAGAAATAGAAGATTATTATGGTACCCTCTTTCTTGTTGAATCCCGAAAGGAAATTTCCCTCAAAACACTTCAGCTTATGCTGATAAAGGATAGAAGCCCCTGTCAGTTAAAAAGGGGGCAAAATCTCTATTCTCTCTCTGTCTCTCTCTCTCTCTGTGTCTCTCTCTTTTTCCCTCTTTCCCTTCCTCCCTCCCTCTCTCTCTCTCTGTTTCTATCTCTGTCTTTCTCTCTCCCTGTCTCCTTAGCACTTGATAAGAGGAATAACATACCTCAGTCTCCATAAGAGCGAAGAGAAACTCTTCTTTCTCTCCACCTCTCCACTCCTCCCTGTCTCTTTTCACTAACCATTAACCACACAGAAACTCAGAGATACAGCTGCCAAATTTTCATTTATATTAAGGATAGAAAGAGAGACAGAGACAGAGACAGAGACAGAGAGACAGACACAGAGAGAGAGACAGAGACAGAGAAAGAGAGAGAGTAATAGGCAGGGGTAGTAAAACACAATTCATTTGGTTAATCAATTAATTAATAGATGATATTAAGTACTTCCTATGTGCCAGGCACTGTGCTAAACACTGGTGATACAAATGCATATATATGAAAAAGAAAGACAGTTCCTTTCCTCAAAGAGTTTCTAATCTAATGGGGAAAGATGACTGCACAAAAGGAAGTTGCACAGAGGGACAGGGTAAAGAGATGGCAGCTTTGAGAGGAGCTCTTCTATCCGTCCTGCAATCCCAGGGATCCCAGGGCAGAGGGTACTGAGGAAATATCAGTCCCAAGGCTCCTATAATCTTGCAGGATGATGAGGTTCCTGGGTTTTTTTGTTTGTCCTTTGTTCTTGAAAATGTTCAGTGACATCATGAGGATGATATGTTGAATTATGCATGAATTGAATTTGAATGAGGCAGAGCTGTACAAAGTCATCAGCCTCGCTCTTTCTTCCAAAGTTATACAAGTTCAGTGGCAAGGTAAAGTCAAGATGACTGGTGATGGCCTAGGATGCAGTGCGTGACCTTGACCTTTCTAAATTAAGATCTTTCCCAGGTCTCAGTTTGTCTGAAGTCATGCCCATTCAATGACTAAAGGCAGCTTGAGACAAAAGATGGATCAGTTTACTATCACAAGAGTTCCTGGGTCAGTGTTGGAGAGAGCAGCCTTGTGAGAAATGATCAAAAGCTTTTTGCTCACACCTTCAACTCCAGAAGCAAAGTTAGCTTTTTCTACCCACTCTCCAGCATGGAGGAGACACGGACAATTGAGAAGGGGGCTCATCCCTCACTGGAAATAGAGATGAAGGAAAGAAGTGTTTGAGGTGATTGGTACATATATTGTACCTTCCCATATCCTTAGAGCTCCACAATCTCTCTGCCTTGGGTTGATCATCACTGTTTTGCACCAGGAGCCAAAAGTCATCCCAGAAGGTGCCCAGCACTTACCTTTTCTACCATCCTTCCTCCTGTGTGACTCTTTCTGGGTCTTTCTGAAAGTCTCAATACCAATCAAGACTTCATTGTTTCTGTGACCTTTGGAAGACAAGTTCTTCCCAAAATTCCCCTAGTAGTGCTTACAGAATGGCAGACAAGAGGCTAAGGGTTATACCAGCCAGGTGTCATTTCATCTTTGAGCTTAAGTTTTGTCATTTGTAAAACGGGAAAATGATACAATTTTACTTTCCTACTTAGTTGGATTGTTGAGTAAAACATTTTGTTAATTTTTAACGTTCATTAAATTTATTTTTGATTTCCAAGTTTTCTCTCTTTCTCCCATGGCTCTCCTCTCTATTAAGAAGGCACGCAATGTGATGTCAATTATATGAAATCATGCAAAATATTATTCCATATTAGCCATCTTATAAAAAAGTAAAAGCAAAAAAACATAAAGAAAGCTTAAAAAGTATGCGTTGATCTTTAGTCAGAGTTTATCAAGTCTCTCTCTGGAGATGGATAGCATTTTTCATTATGAGTTCTTCAGAATTATCTTGGATCATTGTATTGATCAGAGTAGCCAAATCTTTCACATTTGTTCTTCATAGACAAAGCATTTTTTCAAGAGATTATTATTAATTAACTTAATTATTGATTAAATTTATTACTATTATTTTGTTTATTTTATTTTTAAATATTAATTATTAAATTTATTATTAATTAGATTAAATTAATTAAAATTAATTAAAGAGATTATTAATAAAATAATCATATTCCTTTTTTTAAACAAGAACTCTGTTTAGTTATTCTAATTATTATATCTATACATTATATGTAAATATATATTATATCTCTATATAATATCTGTATATATCTATATATTATGATTAATAAGATATTTTTTAATGGAAATTATACTTCACCATTGGATAATTGTAGCTAGGGCTGGCCTGAAGTCAGGAAGACTCATTTTTGTAAGTTCAAATCTGACACTTCAGACACTTACTAGCTGTGTGACCCTGGGCAAGTCACTTAATCTTGTTTCCTCATCTGTCAAATGAGCTGGAAAAGGAAACGGCATCACTCCAGTATCTTTGCCAAGAAAACCCCAAATGGGGTCATGAAGAGTTGGACATGACTATAAATTGACTAAACAATTGGGTAATTTTCTTGGGTATATTCACCAATTGGTTTAAAAAAATGAAATAACAGCCAGATGTGGCATTGCATGTCTATATTTCCTACTCCTGGACAGACTGAGGCTAGAGGAGAGCTTGAGTTCAGGAGTTCGGAGCTTCAAATAGGGCAAAAGTTGATCAACTGTTTGTACCAAGTCCGATATCAACATGGCAAACTTTCAAGAGTGGAGGACCACCAATCTGCTTAAGGGTAAACCAGCTCAGGTCACAAAAGCTTCCATAGTGATGAGCAGTGGCCAATGTGTTTGCAGCCTGAATGAGACAGGGACATTTTGAGAGAGTGGAGGGTGGGATGGGGCGGGTATGTGTGGGGAATTTTCAACATTTTATATTTATGCTAGCTTAAACAGAATAATAAAAGTTTTACAATCAAAGATTTGAGTAAATAATGAGAAACTTGGACTTGTTTTTCCTAACATAAAGGTTCTATTTGTCGGTGAAAATACTACAAACGCATCCACGTTTCCTGTTCCACTGAGAGAAGTTTTAACATTTCTTGTTCTTCACGTTTATTAGGACTGAATGACCCAGTCCTCATTGGTATATAGGTTGTTGGAAAAGGTGGACACATACTTGGCTGATATTCTCTCTCTGTTAATACTAATCATTTAGTAGTGACGGGTCATCTTATTTCAGGGGGAGCATGCAGCCTGGCTGAAATTCTTTAACTGACTCTTGTTTCTGTAAAGGTAGGTAGGTTTGGGTTGCTATGTGTGAAGGAATGATTTCTCTCTCTGAAAAGTGCCTCTGAAAAGTGGCAGTGTATTTAGATACTTTCTAGTTTTCTATCTGTGGGTAAATCACTTTAGAATGCTGTCTCATTTTATGTTCTGCTAAAAAACAATGATTCTATAAAGAAAACCAAAAGCGCCAGGAAAATATGAATTTCTACTCATGCCTCATGAGATTATAGGATTTAGATCTGGAAGAGACCTTAGAGATGATCTAGTCCAATTTCCTCTTTTTAGGAAACTGAGGCCCAGGGTATCTTCCAGGTAATAAGTATTACCTCTACAATACTAGAGATACCCAGGTAATAAATAAGTAGAACTTCTTAGTTCCCTAGGAGATTCTCTTGGACTGGAAGTTGTAGAAATGGTACCAATTTGTATTTGTAGAGGAAGTTCACTATACCCATAAAAAAATAAAAAGCAAAATAAAACAAACCACATTGTGCCTCAATTAAACATATCAAAACATAATGTTTTCTGAACCAAAAATGTTTAAGAGCAAGACTCTGGGGTCGATCTCCTGGAATACTATTTCTTGAATGAGTGATTGGGTACAGTGGGGAGTATTCTAAAATCCTAATAAAGACAGGAAGAAGGAGGGTCTGAGGTTGTCCTTCACTTTCCTCTCCATAATTATTCTGTTTAATGTCATGCCACCTTCCCTTTGCATCTAGGAGCTCTCCTTTACTGTTTCTGAGCATACCTTTCTAGACACCCAACCACTTCTCCACTAGTGGGAGGCAAGACCATTTCTTGGAGAAAAGGACCTCAAAAAGTATCCAAACTACTTAGCAAGGTTTGTTTTAAGAACTTTATCTCACCCCCTCCCTACCCTTGAAGGGTTGACTTGATGTTGCTACTCAATAGTACCATCTCAATGTCCCCTGCTCCTTCCTCTGTGTTTGACTCTCTCATCTCTGCATCTTTCCCTCCCGCCATCCCAAAAGCAGGGTGGAGAAATTGAAAAGCTCTCTTCTATTCCTCTCCTAACATTCTGACGAGTCATTAGGTGAAACTTTTCTTTTTTTCTCTCCTTTTCCCAGCTGAGATGCTTTATAATATTGATTTATTAATGTGGAGAATAATTTTTCTTCAGATATTAATTCACTTCCTCCACCTACTCTTGTCATGAATTTTGCCTTTATCACGTTTGTTCCCTAGATTTTTAACTCACTTATGCTCTCTTTGTCTTCTCATTGCCACTCAATATGGTTTTTTAAAAATTTAATTTCCTTTTTTATTATCAGAAACTTGACAGACATTGATAAACAGGAACATTTCCCTCAGTTGAACTTTTTCTTTCCCTCCTCATATTTTCCCAGAATACTCTGGGTTCATCCTTCTCTTCAGATTCTGCCTTCTATTTATTTGTATTCTTGTCAAGTCCACATTTCTACCCTGCACTAGAAGGTAAACTTCTTAATGGTAGAAGCTTTGTCATTATTTTAAACCTAATCCCTAGTGCCTAAAGTAATTCCTTGAACCCAGTAGGTGCTTTATCAATATTTGTTGAATGGAATTGAAATAAACACCATTGTCACATACGTTATGATGGGGATTCCTTTTATGCCTAGGTTGGATGAGATGACTGATAAGGTCCCTTCTAATTTTTAAGGACAGTTAGGTGACTCAATGGATAGAGCACTGGGCTTGGAATCAGGGAGACTCATCTACTTGAGTTCAAATTCAACCTCAGATACTTAATAGCTGTGTGACCTTGGGCAAGTCACTTAATCTCTGTTTGCCTCAGTTTCCTAAAATGTAAAATGAACTGGAAAAAGGACTGGCAAACTACTCCAGTATCCTTGCCAAGAAAACCCCAAAATAGAGTCACAGAGAGTTGGACATGACTGAAATGACTGAACAATAAAATTTCAAATTTCGTAATTCTTTGATTTTATGAATTGAGTGGTTCTGGATGATGACATTGGCATTCATACTGTCTTCTCCTAATTTTGGGGAAGGCATAGAGATCTTGGGTTCTAAATTTTAGGCATCTGCTGGTTCTGGGGATGAAGAAAATAGGATAGAACCAGAAACCCCAAATGACTAGTAAGTCATTAGTTAGTTATGACACAGTTAGTCATAGACTGAGATGCAGAAATATTAGATACATGGTGTTAACACATTAGTATCGTTAGGGCTATGGTTATTATCCCTAATACATATGTGTGAATAAGTTTTGGGCAAAATGTCACTAAATAATAATAAATAATAAGGACTACCACTTATACCTACTAAGTGCCAAGCACTTTACAAATATTACCATTTAATCTTCACAATAACCCTTTGAGGTAGGAACTAGTATAACCCCCATTTTACATTTTAGGAAACTGAGGCAAACAGAGATTAAGTGACTTGCCCAAGGTCACACAGCTATTAAGTATCTGAGGTTGGATTTGAATTTAGATCTTTAAAAAGACCCATTTCTGTTTTGATGGGAGAATGGATCAGATAGGAGCTGATGGAAGAGGGCTATTAAGGTAGGAAAAAGGAAGTTAAAGACATAAACTTTGAAAATCACAATTTTTCTTGAGTATACCTGATTAGATCTACAAACCTCTTGTGACCTTTTTATATTTTACAACCCAATACATTTATTTTTTTCTTGTATGGTAGTGGTAGGGAGGGCAAAGTTTTCTCACAGCCATTTCTACTTGGCTTATGGAAGGTCAGTATTAGACCATCTCAAATAGCAATTAACCATGTACCCTTTGCCCATGGAATCTTTTTCTGTTGTTGGACCTAACCAAGTTAAAGTAGAAACTTGCAGCTAACTCTGTGGCTGCCAAACAGTAACGATGGGTTACTATATGTCCCCTTTCTGCCACCTTGGTTTTTATCTTTACATCTGCAGATGGGACAATAGAGAAGACCCTGAAGGCTAGAGAGTGATGACAAAGCCAAATGATCCACCTGCTCCTTGCTGACTTGGAGGACTGAATCCCAAATTCAGTGAGCCAATGAACACAATAGATGGATCAGTCATGGTTGCCATAGAAGCCAAAAACCATGTTTTGGCTGTCTTCCACCCTCCCAAGATGAAGGCTCCAATGACTGAAATTCGTGAAATTCACTAGACTATCTAGTGCTCCAGTTTCACTTGGTTTTCAAAATTACTTAATTTAATGAATTGCTCATTACTGATCACACCCTAGTGATTGATTTTAGTAACTCATTGCTGTTTTACCCTCCTTGTCATCCCCATCATATCTCCCTGACCTATCTAACCCCCATTTGCCACATAGTTCTTACCTCACCAATATCTTACTGAAATATGTGTCTGTTGGAAAAAAGCATATGGCAGGTATTTTAACCTTTTTTTGTTTCATGAATCCCTTTGGAAATCTGGTGAAACCCATCCTCAGTTTTAAAATGCACAAAATAAAATATTTAGAATTACAAAGAAAATAGATTATATGGACATATGATTTTAAAATTATTTTTTAAAACGGTTAATTGACCCCAAGTTAAAACAATTCATAAAGGTAGGAGCTAAGAGCTTTGGTTTTGCAACTAACACATTGTATATATGACCTTAGACAAGTAATTTAACCTCATTTTATCTTGGTTTTCTTAACTAAAAATGAGGAAAATACGTTTCCTGCTTATCTACAATGATTTATGAAGATACACATTTATGAAGAAACACATGACATAGGTTCTTTAAAAAACTTGAACGAATTACACAAATGTAAGAGATTATTAGATTAACAGGAATGAGAATATCATGCCCCATCTGGGGCAAACCCTGCATGTGTCAGTAATTAGGAGAATCCTAATCACTTAAGGTGAATTATGCCCCTGGGATGGAGCAGGCAAGGTCCCACATGTAGAGGAAAGGAGACAACCAAAAACCCATGTCAAGCCAATACCTAGAGTGTCTCTGGGATTATAATGGGGGAGGGAGGGGAATCTGATCAGGGAGTTTACAGTTGAGGGAAGCTGCTAGAGACTGGGAAGCATAGATGCAGGGAATCCTGGGGGAATGGCAGTTGGGCTTAAGCTGAGTCCTGGAAGCAGGGAGGGGTTTTTTGGTGTTTAAAAAATTTACTTTTTAAAATTTTGGAAGTACATGTGCTCAATTTCTGCTTGATGATTTTATATGTATATAAATAATATTTTACATACAAATATATAATATATATATTTGCATAATATCAAATATATATTATCTAATTGTATATAATATATAATAATATACATGCACACACATACATATGTACATACCCCTATGGTCCCAAATGGGGCAGGCCCTAAGCCCCTGTAATCACCCCTTCCACCACCCCCACTGAGCTATGGACTGCACAGATAGGTCTTATCTTCCAAATGTCAGTCAGGGGGTATCTTAATGTAGAAAGGCATCTGACTTGCTAATATCTATGGTTTAATGGGATAAGAGAAACAAAGTGAAATCAAGATAATCCAAAATTTCACTTTCTTTATTATACTCTTTGCTGAGCAGCAGTAAAGCAGTCTGCTTTGGGTTGGATCTCATCTCTGTTTGGCCAGCCCTCTGATGAGAACAAACAATGACATCAAGAGGGAACTGAAGGGCTGGGACGATTGGTCCCTAACTGATTGAATTTGTCATTCTCACTCTCAAACCCCAACTCATATCTTCAGAGGGTTTGACAGTTTACAAAGCACTCTCCACAAATTTTTCTAAGGTATGGATGGTATGAATAATATTACCCTGGGAGGTATGAGCAATTATTATGCCCATTTTACAGATGAGGAAACAGGTGGAAGTGACTTGCCCAGGGTCACACAGTGAATAAGTGTTTGAGGTCATATTGCCCCATTATCCTGCAACACAACATCTATTCATACATCACACAAAACAAATATCTATTTATATGAAAGGTAACTCCCAGGGAGGGACTCACTTCAAACAGGGATTGCTGGAACACTCAAAATTCCTGCTTCTTTCCCTCCCTCCTGTTGCCCATTGGGAGTACCGCCCTTGCTTCTGTGACATGGGGCTGGGCCTCGGAATTTTCTTCATTTCCGCACCAAGGACTAGCATTGGAGGTTGGAACAAAGTGAAACAAAGTGGATTCAGTTGAAGTGTTACTCTACAACCAGCACCGATCACATTATTTCTATGGGAAAATGAGCTCCTAAATAATGAATTACAAGTCAGCTTTGGAAGCACAAATCTGAAAGCTCACACACCAGCTTTAGGAACCCTGTCATATTTGAAGAACTTGTACACAATCCTACCTTGTCTTCAGAAACTCCTTCATCCCTTTCCCATTTCTTTCTAAAGCAGAATCTGGTTTAGGGAGAGTGCTGACAATATCTTATATCCTCCACCCCAATACCACGAGCTGTTCGAACTATTGAGCAAGTGGATCTTTGCATATGAGTTTCTACATATTTGTGAAAGACAACAGAATGTCACTTAGAGTAGATGTTTAGTGCGTGGGAAGATAAGGGAAGGAAACCACTTTCTTGAGTGCGGGGTGTGGCAGCCCTTCATCAACTATGCAGAAGATGGTGTGGTTTCCATTTCCACACCACCCTTTGAACCCCAAACACCTCCCCTCCCTGCCCCTTTCCCATAATACTTAGCTTGAGAAAGGGAGAGGTCACTATGGCAAAGGGAAGCTCAACCACAGTAGTCATAGTGATAACCCCAGCAATTATAGGAGGTAATGCTTCCAGTTGATATCAAATACAATCCTAACAAAAAACAGGCAGGAAAAATATTGGAGAATATGCGGGCTCCCTCCTCCTTTAATTACCAGTCTTAGTGGATTGGAATAAGGCCCTGCCTACTTTCCTTAAAATGGCAGACAGCCCATTTATATTCTGCTTCTCCTCTTGAACTGCAGAACTAATTTCAATTCTTTCAGGCTGGTCAGGATGTCTGAGTTCTTTGTCTGCGGAGTCCCCTCCACAGACTCCCTTGGCAACCATCCAGATGTAATGGAGAGATTGTGTTGTGAAACAGCGGCCAGGCCCTGATAATGCTTTTGTGTTCAGCCCCAACATTGCTCAGTCCATCACACACCACACTGTTACAGCTATGGATGTTGAAATCACAGATACCGAAGTGATAGACATCTTAAGAATTCATGGGGCGTAGAGACAGGGCAAGAAAAGGATTATTGCAATCTTGAATGTACGGTTTCTAATTTCTCAGCTGCTAATTAGAGTGATAAACCTGATTAAAAAAAAACATCAGCCCATAGGCCTCTGCTTCTTGGACAACACAGAAATCTATAACGTTTTCTTCAGTTCAGATAGAATTTATGGCATTTCCCTATCTGAATGTAGCCACTCTTCTAGTCCTTCATTCTGATTGGAATTTAGACCTCCTCCTCATTATTAGAATAATGATAAGAGGAAACATTTATGTAGGATTTTAAGGTTTGTAAAGCACTATGAATACATATGGATACATATGATATATATATGACACACACACACAAATGCACACATATACTTGTGTGTGCAGTTAAGTGGCACAGTGGATAGAGCACTGGCTTTGAAATCTCTTCTGACCACCAAACTGATATTTTCAACTGCCTACTCATAACACCATTTACATATCCTGAATAAATACCTAACCCATGTCCAGCAACAAACCAATTGCCTCCCTCCTTACAGCTGTTTTTTTTTTCCAACTTCTCTATTTCCATTTTACGGTATTATCATTCTTTCAGTGACTTGGTCTGGAACTTCTTAGTCATTCATGACTCCTTCCTCTTCTTTCCTCATACTTATTTTGCATCATCAAGTCCTGTCTGGTCTCTCTTTAGACTATCTTTCACTTTCTGTTCTTATTGGCACCACCCTGATTCTGGTTCTTTATTATGACTGGCCTCCATTGTTATAATAGTCTCTTAGCTGGTCAGTGCTCACATTCCTTCAAAATATGGCTTCTCAGTGTTCTTGACTCTACATTCAGCACACTACCTGCTACATTACTTAGGTGACTCATCTTCAAGATTTCTCCTATCTCCTATGATAGTTTAAGTCTAATTGTGTCAGATGTCACTACTCGAAAACCTTAAAATGTTTTCAGTTGCCTATCAAAGAGAATTCAAACTCCTTAGTCTAGCATTCATAGCCCTTTAAAATCTGGCTCCAAATATCTTTGAAGCCTTACATCACATTACTTCCTTTCACATTTTCCATACTTCCATCAAACTTAACTGTTGCTGGTCAATCAATCAATCAGTCAACAGGGGCCTCCTCAGTGTATCTCTTGCTTTTCTACCTCTATTTTATGACTTATATTGCACCCTATAAAGGGGTATTCCTTCCTAGTCATCTCTGCCTTTTGTAATTCTACCCACCCTTAAAGGCCCAACTTAAATGTTACTTCCTCTAAGAAACCTCTCCTGATACACATAGTCAACATGATCTCTGATTTCTCTGAATTCTCACAGTATCGTTTGCATCTGTTTAATGTACTTGTGTTTTATTTTGTATTATATTTATTTGTGTATGTTTTATTTTCCATATAACTTTGTAAGTTCTTTGAGGCTAGTTTTTTATGCAATTCAACAAATATCTAGTTTTCATCTACCATGTGCCATGACATGGATATAAAGACAAAAATGAAATAGACCCTGGTATAAGGAATCTTACATTCCACTTATCACCTAGCATAATTCTTCATAACTAATATGTGCTTAATTCGTGTATTATGAAAGAATGAGAGATTATAACTATAAAAACTCATACTGGCTCCACAGGATCAGAAGATACGAGATCATCCTGTATGTATTTGAAGTGGATTATAAACTCTTTAAGGGCAGGAACTTTTGTGTCATTTTCAACTCACTAAGCCTAGTGTCCTAGGCATGGTAGGAGTTCCATAAAAAGGAGTTCAAATTGAATTGAACATTGTGATAAAGTAAAAACTTTACTGAAAATTGGGCAATGGGAATTTGAAAAATAAAAATGGGAAGCACATGCAGAACTCAGACCCCATTGAACTGTGCTAAATTAAAGATGCCATAAGTAAATTATGAATGTGAATTCTGGAAGCAAACCAAAAAAGAGAGACCATTATTATACTAGGAATGTCATAGGATCCATGAGATGGAAAACACCTTGGTGACCACCCAGTCCAACTCAAATCTGAAAAAGAATCCTTCATATAGCATATCTGGAAAGGGAAGGTGCAGCGTTTGCTCGAAGACCTGTGATGAGGGAGGACCCTCTTCCTTGTGAGGCAACCCAGGGCTTTTAGTATAGTTATAATTGTCAAAGTTTTCCCTGAATTCAAGTCTGTATTTGCCTCTTCAGCTTCTATCCTTTACTCTTAATTCTGCCCTCATGGCCAAATAGAGCAAAATCTTTTCTCTCTTCCTGGTGATAGTCCTTCAGATACTTGAAGACAGTTATCATGTCCATGATAACTTTCTTAAGTCTAAGCTTTGAAAAATTTTTAAGTAGATATCTTTTGTTTTAACATCATCTGTGTTTGTCAATGTATCCCTCACTCTGCCCTCTCCTTCAGTCAGCCTACTACTTAAGCAAAAAAAAATAGTTTATGGAAAAGAATTTTATGGAGTATTTCACTACTATTCAAAGAAGGAGGGATAATTCTTCCCATTTTCACATAAGGAAATTGATGTTCAAGAGGCAATGGACAAGAAGCTAGTAAAATATCAGGAGGGCCAAGATTTAAATCCAGGTTTCTTGACTCCAAGTCCAAGGCTCTTTCTACTACATCACATTGCCTTTTAGTCCAAATTATTATTTATTTAGCAAATATTACATTAGGCACTGAACTAAAAGGACAAATAAGCCTAAATGAACTCTGCCTTCTCTGAATTCTCAAATCACTATTTGTATCTGTTTAATTTGTGTACATGTATTTGTATTTATTTGTGTACAGCTTATGTTTTCCATATCACCTCTTTGAGGCTAGGGTTTTATTCAATTCGACAAATATTAACTTAGGCTCCATCATGTACCAGAACTTTGTGACATTTACAGTCTAGTAGGGGAAATAAAATATATGTAATATTGAAAAAATATATAAGTACATAAGGGAAATGATCTATTGTTTTGAGAATTCTGAGGAGGAAATTTGGGCTAGGAAATCAAATAAGTCTTCTTTCATGGAAGAATTTTATTTAAATTGCATTTTGGAAGGTGAATAGCATTATTTTTTTTTTCCTTTTGCATGGGGGACAGCTCTTTCTTTATCTACTTTAGCCTAAACTTTCCCAGTTGCTTCAACCAGTACTCATATGGCTTAAACTTGAGGTCTTTCACCATTTTGCTTGTTCTCTATTGGATACTCTCCATGCTAGCAATATCCTTCCTAAAATCTAGTGAGCAGGATTAATCAGTGATTATTTGAATTAATCAACTGACTATTTATTAGGTCCCTGTTATGTATGAGGCATGGTGTTGGTGATACAAAGATGATGATGATGAAGTGGTCCTTGGCTTTAAGGAGATTACATTCTATCAGGGAGACAACATGTACAACAAGTACATAGCTAATATCTATTAAACAATATACATATATATATGCAAGATAACGATGGGGAATGGGTGAGAAACAAGCAGTGGGAAAATCAGAAAAGGCTTATGCAGAAGGCAATGTTTGAGCAGATCTTTGAAGGAAACTAGGATTCTAAGAGATGGAGATAAAGGAGGAGTGCATTTTATGCATGAGGGACAGCTGATGGAAGCCAGGAGATAGGGTGTCCATTAGGAAAAGAGAAAAGGTCAATTTGGTTGGATGAAAGAACTATTAATGGGGGCTAATGTATGTTAATGCTGGTAAGGTAGAGGGGAGGCTGTGAGTACCAGTCCTTAAATTCCAAATAGAGAAGTTTATATTACCTAGAGGTAGTCAAGCAATCAAACATTAATGGATTATTAGTTAATTAATCAATCAACAATTAATATTGCCTATAGGTAATCAATCAATAAACATGCATTAAGCACCTACTATATGCCAGACATTGTGCTAAGCACTGGGTAATAGGGAGTCAGTGGGATTTGTTGAGTAGTGGAATAACATGGTTTGTTTAGGGAAATCATTTGGTAGACATAAGCATGGTAGATTGAAGAGGAGACAGAACTGAGTCTGGGACAACCCTTAGAAGTCTGTGGCAAAAGATCAGGTGAGAGTTAATGAGGACCTGAACTAGGGTAGTATCTGTCCAGATGTGATAAGACAGGATAGAGAATATTGAAAATATCAACAGCTAAAAGAAATACCACCCTTCTCCCTCTCCTCACAACAAGGAGCCCATAAAGTATAATAGGGAGGCACTATGGTGTAGCTGGATTTGGAGTCTGAAGACCCAGGTTCTAATCCTGACTGCTCATAAACTGTATCCTTTGAATAGGTAACTCCACTTCTCAGAGGTTGTTGTCTTATCTGCAAATCAATGAAATTAAAATAGACAGTCCTTAAGATTCCTTAGATCTCTAAATTCTGTGATCTTATTCTGGTCTGTTTGTCTCCTTTGGTATTTATAATTTACTTCCTTGTGTTGTTGGTTTTGTAGTTGGGATAGTAAATGTATTCTAAGAGAAAGTAGCAAATGCTATGAGATGACTTGGATGGTCCCCAGGTCCCTAGATGCTGATAGAAACGACCTTGGGTAATTTAACTACCCAGGTGGCTCCTGAGGAATCCTAGGGATCAACATTTGACATTTGGGAATGGGGGTTCAGGTGAATCTCTAGACCAGTGGAAGGTACCAATGTGGATGCACGCTCTCTGAATTGTTGTTCAATCATTTTTCATTTGTGTCCATACTCTTCATACCCCTTTGTGATTTTCTTGGCAGAGATACTGGAGTGGTTGCCATTTCCTTCTCCAGCTCATTTTACAGATGAAGAAACTGAGGCAAACAGGGTTAGATGATTTGTCCAGGGTCACACAGTTAGCAAGTGCCTGAAGTCAAATATGAACTCAGGAAGATGAGTCTTCCAGACTCCAGTCCTGGAACTCTTTCTTTTGTACCTCCCAGTGGAGAAAACATCAGACCATTAGTATACCTTGACCCAACATGATATTGAAGGTGGAGGGGAGACCCTTTTGAAGGTTGCAAGAGGATGTTCCTAACTAAGCATCATGCTTCTGTGGGAGGCCAGAGGTAATCAGGACTACAGCACAAGGGAGAAAGCTGGAATGCAATACCTAGTTTGTTGGCGCCAGATATGAGAAAGACAAGTTTCATCATTTAGAGAAAGGAACACTGGAATATTTCCCATAGCTGTAGGACTGGCCTTTGGCCAGGACACTCCCAGTCAAGATGGGTAGAGTGGGAGTAGAGTCAAAACCTGTAGGTTCAAATCCTCCCTTAACCTATTTTCCTCTTTGTAAAACAACGGGGTCAGACTAGATGACCTTCAAGCTCTCTTCTGCATCTATGGTCCTAGGATCCATCTGCTGGAGAACTATAGTCAGACCAACATTGAGCAGTACAATAGCAGGCTGAGAATGAGGAAGGAGCTCACCTTCTGTGGAAAACAATAGAAAAGTGCAGAGTGAAGTGTTTTACTGAAAATATGCTTGAAGAGCTAGGGAAAGGGATGGAGACAGAGGAACCCAGAGTGTATTGGTAGGGGTGTACTCAGGAGATCCTGAGAAGCAACAGCCTGTGGGAGCTCTATGAAGGGCATGACCACAAGCATCTAGTTAAAGGTCATGAATAGTCAAGTGTTAATACCAAAAAAAAAAGGCTGGTTTTTTTGGGAGGTTCTGTTTTCTTTAATGTGTAAATGCTGTGTAAACCATAGAATTGCTAGGAAAGGAAGTTGGGTATAAACACCCTGGGTCATGTGATTCTACTTCCTTTTTTTTTTTTCACCCAGTTGTACTCAATTCTCTGTGACCCCATTTAGGGTTTTCCTGGCAAAGATACTGGAACAGTTTGCTGTTCCTTTCTTTAGCCCATTTTACAGATGAGGAAACTGAGGTAAACAGGGTTAAGTGACTTGCCAGGGTCATGCAGCTAGTAAGTGTCTAAGGCTAGATTTGAACTCATGAATATGAGTTCTTTCTGACTTCAGGCCTATTATTCTATCCACTGCACCACTTGGCTTCATTTATTATCTTCATTTTACAGAGTAGGAAATTGAGGGTGTGAGAAGATAGAAGAATCACCCAAAGTTAGACCGTTAGTGTTTGAGGAAAGGTTTGAACTCAGGTCTTCCTGGCTCTAGATCCCCATTGTGCCCGTGGCACTGTCAGCTTAGCAACATGCTTTCTTCATAACGATCTGAAAAGGCAGACGGTGTAAGGATCGTAGAGAGGGGAAAATGAGACTGAGCGTTTGAGTGACTTATTTACGGTCACAAAGATGCTCTGTGAAACCTGAAGCTGGAGGCTAGGTCTCCTGACTCCTAATACAATGCTCATTCCTCTCTACCCCATTTTCTTTCAATTTCAGCTTACCCATGAAAGGGCATCTTCTCCCAAGTCTGTAAGACTTCAGGAGACCATAGGAGTTTACATTTGGAGCTGGAAGGGGCCCTAGAGGCCATGTAATCTTCCCCCCACCTCCATCAGTTTATAAATTAGGATACTGAGACACAGAAGGATTAAATGACATACCCAAGGTCACACAGACCTTGTCTAAAGTGTGTCTGTTTTAAACTCTGCACATCAAACTCTAGGAGTGTCTCATTACAACCAAGTTCATTTAAGAAATCATTTCAGCAAGCAGTAGCCCAGATGCCTTGATGGATAGCACTGCTGGTATCCGATATTTTTGGCTTACTTAATGAACTGGTAATCAATATCACTACTATAGATAAAGTGAACTCTTTAATTTTCTTTGTAAATAAGAAGGAAGACATAAAAGCCTCTCAGAGCTAAAATAAATGGAACATTGAGTTACATAAAACACACACAGAAGACCTGAATGCATTTTTTTAACTCTAGTTTTTGTATTTTTTTTAAATGTCATGAAAATGACTTTTATCCTGATCTGCTGAGTAAACATGAGATATATTTTCCTAGTTTTTACAATAATTTATATTAATTGGGTCATGACGACTGGGTTATTCATGTCACAAAATTTGATGTACCTAGGAATTAAAGACCTCTCAACTAATGGAAATGGATGAGGTGAGGAACTTGTGGGCTTGAGGACACATGGGACCCTCCAGTTCCTCAAGTACTGCCCTTTGACTGAATTCAAACTTCATAGAATATATTTGTTCAAACTACTGTTGTCCTTTAAAAGACTCATCTTGAGATAGCATATACTTATTTCATAGATTAATTTACATATATAAAAATGCACAACTCCTTATTGGCATTGCCTTCGAAGGTGACTCATGAGCCAAAACAAAAAAATCAGTCTCATTACCTTTAATCACTTACTATTTTTGACCCAACCTGGTATTATCCAGTTTGCTTATCACAATTGCAGCAGTAATTGACATTTCTACAGCTCTTCAAAGTCTGCAAAGCACTTTGTATATACAGCATGGAAACAAGCCAGTGCTATCCCAGAATTACCCAACTGACGATATGTTGGAATGTGGACTTCTGGGGCCTAGTTCTGAGGGAAAGAGAAACCTAATTTGGAACAAACAGCTAACCATTCATTGTTATATATCATGCAAAGAGGAAGGGGGACATTCAAGAGCGTCCAGGGGACACCTAACTTCTGGGCACTCATTTTCCTTTATTTTCCTCTTTGAACTGATGGGTGTTAGACCTCGAGGAACAAAAAGTCCTCTTCCCCCACTGCCCTTCACTCAAAAGAACTCATGAGCATCCACTAGTGAGACTGTTGAGTAGTCAAAAGGATCCAACATACTTCTCTTCAAAGAGGGCCTGGCCCAAAACTCCTATTTCCTTGAAGTTAGTGGAAGATTTCTCCTCTGAGAGTAGGCAGAACTTAGGACAAGTGGATTCTACTTATCTATCAATTATTGTATGTAATATATCTATTATATTAGATAAAATATCATCAATTATATTACATATATCAATGATTACCAATATTTTATTATGTGTTATTGATAACGTTGGCAGTCCGTAGTGCTGACTTTTACTCTAAAAATGAACCTTTTTCTCTCTATCCCCTTACACTCTTTTCCTATTATTCACTATCCTTTCACTACTAGTTTTTGTTCCCCAATTTATGTCTAACATAAACCTCTACTGTGCTCAAGGATGACAAATTGTGACCACTTTCTTTTCCACTAGGGGGCACCTGTCACGGGATCCAGATCTACCCTGGGACTGGGCTCAACCCTTTGTCAACAGTCATCTCTTACCAGTGGACTCAAGATCTATGAAACTTTAAAATTCCCAAGATGGTCTCTATACTTGGACCCATCCACCTCAGGGGCCATACTAATTCACCTAAAATCAGGACATAAGCTGCCATATACATACTTGGGAATTCATCATTTTTACTGAGATGAGGAAAAATATAAACCTTTTTTCAATCCCTCATGAGAAAGTTACTTGCTACATGGAAAATTCAGGGAAAGAGTCAGGGAAGAATCACTTGGGTTTTCTTGAAGGTCCACTGAGATGTTGGCTCTTTCTCCTCAGAGGCCAAAGAGAGGGAAGGTTTTTTTCATTCCCAAAGTGTCCTTCAGGGCTGAGTCATCCGAAGCAGCTAGGGATTTTGCCATCTCCAAAGTGCCCAGGTTAGCACTTGTAGTTAGCTCAATTAGAAAGAGCAATTTTGCCCACTCTCTGTTCAACCCCTATTTGCATATAAATGACAATGTGGCAGCTGCTTATCTGTGATAATCAGAAATTTGGAAAAAGATTTGGATCCCTGTTACGAAGACCAATATACCTGCTTTGTTGTGGCTAAGGCATGAGGAGAGAATGATTAATTGATTCCATATAAAAATTACAAATACAATGAGACACATTAAAATAATACTGGAATGGTTTGCCATTTTCTTCTCCAGTCTTCCTGACTTCAGATCCAGTGCTCTAAACACTGTGTTACCCAGCTGCCCCATTGCGACCTGGGCAAATGTTTATCCTTTCTGGGTTTGAATTTCTTGAGGAGGTTGGACCAGATTATCCTTTAGGCTCTTTTTAGGTTTAAGTCTATGACTCCATGGAAACAAATGGAATAGCTGGTTCTGTGTGTTAACACTGTGTGGTGCTTGTATCCAAAAGTAGATTTTTTTTTTATCCTCCAAAAACCACTGGGCAAGTTTCTCATGGTCTGGATATGGGAAATCAATGTTTAAGATCATAGGGGAAGTAGGATCAGAAGTGGAAGGGACTTCAATCCATTTAGTGTCTCCCCCATGTCTTACAGGTAGTTCATGTGGTTTGTTCAAGATTACCTAGATAGACAGCTTTAGAGGAAAGACTTGAAGGGCCTCCAGACTTAAGAGGCAAAGAATGCCTTTTCCACTGTACCAAAACATTAGCTTTCAAGGGCATTTAGAGAGTTGGGGCTATTTATATGTTGATTATGCAGAGTAGAAAATGTGAATGATAAAGAGATTCGTTTTATCCATCAATCAATACACATTAGGAGCCTACTGTGTGCCAAGCACTGTGCTAAGTATTAGGGATACAAATAGAGACAAAAGACAGTCCCTGTCCTCAAGGAATTCACAGTGTAATAGCTAGAAAATGGCAGAGTTGGAAATTGGATGTAAAGAAAATGACAATTTTCTGAAACTAAGTACATGGCTCTATTATGGAGTATTTGTTCCTGCACCATGCCCTCCTTCCTCTCCACTCCATCTCTGCCCAACAGAAAGAAGAAACAAAAATCCAAATGGTTTCTACTTTGTTTCCCATTAAAGGTATTTCTCATTTAACCAGCTCTATGGGTTTAATCTGTGGTTCAATTCAGTTTCTAGTCAGGGATGGTAAAACATGTTTAGGGTGTGCCACCTAGTGGGGTGAGCTTGGATTTTTGTATGTTTCTGATGAAAAGAGGTTCGTGAAAATCCAACCTGGAAGGACCTGGGAAAGGTCATCGAGTGGCTAGTGTAGTTATATTTGGTCCAGACCTACTATTTTATCATTGTGGGAAGCCCCTCTGTGACGCAAATGAGCAGCTTGTCTGTCTTTTAAATCTTTTTTTTTTTTAAATAAATTTATTTAACTTTTTACATTCATTTTCACAAGATTTTGGGTTCCAAAATTTT